>OZ023329.1:13028337-13060837 GCA_964007535.1 Brachyptera risi
TTACTGAGATACGTTAAGAAGGCGTACATATTTGTGTCTTAGCAGTAGCTTCACATTGCTTTACAAACCAGGAAATAATCATCATATTTGACATTAAATTAGTGATAGTATAGAATGTCTTCCTTAGATTCTATTTCTAAATGTACAATATGGCCCCATAACGAGCATATGTCGTTATCAGCTGCAGGAGTAACGTATCTCGGTAAGGTTATATATATCTATGGCCCGATACAAGAACCACATCTATAGACCACCATGCTCAGTGATGACTTGCGAAAACATCCACTGTCCACCGAGTGGTTGTAGGATTACATGTAGAGTTTACAGTTAGGAGACGACACCACAAGTCACGCTGGCTCAGTGATGACATCACACGTCATGTCACGCCAGTTCCGTGTACACGCCTCTCGACTTACGATACTGAACTACAGACGTTGCTTGCGACTGCGGCGTCGGAATAGTCTGGAAGCTTTTTGCACCGGCCTGGGGGTAAACACGAGGGTACTGCTGACGAGGCATGAAGAACTGTCCGCGCACATTTGGGCACTGTTGCTGGTAGCACTGCAGGCCGTACAGGTCCCCGTTGGGCTGGAACGTCGGGCGGTAGAACAGTTTCTGCGGCTGGAGTCTGCGAGAGCCGGGCGTGGCCGGGAGAAGTCGGCTGCCGGGCGACACGACGCAGCAGCTGGCAGACTCCCAGTCGCGGATCAGAGACGACATGCGGGCTCGCTCGTAAGCCAGCTCTTCCTCGCTCGTGGAATCGTAATCGGGACCCTGACATGCAAACATAAATGTTAGAATAGTAGGCCTATATCTAATAATTAAAATGTAAAATATATGTTTAAAAAATAATTAAAATATGGGCTTGACAACATTTTTGGGGGAATTGAAAAAATGATAATACGAACTCTGTTGTCTGAGTTTGTCCTTTAAAAATAGTCTAGTCAGCTTTAAAGAAACAAAACTATTTGTTCAAATGCAACATTTAAAGTTAAACGTATAAAGAGAACTTACATTGATCATCTTCAGGGGGCGCATTCCTGTACGATTTAATCCGGTTTTAGTGATATTGGTACTAACTTGGTATTCCTAAAAAGATAGACCCGGAAATAATACCAGAAAAGCAGGATTAACTTAAACCTGCCAAAGAGCGGGCTTAGCGTGTTTTAAGATCCACTTCAAGATTTCAAATATTAATTTAAATATCTAATATAGTGAATATCGTTACGGGAATGCAATTTCTAGAATAAGAATTGAAGGCAATGGAATGTGAATGTTTTGAAATAATTTTACCATCAGTTTTATTATTAATAATTCATTTGCCAGAATTCTTTTCAAAGCTTGTATACTCATGTTGTTCTGAGAGCAGAAGTTCACATCGCCAGATCGGTTGCGTCGTTAGCGCGGCTGCATTCAGAGTAAGACGGACTTGATTCGATCCCACTTGGGTCAACTTTTTGTTTTTCATTCAATTTCATTGAAAATTGTGCTTTAGGCTGAGATTTGATTTAGTTCAAGTTTCTTTGAAATTGGATGATATTTATGTACATTTTAGCTGATTTGTAACAACATTTGTCAAAAAACTGTTTTACCGACGTACTAACATAAACCTACTATAAAACTCGTACAGGAATACGAAGTTAAACCTCTCTAAAACCGGTATTAACACGGTATTAACTTGGACTAGGTTTATCTAGATAACACTAATTGTACAGGAATGCACCCCCAGGCAAATAAATGCTGATTTATACTGATACTGCAAATATATTTCATCTTTCACCATATATACAAATTTTTGGGGGGTGGCTAGATCGTCCTCGTGGTGCTCCGTTCAAACGATCCTATTTTTCATTCATTGCCTTAATTGGAGAACAATGATTTTGTATCAAGTTATTAAAAATATATTGATGGTGGAAAGCTAAAATGTCGTAAGCGACATTTTTTTTTTTTCGGTGGATATAAGTAAGCTAGAAGGTCATGTCCATCGATGTACAAAGTGTCGTAAGCGACATTTCAATACTTTTTTCGTAGTCACCAATATAATTTTGTCGTAAGCAACATGCGCAGTTCTCTTTTACACATATTTGTCGTAAGCGCCATCTGTTAGCAGGCAAATAGTATTGTGATTAAGTCACCAGTTATTGAGCCAAGTTATCGAAGATAGTGGTGCATGCGGGGACCTATCTGATGATTGATTATAGGATGAAGTTTTAAATACAAGGACCTTTGGTGAACTTGTGTGACAAGAACGTAATCCCCTCGAAGTTTCACGCAGAATATCATTCATTCTCTTCTCGTCCAAACGTACCAGATCAGTTAGACGAAACAGACGAAGAAGATATCCTGGTCAATTGAAGTGATTCCAAATAATGTGTATTGTTTCAATATATAAACAACCTTCATTGGTCCTTGGCTTATAAAAAGTTTACAGGATAACAATCAGTATGAAATACAATTTTGATATCAATATATATAGAAATGAAATATAGTTAAATAATTGAAAAAAGTGAGAAATTGAAAATTGTAATGAGTAATAATAACATTATGCTTAAAAAAATTGAACTAATAATAAAAATTGAGAATATAACTGGAGAAAATTGATGAAAGTAAAAATATTTGAGGTTTTTAGAGGAAATAAAACAATTGAAAAAAAGAAAATTAATTATTATAAGTAAAAATTAAAATTAAAAACGCTATAGACGCGTTGTTAGACGAGCAGGAAGTAATAGTATGTCGACTTCATCGCCAAACTTTTGCCTAAATTCGACAATTGGGTAACATTTTAGTTATAAATGGGTAAAAACAACTTCTACCAATTTAGCACATTTCATGTTTTTTCTTCGGAATGGCTGACCCAAGCCGAGAATTTCCAGAAATGTGTATCAAGATGTTATTCAACTTCACACAAAATTTCAATTTTTTTGAAAATACAAATTTTTTAATTTTTTTCCGCCGTGTTATTCTAGCGGGTATCTTTGAAATTTCTAAAATTCATAAAAATAAAAGTTACCACCCGATAATGCCACAAAACTTTACAGATCTAAGCTAGATGAGAAACCATAATGAAAAAAAGTTTGAAGTTGATAGCTGTAGCCGTTTGACCTGTGGAGAACCGACAAAAAAACATTGAAAAAAAAAACATAAAAACGAACACCATTTTTTTTAGTATGTCAAATTGAATCCTCGCTAAAGCTCGTCTAATAAAATGACTGATTATTTTTCTTCTCGAGTTTCATAATCATCATCTTTGTATGTTCATTGATTCTTATATTTCAATCATCACTTTTACTGAAAGACTCTTGATATTAGGTTGCATTATTGAGCAACTTCATCCTAATCAATCATCAGATGGAAGTTGGATTCATCCCTTAGGATGGATATATGATTATTATAGTACCTTATTTTTTTTCGATAAAAGTATGGAATTTGATCAATGTATTCTATTTTAACAATTTATCTGGGCCCATTATTGATATTATAACGACACAGATATTGTAACGAAATATCATGAGATCTATCGAAAGGAATGACCTGGATGAACTCGAAGCAAGTCTGAAGATGAGACACAATTCCAGAAGGTAACTGTCGGAAAACATGTCGTAAGCGCCAAATATGTTATGCAATTTTCCATAAGAAGAACAACATTTTGTCGTAAGCGCCAGAAATTCGTGAAAACTCGATGAATTTCCATGAAAATTGGTGACGATCTGAGAACGTATGCACAAATATCACATATGAATTTTGAGAATTATATCTCGAATACTGAATTTATCAAACGTTTTCAACCTCCTGTGAACAATATTCAAAATGGCGCTTACGACATTTTAGCTCTCCACCATCAATATATATAACTTATACTGCATTTTGGCACTTTTCTAGTGAATTTTCAACAAACAAAAATCAGCTGGGTTCTTTCATGTGGATTTTTTTTTGCAATTTTGAGCCGCCTACAAAATTTCTTGACCCTCAATATTTTCGTATATTATTTTCTAGACGAAAATCTAAATCGACAGAAACTTAATGACCGTAGATTGTTACGACGTCGACACGAAGCAACTGACTGACGCTAAGGTAGAAATAAGCAGAAGAATGTTGGTTGAGAGAGCCAAGAAAAGTCTTACGTTATTAATCTTGTCGTCCAGCATCTTGAAGAAGTCCAGTTGACTGGACGACGTCTCTCTGCACAAAGAACAACCGGGTCAGAATCGTTATACTCAACTGAGAAGGTATCAACTGTCCTAAAAAACAACTGTTCTAAAAACATCTGTCTTACGAATCAACTGTACTTGAACAACTGACCTAAATCTCTACGTTTTATCAACCTGTCCAGAAGCTGAAGTGAGAGGTTTGGCTCCTCCCCTTCACCAATATTTCATTTCACACAAACCATACCCAATACACTTGAACATCACAAAGAAAACCTATTAAACATTCAAAGAGAGGTAACAATTTGGGAATATTATAAGTAGTTTGTCAGTTTTTTTAGTATAGTTAGTTGATTTTTAAGTGCGGTCAAGTTGTAAGTTGACCCATCATCCCTAGTGAGAGTGTGTATATATGACCTTAGATAGAGCAATGGATAAGCAACTCATGTTCATTCCTATGAATGCAGAACACGGAAACATGACGGTGAACTGTTGGAGCGTTCAGTTTTATGTGGTGATTGAAGTTCAACTTTTATTGCGAATCGGACGGATTGTTGTGATCTTCAACTTATACGTTTTCTTGTTTGCCATAATTATGTTCTACTTCTTTTGATTCCTGTTAGCCATGTTCTACAAAGATGACTTGATTGTAGACAGGAGAAATGAAAAGAAAAAATGAAGAAATGTTCAAATGTATCAATCAATTGACAACTAGTGATTGACCTGCCCACTTTTTCTTGAAACAACATCCAATCAAGTGGGCTGTGATTGGATGAGCGATTGCAAAGGCTACTCTTATGGAGCTTTGTCACTGTGTTTTTTCTGTTTGTTAGGTTGTGAACACTGCTCATGTCGCACGGTTCGACTGATCGACATGAGAAGACTTTTTTGTACATGCAAACCTATCCAACTTGTAACTATTTAGTTTTGGGGTCATATTGGTTGAACCATTTCTAAGAAATATCATCTCGAAGTTACTAGAAACTCCATAAGATTAGGCTGAGTGGAAAAATTTGAAAAATAAAATCTTAAAAAAAAAAAATCAAATTTTTGCTCTGAATGTGAACACACAAGCACCAGTTTTATTGACCAAATTAATGGAAATGTTAGCAGAATCATGTTGCCAAGATCCATCGAAGGCTTCCTAGATCCAATTATCAACGAATCGAGTACATTTCATATGCATCAAGGTGTGCAGAGTTTTCGATTATAGGCCTACTTTAAACAAATATCTAGCTCATCTTTAAATGCATATGCTGCGTTTGTCTAGTTGAATTCTTAAAAAAAAACTCACGTGTGCGCGAGCAGCGGTCCGCCCGATAGCAGCCGTAGCTTGGCTGCTGCCCTCTTGTTTGTCTCGTCGTCGTCCTCCTCCCCGCCGTGGCTCTTCCCCTCCCCCTCGTGCACCTGCGCCTCCCCCTCGCCTTCCGCTCCTGCAACAACATCAACACATGCTGAATCACTCCTCGTTTCAAGGAGCAGAATTTTATATTCCTTGTTTTCCGAAATGCTGGATAAAATAAAATGATGCATCATATATATATATATATATACATTTATATACTTAAATGAGATATCCAGTTTCACGGTTTTGCCACTCACTTGTTTACGCGAACACTGTCCCAAGAGGGACTGCGTAACCAATTAAGTAATATTATTAGATCATATAATACGATAATAAGTAGCCATTGTAACCTTGCAGTTGCTAGTAGATCATGCTGAATATCGCCTTTTTGTGGTTGTCTCCTTGTATTGTAATCATTGTTTCAGCTTCGGTGTACGGACAATTTGCCAGGCACCTGTTTTAGGGAGGGGGGATGGGGACAATTTTCCTGGCTAGATCATGAGGGGAGGTCAATTTGCCAGGCTTGACTTGAGGGGGAAAACAATTTGCCGGACAAAGCTGTGGGGGGGGGATGACAATTTGCCAGGCTAGATCATGGGGGGGGGAGGACAATTTGTCAGTCGAAGTTTTGGGGGGAGGACAATTTGCCAGGCTAGATCATGGGGGGAGGACAATTTGCCAGTCAAAGTTTTGGGGGAGGACAATTTGCCAGGCACAGTTGAATATATCGCAAGGGGAAAGACAATTTGCCAGGCACAGTTGAATATATCGCAAGGGGAAGGACAATTTGCCAGGCGCGTGATTTTAAACTAGTACTATTCGCTAAAAGCTGTACGAAATAAATTGATAAAACATTTTTAGATGACCGTAGCGATGATTTCCATTCCATATACCGAAAATAATTGGGATTCGTTCTTATGTTTTTTTGTTGTTGTAATTTTGCACGCGGCATACAGGTCAGGAAAACTATCTAATCGGCTCGAAACTCTACCCACTTTTACTAACGTCATACCAGAATAAGATGAGATTGTTCTTCAGAAAAATTGATCACACGGTTTTTTCCGGAAAAAACGGAAAGTTTGGAAAATCTCCAGAAGAATAACCCGCATGGAAAATACTTGAAATATGACATTTTTCTGAAAGCCTTCAAATTCTCACTGAATATGGAAAATACCACCATACATATTTTCAGTGACTTTCATAACAATCGAACGGAAAATAAAGAAAACGCAAATGCAATAAAAGTATACATTTTATTGAATATTGAGATCAATTGGTTTTGCAAAGTGTATATGCGACAGGTTGCAGCTCTATAAATATCAACAAGTTGCAGGTAAGGTTTTTGAACGTTTGAAGTAATACAAAGACGGTAGATGTGGATTGAGAATATTTTTTATTCCAGATTTCCATACTTCTAAGCTCATCTCACAAACGCATATCCCGCGTTTTCCTAGTTTATCACATTAATAATCAAGATGTGTGATCAAATTGTTCATTCACATAGTCTCACCAATTTGATTAGAACGTTTCCAAATTATTGTTTGGTCATATACAATTATACAATCATACAATTATTAAACAATTGTGTAGAATATAATTTTTCCCAATGTAGGCGTTCAAATATATGTAAAAATATATGTATAGCTTCAAATAATGCATATTGAATGTCAATATGCATCATTCGAACTTATATTTAACGCCTAACTGCATTGGGAAAAAATATTTAATTATGACCAAGCAATTATTTGGTAACGTTTCAATCGAATTGGTGAACAAACAAATCACATTGCTTGGTTACCAATGTGATGACAAATAATTCATTCATTCATTTCGTACAACTTTGAGCGAATAGTGATAGTTTAAAAACACGCGCCTGGCATATTGTCCTCCCTCCACAACTTTGTCTGGCAAATTGTCCTCCCCACACAGTCAAGCCTGGCAAATTGTCCGTACACCTTGAGCTTCAAAAATAAAGTCTCTTATTATCATGATTATTATTAATATTATTATTATTATTGTGATGTTCAGATTAGTAATGTTGACAATCACGTATATTTGGGTTTAACTATTGATGAATATTTCTCGTGGAGAGGTCATATTGATCTTTTATGTAATGGGCTTCGATCTTGTGCTTTCCAAATCTATAATTTGAAACCTTTCCTATCATTTAATTTATTGAGATCGGTTTATTGCGCTCTAGCAGAATCATTAATTTTATATGGGATTCTTTCTTGAGGAAATGCTTCTCAATATTATTTGAATAAAATACTATCCATTCAAAACCGTATCATTTCAACACTAGTGCCCAATCATGAAGAAGATCAATTAAGTCTGCTTCCAGTTCCTTTGTTGTATAAATATCGAGTCATCTTGAAATATTATTTTTCAGAAGAATTTAAATTACATTCTAGTCATTCAGCTAATACTCCGTTTGCCTTACTTTCCAATTTTGTTCTCCCTACATGGAACAACAAAAATGGAAAGAGGAGTCTTAGTTATATAATTCCATTATTCTTCAATTCTTTGCCTAATAATTTGAGAAACTTTTCCAATTTTTATGAAGTTAAACGAGAAATCAAAACTTTTATCCTTTCTATAACATGGACGGTGTATACACCGACCATTGTTGAATTATTTATAGAAACCTATGGTCGGTTTTTTGGTTCATCAGTTTCTTTCCAAAAAATGTAGGTCTACATTTGAATTTATTTGTTTTCTGATTTTTTTTTTTATTCAAATAATATTTCCGCCATTTTTATCACTCATTCAACACTTACTGACTTACATATGACTATGTGTATATATATATATATATATATATATATATATATATATATATATATATATATATATATATATATATATATATATATATATATATATATATATATATATATATATATATATATATATTATTGTATTTCATTTTATATTTCAAATATGTCTAGTAACGACTTTTTATTTCATGTGTACGAAGAGAGACAGTTTTTATTTAATTACATCAGTTATAACGCCACAGTTAAGCCCTTATGGGGCTTTGTGGAAATTGACAAGTGAATGTTGAATTTGTTATTCATGGTAATATATTAGAGCAATGAAAAAAGTATTATTATTATTCTTATTATCAGATGATATTGCGAAAGAATTACCATGTCGATGTCGGTGAAATGGTTAGGGTGAGGTGTATAGTAAGTTGGGTTAGGGTTTTCTTTCTCAAATATTTCCTCATTGTATTTAACATACCTTCCTCACCTATCTCTAGATACGGGAAAGGACTCTTCAAAGACAAAATCATGTTCTGTTTTTATTTTACTCAAATGGAAGTGGGTTCTACGTTTCCAAGTAGCGCGTATAGGCGCCTGGGATCGTAGAGACATATGAAGATATCAAGCAAACTGGAAACGAGAGAATTCATCACTTTCGTCGCAATATAATTCCATTAAATAATACGGAAACCGACGTCGGAAACGAAAATTATTTATGCAGCCTTTTCGTTTGCACATTTGGTAACAACTGTGCAAACAACATCAACATTTTCAAAAACATGTCAGAAGTTATTCAATTTACATCAACTGGTTGGTACCTTGGATTAGATCTATTTTATACAAATTGAAATGGCCTCAGTTTTCATTGTATATGCGATGGTGACACCTCCACCGATATACGAGGCACCTCTACCGATATGACCGGTGCCTCCACCGATATGACCGGTATCTCTACCGATATGACCGGTACCTCCACCGATATGACCGGTACCTCTACCGATATGACCGGTACCTCCACCGATATGAACGGTACCTCTACCGATATGACCGGTGCCTCCACCGATATGAACGGTACCTCTACCGATATGACCGGTGCCTCCACCGATACAAACGGCACCCTTACCAATACTCGAGGCACCTCAAGGTTCCACACGGATATAATATGGAACGAAATAATTTGTATACGATGTCGGTTCTTGAAGATTATAATAGTTAGGAGACCGTATTCGAGACCGGTATTCGATTCCCGCCAAGGTCGACCATCCTGGCAATTTTTTTGTGGTTTCCCTCTGTCCTCCAGGTCAAAACTGGGATGGTTCCTTGACAACAGGCCACGACCGACTCCTCCCCACTATCCAAAATACCTGATGAAATAACATTTCATATCAGCATCCCATCATCTCATATATCATTCACCGACGCCAATAGATCGTAGTCATCAGTACAGTGCGTCGTTAAATCCAATATAAATAAATTAATTAAATCATCAGTGCTTGTACTCTAATAATGACTTGAATCTATTGTCTTTGAATGTCGACTGAGATGATGGGATGAAAGGTAATCTTCATATATTTTTGGTTTGTGTAAAAGAGTCGGTCGTGGCCTATTGTCAAGGAACCATCCCAGTCTGAACCTGAACGACAGAGTGTAACCAACTAACCAAAATAAATCTCTGTGAGGACGTTCTACCTTGGCAGGAACAGAACCCCACTCTTCCGAGTGACGGCTCTGCGTGCTAACCACTGGTCTCGGTTCATGACCACGAGTCATGATGAAGAGATGAAAGTGGAAACGGCGCGTCACTTGACGAGTCAAACCTTTGCCTCGAGGTAAACCCGATAGTCTCAAGAGACTGTTGAAACATCGCAATCTCAGCAAGCTGCTCAAAGCTTGATCTTATTGAGCCTTCTACACGCACCCATGCTTGAGCTCGCTATTCGCACGCACCCTCGAGGTCTAGCGGCTATACGCACGCATCCGAAGGACCTCCTGTATCGACCAAGTCTGGTTGCCAACAGTCTTACGCGGTGCGAGCGAGAGACAACGATGTATGGTCGTGTGAAGGAGTGAGAGGAGGTAGAACAGAGAGGTATACTTATAGTCACGAAAGGTGAAAGCGCGAACCATAGCATGTTAGTGATGTGGGATGGAGGGATCAGAACCTTCATCCCTCGTGGATAGTATGGAAGAAGAGAGAGAGAGAGAAAGAGAGAGAGAGAGAGAGAGAGAGAGAGAGAGAGAGAGAGGGATGATATGTAAAGGAAGAGACAGAGATATGGTGAGAATGTGAGGGAGAGAGAAGGAGAGTAAGGGGGGGGGGGGGAAGGTCCGAAGAATTGGCAATTACTTCATTGCCGAGCCGATGAACTGTCTGCACCAATGAAATGCATGGGAAGTGGATATTGACGACACATTCCAGCCACAAGTACTTCGCTAGCTTTGACGTGTGATGACGCGGTGGTGTAGTTATTACAGTTAATTACAGTTACGGTCGTGTAGTTAGTAAAGTTAATTACAGTTATCGGAGGGAACATTAATCGAAAGTAAACGAGAAGAGCAGTAATAGATCACCGAGATAACTGCTCTTCATCATTTGATGGCCTCGTTTTATTTCAAACTACCTGTTAATTGCAGTCAAGTCAGTCTATAACAGTCAACCTAACAGTCCATGGGGTCGATTCAGCGAAATATCAGTCTTTTGGGTGATAACTTCTAAACGGTGTGAGATATCACAATTCCAATTCGGGTTACCAATACCTAATATACCTGCAAGATTAATAATGTTCATTCAGCAATCCTACCATATTTTACATTACATACAATATAAAACATACTTATCATGACAATACAATTTACAATAGAACAGTGATGATAACAATGATAAAAATACAACAACAATGATAGTATAGACCTATCCAATGAAAATAATGAACACATTTAATTTATATGGTCCCCAAAACGCACACTTCCACTCAAATCTGGAACCAATTTTCCTTCATATAGTTTATTATATATTGGTAGGTTATAAGTAATTATTAATTCTTATATTGCTGAATATAGTCAATTGCGTATATACAGCTAAAAACAATAAGTTCTTTAGCTTGACAATATAGGCCTATATATATAATTTATATATATATATATATATATATATATATATATATATATATATATATATATATATATATATATATATTTATATATATATAAATATATATATATATATATATATATATATATATATATATATATATATATATATATATATATATACATATATGTATATATATATATATTTTTTTTTAAAACATCGAAAATTGATACAGAATCATTGTTCCCCAGTTGAGGCTGTGAATGAAAGATAGGATCGTTTGGACGGGGCACCACAAGGGCGATCTTACCACCCCATTTTCAGATTAGCGTAGCGAAGATTCCATTCCACATACCGAAAAAAAATGGACCTGGTTTTTTTTTTTTTCGTAATTTTGTGCGCGGCGTACAGGTCAGGAGAAAATACCAATCAAATTGAAACTTTTTCTACATATTTCTGTCAAACCAGAATAGGCTGGGATTGTTATTCAGAAAAATCGGTCGGAATGTTTTTCCGGAAAAAAATCGTAGTTTGAAAAATCCTCATAAGAATAACCCGGAGGAAAAATACTTGAAAAACAAGAATACATCAAAACAAAAGCTCTCAAATCTCCACCGAATACGAACAATAGGCCTATCATCATACACCTTTTCAGAGATTTTTGTAATCAGATGAAAAATCACAAAGAAAACGCAATGAACGTGTACATTTTATTAAATATTTGGATCAATCGGATTTGCAAAGTGTATATGCGACAGGTTGCAGCACTATAAATATCAACAAGTTGCAGGGAAGGTATTTGAACGTTTGAAGTGATCCAAGGAGCTGACTTGAGTAATTTTTCATTCTACATTTCCATACTTCTAAGCTCATATCACAACGCACATCCCGCGTTTTACTAATAATTAGATGAGCGCAGCGAAGATTCCATTCGAGATACCGAAAACAGAATGTGCTTGCTTTTTATGTTTTTTTTTTTTGGTTTTATTTCAATTTTGTGCGTGGCAGCCGACAGGTCAGGAAAAAATACCAATCGAATTTAAACTTTTTCCACATATTTCTGTCATACCAGAATAGACTGGGATTGTTATTCAGAAAAATCGGTCCGAAGGATTTTCCGGGAAAAAAATCGTCAAGTTTGAAAAATCTTCTTAAGAATAACCCGGGGGAAAAATACTTGAAAAACAAGAATTTTTCAAAAGCTCTCAAATTTTCACCGAATATGAAAAATACTATTATACACCTTTTCAGAGATTTATGCAACAATCGGATGAGAAATAACAAAGTAAACGCAATAAAAGTGTACATTTTATTGAATATTCGGATCAATTAGTTTTGCAAAGTGTATATGCGACAGGTTGCAGCACTATGAATATCAACAAGTTGCAGGTAAGGTTTTTGAACGTTTGAAGTAATCCAAGGTCCGTAGATGTCAATTGAGATGACAGAATATTTTTTCATTCTACATTTCCATACCTCTAAGCTCATCTTACAACGCGCATCCCACGTTTTCCTAGTTATTCCAAACTAATGAACTTCAACACCAGGATTGCGCTGTCGGTGACCATAATTTTTCGCCGCATATAAAAGTCTTTCATTTTCCAAAAGTCCGGAACACATCATAAGTGAAAACCTTTTCTGTGATATATATACGGACATTATTAGCATTGGTATTAAGAGTAAACAAAACACACGAAAATTGATATATTCCACTTTGAAATGATGTATCTCGGGCAATGATCACTTCTTTACATTAACAGGAGATGTAAAGTTTATCATGATACAACATAGAAGAAAAAAATGAGTGATACGCCTATAATGCTATAATTAGGCCTATCACTCTACAGTATAATTATACGATATGAGTTAGTTTAGGCCTACTTAAACTAACTTCAAGTTATATAAATAATATTTATGTTTTCTCCGTACCAGAATTTTCGTATTTCTTACCGCTCGAAAGTTATCACCAAAAAAATATTTCACCGAGTGTTGTGAGCAGCAAGAATAGTTCGAGATTTTGCGTTTTTAGTTCTAAATAGTAAGATATTACATCAGGTCAGTCGAATTAATTCACTTCATTGGGTGAGTGTACGCAAAGACTCTATTTCACCTCACTTGAAAAAGAAAATCATTCATCAATGATGAATGAATTTTATCTTGACGACAAATGACAATGAAGGTCCAGCTTATACTATAAATTTGATGATTATTGCCGAAAGTGAAAATGAGTAATAAAATTATGGTAATAAATCAAAAACTTGAGTACCGGTAGTAATAATGAAAGTGATGATGACGAATGATGAAAATAAATTATAATTGAATAAAAGTTGATTCAAGTGGCACAAATATGTGATTCGGTGGAAGTAAGACGTGTTATGTGGACCAGTCTCACTGATCGCTTGCAAGAACAAGGAATTGTACAAATTGTCAAGGACAAATTCCCAAGTCGTCAGCGAAAGGTGAGAAGACAAAAAAAGAAGATGGCGAGACAAGCTTCGACGAAGACGTGGGAGGGAAAAAGAAGAAGAATGATGTAAAACTAGGCAAACGCGTTATGTGTTGCCGCGTTGATGGATGAGCTGGAACATATCGACTCAAATCTTTGGATTGGTTATATATATATATATATATATATATATATATATATATATATATATATATATATATATATATATATATATATATATATATATATATATATATATATATTTATACACCTTGAGATCCAAACGATTATATCACTGCCATCTTATTTCCTAATCAATTCCTATGATATCAAAGAGGGCTTTGTTTTAATCGTTTGCACATTTGTTGCTTGATGTAAATGGTTTCTTAATAGCTTTAAGTAATTTGAAAAAATTGAATCATATATTTTTTTACATCAAAACGGCTGATTTGATTAGACTGAAAGTTCGACATAAGGTGCATAATCATCGTATTGAAATTCCCTGGAAATTTTAATTCTTTCGAAGGAAATATTTTTGACGAATTTTTTTCTCTGGGTTATTCTAATGAGCTTTTGAAAATTTTGAAATGAGTTTTCTCAAAAGTGGTTTAACCGATTGCGCCTTAAAACTATACAGTATCGAGTTAGACAAGGACACTTGTGTGTGTGCCAAGTTTCAACTGATTTTGAATTTTTGTTTGACCTGTGGAGCGCGAACAAAAAATATTTTTTAAAAAAGGTACTTTTTTGTGGGTATGGTGAAATTGAGTCTTCGCTTCGCTCATCCAACAATTATGGTTATGAAATCAACAACTCAATTAGTAATAGTGAAAGTGGGTGATGATAAAAAGTGAAATTGATTATAATCGAATCAAAAGTTGATTTGAGAAGCGTTGAAGAGATGTGATAATGGAAAATATGA
Organism: Brachyptera risi; assembly: GCA_964007535.1. Lineage (NCBI taxonomy): Eukaryota > Metazoa > Arthropoda > Insecta > Plecoptera > Taeniopterygidae > Brachyptera > Brachyptera risi. The sequence goes on from OZ023329.1 coordinate 13,043,052, forward strand.
GAAGATTCGCGTGAAATTGGGAAGACTATTTCGTGAATGAGCGATAGTGATTTAGATATATTGTATGATTTTATGAAATTGTATGAAATTTCATGAAATTATTAGATGAGCGTAGCGAAGATTCCATTTCACATACCGAAAAAAATGGGCTTGATTTTTTTTTTTTGTAATTTTGTGCGCGGCATACAGTTTAGGAAAAAATACCAATCGAATTGAAACCTTTTCTACATATTTCTGTCATACCAGAATGGGCTAGGATTGTTATTCAAAAAATCGTTCGGAAGGTTTGTCCGGAAAAAAATTGTGAAGTTTGAAAAATCCTCATAAGAATAACCCAGAGGAAAAATACTTGAAAAACAAGAATTCTTCAAAAGCTCTCAAATTATCACCAAATATGAACAATACTATTATACACCTTTTCAGAGATTTTTGCAACAATCGGATGAAAAATAACAAAGAAAACGCAATAAAAGTGTACATTTCATCAAATATCAGGATCAACAGGTTTTACAAAGTGCATATGCGACGGGTTGCAGCACTATAAATATCAACAAGTTGCAGGTACGGTTTTTGAACATTCGAAGTAATCCAAGATCCGTAAATGTGGATTGAGCTGACGAAATATTTTTCATTCTGGATTTCCATATACTTCTAAGCTCATATCACAACGCGCATCCCACGTTTTCCTGGTTGAATAACAAAATATGTGAATAGCCGCCCTTGCTCCAAGAAAAAGTCCTATATAACGTCCCAGCTTTCCTCAGAAATTGCATAACGTTTCGCGAGGTCAGGAATATAGGGACGTTAGCTCCACTACTCCATATCGACCTCTTCCGCGTGGTGCGTGGTCCCCCCCCCCCTCCCCCTCCCCACCATTAAGGGTCGCGCTCCACAGGTGAAACCAGGAAACAACTTGCGGTGAAACGTCACATGCACGCACGGCAGTATCTAAAGGCCGAGTCTGTTGATACTCAAGTGTCAGTAGGTTTTCATGTTTGTGGAACTTGAGTGTTCCCAACCTCCCATTCTCACGATACTTAAATTGGAGTGCTACAACTTGTTTTAAGGCTTGATTATTCATTCGTACCCCCGTATAACCTAGCTGTTGGTGGGGTCGTTAAGCAAACAATAATCAATCATCAATATGATTAGTACATACAACCACAATCTAAATGATCTCAATACCCAAACCGGAGATACAAAACCAAGTGTCAATAGTATTCAGGTTTGCCTCCGCTTGAGAGCGCCACCGAATACCTGAACAGGAAATACGAAACCAATAAGTGTTAAGGGTGTTTAGATTTCACTCCGCTTGAGAGCGCCATCGAATACCTAAAGCTTCGTTTACTGACTCGCGTTGGACGCGTCGAGCGACGGGCGAACCGCGTGTTGCTCCCCGCACGTATCGTTTACTGACTCGCGTTGGACGCGTCGAGCGACGGGCGAAACGCGTGTTGCTCCCCGCACGTATCGTTTACTGACTCGCGTTGGACGCGTCGAGCGACGGGCGAACCGCGTGTTGCTCCCCGCACGTATCGTTTACTGACTCGCGTTGGACGCGTCGAGCGACGGGCGAACCGCGTGTTGCTCCCCGCACGTATCGTTTACTGACTCGCGTTGGACGCGTCGAGCGACGGGCGAAACGCGTGTTGCTCCCCGCACGTATCGTTTACTGACTCGCGTTGGACGCGTCGAGCGACGGGCGAACCACGTGTTGCTCCCCGCACGTATCGTTTACTGACTCGCGTTGGACGCGTCGAGCGACGGGCGAAACGCGTGTTGCTCCCCGCACGTATCGTTTACTGACTCGCGTTGGACGCGTCGAGCGACGGGCGAACCGCGTGTTGCTCCCCGCACGTATCGTTTACTGACTCGCGTTGGACGCGTCGAGCGACGGGCGAACCGCGTGTTGCTCCCCGCACGTATCGTTTACTGACTCGCGTTGGACGCGTCGAGCGACGGGCGAAACGCGTGTTGCTCCCCGCACGTATCGTTTACTGACTCGCGTTGGACGCGTCGAGCGACGGGCGAACCGCGTGTTGCTCCCCGCACGTATCGTTTACTGACTCGCGTTGGACGCGTCGAGCGACGGGCGAACCGCGTGTTGCTCCCCGCACGTATCGTTTAATGACTCGCGTTGGACGCGTCGAGCGACGGGCGAACCGCGTGTTGCTCCCCGCACGTATCGTTCACTGACTCGCGTTGGACGCGTCGAGCGACGGGCGAACCGCGTGTCGCGCCCACTGACTGGTTACTGAATGTCAGTTAATGCAAGATGGATGCTATTGATTTGTATTGATACCAAGTGGAGCAATATCATTATTATATTATATGATTATAAAAATGAAATAAATTGAACTAATTAACGTATCCTGTCCTGTCCACCACGACAACAAAATCCATAGACAACGATGAGGTTAGAATACGTTCTAACTTCCCGAAAATCCCGTCAAATTCGCAGCGCTGATGGTTGAACAGAGTGCATTGTGGGACAGTAACGCACGCGATTACACGCGACCGAGCGAAAATGTTGGAACGAGTTCAACTTGGTCGCGACACGCGAAGGCCTACGCGCCGTGTTGCCTGTCGCGAGCTACAAGCGCTGTGATTGATGCCGCTCGTCGCTTGTCGCGACCAACGCGAGTCAGTAAACGATACTTTAGAAGCGACACGCTAAGGCCTACGCGCCGTGTTGCCTGTCGCGAGCTACGAGCGCTGTGATTGGTGCCGCTCGTCGCGTGTCGCGCCCAACGCGAGTCAGTAAACGATACTTAAACCGGAAGTACGAAACTAAGTGTCAGCAGCCTCCTCGGACTGTAAAGGCTGATGACACTTGAGTGTACCCGGACACTTCGTTATCTAACGTAGGGTTTACAGTTCCGATTTATTCTGGAGCGGACAAAAAAATTATTATAATTCGTGAATTTGAGATGATGATTTCTAGTCCTCAAAATCAGGGAAATGAATATCGCCATTATTCATTGAAATTCAGTTTCGGGGTTGTGATGTCCTTCAATTTAATGGCAAGATCCGTATTCTACTTATTTGTATCTGTATTATTATTCAAGTGTTTACAATTATACAGTTGGTAGACGACCTTCTCCTTTTGTGGATACAAGTATACCAAATCACTTTTCTATTTATGATCAATATTTCTGTGTGCTCTCCTCACCATTAGGCGTTTACAAATCTAACAACAACAACAATAACAACATCGATCTCATGTGTGGCATACGATGAAATGAATACAGGCTGCCAACAAAACCACCCACTTCATTTAAACTCTTCCTGAGCGTTGCCAGCCTGCTAAGATAATCGAGATGATCATTTAATTGTGTAGGTTGGTACACGTGAAGCAGCGTGAACCAACATGTCTCCACCACGGTGTGAAGACAAACAAAGGATGAAACTATCAAGTATAAACTAAGTATGAAAGCTGGATTTCCATGCACGCGACTCTCATACCGCGCGATATTATGTCGCGCGTCAAAATCGCGAGTAGCGGACATTTTGAAAGTCGCTTGGCGATTCGAGGGTATGAACATCTAGCGACAAAAACTTGAACTACTGTTGGCGGTAATTATTTTGTTCAGCTGTCCCATGGTAATCGAAGTCGATTATCGATAAGTCGCCGGATGCAGTATCCGAAACTGTGTACTTCCGCCAATGTCGCGAGTTCATACCGCTCGAATGTTGAGCCAATCTCTACTTTCGTGACGCGATTCGCGACTTGTCGCTGATTGGTCAGGGAAGGAAAATGTCTGCCGCCTCACGACTTTGAGCCGCCATGACGCGCGACATGTTATCGCGCGACATGAGAATCGCGTGCATGGAAATCCAGCTTGAGTATGAGGAAAGTTTAAGGAAATTCATGTATATATCAAGAATCTGCTTCAGGAGAAAAACGAAAGAAGCGAAAACTTTGCTGGATAACGAAGGTATAATTATTTCTCTTTTGTTTTTGTTTATTGTGTGAGTGAACCGGGAAAACCCGAGCTCTAATAATAATTATAAACAGAGTATCTGACATTTGGCTGATGAATGTAAGAAACTTTGGGGATATGGATAATTTCTCAGTTATGTAATCATATGTTGGTTGGGCCCAACTTAATGTTAGAACGAGACATATGAGCATTTTCAAGTGTAAAAGTGCAGTTTTATGCGTGTAATGCTGTTTGATTTACTGTTATACCACTGATAATCGAGCTAAATTAGCTCGATTATCAGTGGTTATACCAATGCTGGTGATATCTGAATATAGCACACACAAAAATTCACCTATGTGTTCCGGACTCTCGGAAACTAAAAGACTTTTATACGTGACGTGTTTTTATACATTTTGAAAAAGTATGGTCATAAACAGTGCTGTCCTGGTGTCAAAGTTCCTTGTTTTTTATTCAAAATTATTAAAATGGGGTGGTAAGATCGCCCTAGTGGCGCCCAGTCCGAAAGATCCCATACGTTCCACTTTCAAAGTCAACAACAACAAAATGATTTTTCGCGTACCTCTCTTCAGGTCACTCTTTCTGAAGTTTAGCCGACTTTCTGAATTGCATCAAGTTTCAATTCCCGAGATTCATTACGATTACCCTAAATTATTCATATTATTCATATTCATAGTTTATTGAACTTTCTGTGGTCTCATATCTGTTTTTTCATTTTGACAATATTAATATACAGTAGAATTTGTAACACAACAACTGATTAATACAATACAATACAACAAACAATGGGCGAGTGGCTAATATACACTGAATTAACCGTCATACAGGAGACCGTGGTTCGGTTATTCCCGCCATGGTTGACCATCCTGACAGAGGTTTTTTGTGGTTTCCCTCTGTCGTTCAGGTCAATACTGAGATGGTTCCTTAACAAGCCACGACCGACTCCTTCCTACTATCCAAAAACACATAAAATAACCTTTCATCTCATCGTCCCATCATCTCATCTATAATTCACCGACGCCAATAGATCGTAGTCATCAGTGCAGTGCGTCTTTAAACTTAATATGAATGAATAAATAAAATATAACTTGTCCCCGCTCCCCACTCCCCGCCACACACTCCTCTCCGCTCCTTGCAAGATGTATAGAGCTCTCTAAAAGTTCCCCATGATAATCTGTTGCTCAGGCAACGTGCAGAAAGTTCTCGGGAACAACAGGATAGAGGCTCCTGGCAGTGAAATCGAGTTAGCATTATCTCGGGATAAAGGGGCGAAAGTACGGGATAAAAGCTAAGCCAATCTCTCCAGATTTCATATGGCATGCAGCCGGAATAAGATTAATGATTCCCATTGCGTTATCTTTCTTCAGATGCTGTTTGTTGGTTCCCGCCGAGATGTGACGCGAATAGGCTAACTTGCAGGCGTCGCGTTAAGGGTGCACAGGAGGCGTCTTTACAAACCTGAATAGGCCTCAAATACACTGCTCACTTTCCTCGCATTTATTGAAGATATCGGCTAATAGATCGAATAGCGCGTTGTATTTTGGACCCGAAAATTGCCAGGTCGAATCTTGCTTTACTCAATTTTTTTGTTGTTTTCACTTCTATTCTGGACCCTAAAATTGCCAAGAGAACTAGAGAAATAATAAAACTATTTTCGGAAGAGAACTGGCAGGAACCGATTGATGGAAGAAGTCTGCCCTAGAAGAAATGGTGGAAACACCCCATGGTCCAATTGTATTGGTTATCTGGGAATGACATTCTACCCAAGATTGTTTAATGTAAATATAATTGTCATTTGTATGCCAATTTATATTTATTTATTTATTTATTATTAACTCTTGCAGTTGCACATAAATGCGCGGTGGCAAGTTCCCTATCAATCCTATCCTATCGCCTCCCTAACCTTTTGACGGAATAGCTTCAACCCTATTTCATCCTCCTCAAGGATACTTCTACTAAGCCCATTCCAATCCCTACCTGTCCTATTCAAGAAAGAGAACCTACCGACATCTAATCTAGCCCCCTTTATAACTACTGCTCTATCATGACTTCTCCTACCCCCATACCCTGACTCATTCCTTTCAATCAACCTATTCAACTCTCCCCAGCCCCCTTCTCCTTCCATTACCCTGAAGAAATTATAGATCCGATCCTCCTTTCTCCGTATTGCCAATTCCCGCCATCCCAAGTCTCGGATCATCTCAGATGGACTCTCCAATATTCTCACCCTCTCCCCCCTTTCATTCTTCCACCATTTCCACCTCCTAACCCTACCTGTAACCCTTCTAACTGCAATCCTTTGCACCCTTTCCACATCCCTTATCACACCTAATCTATAAGGATCCCAAACTGAACTAGCATATTCCACCATGGGACGCACTAACGAGAAATAAGCCTTTTCCTTTATCTCCATACTTGTCCCCCTAAGCTGCCTCATTACAAAGTTTAGTGCATTTATACTCTTTTTTACTATTCTCTCAATCTGACTCCCCCACCCTAGACGTCTATCAAATACCACCCCCAAGTACTTGTAATTTTCCACTGACTCAAGTGACCTCCCTCCTACATCATACACTACATCAGCCCTCACTCTCCTCCTACCAAAGGTGACTAACTTACACTTCCCTTCATTTAACCCCATCTTGTTCAACTGAACCCAACAATTAATTGCCGTCAAATCTGCCTGAATAGCTACTACATCCTCCTCTGTATTGATTTCCCTATATACCACATAATCATCTGCAAATAACCTTATTCTCGAGTTAACAACCTAGTCAGATCATCTATATATAAATCAAATAATAACGGACATAGCACACTACCCTGTGAAACTCCTGACGTAACCTTAACCTCACTTGAAACCTCCGAACCTACTCGAACCGTTTGAACTCTATCCTGAAGAAAGTTTCCAATCCAATTAACTAACCCAGCATTCCCAATGGACAGTTTCAACTTCCCTAATAATATAGTGTGATCTACCTTGTCGAAAGCCTTTTCAAAATCTAAAAACACTGCATCAATACAGCTCCCCTTGTCTACTACTTTATCCGTAACATGAAACACAGTGAAGAACAGTTTAACAGGTACACGTAATTGAACCAAACTAATGGCCGGTTATCAACTTGGTGATGAGAAAGAGGTACACCACAGTGGTAAAGTAAGGTAGTGAAGACCACAAGAGCATCCAAGAGGTATTTCATTATTAACTAGGCAAACGCGTTATGTGTTGCCGCGTTGATGGATGAGCTGGAACATATCAATTTATCTTTGGATTGGTTATTATATATATATATATACACCTTGAGATCCAAACTATTACATCACTGCCATCTTATTTTCCATTATTAATTCATTGGATGAGCGTAGCGAAGACTCAATTTCACTGTACTTGAAAAATCAAATGTGTTTTTTTTTTTTTTTTTTTGCGCTCCACAGGCAAACATAGATTCAGATCATGATGAAACTTGGCACACACATGAACTCCTATCTGACTTGATGCTGTATAGTTTTGAGGTGCGATCGGTTTAACAACTTCTGAGAAAACTCATTCCAAAGTTTTCAAAAATCCCATTAGAATAACCCAGAGGAAAACATTCGTGAAAAATATTTCATCTGAGAGGATTCAAATTCTCAGAGAATCTTAATCTGATAATGATACACATTATTCCGAACTTTCACTCAAATCGGATCAGCCGTTTCGATGTAAAAAAATATATAATGTTATTTGTGTTAATTATTCAAAGCTATTAAGATACCTATTGAATCAAAGCAACAAGTGTCACCACTTGGTTGTAAACGATTAAAACAAAGCCTTCTTGATCATCATATAAATTATTAATGGAAAATAAGATGGCAGTGATGTAATGGTTTGGATCTCAAGGTGTAAATATATATATAATAACCAATCCAAAGATAAGTTGATATGTTCCAGCTCATCCATCAACGCGGAAACACATAACGCGTTTGCCTAGTATGATAATAAAGAAGACTTTGTTTCAATCGTTTAAAATCAAGTGGTGACACTTGTTGCTTTGATTTGATAGGTATTTTCATAGCTTTGAATAATTCACAAAAATTACATTATATATTTTTTTACATCGAAACGGTTGATCCAATTTCAGTGAAAGTTTGAAATAATGTGTATCATTATCAGATTGAGATTCTCCGATAATTTGAATTCTCTCAGATGAAATATTTTTCACAAATTGTTTCCTCCGGGTTATTCATATGGGTTTTTTGAAAACTTCAAAATGATTTATCTCAAGAATTGTTGTACCGATTTTACCTCAAAACTATACAGCATCAAGTCAGATAGGGGTTCATGTGTGTGCCAAGTTTCATTATGATCTGAATTTCTGTTTGACCTGTAGAGCGCGAACAAAAAAAACAAAAAAACACATTCGATTTTTCAAGTACAGTGAAATTGAGTCTTCGCTACGCTCCTCCAATTATAAAAGTATGACTAAATACTATAACAATTTTTTTCCTTCCATAGCACAGTCAGTCAGTAACGCGTTAGAAACTGAGGTCACCGGTGGGTCTGGGTTCGAGTACATGGGTTTTTGTGAAAGTCCTTTCATCATCACTTCATAGTTTCATAATCACCTGCTCATTCGTACCCCCGTATAACCTAGCTGTTGGTGGGGTCGTTAAGCTAAAATCAATCAATCACAAACAAACAATTTAAGGCAATGCAATTAACGGCCTCGAGACTCTAAATGATGTAGCGTGAAAGACGTGATACATTTCATCAGCAATATTAGGAAAATAAGAAGAAGAATGGATTAGGAATTATTATTTTGTGATTGTGAGGTAAATCTTGTTGGTATTTATGACTTGGCAAATGGTTCCAATTGTTAATTTCTCATGTGTGGAGTGTAAAACAAAGAAACCGGGTTAATTTGAGAACGACTGAATTCAATCGCAACGATGAAATTTAGAACATGGATTATAATGGCCATATTCTTTAGCTGAATCTGTGCGTCACCTATATTACAGAAATATCGATCAAAAATTGTCACGATGTTGAACTGAAGAGTGGAACATTTTGATAAAATGTGAAAAAAATGAAATATTCTGCAAATATGAAATCAACAATATTCTTGTCTATATTCTGATGTTCTCAATCCAGTATGCTGAGCAATATGCAATAGAACACTGAACACATAATTGATACACTTATGAGTATACCTAACTTTCTATACAAGTCTCCACACCCACTCTCACTCATCCTACACCGCATACGTGGTCGTATTCCCAGTAAATATTTTGTTCATTGAATAACTAAATAACTCATCTCTAAATTGAAAATCAGTCGATTTTGGGAAATACAGCGACATGCACCTCTTCATATTGATCATGAGAAAAATTATTTAAGTTTAAATTTGAACGAAATTAGAAGATAAATGACCCGAACTAACCGCCCATTATGGAATTGTTGATGAGAGTTTGGTGGTGAGGTGTATACTGAGGTGTTGAAGACCACATTCAGTATTTGGTTATCAGTTGGAAAATAAGAAAATTGTAGACTATAACGATCTGACGCCATGCAGGTATCGTCCAAATGTTGAGCTATATCGCAATGTAAAAGTTCTTATATATTGAATATATTTTAAAATTCTCATATATTATAAAAGTTATTAATAAACCAAAATTATTTCCAACAATAACGTTATTTCACAAAACTAAAGTTCTAAATTCAGATCAATTCTTCATTAAATCTTCATTAATTTATATTTATGGAAATATCAATCCATTCGGAAAATACAACACTATTATAGGTAAGGTTCATCAAACACGCACTTTCCATTTAAATTTTCTTGCTATTCCTAAACGTAAAAGGCCCTAAACAAATTGGACAGCAGCACATAGATTTTATAGGTCCAAAAGTGTTCAATGAGATTCCACTTTCTATTCGTTCTACTAAGAATCTAACCTCTTTCAAAAGAAAATTAACAAGCTTGATATTATTGAATATTCAACTTCAGGGTGGGTTTTATACAAGAAACAAGAAATCGTTCATAAATTAAATTGTTATCATGACATGGTAATTTGTTATTGTGATTGTGGTTTCGATATGCTCTTCACGGAAGTATTGAATTATGTCGTCAATAATATGTGTCAATGATATCAATGTTTGCTTTCCATTAGTTTTTTTTGGTTCATATAACTTAATTAAAAGCTCATTTGGTATTGTTTCATATGATCTCTCATCCCATGAATTTTGCCATTATTATTATTATCATCATTATTATACTAACTGTTTATTTTTCAAACAAGCGTATAACTTATTCTAGATGTTTCGATATTGTTTTCGATTTCTTTCGGTAACGGAGATCTTGCATTTATCTTAATTAATTTCATCATTTGCTTCATTGCCAACTCTTGTCATATTTAAGTTTATTCAAGTTATGTTGCCCACACACAAGAATGCGTTCTTATGCGGCTTCTTATTATTTAATCAACTTTTTTCGCATTCACGGCAATTTTTTTTATTTTTCTCAAATACCGGTATATCGTATGTAGGCCCTATATTTATTTTGTTATTATCTCCAAGTGTGTTTTACTATTTTTATTTGTCATGTAATATTATCAATGAGAATAAAAAACATGGTGAAATTGAAAAATTAAATTGAAAATTGTACGATGGAAGAAAAATGACGTATGGGAAGAGTCTACCTATTATACTTGAATAACTCTCATCTGATGCTCTAAGAACTAATGAACAGCTTTGAAATATTATGGAGTGAATACTGGCAGCATTAGAACAAATCTTTGCACTTTTGGGGAGAGGGGAGGGTTGAACTTGAACCTACCCGCTAACTTTGGAACGCTACAGGCCTATGTCATGTGACAAATGACGAACAATCGTTACCCTAGTAACAGAGCGAACTGGTGAACTACCAAACATTCTGACTGGCCAATTCCAACTGGTGGACATAGTTGTCTGTCTCAATTGCTACAATGGGTGAGGTCACATGACAGAAGACTATTATCTCGGGAACATGGGGTATATGGCACTTGTTCTAGAACTCTGCATGAGTGTAGCACTATATCCTGAGAAGTTTCAGAATTGGTGCTGAAGTATGGAGGGGGGAGCGTGAGCCCAAGCCCCCCCCCCACCCCCTCACGCCCTTCGTACCCTCCAATCCATAACGAACGCTATATCTGAGGTGATATCTAAGATTGTGTTGACCGTGCGCACTAATCGGTAGCGCGGCAAAGATGAAAACTTTCAAAACCCAATTTGATTTGACCCTAGCGCCCAAACGAGTCGAGCACAAACGATGGAATATCGTGCACAAACGAGCACAAACGAAGCACAAACGATTGACGTCGGGAAAAAAATCAAAATCCACTTTGGGGGTTCTGTCGTGTCGCCAGAACCCACAATTTGATTTGCCCCTCGCGCCCAAACGAGTTGAACACAAACGATGGAATATCGTGCACCAACGAGCACAAACGAAGCACAAACGATTGACGTCGAAAAAAATCAAAATCCACTCTGGGGGTTCTGTCGTGTCGCCAGAACCCCCAATTTGATCTGCCCCTAGCGCCCAAACGAGTTGAGCACAAACGATGAAATATCGTGCACAAACGAGCACAAACGAAGCACAAACGATTGTAATCGGAAAAAAATCAAAAATCAATTTTGGGGGTTCCAGCGACACGTACCTCAGTTTAACAACAGTTGAATAACGTGCAAGGAAAATAGCGAAACAAAATGAATAATTTCAAACAAATTACCATTAGTCTGATTTTAAATAACTACAATTTTACGAAAACTCTGATTGGTTCAATGATAGATCGATCAACAGTAGTCGGGAAAAAAGCAGAAGTAATTTTGAAAGAAATGGGATTCAAAATTGGAAGAAGATCACAAGATCATGTCACAGGAAACCACAAAAATTAAAAAGTCGATCATTTTGACTGAATTGGATAACAACATTGGTGCACTGACCTTGACTATTTTGAATCCTTCAAATTATGATAATAACGAGGGTCAGTTCGTCATTTGTGGGCCTGGAAGTTACAGTTCAATGTTCGCAGGAAAAAAATATTTGAGAAAGAAATGTTGTTTCTTATCGTATTTAAAACGACACGTTTTGTCCGGGCGCTGTGCCGAAATCCTATTAACCATTTGAAGTCCTTCAGTTGGCATGCGTGATCGATCGTTACTGATCACAGACTCTACAAGACGTCGTTGAGAGGGCATTCAAAAGGCGTCGAGAGAGGCGCCTTCACAAACCTGAATCCTTACCGCGACTGCGACTTGAAATAACGTGCTAGGCATAGCTATCTCGGAGTTCCAAAAGACTTTGATTGGTTTCTATACTAGTAGAACTAAGTACCACGGCAACATGTCCAGTTCTTGTGTATTCAAGCACAAAATCCTAGCACTGCTCTTGAGGTGGGCTAAAAATGGGCCACATTTTTGCGTTCTAAGAGACCGTGACTATGTTGCTACCTCGTATTGTCATGGTATTTATAGCTATCCTAGAGAACATTCATCAACCAATCATACTCCTCAGTCTCTTGGAGCTAGACAGGCCTGGGACGATAGGCCTATTTCAAGTGGCAGTCGCGGTAGGCCTAGAGATTTTTTCGTGGAAAAATGTTCTTCTATGATGTTCTCATCTCCTCTCTATTATATTTTTCCGAAATGATAAATTGAAATATAAAGTAATATTGCCGTAAGAGGTAGATTATCTCAGGGAATTGGTTAGGGCACACAGAAGCTGTATGGTTAGCGAGATTACCCAGCGTTAGGAAGGATGAGGCCCTCTAGGAAGGTGTACATATTTGTGTCTCGGCAGTAGCTTTCACACGGCTTTGCGAACCGGAGAGTTTCCGCCATATTCGATATATTGGTGATAATATAGAAGGCCTTGCTTAGATTCTATTTGTAAAGATCCAATATAGCCGGCGAGCATATGTCGCTATCGGCTGCACAGCCACGTATATCATATATCTATGGTTAGGTTGTCTTGGTTGGTTGGGTTAGGTTTGTCTTCTTGAATGTTTTCTTCTTGTATTCTACCCAGGTTTAGTTGAAGAAGGTTTAAACTGAATTTTTTATCAAGAAGAAGTTATATTATAAACTGCATGTTTATATTGCAATAATTGGAGCGAGCTTCAACTCATGGGTCTTAAATCAAGAAACATACATATATCCTTTCCCGCAGCCTTCTTTATTCAGATCAATCTTCTGTTGAATCCGAGTGGTGTGAATGAAGAAGACTGTGGCCTTTCCAAAGCTATAAATCAGTTTCCAAGGAACTGACAAAATTGACTCAATCGCCTCGATCCCTTGATTTCTTCAGAAGGCTGTGAAGGCCATGCGTACAACAACCACGATGAAGTGATACCAACATACTTCATCAAAATGTTAAGAAGACATGTACCGACTCCCATACTAATAACATGAACGATATTTATGGCTTCTTGCGGTCAATTCAAAGCCAAAAGTCCCAACTGCCTGTCGTGATTTAGCTGATTTCCTATAGATGTAGATAAGAGTGGCTACGGTAACGGTGGGATTGTATAGCATTGTAGTTCGATATATTTTCATTTTTTTTATCCGCTGATAATGGACATTCATACATTTTCATAAACAATATATACATAATAAATCACAGCAAATAAAACAACCGATAGTTGCGTTACGAGCAATCGAGACACTGGACTCAGAATCTGACCCCGGAAATATTTCAGTTTGAAGAAGCGAGTTGGTCAACCTTCTTTATATTATGATAAAGTATGTTGGTAGATCATGCAACATGATGTATGACATCATGCAACAGGTGATATAGATTCTGACGTTTATCCAATCATGCCAGATATTATTTCAACCATATAAATGCCATATAAAAGGCTTATAAAAAGAACATATTTCACCTGATAACAACTATATTAACAAGAAGCCGTCTTGACTCTATAGTTTTTTAATGCTACTTAACGACCCCACCAAAGGCTCGTGGTTATATGGGGGTACGAACATACTCAAGTACTCCACCAACAGCTAGGTCGTGTGGGGGTACGAATGAGCGGGTGATTATGAAACCATGAAGCGGTGATAGCTAGCAGGACGTTTAAATACTATATATTAATACATCTCTTTAACGCTTCTTAAATCAACCTCAGACCCAATTATAATTCATTTTTTTCATTCATCAACACTTTTATTATTACTGATTAAGTTTTTTATTTTATTACTGTAATTGTATAACTCATTTTCACTTCAGGCAATTATCATTCCAAATTCAAAATAAGCTGGATCTTCATGGTCATTCGTCGTGAGGATGAGCAGCCAACATGAATACATGTTTTTCTTTTCACCGACACATTTTATAGTTGATTAGTTCAGTTTCAGATACATTTTAGGTAACACCATAAAAGTTTAGGTTAGTTTTGTTAGGTATAAGTCAATTGGGTTATTTATATTATAGGTTGATTCAGTTTTTTCAGGCTATTATCTTACAGCCACGCATATATACACTATAGTGACAAAACTTCAGAGAAAATAAAGGCAGCTCTCTATATAAATAATAATGAACCAGAAAACCCGTTTCTGTCCCACTATTGGTCGGATCTAGTTTTAGTTGTCCATGAAATTTGTTCTTAAAAATCTCTCATCGGTGTCGAGCACCGTGAAAAACCGTCCCGAGCTTAGCGAAACGAGCCTCGCTTTATTGGACGAGAACCGACGATAGGGGGTGGGGAGGGAGGGACGAGTCGAGGGTTCAAGATAAGCCAAGCTGGAAAACCTTGACGAGAAATTAAAATGTATTTTTCTCTATTATATAATCCTGTCGTTTTTTTTTACACCCAGCAGTTGATGAGAAAAACTCTCTCTTAATGTGACATTTCCATTTCCCGGCTTGTTGAACATGTATATTTATTCGCCGACATCTTCTAATAAAGTGGGCCTACACTTGTGATCACGGAAAACGTTTCTTTCACCAACATTTAGATTTGATGAAATCTATTATTATAGTTAAAGTTATGTTAGTTATGTGAGTATGTTTGTTAATTATTAATTTTCTTTGTTTGTCACTAATTTGAAATAAGTTCTCAATCATTTTGTTTCGCTTCACTATTTTGGTTCTCAATATTTGTATTCTCATATCACCTATTCCTATCATTTCATTTCTTTTTTTCATTTTGAAACCCTTTTATTCACACTCAACGCTTACATATCAAGTACTACAACAATTACACACAGGTAGTAGACGGAAAAGTACAAATGAACAAATAGACAAATAATAAAATCAAAAGTTGTATATTTTTGAAAAAGAATTAATACTAGCTGGAATTACTAGTACCCATATAGAATGGAAAAAAATATATTCGATGAAATAATTCGGAAAAACAACTCTACTAGCCGGCGATACTACTAGCTGGCATAACACATAGCTGGTATTATACTAATAGCTGGCTTTTCTACTAGCTGGAAATACTACAATCGAAACTGGATATAATTATTTAAAATAAAGCTTGAATTTCTACTAGCTGGCATTACTACTAGCTGGCTTTTCTACTAGCTGGAAATACAACAACCGATACTGTATATTATCATTTGAAAATAATTCAATAATAATAATAATAATAAATAGCCATTTAAAACCTGAACTTCTACTGGCTGGCATAACTACTAGCTGGCTTTTCTACTAGCTGGAAATACTACAACCGATACTGAATATTAACATTCAGAAATAATTTCATAATAAATTAAATAGCCATCTAGAACCTGATTTTCTACTAGCTGGCTTTTCTACTAGCTGGAAATACTAAAACCGATACTGTATATTATAATTTGAAAATAATTTATTAATAATAATAGATAGCCATTTGAAACCTAAATTTCTACTAGCTGGCATCACTACTAGCTGGCTTTTCTACTAGCTGGAAATACTACAACCAATACTGTATATTATCATTCGAAAATAATTCAATAATAATAATAAATTAGCCATTTGAAACCTGAATTTCTACTAGCTGGCATTACTACTAGCTGACTTTTCTACTTACTAGGAAAACTACAACCGAAACTGTATATTATCATTTGGAAATAATTTAATAATAATGATAGATAGCCATTTGAATCCTGAATTTCTACTAGCTGGCATTACTACTAGCTGGCTTTTCTACTAGCTGGAAATACTACAACCGATACTGTATATTATCATTCGAAAATAATTTGATAATCAAAATAATAAATAGCCATATAAAACCTGAATTTCTACTAGCTGGCATTACTACTAGCTGGCTTTTCTACTGGCTGGAAATACTACAACCGATACTGTATATCATCATTCGAAAATAATTTGATAATAAAAATAATAAAAAGCCATATAAAACCTGAATTTCTACTAGCTGGCATTACTACTAGCTAGCTTTTCTACTAGCTGGAAATACTACAACCGATACTGTATATTATCATTTGAAAATAATTCAATAATAAAAATAATAAATAGCCATATAAAACCTGAATTTCTACTAGCTGGCATTACTACTAGCTGGCTTTTCTACTAGCTGGAAATACTACAACCGATACCGTATATTATCATTTGAAAATAATTCAATAATGAAAATAATAAATAGCCATTTGGAACGTGAACTTCTACTAGCTGGCATTACTGATAGCTGGCTTTACTACTAGCTGGAAATACTACAACCGATACTGTATATTATCATTTGAAAATAATTTGATTATAATAATAAATAGCCATCTAAAACCTGAATTTCTACTAGCTGGCATTACGACTAGCTGGCATTACTACTAGCTGGCTTTTCTACTGGCTGGAAATACCACAACCGATACTGTATATTATCATTTGAAAATAATTCAATATTAAAAATGATAAATAGCCATTTAAAACCTGAACTTCTACTGGCTGGCATAACTACTAGCTGGCTTTTCTACTAGCTGGAAATACTACAACCGATACTGAATATTAACATTCAGAAATAATTTCATAATAAATTAAATAGCCATCTAGAACCTGATTTTCTACTAGCTGGCTTTTCTACTAGCTGGAAATACTAAAACCGATACTGTATATTATAATTTGAAAATAATTTATTAATAATAATAGATAGCCATTTGAAACCTAAATTTCTACTAGCTGGCATCACTACTAGCTGGCTTTTCTACTAGCTGGAAATACTACAACCAATACTGTATATTATCATTCGAAAATAATTCAATAATAATAATAAATTAGCCATTTGAAACCTGAATTTCTACTAGCTGGCATTACTACTAGCTGACTTTTCTACTTACTAGGAAAACTACAACCGAAACTGTATATTATCATTTGGAAATAATTTAATAATAATGATAGATAGCCATTTGAATCCTGAATTTCTACTAGCTGGCATTACTACTAGCTGGCTTTTCTACTAGCTGGAAATACTACAACCGATACTGTATATTATCATTCGAAAATAATTTGATAATCAAAATAATAAATAGCCATATAAAACCTGAATTTCTACTAGCTGGCATTACTACTAGCTGGCTTTTCTACTGGCTGGAAATACTACAACCGATACTGTATATCATCATTCGAAAATAATTTGATAATAAAAATAATAAAAAGCCATATAAAACCTGAATTTCTACTAGCTGGCATTACTACTAGCTAGCTTTTCTACTAGCTGGAAATACTACAACCGATACTGTATATTATCATTTGAAAATAATTCAATAATAAAAATAATAAATAGCCATATAAAACCTGAATTTCTACTAGCTGGCATTACTACTAGCTGGCTTTTCTACTAGCTGGAAATACTACAACCGATACCGTATATTATCATTTGAAAATAATTCAATAA
>OZ023329.1:13065837-13083454 GCA_964007535.1 Brachyptera risi
TACCGGTCTAAGGGGTACTGGTCGACCTGGTGTAGCTTTGTGCACTTTTGGCAATCCTTTGAAAACTGGAATCCTGGAGGGTTTTTCCCCCAGGATATCTGTATTCTGTGTTCTAGCTTCTATGTCGGATTGCATAAGTTCAATGTTCTAGTTTGTTTCTCTAAGTAAACCGAGGGATTTTGGCGACACAGTTTATACTCCGGGCCTGCGAGCATTCTCTCTATTGTGTCCTTGTATTCCGTAGTATTTAACACAACCGTCGAATTGCCTTTATCTGCAGGTGAAACGATAACATTTTATTGCTTTTCAGAATTCTTAATGCCTGTAATTCACCCTTGCTTATATTTCTAGCTGGTGGTTTCGATTTCCTCAATAATCTTGAAACATCCTGTCTCATTTCTTCTGATGCCACTTCCCCTATTCCTATGATAGCTGTCTCAACCCCTTCGATAATATCTTCTACAGGGATTATATTGGGTGATATTGCATAGTTATGCTATCAAGTTCAATGTCTGAGAATTGAAAACTACTTTGGATGGTCCATAGTATTAGATATGTTACTTTCTCTCTTATCACTGATGAGACCATCGAATTTCTTCTCATGTCGTAGAGTTATTATTTCTTTCTCTGATTCAGCCCGTTGATGCGATAAATAATCCACTTTATCAAAAATGTGTCGATCTAATATACCACTTAAATCCACATGCATATTATAGAGATCTCTCGATACATAGTCTGGAACCCGTCCAGCTTGATCAATCCCATCTCTGAACAAAGCGAAACACGTACCTATCAAGATACTGTTGGCATTTCGACTTCTTGCTTTAAAATGTCGTCTATAAGATACTGCAATCACTTCAAAATTTCGACATCATTTCAAAAATGCTAATTCGCATAGAAGCTTGACTTTCTTGATCCTTCTTTTTTCAAATCGTTTGATTAAATGATGTGTCCACTCCCCATAGAGGCAAATTATATGATGTTTTGAACTTTTATGGTCCCTATTATGTGAAATATTATTTTCGGGAATACCATGTGCATAAAAGTTTTTTCATTGATCTACTGTTTTCTTCTTTTTTCGAATGGATACTTTTCTGTTCTTTTTATAACAATACTCTGAATATTGTCTGATTTTGAATTAATGAACGATCCCTTGAGAATGGCATGTCCAAACATGCTGAAACGTGGGGAAAACATATTTACTTGCTTTTCTAATTTAAATACACATGGTATTCCCGAAAACAATATCTCACATATATATATATATATATATGCTACAGGTCTCCGGGACCCTGGACTCAGATTCTGACCCCGGGAATATTTCACTTTGAAGACGCGAGTCAGTACAACTCCTTTATATTATGTTGAGGTATATCAATTGGTATCACTACATCGTGTCCTTTAGGAGCAAAATAGTCAAGTTTTATTTCCATTAATTGTACATTACATATGACACAGTGTGAGCACAAATGACAAGGTATGAACACAAACCCTTCAGGATATATACCATTAAGGGTGTATGGAAAGGTTTTTCACCATATATAACTTATTACAAAATATATTAATAATATAATACAAGATAAATTATAATAATAATAATCAAAACAAGTTGGTATAATATACTAACATGTATATTATGCACCTTGTGATGTGCATATACTAGATGAACATATTGGAATATTTTAATACTTTTTTAGTGAAATATTAATATTGATAAATACATGCTAATAAAATGTATATAATTATAGTTAATAATGATAATAATACAAACTAATGCCAACATCACGCTATTTAATATTTATAATAGCTTTAATAACGATTTGTAGGATTAGCCATTTTTTACAATTTTGTAGGATACAATTCAGTTCACTTCCTGTAGCCTATCATTCAATCATTTTGAAAAGAGAATTAGCCAAACACGCGACTGCAGAGAGTCGAGGTCTCTACAAGCCGACTGAAGTGCTGGCTTTTGAGTCTGTATTATGATGATACAAGCATATCTGGAACGGCTCAGTGAAATATCAAAGACTTGTCAAGATGAGAGATGCGTTGAAAGCTCGACTCGTATTCCGTTACAAAGGCTGACAAGCAATAAGCCGGCGAGAAAATGGCAACACGAAAAGAATGATTTACTACAGACGTTCTTTTGATGGTATATGACTATGTGTCATTAGAGAGAGATACAATGCAGATACATATACATATATGTATATATATATATATATATATATATATATATATATATATATATATATATATATATATATATATATATATATATATATTTTTATATATATATATATATATATATATATATATATATATATATATATATATATATATGTGTGTGTATATATATATATATAAATATATTCATAATTATATATATATATATACCCTATATATATATATATATATATATATATATATATATATATATATATATATATTTATATATATATATATATATATATATATATATATATATATATATATATATATATACATATATATATATATATATATATATATATATATATGTATAAACATATATATATATATATATATATATATATATATATATATATAAATATGGATATATATAAATATATATATATATATATATATTAAATATATATGAATATATATATATATATATATATATATATATATATATATATACACATATATATTTGACATATATATATATATATATATGTCTATATATATATATATATATATATATATATATATATATATATATATATATGCTGCAGGTCTCCGAGTGAAAATTAATAATAAGTGTGTAAAATGTAACAGAAAATTGGTTACTGGTGTTAAATGTGATATTTGTGATAAAGGGTTTCATATAAACTGTGCATCGCCAGGGATAAATAATTCTGACACTGAAAATGGTGAGCTACAAAATTGAATCTGTCAGTCTTGCATTGATGCAAAGGCTAGGCCTAGTGACATTAGTGATAAGACATTAAGACTTACGAACTCCCAAAATCTGGCGTAGCTATGAATAAAGAGGAGGAAATGAACGTGAAAATATGATTTTGACGCGATTAGTACGAAGTTTAGAGAGTGAAAATAACCTTAAAACGGAAAAAATACAACATCTAGAAGAAGAGCTACAGCGGCGTACAGAAAAGGCGGGAGTTTTACATCAGCAGGCAGTGACGTCAACCGACAGCTATGCTGGAAGGACGGCAAAACAGGGGACGAAATCAAAACAAGTGAACAAGGACGAGGAGCTTGAATCAAGAAAAAAAGAAGAGAAATACAGAAGATTATTGAACAAAAAAATAGCGAGTGATAAGACTACTCTGAAGGAAATAGCTGTCCAACATTTCCAGTATAGGTGATATACTGGTGATCGGTGACTCGATGCTACGTGGCGTGGCGCTAGTACTGTGTGCACAGAAGAAGGGTGCGAAGTTGAAGTGTACACGGGAATACGTGTTTCAGAAGTCTCGAAAAAACTACAAGATAGGGAAGCTGAGAAAGGTGAGCCAAAAGTCATAGTATTGCACGTAGGCACTAACAACATTAAACGTAGGTCAGGTGTCCATGTGATGACTGAACTAGATGATCTTCTTGATCTGGGTCAAGACAAATATAAGAAGTCAGAATGGATCGTCAATGGTATCATATACAGAGATGATGTGTATGACAGCACTATAGACAAAATCAACGAAAGTATAGAGTGGATGTGCTTCCAGAGAGAGAGAGTGAAGTTCGTTGACCCCAATGCGAGATTATCAAAGGAAGAATCAGCATGGGACGGAGTGCATCTAAACACACGGGGTAGCTTATTTCTAGGACAATATATTATAGAAAAAATCGACGAAGTAATGAAAGTGCATAGGGCAGAGCCTCTGGAGCAAGCTTCGGAAAACTAACTTGCATTGGGGGGCAAAAAAGAAATTTCAAATTCGTGAACGACCCAATAAAAATACATGTTAACAAGGTTGCGTCATATAACCATCTCAAAATATCACATCAAAATATAAGAAGTATACGTAATATTGAAAAACAAAATAGATTAGACGTCTGTTTAGAGGAAGAGCACAGGCTCAATTATCAATGCGATGTTTTAACGTTCACTGAACATTGGCTGAAAATAGGTGAAGAGGAAATGGTGAAGTTACATAACTATGAGTTGATTGATTGTTATTGTAGGGATGGAATGAATGGAGGTGGAACCTGTATTTTTGTCAAATGTGATCATGAAGCTATTAAGAGAGCTGAGTTCAGTGACCTTTATTGTGATGAACATTTTGAATGTTCGGTGGTTGAATTAACCAAGTACTCGACTTGTGATACTAACGTAATAATAATAACATTATATAGGTCACCATCTAGTAATATGAGGACATTCGTGAATAACATAGAGAAACTTTTGAGTGTATTACAAAAAGAAAACAAGAGCATTGTGATAACTGGAGATTTTAATATTGATTTCGGAGTCCATTCAATCCCTTTAAGGCCCGGTATTACCAAGTCCAGTTAGCCTTTATCTGACAGTTCAAACTTGTTATCACCATGGTTACCCATGCTATTTGTTTTCACCAACTCTCAGATAAATACTAACTGGCCGTGGTAATACTGGGCCTAAGTGAACTAAATAGTATTATTAACTCTTACAATATTTTTGCAACTATAACTGAGCCAACTAGAGTTACAAGTATATCGTCGACAACGATTGACAATATATTGACTAATGTGAACAGATCTGATTACGTCACTATGGTGCACGAAAATGGTCTATCAGATCACACTGCTCAAAAAATCGATATTAAAATTGAAAGCATAGTAAAATGTAAGTTAAACGCTTCATCAGATAAATATTGCTATTTGTACAGGAAGATTAGTGATAGTAAAATAACCAAACTCATTGTATCACTTAAATTGGAGAATTGGTTGACATTAGCAGATAATAATGATGTGAATACTAATTTCAATAATTTCATGACAATTTTTTTTAAGCATTATAAAATGGCTTTCCCATTATTGAAAGTGGAAGTAAATAAACCAGGCTGTAATAGAAATCAGTGTATAACTGATGAAATCAGAGCAAATAGTATAAAGCTGAAAAATATGTGGGAAGAAAGAAAATTTGATGGAAGTGCAGAAATGAATATAAGATATAAGACTTTTAAAAAAATTCATTCCAAAATAATTGCTGACGTGAAAACAAATTACAATACCAAAATTGTCAACAATGCTGCAAATGATCACAGAATGTTATGGAATATAGTCAAGAAGGAAACGGATAAATTGAAAAAGCAAAAAAGAGAAAATTTAGAGATAAAAATTGAGGATAATATAAAAATAAAAGAACCATGTACAATTGTTAATGAATTTAACAACTTTTACTTGAATGTTGCCAACACCATATGCAAGAATATTGATAGTACAGAGGAACAAAGGCATAATATAATTAGTAAAATTGACTCAATAGAAAATACAATGTTTCTTGAGCCTGTTCGAAATATAGATGTTATAAAAATAGTCAAGAATTTGAAAAACAGTAGAGCAGCAGGTCATGATGGTATACAAGTGGAAGTGATAAAGAAAAGTATCAACTCGTTCATTAATATTTTTACGTATTTAATTAATCAAATGTTAAGCCAAGGAGTATATCCTGATTATCTCAAAGTTGCTATTTTGAAACCATGTTATAAAAACAAAGGAGATAAAGATGATATGAACAACTATAGGCCTCTGTCTCTACTTACTGTTTTTTCAAAAGTTTATGAAAAGGTTTTAGAAAATAGGATTAATGTATTCATCGAAAGAAACAAGGTATTGAAGAACAATCAATATGGGTTCAGAAACAATAGCTCTACCATAGATGCTATAAATGACAGCATTTCATATATCCTGCGGGAGCTAGACAATAATAAGAGACCTTTAGGACTGTATTGCGATTTGAGCAAGGCCTTCGACTGTTTAGATCACAAGATGTTATTACTAAAACTGGAAAAATATGGAATAAGGGGAGTGGCTGGTAGCTTGATTAAGTCGTATCTTGAGAATAGACGTCAAATAGTTGAAATTATGCATAAATATGATGATGGCTCCACCAAATCGATACAGTCCGAAAGCGGTGTTATACAGTGTGGTGTACCACAGGGGTCTGTACTTGGTCCCCTGTTATTCATATTATATATGAATGATTTACCTGAATTCGTACCAAACTCTAAAGTGACTATGTTTGCCGACGATACAACTATAGTAGTAACAGGAACACATTCATTAGAATCAGAATTAAACATGAGCACGTCGATATCAAACGCAAACGAATGGTTCTCAATAAATAAATTGGTTCTAAATATTAGTAAAACAAAGCTCATCACTTTCGCGAATCAGCATGGTCACTTGAAGGGTAAGGTGAGTTGATCCAATGATGAATAACAATACAACACTAAACTTTGACTCAGTAAGTAATCTAACTTTTCTGGGGGTGCAAATCGACGAGAACCTCACATGGAAATGTCATGTATGTTATCTACTCAATAAATTATCCAGAGCTTGTTATGCATTAAGGATAGTCAGGTCACAATTCAACTTGAACATGACAAAAATTATTTATCATGGATATTTTGAAGCATCATTGCGATATGGTATAATGGTATGGGGGGGTGTAAGTGCAAGTCACAAGATCTTTAAAATACAGAAAACAGCAATGAGAATAGTATTTTTAAAAAAGAGAGACCATTCATGTAGAACATTATTCAAACAATTGGGAGTCATGACGCAGCCTGGCCTATACATTTATGAATTATTGGTACATACAAGAAAACACTTACACCTGCATATCTTGAATTCTGATGTTCATAATCATGACACGAGGCAAAAAGGTCAATTGGTAACGCATAAGCGGAAGACTACACTGCTCGAGCAAGACGCTAATGTTAGGGGTACATCACTGTACAACCAACTCCCAACATATATTAAAAATGTTACTAGCCTAGAGCAGTTCAAGAGCTCTTTAAAAAATGTCATCATGGAAAATGTATTATATAGTATTGAGGAGTTTCATAGATGCTGCAAGCTTAATAAATAAATAATATCACTTTGAAGGATTCGTATGACCTTCATTTTATATCACAAATTGACACTCAAACTATAACCATTGACCAATTGACTTTTAACTTCTAACTTTTAATTTTTAATTTTTGCTTTCAATTGAGACTATAACCTTCTAATTTTAATATTAGTGTACTTTGTATAGTGAATTTATTTCATACTTGTTTTTATTCCGCTTTTGACTTGGTAGTTGCTAGGTATTTATAAAAAATAGCATCTATCATTTATTTCAATTCATGTATATTTTCTTGTTTATTTGTTGTGTATGATACGGTACATTATCTTGTATATTACCCTTGACTGTCCATATGATTGAGCTTAAAAATGTTTCATTTTGATTGTAATCCTCTTGGACGAAAATGAAAATAAATAAATAAATAAATAAATATATATATATATACATATAAATAAATGGATACATATAGATATATAGATGGATATATATACATATATATACATATATATATATATATATATATATATATATATTTTTTTTTTTTCTTTATATTGGGTTTAACGACGCACTGTAATGATGACTGAGATATATTGGCGTCGGATGAATGATTAATGGGATGATGGGATGATGAGATGAAGGTTTTATGGGTAATGGGAAGGATGGTGGGAAGGAAGCGGTCGTGACCTATATTGTGGGAACCATCCCGGCATTAGCCTAGACTACAGAGAGAAACCACGAAAAAACCCTGTGAAGATGGACAGTGGCGGGGATCGAACCTGGTCCGATATGTCCCTTCACCTGCCGGGTCACACGAAGCAAGTGCGCTAACCACTCAGCTACTGTGCCGGTATATATATATATATATATATATATATATATATATATATATATATATATATATATATATATATATATATATATATATATATATGTATATATATATATATATATATATATATATATATATAAATATATATATATATATATATATATATATATATATATATATATATATATATATATATATATAAATATATGTGTGTGTGTGCATGTTCTGAAATATGTTCTCGCGGATTATGGGTTTAGGTCGATTTCTCAGGTAGACTGCGTTTGCTCTTTCGGAAGAAAACTGCGATCACATGTGGAACCTTGTCTTCTTTGCTATGCAGCGTTTTGACGGGATAACCAAGAGGTCTTAGCTCCAAGTCCCAGAGCGGGCACATTTTCACAATTTGACAAAATTGTTCATAAAAATTATATATATACGCCCATACATAAATATATATATATATATATATATATATATATATATATATATATTCATATATATATGAAAATATATATATATATATAAGTTCATTGTTAACTATCAAAACTTACCAGGAGTATCATCTGTAAGAAAATCAATAAACGAGACTCTGCCTCTTGAACTCACTGCTGCGAAATGAAGAGAGCATTCTTTATCAAAAGTAAACACACATTCGTCTAGAATTGGAAAAGTTTTTCTGATTCATAAGAAATTCAGTTAGGCGATATTGCTTGTAACACACACTACACCACACACAAAACAAACTTCAAACTTTCTTTTTGTTCATTTTTGGTTTTGCATCCCTATTTGGGGGGGTTATTATTCGAATCATTTTGGGTTACCTTGTGTTGCTCGTGGTGGGTTCACGTTCTATATAGGCTTGTTAGGGGTTTGCATCCCTCGGCATCATGTATCAATAACACATGAGTGGCTATTAGTTGTACCGGGGGTAGGTTTTATGTTAGTTTCAATTCAATTCGAATTAAATTGAAACTAACATAAAACCAACCTCCGGTCCAACTAATAGCCACTCCGGTTAAGACTTATCAGTTTTAAATCTGGTTGTATATTCTATTGTATCACTTTAGGCTAGTTTGAATAGGTTCGGTTGAAAGGTACTTGTATACCTTCTATATAAATACACTTCTTTATATTATTGATTATTTGTTCTGTCTGTTTTTTGAATATACAAATCTTTTTCAAATCTAATATATATTTTTTAAATACATGATGTGTCTCTTTCTCTCTCTTTCTCTCTGATCACTGGAGATCTTGATGGCTAATTCCATTATCCTATAGATGTGAGGATTTTTTTTTGTAAATTCGTAACAATAATTTATGTACTCAATATTGAAATAGAAGGCTAATTTTTTTTGTTAAATTCCTTGATAACAAGAGCATGATAGTATAAAGGAGAATTGCAATCTGTGTGATGAGTGTTTTTTAATTTACCATCTTAAATTATGTTTGCCCAAAAAGTACAAGAAAAAATACCAAACATGTAAAAATTCAGATGAAATACTTCTAGTAGTCACACTGTGACTGTCACAGTACTATAATCTTTCATACTTTCACTCTATGATGTATAACAAATAAAATAAGACCAAAATTAGCATTCTAGTGTTGAAGGGAACTGAGATTTCTTGTCACAAGTTTTGTCTGTTTTCAACAATTGCTATTGTAATTTTTTTAAATAATGCAACAATGTAAAAATATAT
Source organism: Brachyptera risi (assembly GCA_964007535.1). Lineage (NCBI taxonomy): Eukaryota > Metazoa > Arthropoda > Insecta > Plecoptera > Taeniopterygidae > Brachyptera > Brachyptera risi. The sequence goes on from OZ023329.1 coordinate 13,075,421, forward strand.
GAGTTATTATTATTATTATTATTATTATTTATTTGATACACAATACATTATAATACATATGCATTTTAAATGTTCTGTATCGCTGGTGGTAGGAATAGAGCAAGCCCCGTAACAACATGTGCCTTACCACCAGCCTAAACTAAGATAACTAAATTAACATACTGGAATAATAAAATATAATATTTAAGGAATAGAAAATTGGAATAAAATAACATAATGGAGTAATACAATGAGAAAAAACAAAACAAAAAACATATAAATATCATTATAAAAAAAAAAAAAAAAAAAATTTGAAAAAGATGAATGCACACAGTCACGTGGGGCCAACTTCATTTTCACGTAGTAAATCTGCTCTTAATAACATTTTAAATTTGGAAATATCATCTTCTTGACGGAATTTTGATTAGATTTAATTGTAAAGGTTTATAGATCTGATGTAAAAACCATTCTGGTATTGCTGGGTTCGAGCAAAAGGTGTCAATATTGTGGGAGAGCCACTATTAAATCTAGTTGATGCAGTGCTATTATTTACGATCAATCTATCACCTGGATCAATGTCAACTACATGTAGTAACAATTTTTTAAGAAAAACCAAATCCATTTCTTTAAGAAAACTCTCCAATGACAATAACCCACACAATTTCAATCGATCCTCGTATGAGCAATTTCTTCTGTTTGTTATGAACTTGGTTTTGAATATTTTCTAGTTTCATGAGGTTACTTCTTGATGTCGGATGCCACGCAGGACATCCGTATGAAATCACAGCTCTAATAAGACATACATATACTGTTTTTTTCACTACTGGTCCAGCATTGTGTAAAATTCTTGAAACAAACCCCAGAAGTTTGGCAGCTTTGTTTCTGACAATTTCTGTTTGTAAATTCCATTTCAAATCGTTTGAAATCATCACGCCAAGTATCTTCATCTTATTGTCTTGAATAATTACATTATCATTGATGGTATAATGATTATATGTGAGCTCCTTCGACCGCGTGATGCACATATGATGGCATTTAGATTTGTTCAAATGCATGTAATTTAGCTTACACCATATCCAAGTCATTTTGTAAGCTCTGAACATCTTCATTAGACCTTATTTCTTTATACATTGTGCAATCGTCAGCATACTGGCATACACCTGAACTTATACAGAGGGGAAAATCCATCCTATAGATTGTAAAAAGCGTAGGTCCCAGCACTGAACCTTGAGGCACTCCGGACACAACACGACGATCTGAAGAACATGCTCCATCAAAAATCACCCGCATCCGCCTACCAACAAGAAAACTGTGCATCCACTGAATTAGGCCATCAGACACATGGTACATTTGCAGTTTCGACAGTAACCGTTTGTGTGGTATCCGGTCAAAAGCCTTCGCCAAGTCCAGTGAAATTACGTCAATGGGTGTACCAGCAAAAGAATCCAAAGAGCGTTGCCACTTATCGATAGCTCCAACAAGCATAGTAACACACGAACGTCCAGGAAGGAATTCATGTTGATGTTCATTTATTGCAGTAATATTACGTAAATGACTCACAACCCTCTCCATAGTCTTCCCTACAACTGAAGTCAGTGAAATTGGTCTATAGTTGGAAATGTCACTGCGAATACCATTTTTAAAAATCGAAACTACATTAGCAATATTCCACTCATTTGGTAGTATTCCCTGTTTTATTGACCTCTTGAATAAATGACACAGGGAAGGAGAAATTTCTTCTGCGCATTCACATAAAATCCTGGCAGGTATTCTGTCTGGTCCCATTGCACCGTCAGGTTTGGTTTTCTTTATTGCTTCTTTAACGAGCTGTTTTGAGGGGATCAGATCCATAGCCACTACGAAAATTGGGAGGACACAGATCGTCAAACTCATCGGAGGAGGTGGCATAGTTATTTTGAAATTGCTGCACAAAAGCCTCGGCTATCTTTTCAGAATTGATCACTTTATCCTCTCCATTCAAGCTGAAATGTACAGGAGCATCGCTACCAGTTTTTCCACGAATATAGCTCCACAGTCTCTTTCCGTTTCCACCACCCAATTTCCACACAAATTCATCATGAGCTCTTCTTGATTCAATTTTAGCGGTGTTTCTTGCTATTCTATACTTTTCCCAATTTACACCTGTTTTATTCCGTCTCCACTTTTTATAACAATGATCTCTTTTGTGTATCATCCTCACAACCTCCTTATCAATCCAAGCAGCCCTTCGCTTAGGTTTAATATGGACACACGGTATTACTTGGTCAACACACCATCAAAATATTTTTTGCCATTCAGACCACATTATTTCCAAATCACAGTCAATTACACAGAAATCACGCATATTATATCGCAAGAGATATTTAAGGTGTTCCCAATCCGCCGTGCGATAATTTCGTGAGACTCTTTGAACCATTTTCAGTCTAATGGGCTGCCACTTAAGATCAAACCTGACGGCCAGGTGGTCACTGACACCGGGAATTACCTCCACATTACTTATGACAGAGGTATTGTTTGCTAGTACAAGATCCAATAATGATCTTGATGTAGTAGTAATTCTCGTTGCCTCCATCACCATTTGACAAGGTACAACACCCAGGAATGCAGAGAGGAACCTATCAGCTACAATATTAGCTGGCACCGCGTATCCGTCCGAACCCCAGTCAATGTTGAGGTTGAAATCCCCACACAGATAAATTGACTCATATTTGTGTTGTATGATCTGTACCTTTTCAATAGATTCAAGTAACAATTCATCTGTAGAGTTGCTGGCATTTGGTGCTCGAGAAGCTGAGCCAATCAGAATTCTGCGAGTATTATCACTAATTTCGACCCAGACAATCTCAGCGTCACTATCAAGCGAGACAACTCTTGATGGATTTAGTTCCGGTTTTACTTCTAACAACACACCCCCTCCGCGCTTGTTTGCGTTAATATTGTCGTTAGTATCCTTTCCATCATTCATGTATACAATATAATTGTCCGACAGAATTTCAAAATCACTGATTGATGCATTCAGCCAGGTTTCAAAAGTGCATATTATTGACGGATCCAATGACGCAATCCATTCTTGAGTTACAGGTAATCTCTTCTTGTTTTTCATACTTCTTGCGATAAATGAGACACGATATTTTGCCCCGAAGTTTACAAGTATTTTGTTGTTGTTGAAAAGAAATATTAGTGTCATTGAGATGTGAACTGTTGTCAAAATAAGAGTCTGTGAACCTTGGGAGAGAGCAACACCAGCAGAGCAATTCTTTATTTCCTTTAGACCACTTTCTGTGCTCTGTACCAGACAGTTTTGCGCATGTTCTATGAGCAAACGCACCACATAATTTACACGTTACGAACAATTGGTATTTCCTTCCTGACGAATAGCAAATAAAACAAGCTGGGCCGGGATTTGTTTCAATGTCACCACTCAATGCTAACAACATTATCAGTAGAACACACTTGTCAATAAAATGTTCCCCATACCACTTGATGACCATTCTACCCCGTCGACGCTCACTTTGAAATCGCTCATGGTTGATTGACGCACAGGTTCTTGTTAAAGTTAAAGTAGAAACTTTGCAATTCCTAATAATTAGTGCGTCTTCTTGCAGTTTGATGCAAAATACTTTAACATATACATTCTCTTGAACAGCTATTGATGTCTTCGAATATGAAACAATGCGATTTAGGAACATGATAATTAGAAATACCTGGAACGATCTGACAACGCAACCACTGCTGAGAGCCATCTTGATCGAATTCTCGATTACAATTACAATTTATCAAATTGTATTACAGTTTCAAATGGATCATCATTTCCCAAATTTTTGCTTCATCGTTAATTTCTTCTAATGATCTTGGTTTGTATTTTGAATAGAAATATCCAGAAGACTTTGATAAAAACGGATGAAATGTCACTGACAAACAAACAAGGCCGTGTCTAGCTGGTCTTGTTTATTTCATTTTATTTCATTGAATTGAAGTAAATTGAAACTGCATTTGCAGAACTCACAGAGAACGCAAAATGATGTGTATCATCTCGTTATTCGTGGAAATCAACACTGATCACAATGATATCAAGTAAGATAGTAACAGGTACTTATTTCTTGTGAAAATTATTTGAAATATCAGAGCACAATTATAGTCCAGAAGTTCAATCCACGGTCACCTTGAAATTTTTGAAATTTAGTTACATGTAACTAAATTGAGACTAACTTGAATCAAAAGAAAAAAGTGTAAAAATGTCAAAATTGTAGATTTTTCAGTGCAAGGTGTTTGTTGGATTAGATTCATCGAGGTTCATTCAGAATGCGCGCAAGAACAACAACAACGTCCACCTGTTGTGACGTACGTACACCGATGGTCCGACTCCGATGACCAGCGGCTGCCTAACAAGTGAAACACAATCATATTCCCAATGCAAACAGTGTGATCATTTTCAGAATTATAGGAAAATTTTATTATTGTTCGCTAATTACTGATAATGTTATCACTTATCACTTTCATGAGATTTATTTTTCGTATTTCACGTCGCCTACGAACATAAGAAACACGGTATATTCATTCATCCAGCCACTCTCTGTAGCTCGGTCAGCTGAGCACCGCTTCAGAAACTGAAGTCACCGTTGGGAATGTGTTCCGTGTAAGGCATGAGTTTTTGTAAGCGTCCTTTTACTTCTCATCACGCCATAGTTTCATAATCACCTGGTCATTCGTACCCTCGTATAACGTAGCTATCGGTGGGGTCATTAAACAAACAATAATCAATCAATCAAATTCATCCATATCAGAATAATATAATAAAATGAAAGAATGAAATAATATATTATATTCATATAGAGTTTAATATAAAATGAGTACGGTGCTTTTATACTGATAATACCTGAAAGCCGATACTACTAACTCTTATAGTTTAGCTAATTATTAGTCAATATACGAAAATAACAATCGTAACCAACGGTGATTAGAAGTTTTCCACATTACGAGAATCCACTAAAACCTGCTATTAGAGGTATTAAGAAGACCTGTTTCTCTATAGAATTCGATGTTCATGTCCCTTACCATTTCAAAGAAATTACAAAAAAATCTCTTGAATCCCCTGCTTGGTTTTAACTTTCAGTTTGACAGAAGCTCTTTGGGACGAAAGTACGAGTACACAGTCTGTCAGAACAGTCCTACCACTCGGTCACTTGTTCTGTTGTGTTGGTAAACTTGACACCCCTTGACAGCTGCGCACTTGACATGCGCACAATGCCAGGGACGCCACTTCGAGCTCAACGCTAATTAAAACCAACAAGACTACATTAATCAACAAACAGCAAATCAAGTAAATATTATCGATAAATCGTAGAGAAATGTTGGTGATGGCTGTAAGCCTGTAACAGTATTATAGTGAAACAATTAGGGATTTAGTGATAGAATATCGTATAAATTCTACCACATGCTCATATGTATTTGATTTTTCTATTAATATTGGTTTCAATGACGCACTGTACTGATGAATACGATCTATTGGCATCGGTGAATGATATATGAGACGCTTAGATGATGAGATGAAAAGTTATTTTATTAGGTGTTTTTGGATAGTGGGAAAGAGTCGGTCGTGGCCTCTTGTGGAGGAACACAAACACCCAATAATAACCATTCCAATATTGACAGACAGACACAACAGACAGACAGAGCTAAACCACAAAAAAAACTTTCGGGATGGTCGACCATGGCGGGAATCGAACCTCGGTCTCCTGAATGACGAAATGAACATACTGAACGCTAAAAACTGTTGGTACTCAAGGAAATGAACATACTTTAGAGGTGGGGTTACCTCGAATGGGTACCCTCTCCACCCACCTTCACATCCCCTTTTTAACCAAGCCCGTGTTCACTCTTGGTGGTATCCTTATTACAGTATGCGTTCTTCAGTGCCCACCTCGATAGTTTGAGACTCCCTTAAACATGATGGATTATGCATAGGTTTGAAGGTAACCATGAATGTCTGCCATTTTTTGTAAACGTGCATCAAAAAACTTTCAATGGGTTGCTGAAAAAAATAACCTCTAACCCTTTGTCAAAATCCTCCACATGATTAAGAATATATATATATATATATATATATATATATATATATATATATATATATATATATATATATATATATATATATATATATATATATATATATACATATATATATATATATATATATATATATATATATATATATATATATATATATATATATATATATATATATATATATATATATATGTATATATATATATATATATATATATATATATAAAAATATATATATATGTACACTTGACAGCAGAGAAACTGGGATTGCCGTTCTATCTCTTTGCGTCAACGTTTATTTCTTGTGTAGTACTGGGTTCTGAACCAGTTTCAGCTAAGAGCTGATTGGTTGATTGAATTTTTGTTTACGTATTCTGGATCCACCCCATACACGTGCTTTTTACATGTGCGATACTGGATTTTGTTTATAATATTTCCAAGTTGAAACCTGATTCATCGTAGAACCAACTGGTTATTGGCTTACTCACTCGATATTTCGTCTGCAGGAACGAGAAGTAATTCCATATAGATTTTGAATTCTAGTTCTCCGTCAACAGTTACCCGACATTATACGAAAGTCAACTCATTTTTTCCGTAATTTCGAATTAGATTATTACGTCAGAACAAAATTTGGCATGTAAAAACGTGTGCATGCTTTAGTAACATGACCGAGACGCGTGGCCGAGTGGTAACACACTGAACCGTCATGCGGGAGACCGGGGTTCGATTCCCGCCATGGTCGACCATCCTGACAGGGGTTTTTCGTGGTTTTCCTCTGTCGTTTAGGTTGATACTGGGATGGTTCCTAAACAACAGGCCACGACCGACTCTTTCCCACCATCTAGAATACCTAATGAAATACCCCTTTATCTCATCATCCCATCATCTCACTCATCATCCACCGACGCCAATAGATCGTAGCCATCAGTGAAGTGCGTCGTTATAACCCAATATTAATAAAGCTAATAAAATATGTTCTAATGTTGAACATATCTGATAAACTCATTGCTTTTATCACGGAGCAAATATATGCATGATGTAGCAGGCCATAATAAACAACACAAAATGCAGGACGGCACATGATAAATAACAAAGAACACGATGTTAAAATGTTTCCAGTAACTTGGCTCGGCCAAGAACTTTAAAAGTCCTATCAATTTGTCTACTATCGTTTTCCAGGATTTTCGAGAGAGAGTCGTTCATCGACAACTGTTGCCTGATGGTCGTATATTTATCACATTCAATTAAAATGTGCTTGATGGTCAAAATTTTTCCACATAGTTATCACACCTGGGAGCTATCTTCTCTTGGGTGAAGAGGTATGCATGTGTGAGCAATGAATGGCCAATACGTGAACGTGTTAAACGGTGAAAGAAAAATGTAAAATATTTTGGAAAATTAAATCAGCTGTTATTCCATGGAATATACCATGGAATATATAATGGGTTTATATGCGAAACATCTGACTGGAAAAACAGCCAACACTCTAATTTGCTGTTATTCCACTGGAATGAAACAAAACAAATCTTTTGCTGTTGTTCCTCGGAATAACAGCAAATATACTTTATCGTTCACTTTTGAGAAGACCAAGTTATTCACGATTTATTCGCAGTTATTCCATTTTCTGCTATTCAGCGCCACCATGGCTCGTAAGATTGGGTAGGAGATCGTTTTCAATCTTGTATAAAGTAATCCTGAACAACGAACAAACGAAAAAATACGCACTCATTATATTCCACGAATGGGCCTATACAAGTTGTGACGTCCACAGTGATAGTTAACCACTGCGAAGTGAATCATGTTTCATTCGAAAAACAACTTCATGGAACAAATGTTTCAAAAACACACGAAAGATGTCTTTATTCACAAATATGTATATATATATATATATATATATATATATATATATATATATATATATATATATATATATATATATATATATATATATATATATATATATATATATATATATATATATATATATAT
>OZ023329.1:13088654-13123654 GCA_964007535.1 Brachyptera risi
ATATACATATATATATAGACCTACATGTGTAAAGCCGTGCCGTGCTATTTGCCGACACAAAAAGTTGCAGTCATGCGCTCTATCGGCGACTACCGTGAATAGAGTTTGGAGGACAGAATTATGCACGTGGCTATGTTACAATGTTGTTTGTGACTACTTTCTCGCCCCCAAAATGTCCTTCACGACGAAATTGTTGCATACCACAGGGTAATTCTGTGGCAGGAAAGGACCGCGAATGTTCCTTTCAATTATTCCCGAAATGCGGCAATCCATTTCAATTGATGAAATATTTCAGGTTAATTGCAAATGATATGCCCATTATCTGTAACTTTTTAGATTAATTGCAAATAGCAGAAATGTAATTAATTATTATAATGTAATCAATTTTAGGTTTTAAAAGTGCAAATACTATGTGCCTGTAACATTTAGGGTAATTGTGAATACTATTTTCGTAAATGACATTTGACTGTAAATAACATCTAACTGTAAATAATTATTTGACATTGTCCATTTCAACTGATGATATGTTCTGGGTTGATTGCAAATAGGACCTATCATACAAAAACTATACTAAACTGTTTTGTATACTTCATTATATAAAACAAAAACCGTATAATTAAATAAATTACTCTTAAAACATGACACATTTTTTATGTTTTCCTTGCAATTGATTTCCTTGAGGTGCTTAGGTAGTCATACATAGACCTAGATCAGATAACAAGTGATGAAAATGTTTAGAAAAATCCTACACATTTTACCAATACCTACTGGACATTGTTAAGTTCAGGTCAAATGGTGTTTTGAAGTTATATCAATAAACGAATTAAAATGTTACATGGGTAAATTAATTGGTTAATGTAGGCCCTATATAGGCCATATAAGTTTTTGATAGGTTACCAAAGGAGTGAAACAATATAATAATCTAAATACTCACACAACATTTAAGTAGTGATAATAATATATACCCAACTCACAACAATTGTTTAAACAAATGTTGTGGGGCATATTATTAAAATAATCCGAACCAAGTTTCAATAACATTTTATCTACAAATGAAACATCCAAATCTACTTGAATGAGTTGGACAGATTTGTCGAAAGATGAATATAAAACAAAATCGCACGTATGAACTTTTAGCATGGTCATTACAAGTTGCATTACAAGCAAAGTAGCCATAGTAAACACTACGGAGAGATTACTATGTCCTCCAAACTTCCGCCATGTTGGATTTTTGACAGCTGCCGCTAGCGCATTCTATAGGTACTTTTTGTGCCGAATTGACAAGGGGTCAAAATCCTAGGCGTGACGCTTAGGATTTCGACGGACGGACAGGTAAATGTGATTACCAATTACAGCCACAAGCCAGCGAGCTCACCGACCTCCACGCACTTCTATGGCCTCCACTCACAATATTGCGGCCTCAATTTAATTACGACCCTTGCTCGGATTTACTAACAAAATTTGTCACGAACGTCAACATTCCTGGAGGCTTCCGATTCGGTTTCAAGAGCCGGCTTCATAATGTTTCATCAACTCTTGTAGCGTGTCGAGATTTAGTTCCATGATAATCGCTGTGGTCTGGGCACTCGATCGAAGCCTTGTCTGAGATTCAGTCTGTACAGTGTTGTCTGGCTGAGAAAATAGAATATGTAGAAATATCGGGATAATAATAAACTGCCTTTATATTCTAGAGATACTGATATTTGTCAGCGACAACACTAGAATGTTTGTACTGAATGGGAACAATCATAACCATAACACGAGGGGAAGTAAAAATATTTACAAAGGTTTCAATGGACTAACCATGACAGATCGGGATCCTATCTATTCAGGAACACATATTTTTAATTATAGTCTATCAGAGAAATTGAAAAACTCCACCTGGTCAAGACATGTTTTAAACTCAGAATAAAAGAATTTTCAATTTCACATGCATTTTGAAATATAATAGATTTTGAAAGAGCAAGAAACTTTTTTTTTTCAATAACATCGTAACTTGATACCAAATCATTGTTTCCCAATTAAGGCTATGGATGAAAGATGGGATCGTTTGGACGGGGCACCACAAAGGTGATGTTACCACCCTACAAATGTACATTCTATTCTAATATACTATACTGGCTTTTATTAAATAAATATTCATTCATTCACTTCAATATACTGACGAATTTCAATACCTAAGTATAAGTCTTGAACTTTGATTATATAAGTAAGAAATATAGGTTTTGTGCCCATTTTAACGTACGGGGCAGAGACATGGGCCATGGGAGGAAGATAATATTGTATAGGGTATCTTCTTGTATTTACTTGTACAATTTGTATTATTATGAAAAAAAAATATTTCAATTTCAATTTCGACAGGATAACAGTAGCACCTGACTATGTATGTGTATAGTTTGCATACCTAGGCCCTCTGTCGTTCAGGTTAATACTGGGTATCAATACAGGCCACGACTAGCTCCTTCCCACTATCCAAAAAATCTCATAAAATAATCTCTCATCTCATCTACCCATCATCTCATATATCATTCACCGACGCCAATAGATCGTGGTCATCAGTACAGTGTGTCGTTAAACCCAATATAAATAAATAGCTACTTCTCTGAATGGTATTTAAGAGTTTTATTACAATAGGTTCGAACAGAAAGCGCTTATAAGTCACGTGACTCACGTTGACACTGAAAATGTAACGCTTTAGATCGAACAGCCGAGCAAGATTTATCTGTGACGTTTTCCTCGCGTCGCATCCATGCGGTTACCCCCCCCCCCCCCCCTCCCCTCCATTAATAACTCATCAGGCGCGCCAGAACGAGAACTGCCCTCAAATATCGACTAAAATTAGATCGCGAGTAAATACTAGAAAAATGCGAAATACTGGAAATAGAGCGAGATTATGCCGGAACGGCACGTTTGTGACCGTGCTGTATGTTACGTTCTGGTTTGACACGACCAGCTGGAAGCATCAGGAGCAAGCATCGTGGCCTCACGATCAACATCGTTAGAAGACATCACAACCCTTAAATTATATTTCATGGAATGATGATATTTATTTTCCTAATTTTTGAGAAAACTGGAAATCATTACCGGTATCTCAATTTCATTATAGAAATCACAATTGACTTTTTTGTCCTCCAGAGACCATGAGTTATGACTTAGGTATGCCTATTATCGATTCTGTTTTATGCAATAGTTATACCCGAAACATAAACAGAATCGAGTAGGCCTAATGTCTACGTCACGATTCGGAAAAAGGTACTGGAGGACAAATAAATTGATTATTGATTATAAATTATGATTGATTATAATTATAATTATTATATTATTATATTATAACCGTGCAAGATACAAAATCAACAAATACATCACAAGATGCATACAATATTTGTCGGAAAAGCTAATGACTCGAATTTCATAATTTAACATATTTGGAAAGATCAGTTTTATGTAATAAGCTGGCTTTCCATGAACGTCCGACGGTTTCGATATGCGGAACGCGAAAAAGTTGGGCCCAGCTCGACATTCGAATACCGCGCCGCTCTCGACGCTGATTGGTCGTTTTTCCAATATGGCGGTTGAAAAAACGGCAAAACGAATAGACCATTTTCATAATTCAATGCGCAGGCGCGTCCCGCCTCCTAGCAGCCGAGATCGCTGGTATTGCATTCTAGGAGTTTTAGTACTGTTCAAAAAGTCAGCCCGCTTATCCACAGGTTAAGGCAAAACACCGAGATATATAACTTGCATTATCTCTCATTTCACTTTCTCTGACAGCGTGTAAATCTCTTGTAATATATATAGTAAACATATAAATGTTGATACTACCATCATATCCTAAGTTGATACGTTCACTGTAACGCACAATAATATAAATCAATCGTGCTAAATAGCATTGGCAGCATGGGACTTTCGACCGCAGGTAATAACATTCCCTTATAGTTCAAACAATCGCCGCTAGATGGCTCATTCTTTTCGGAAAAGGTCTATTCTGCGTTCATGGAAAGGCAGCATAACAGTAACATTCGATATTTTGCCATTGACTTCTACATCAAAGCTTACCGTTACATATGCCGTTATGGATATATTTGTCCAATTTGGACAAATATTCTTCTTTCATTCATTCTTTATTATTAAACAGATTTGTATTATACAATACAATGTCCGAGTTTCTCTTCTCAACAATTGAGAATAATTATAGCTAAGAAATAAATAGTCAACAATACATATTTGAATAACTAGGCCTATACTACATGTCTGATATAATGTTGTGTCTTGATTGTATCAGCTAATTTTTTGAGATATCCCACTCAACTCGGTCTCTGAATACCTTTGCACTAGGCAATGGCAACTTCAAAACCTCAGGACTGAATGTATTCCACTCTAATATTCCTCGTCCCAGTAAAGAGTTGTTGCCCTGCGCTGTCTGCAGAGCCCTTCTGAATATCTTATATTCGAAGTCCTTTCTTCCCCTATACCCATCCATTTTGAGCTTGTCTTCAACATCCTTCCAAGCCTGGTTACCTGACAGTGCCCTATAAATATTTGTGACTTTCGCTACTTTCCTTCTAACACTCATTTGATCCCATCCTAAATCTTTTACCATTTCCGCCACAGATCTGTAATTGTATTTTATTATCGATATCTTACCTTCTCCATCTAGCTCATCACTTTTCAATATGTTTTTTAATCCATCTTTTTTTTCCACTTATTTCCTTTCTCAGCTATTTGCCTCTTCTTCAACTCTTCTTTCAACTCTTCTAATTTTAAATCATCTTAATGCTTTCTTGTCTCTGTTTTTATTGCAACTCTACTGCCCTTGACATACCTTGCTGCCAGTCTTTGAACCTTTTCCAATTCTAACTCTCCTCTATTCCCCATGGGTTCCCATACACCTGCTGCATATTCTAATATTGGTCTCACCAGTGACTTGTATGCTAATTCTTTTGCTTTTCTACTACTTCCTTTCAGCACCCTCATCACAAAGTGCAGCCTCTTCATACTCTTTGATACGGTCTTTCCTATCTGCTCCTACCATGTCAATTTACTGTCTATTGTCAATCCTGGATATTTGACACTTTTTTTTGTTGAAGTAGCTCTCCCCCTGCAATATATACTCGCATTTCTCCCCGTCATCTTTGCCTCCGACCTTCACATTTGCTTCTGTTTATCTCTAATCCTCTTCGAGTCAACCATTCATAATATATTCTATCAATATCACTTTGCAATTGTACATTGTCTGGCACACTCTCTATCTTACTATATACAATACAGTCATCAGTAAATAACCTAATCTTACTCTTAACATCTAGTGGCATATCATTAATAAATATTTTAAAAAGTAACGGCCCCAGGACACTGCCCTGTGGTACTCCCGAGACTATTTGTACTTCATCCGAATATTCCCCGTTTAGTTTCACCACCTGTGTCCTTCCTTTTAAAAACTCTTTCACCCAATTGATCACTCGTCCATCTACCTCTAACTTGCTCAAGTTTTGTACGACACCTCTATGACTGACTGTGTCGAAAGCCTTTTTTATATCGATGAAAATAGCATCAGTCCTACTTCCTGTCTCCATATTATCTACCATGTCCTGCACCAAACCCGCTAGTTGCGACTCACAAGAGTGCCCCCTCCTGGATCCGTGTCCGCGCGCTACACTAAAAACATTTTTCTCTTCACAATAAACAGTTATATAATTACATAATATCTTTTCAAACACCTTACACACTACTGACGTCAGGCTAATTGGCCTATAATTACCAACATCGTTTTTTTTACCACCTTTGTATATTGGTATCACAGTTGCTTTTTTCCAGTCATTTGGTAGAGCACCATTATTAATTGATACATCGAAAATAACTCTTAGATATGGTGCTAATGCCCCCGGTACAAGTTTTAAATAATCAATAGTTATGTCATCTTCCCCACCTGCCTTATGCGGCTTCATATTTCTGATAGCATCAACTATTAGTTAATCCGTAATTCTGAAATTATTTACATTGGTAATCCTAGGCCTATTACTTATACCCTGATGCCCATTATCACAGCTAGACTTATCTTCTTTAAATATAGGTGAATAATACTTGTGTATTCTTCCTTCAAAACGGCTGATTAGAATTGCATACAAAATCGTGAAAATGTGTAGAATTTATGTATACAGATTTGGAGAAAATTTCATCCCATTTGGAGAGATTTTATTTTTCAACATTTTCCGTTCAGCCAAATCTCATGGGGTTTTTAAAAACTTTGATATGATTTTTCTCAAAATCGGTCCAACCGATTCATTGAAAAAACTGTACAGTTCTGAGTTGGATGAGTTTGCGTGTACAAAAAAGTTTCATGTTGATCAGTCAACCCTTGCGACCTGTGGAGTTGTTACAAAAAAAAAAAAAAAAAAAAAACAGTCAAGCCCTATAAGAGTGGAATGGAGACTTCGCTACGCTCATCAGAAAGTCGTTAAAGTAGTTCTTCTCTTGCCACTTCATTGACTCTGGTATTCTACACACCTTGACGCATATAAAAAATACTTCATTGTTGGTCAACTCTCGAATCTAGAAAGCAGTGAATCTTGACAACTTAATTCTGTCACAAGTTTCATGATATAATTCATTAATATTATCAGTCATTTCCTTTTTTTTTCTTCAAAACGACTGATCAGAATTGCTTGCAAAATCGTGATAATGTGTAAAATCCATGTATACACATTTAGAGAAAACTTCATTCCATTTGGAGAGATTTTATTTTTCCACATTTTCCGCCCAGCCAAATCTTTTGGGGTTTTTAGAAACTTTGAGATGATATTTCTCAAAATTGGTTCAACCGATTCATCCCAAAAACTATACAGTTCTAAGTTGGATAAGTTTCCGTGCACAAAAAAAAGTTTCATGTTCATCAGTCAAACCCTGCGACCTGTGGAATGCTTAGAAAAAAAAAAGAAAAAACACAGACAAGAGTGATAAGATAAAGAAGATAAAGAAGATAAGATACGAGTGGGATGGAGACTTCGCTACGCTCATCTAATTATATACAATATATTGGAAGGTCATTTAGACAATTCAATACATTTTATCACAATGATGACGTTTGTTTGGTATCTAAGAGGCCGTGCATCATAGCTGTTTTCTCAATTCTCATAAAACCTTTGATGGAAATAGGACATGCTCTGACGAAAAAATGCTATCCAACCTTTTAAACGAAAATTGGAAGCGCTACTTTTGGTCAGTGGCGGTTTTATAGGGTAGGCAAGGGAGGCAGTGCCTCCTCAGTTTGTGACAGGAAAACAACGCTCAGAACCATTTTCAACAACTCATCATTTATATTTTCTCGTCATTTCGTGTGTTACCAATCATCATCGACTGTTTCCGTTATTTTAAACAATTTCCCACAACTCTCATATTTGTTGCATATTCCATGTACTGTATAGTATGGTTTGGAGTTTCATTTCTGATGTACCAACTGTACCAGGGAGGCAAGGCTCCCTTACGGCTTGAACCACCTGCGCGCTAGTGATCTGCCGCGGGGGAGACGGTCGCTCGGAACGTCTTCCTCTCGTGAGGGTAGCTTCACTGAGTATATACGGACTATAATGTTCTCTCTGTCGCTCTTGACAGCGCACGCGCACGACGGCTTGAAAAAATATATAGAGGAGGCAAGGCTCCCTTACGGATGTTCCACGCGCGCGCTAGTGATCTGGTATGGGGGAGACGGTCGCTCGAACCTTCCTTCTTCTTTCGTGAGGGTAGCTCCACTCTGTATTTATGGAATATAATGTTCTCTCTCTCGACTATACGGACTCTCTCGCTCTCGACAGCGCACGCGTACGAGGGCTCAAAAAATATGTTCAGGAGGCAAGGCTCCCTTACGGATTGAATCACCCGTGCGTTCAAATTCAAATAATTGCTGTATGCACAAATAGAAATCATTCTATAAATATTGTACAATACTTTATGAATTTCAGATAATTATACATTTGGGCTATTCTGTCCACTGTGTATCATTCTCTTCATTGTGCACAGTTTCTTCAATTCTTTGTAGTTGGTATGGTATTTATCAGTGACTGAAAATCTCACATGAATTTCTGCGAATTTATTCCAGCTTTTAGTGTTAGTTCCTGTGTTGTGTTCGTGTTTGTGTTCCTTCGAAAAAGTGTTCACTGTTCAGATTTCATTTCAGTTGTAGACAAGAGAAGTTTTAGGCATATTGGATTACAATAATCATAGAGAACCTGTGTGTGTATTTACTTAACGTGTGATTGAAGTGTAATTTTTTAGATTTTTCGTTCAAAGTGACTAAAAGTGAAATAAGTTATTGATATTCATAAGTAAAAACTAGTAACTACAATAATTACATTCTCATGACTATAGAGAACCTGTGTGTGTATTTACTTAACGTGTGATTGAGTGTAATTTTTTAGATATTTCGTTCCAAGTGACTAAAAGTGGAATAAGTTATTGATATATTCATAAGTAAAAACTAGAAACTACAATAATTAAATTTCCTGTGTGTTCACACCGGGGTAATCCTTTCGGCACTGAATCACGATTACTTCGACGCGCCTCAAACTCCAATGTTCAATCATGTGATGATACTGAAATGAATAGTCATACGCATCCTGTGATTTATTTGAAATAAACTTGCCTCCCTCCAACTGAAGGGCACGAGCCGCCACTGCTTTTGGTACAATTTTCCGATTAGACTATCAAATAACTGTGATACTAGTCAAACGCGAAATATGCGTTGTAAGATGAGCGAGATATCCTAACGATCGTAGTTACGGGAAACGATATGAATGAAGCATGTATGAATATGAATAAGGTGGTGTACGAGACAAACAAATACTTTGAGATCAACAAACTGGTTTTGAATAACACTAAAACTAATATTATTGTTTTCAATAATGCACGTGGTGAAGGCACAGAAATGCTAATGCCACAAATTGTAAATGGTGCAGAGGCAATACATGAAGTTTGTACTACTGCTTTTTTAGGTATGATCATAGATAAGAATATTAATTGGAAGGATCATGTTGGAAAATTAACAATGAGATTGAACAGAGCGTGTTATGCTCTACGTATAATAAGTAGGCAAATGACTGAAAACTCATTCAAAACTGTGTACCATGGCTATTTTGAGTCGGTGATGAGGTATGGAATTATCTATTGGGGTGACATGAACCATAGTATAAGAATCTTCCGAGTTCAGAAAAAGCTATTGAGAATTTTATTTAAAAAAAGGAGACGATTTTCTTGTAGAGAACTTTTTGAAAGAATGAATGTTTTGACTATGCCTGGTCTGTATATATATGAAATATTGTTGTTCGTAAGAAAACACATAATTGACTTGACTTTTAACTCGGACATTCCTAATTATAACACAAGATGTAAAAATAACATCAGTACTCGTTCTAATCATAAAACAACCATGTATGAGAAGGATTGTTTGTATAACGGTACAGAACTATATAATGAGTTGCCAATGAGGATAAAATCGCTCGAGAGTTTTAATGCTTTTAAGAACAACTTAAAGCAGTACATTTTAAATGATCCCTTTTATACAATTGACGAATATGTATCTAGCTGCACATCTCACCAATAACTTCTTTGGCATTAATTTCTCATTCATTGGACAATATTTTAATGTGTTTGTAGACAGGTACATAATGTTTGTCTGTATTTGTATTCAATCTATTGTATGTTGTATGTCTGGAATGCTTGGTATGTTTTTCTTTTTCTCATACATATATATATATATATATATATATATATATATATATATATATATATATATATATATATATATATATATATATATATATATAATAATATATATAATAATATAATAATATAATAATATTTAATATAATATATATATATATATATATATATATATATATATATATATATATATATATTATAATATAATATAATAATATTCCATTATTAAGCCCATATACAAAAAAGGAGACCATTTACAACTAGGTAATTACAGACCCATAGCCATATTGCCAGTCATTGAAAAAATATTTGAACGCTGCATTTCCATGAAATTAACTAAATATCTAGAACATTATAAAATTATACACCCTTTTCAATTTGGTTTTCAAAAAGCTAAAAGCACTTCCGATTTACTAACCTTATTTTCAGACCATGTTAATGCAAGATTAAATTATAACCTCCACACACTTGTACTTTTCATTGATTTTTCCAAAGCGTTTGATACGATTAACCACGGTAAATTATTGGATGCTTTGGAAAAGGTTGGAATAGGTGGCCCTTTGCATGGATGGTTCAAAAGTTATTTGGAAAAAAGATATATTCTAACTCAAATTGGCGGAAATTTTAGTAAATTGAGCCAAGTTTTCACCGGTGTGCCACAAGGGTCAATTTTGGGTCCCATGTTGTATTTGATATACGTAAATGATATGGCGGATCATGTTTCAAATTGTCAGATGTACATGTACGCCGACGATACAATTTTGATTTCTTCACATCGAGATTTACATGTAGCAACAGATAAATTACAGTTAGCATTTTTAAATATTTTGAAATATACCCACGACAAAAATTTAGTTATAAATCCTGAAAAAAAGTAAAGTCATGCATATATGTTCCCCACACAACAAAGGTAAAGTAAATGATATGAAAATTGTGCATCATTCTTATAAATGCTTACACCAAATGAGCCGCGGTCTTGGTTGCGAAGGGTGCATATTTAATATCGAAGTTGTTCCAACATATGTTTATTTGGGTGTAACCATAGATAAAAATTTAACATGGCGACCTCATACTGACCCTTTGTGTAGTAAACTCAGATCTTGCGCTTTTCAACTATATACTCTTAAAAACATTCTACCTTTCACTTTATTGCGCACTGTTTACATAGCATTGGTGGAATCCATTATTTCTTATGGATTGTTAGCATGGGGAAATGCGACTGACACTCATTTACACCAAATCTGTTCACTTCAAAGTAAAATTTTAAAAATCATAACTCCTACTCAATTCAAGATAATCAATAAGGATAATATAAATTCCATTTATGAATACTGCAATGTTTTACCTGTTGATAAATTATTTGAATATAAATTCATCTTGAAGTTCTATTTTGATGGCAGGTTCAAAATTATAAATGATCACCCTTTAAATACCAGATTAAGACTCCTAAGCAACTTCAAAATTCCCGATTACAATAATAAATATGGACAAAGACGACTTGAATATACTGTACCGGTTATATTCAATGGAATGCCAGTAAATTTAAGAAATATGGACAAATATAAGGCAATTAAATTAGAAATTAAGAAGTGGTTACTCAGCTCGACTGTAAATGTGTGGTAGGCCTATAAAACGTGTTCCATAGTGTTCGCATTATTTCGAATTTTCCACTCATTGTTTATTATATTTATTATTCACTTTCTCTGTTCAACTCCCTCTTGTTCATTCTCTAACATATTTGATTTAGTTTGTAATTGTTCGACCTTGTAATGTTTCTTTCACTTTTAACCATTGCATTACACAATTTTCTTTCTATTATTTTCCTGTATATAATCCACAGTCAAGCTCTCTAGGGCTTTGTGGACATCACGTGACTGTTCATTTATTTATATGTGTGTCTATGTCATTTTGTTCAATAAAAAAAAGTATATATATATATATATATATATATATATATATATATATATATATCAATGACTTGCCATATAATTGCCTGTAATGTCAATTCCCATGGATGAATAAAAATATCTATCCATCTATCTATCTAATAAGGTATGAAAGTTGTTGAAGTAGTTCTACCCTTGCTACTTTATCGACTCTGGTATTCTACACACCTTGATATCTGAATAAGCTATAAAAGTCGTTAAAGTAGTTCTAATCTTTTTTTCTTTATTGACTCTGGTATTCTACCTACCTTGACGCATATAAAAAATACTTCATTGTTGGTCAACTCCTGAATCTAGAAAGCAGTGAATTTCGACAACTTGATTCTGTCACATTTTTATGATATATTTGATGAATAATATCAGTTATTTTTTTTTTCTTCGAAATGGCTGATTTGAATTGCATACGAAATCGTGATAATGTGTAAAATCTATGTATACACATTAAGAGAAAATTTAATCTCATTTGAAGAGATTTTATTTTTCCACATTTTCCGCCCAGCCAAATCTCATGGGGTTTTTAGAAACTTTGAGATGATTTTTCTCAAAATCGGTTCGACCGATTCATTCGAAAAAATATACAGTTCCAATTTGGATGATTTTGCGTGTACAAAATAAGTTTCATGTTGATCAGTCAACCCTTGCGACCTGTGGAGTGCTTACAAACAAACAAAAAAAAAACACACAGGCAAAGCCCCATAAAAGTGGGATGGAGACTTCGCTACGCTCATCAACAAGTCTTGAATAAGAGGAATTTGATGGGGAATCGGACAGTGTAAATGGGGCTCAGGAATATTTGAACAATATTGTTCTGAGAGCACTGTTAATAAACTAAATGAAACTAACCTCATAAAACTAATGAACTAAACTGATATAATAACTAGTCAAACGCGAAATATGCGTTGTAAGATGAGCGAGATATCCAAATAAGGCATAAAAGTCCTTGAAGTAGTTCTACCCTTGCTACTTTATCAACTCTGGTATTCTACACACCTTGATATCTGAATAACCTATACTAGTCAAACGCAAAATATGCGTTGTAAGATGAGCGGGATATCTGAATGAGGTATAATAACAGTCCTACATTTGCTACTTCATCGACTCTGGTATTCTACACGCTTTGTCCTTCATTTAATTGCTACTTTATCTTCTCTGGTATTCTACACACCCTGACGAATATGAAGAATATTCAATGCTCGGGCAAATATTGAATCTAGGAAGCAGTGAATCTTGGCTCATTTCCATATATTTGATGTATAACTAGTCAAACGCAAAATATTCGTTGTAAGATGAGCGAGATATCCCAATAAGGTATAAAAGTCGTTGGAAGTAATTCTACCCTTGCTACTTTATCGACTCTGGTAGTCTACACACCTTGATATCTGAATAAGCTATAAAAGTTGTTGAAGTAGTTCCACTCTTGCCACTTCATTGACTCTGGTATTCTACACACCTTGACGCAAATAAAAAATACTTCATTGTTGGTCAACTCTTGAATCTAGAAAGCAGTGAATCTCGACAACTTAATTCTGTCACAATTATGATATATTTTATGAATATTATCCGTCATTTTATTTTTTTTTCTTCAAAACGACTGATCAGAATTGCTTACAAAATCGTAGAGATGTGTAAAATTCATGTATACACATTTAGAGAGAATTTCATTTCATTTGAAGAGATTTTTTTTTCAACATTTTCCGCCCAGCCAAAACTTAAGGGGTTTTAGAAACCTTGAGATGATTTTT
Organism: Brachyptera risi; assembly: GCA_964007535.1. Lineage (NCBI taxonomy): Eukaryota > Metazoa > Arthropoda > Insecta > Plecoptera > Taeniopterygidae > Brachyptera > Brachyptera risi. The sequence goes on from OZ023329.1 coordinate 13,102,054, forward strand.
CTCAGAATCGGTTCGACCGATTCATTCCAAAAACTATACAGTTCTAAGTTGGATGAGTTTGCGTATACAAAAAAAGTTTCATGTTGATCAGTCAACCCTGCGACCTGTGGAGTGCTTACAAACAGAAAAAAAACAAAGACAAAGCCGTATAAGAGTGGGATGGAGACTTCGCTACGCTCATCAATCAGTTATTTTATTTTATTCTTCAAAACGGCTGAATGGAATTGCATACAAAATCGTGAAAATGTGTAAAATCTATGTATACACATTCAGAGAAAATTTCATCCCATTTGGAGAGATCTTATTTTTCAACATTTTCCGCCCAGCCAAATCTTATGTGGATTTTAGAAATTTTGAGATGATTTTTCTCAAAATCGGTCCGACCGATTCATTCCAAAAACTATACAGTTCTAAGTTGGATGAGTTTGCGTGTACAAAAAAGTTTCATGTTGATCAGTCAACCCTTGCGACCTGTGGAGTGCTTACAAACAAAAAAACAAACAAACAAACAAACAAAAACAGACAAAGCCCTATAAGAGTGGGATGGAGACTTCGCTACGCCCATCAATTAACAAATATCTCATGGATAATTGATGATGAACTGATGAAACTAACATTTAGAGCTAAACAATATCCCGTTTTCATCATTCCGTACGTAAAACGTGAATAACATCCACTGATACCTCCATGTTGCGCGCGTAAAATCTGCTTGCACTACTTTACACCTATAAGTAGGTTTATGAGTTGTGTTTGTCTGTCATGAACTGAAAAGAACTAGAGTACACTTTACGGGGGTGGAGCAACTTGAGTTCAACTCCGTGCAGGATGCGCCGTTGTTCAATTCAACTTGGTGTACGTGAACTAACAATTACAGACGAACAGCCACCACCCACCGCGTACCACAAACTACTTGCCGCGAATTCAAAATATGTTTCAACTTTCAATTAATTTCTACGCTCATGATAAATTTCCTTATAAAGAAAAATGACAATATTACATTCTAGATATAAAGGCATGGGCCTAGATTTTCTAGAATTTAGAAATATGTTAAGTTTAGTGTTTTATTGAATGTAAAGTGAAATTGAATATGTAAATAGCAACATGCTAATAAAGTTTACTACTACTACTACTACTACTAATGATATTGGTCGAGACAAAAATATTCATGACCAATAACCCTTGGCCAAAAGCATTTAAATAATATTTAAAAGATGATAGAAAAGTAGCAAGACGAGAGAATCTCCAGTAAGCTACTTGACACCCGGAATATTCAAACAATATTGTTTTGAGAGCACTGTTAATAAACTAAATAAAAGTATCCTCATAAAACTAATTAACTGAACTGATATAATAATTAACAAATATCTCATGGATGATTGATGAACTGATAAAACTAACATTTAGAGCTAAACAATATCCCGTTTTCATCAGTCCGTATGTAAAACGTGAATAGCATCCACAGATACATCCATGTTGCGCGCGTAAAATCTGCTTACACTACTTTACACCACCTGTACGTACAGTGGTAACTTTTCTTACACTTTTTTACACCAACTTACTCTAGTTCACCGTGCGTCGACAAACGAACAGCCGAGTGCAAGCTGCACTATTCTGCCCCGAGTCAGACGAACGGCCACCGACCGATCGGTATTATGTTGGTGCAGGTTCGTGCAAGTTAGTGCAGACAGACGAACACAACTCATGTCTGCCAACTTCCGGTTACACCTTAGCAACTCACAAGACTACTTCCGGTTGACGCGACCAACTGTTGCTCGTCGCGGCGACAAACTGAAATAGTCGTGTCGCTTGTATTCTCGAGTTTAGTAAGAGATGAATTATGGTTTAAAGATGAAGATATGCAGAAGCTCAAAGTGAATCACAACCCTGGGGTTGGATTTGAATGAATAATGAGGCCATTTTTTTACATAATTGTAGACAAAAAATAGAAATCATCACCTAATTGAAGAAGTTTTAATTTATTAATTAGTTCTCCAGGACCGGCCCCGTTTTCTCCTAGTTGGGTCGTAGAACTTACCTGATTTTGTTCATGTTTCGATACAGAATCGGGGAATGCCTACGTTATGAATCAGAAACAGGGGAGGCCGGGGACAAGTTTTTTTTATATTGGGTTTTAACGACGCACTAAACTGATGGCTACGATCTATTGACGTCGGTGGATGATGAATGAAATGATGTGATGATGAGATGAAAGGTTATTTTATTATGTGTTTTGGATGGTGGAAGGAGTCGGTCGTGGCCTAGCCGTTGTTGTTTGATGATTATATCACAATTATCACAGAATAACGGTGGGCGCTGAAGAGCGAATACTGGAATAGCGATACTACCAAAAGTGAGTTTGGGCTTGGCGTGTAATAATTCTGTAGGAACTACTATATTTCGGAGAATTGATTGAAGCACAGATGAGCTATCAAGGTTTTTGGGTAAGGTTATGATCGTTTCCTCGAATAGGCTATCCTCTTTCCAAGTAAACACGCCCAAAGCCACGTTCACTCTTGGTAGTATCTCAATTCCAGTATTCGCTCTTCAGGCGTCCCAAATAACGTTTCTTGCACCAACGTCATTCTTACGAACATATAAAATCACTTTCAATTCCAACAAAAGACATCACAACCCTGAAACTAGATTTAAACGAATGATTACGATATTTGTTTCGCTAGCGTTAGATAAAACTAAAACAGCGTCTCAATTTCAGAAATTATAATTACGAGTTGTAGGAATCATTCACATTCAGTTTTTTCTTTCCATTTCAATATGAAATGTAGCATTTTGTAGCAAACTACTTGAAAAAATCAGGAGCTGCAAGTTCTACATACAAAAAAACTATGAGATGATTCACAGAAATTCCATATTCATTCGGACTTCTTAGGAAGCTGTCCGAATACAACTTACTGTAGGTAATTATTCAAGGAAAGAGAACGATTCCTTTCAAAATAACCATTGGTTTCTCCAATTCGTTCTATATTTGAACACGCCTTTCAAAAACAATTCTTGATATAGAATTCAGCACACATTCAGTTCACAACAGTGCATATTTTCGGAAAAAAGGCTGATTGTAGCTAAATGTTCTGAAAAAGACATTCATAGTAGAATAGAATATGATGTAGAATGAATCAAATAGTACCCGGCCCTCTCTCTGAATCGTGACGTAGACATTACTCGATTCTGTTCATGTTTCAACACAGATAATCGAGCTCGATTATCTGTGCTTTCAATACAGAATCGGTTTCGGGAAGTTTTTGGAATGCCTACCTTTTATTCAATGTCACCACTTGTTCGTCGACATAGAAAACAACCATAAATATGCATTTCTCTATTTTATATATTCTATTATCACGGCATATATCATTTGGGCTCTCGCACTTTCGTCACTCTTTCATTTCGTTTGTAGTTACAGAATATGGGCCCCGGCATGATCCGGCATCTACCTATCTATATATATATATAACTGAAATTCCGGATGGACGGACGGATGGACCGTGACCGTTGTCGGAGCACATGCGCAGTGCGCGAGAGGTTTGAGGGTGGCGGAAAGGGGGGGGGGGGGCTCTATGCTCTACTACGCCGTGCGCTCTACGTCAAGCGCGTGGGGTTCCGCGTGAGGTATGAGCACATGGCTGATGCCGGTCTGGATTCTTCTCGAATTGTATATCATAGCATCGAATGATCTCGAACTTATACGGAGCCTATGACAACTAGGCGTACGGGCAGAAATCAACACCAAATCACGTACTGCCCGGAAATCGAAATAGATTCCACGGTGGAAAGGCAGCGGTTTACCGCGCGTTAGCAGATCGGAAACTAACGGGTAAGTTTCGTTAAACAGTATAACTTACAAGGTATAGCTTGCAAAAAATATTACACTAGGAAAACGCTGTATGTACGCGTTGATGGATGATCAAAGTTGCGAAAAGTGATGAAGTGTAAAAACGATCAGTTTTTATTTTTTTTACTTAAAAACGGCTTATCAGAAAAATTAAAGATGTCCAAAATTATAGACAATCACGATCTGAATGTCCAGTGGAAATTTTATTCTTTTTGGAGGGAAACAAGAATCGATTTTTTCTCCCGACAGGTTATTCTAATGGCTATTTTCAAAAATTCAAAATTAAATATCTCAAAAAGTATGCGCCCGATTGTGCCTCAAAACCATACAGATTCAATCCAAAAGAGATTTATTAAGGGGGATAAGTTTCATGATGATCAATTCTACCGTTTGACCTATGGAGCGCGAACAAGAAAAAAAAAAGAAAAAACCACAGGTTTTTTTTGCGAGTATGGTGAAATTGGGTCTTCACGTTTTCGCTCATCCAATAACCACATTATTCTCGGAGACTGAAATCGTATATCGTAGCATCGAATGATCCCGAACTTATATGAAGCGGGCACATGCGCGGTGCGCGAGAGGTCTGTGGGTGCTGGGAAGGGGGGGGGGGGGGGGGGGGGAAGGCGGAAGGGGGGCGTCCACGTCGTGGCGTATAGGTGCTCTACTACGTTGTGCGCTCTACGTCATGCGCGTGGGGTTCCGCGTGAGGTATGAGCACACGACGCAATAGCCGATGCTCCTAGAATGAGGGAAAAACACCACGCACGAAAGTATCTCCATGTACTGTTTACTGCCCTAATAATTTCATACATGAATGGAACTCATTTGAAAATGTAAACACTATAAATTGTACCCGGGCAATCACACCATCGTGTATCGTACGGCCTCTTACACTTTCGTCACTCTTTCATTTTGTTTGAGGTTACAGAATAAGGGCCACGGCATCTACATGTTATCCCTCAACATCATGTGTCATACGGCCTCTAATCTTTTCGTCACTCTTTCATTTTGTTTGAGGTTACAGAATAAGGGCCACGGCATCTACATGTTAGCCCTCAACATCATGTGTCATACGGCCTCTAATCTTTTCGTCACTCTTTCATTCCGTTTGAGGTTACAGAATAAGGGCCAGGGCATCCCCTATATGTTATACACCTCAACATCATGTATTTTTTTTCATATATATACATATATATATATATATATATATATATATATATATATATATATATATATATATATATATATATATATATATATATATATATATATATATATATATATATATATATATATATATATATATATATATATATATATATATATATATATAAATATACATATATATATATATATATATATATGTATATATATATATATATATATATATATATATATATATATATATATATATATATATTGGGCTTAACGACGTACTATACTGATGGCTACGATCCATTGGCGTCGGTGGATGGTGAATAAGATGATGGGATGATGAGATGAAAGGTTATTATATTAGGTGCTTTGGATGGTGGGAATGAGTCGGTCGTGGCCTTTTGTTAAGAAACCATCCCAGTATCAACCTGGACGACAGAGGGAAACCACGAAAAATCCCTGTCAGGATAGTCGACCATGGCGGGAATCGAACCCTGGTCTTCCGAATTACGGTTCAGTGTGTTACCAGTCGGCCACGCGTCTCGGTCATCGTGTATCTATCATACGGCCAGTGCTGAATTCAGGCATACCTGGGGGGTAAAGCCCCCCCGCAGCTCATCGTTTGCCCCCCCCCTCCCCCCCCCCCCCCCCCCGTGATGAATACGCACTAGGTAAATGGTGTATTTTTTGAGAAACCTGTATTTCGTTTCTACCTTAGATACTGACCTCACTGTCGATGCGCCAAAATGATAATTTCTACTTCCGACAAATAACTAGATTTTGAGTCAACTAGTGCATGACCATTGAAGCTGGAATTGATATTAAAATGATGAAAAAAACGAAATATTTTTTCCTGTTTTTTCCCGCGTGCCGGCAAAATAACGAAAAACGCTCGCTGAATACGTGAATGCCACAAAAATGATTGTAGAGTATTGAAACTTGCCAAATTAATTGGTAACACTATTGGGCATGTCATCAAATAATTATAATTTCCATAAGACTGTCCTACCGTTTGATTATCATCAAAGATTTAGTTGCCTGAAAGATTTTACTAAATGTGATGTGATTCTAATTAAATCTGTATCGATAGAACGGCAAGACTTATGGAAATTATAATCATCTGATGACATGCTCAATAGTGTGAGCAATAACTTTGACAAGTTTCAAAACTCTACAATCATTTTTGTGGCATTCACGTATTTAGCGAGCGTTTTTCATCATTTTAATATCAATTCCCTCCAATGGTCATGCATTAGTTGACTCAAAATCTAGTTATTTGTCAGAAGAAGAAATTCTCATTTCAAGATGGATGAATAGCCTTAAAGGCCTAATATTAATTCATACTAATTAGGCCTACTAATTAGAAATAGTTGAAAATTCCTTCGAATAATCACTAAATTTTCTGTCTTCTCTCTTAAGGGGGTAGCCACAGCATGGAATTTATTTTTGGCATACAATTTTTCATTTTTTCCATTTTTAAATTTTGAAGTATTGATAACGATTATTCGAAGAATTCGTGACCGCATGTATTTTTTTCCTTATATTTCGAGATTTGAATGCAACACAGACGGTAATGCGTACTATGCTATGCATATTAGGTATTGAAACTTCAGGTACGCTTTCCCAAGAACTACGTTTTCGCTGACTTGTAACAACATCACTAAAAAAACTACTGGTCCGATTTGAAAAAAATTTGTTTCAAATTGTGTATTTTAATTGTCATTATCTTGTGAAGCAAAACTATGAAAATAATCAGTCCATATGAATACACACGTGTGAATGTGTGGCCTCAAACTCATATATAATCTGTATTAGATTTGAAATGATCGATTATATAACTAAAAATCGCAATAGATTTTTTCTAGAGGTTCACAAGATAACAGTACGTGTGTATGACGAACAATATCCACTAAAATTCAACAAGAATGGTGTATTTTTGAATTTTAAACCTTGTGACATGTGTGTGTTGGAAAAAAACATAGCATTACTAAAATTATATTAAAATTATTATTTTAATATTTTCCTCAATTTTTTTCGGATTTTGTGTGAGCAATAGAATGATGGATATAGTGTGCAAGTTCCAATGATTTATGGTAATTGGTGAGCGGGAATTAATTCCTGGATTTAGTCATAATTATCCTACTCCATGCTGAGGCTATACTCCCTCAAGTACGTCCAGAAACTAGTTGAGTTATCATTATTTCACATGGATCATTCAAGTATAAGTTATAACACCACCGGTATCCGTTTTATTTTAATTACCTCTTATCATATAATTAATAATTTGTAGCCTAATCGTTTCATAATAAACTGACTTCAAAATGAAAAAACTGCGTATTTTTGTACCGTGTATATATATATATATATATATATATTTGAATAATGACACATTTTGGGTATATTCATGGATATCTTCTTTAATAAGTGACCGACGTTTCGCCCAGATTTGTCTGGGCATCTTCAGGGTCAAATTACAATATTCAAGAGAAAAAATAAAACTTGATTACTATTTTCAACGAGAATATATAAATCTAATAATATTGAAAAGACAAGATAAATTCACTGCCTTCTCGCACACATTCTGTCTTGGCCTTCTATGAAATAAACTTGCTACGGCCATCGATATCAAAATATTATATAAAAAATCAAAGCTATCATAAAACTAATCCTAAAATCAAAGTCAAAGTGAAAAACAGAGAGAAAATATTACAAAAAAGTGTTGAGAAAGTTGATAGTATATGAATAAAAAACAACGATAATTCATTTTTGACTCCTAAGGGTCTTCTTCCTGTCCGATATTGACACATTTCTTTCCACGTCTTTCTTTCTCCTACCATCCCTCCATTCAGGTTGTAATTTCACTCTTTGGATTGAGTCTTCTGTAGGTTATATAGCTGTGATACGTGTCTCCTGAAGAACAGGTTTCCAGGCAGTAGGAAGACATCTGCTGTCATCTCTTTTATTATAAGGTTATCCATTCGCTTTTCAATCTCGATAGATTCACGTACTAAACGAGGAATAATCTTTTCTTCTATTGCTAGAAGTTTCGTGCTGGCAAAGTCAATGATGTGTCAAGTCTCCATGCTATGTTGGGCCAGTGCCGAAGTCTTTATACCCCACCTGACATTTGTCTCATGTTCATACTTCCTGGCTGATATCCGTTCACCCGTTTGGCCAACATAACTTTTCTTACATTCACCGCACGGGATTTCATATATCCCATGCTGTTCCAGATGAATACTAGCCTTCGGATTTCGGAGCATACTATCGATTTTACATTTAGTTTTAAAAACTGTTTTGATGTTAGACTTCATCAATAGTTTGCTAATTCTATCCGTTATGCCTTTGACATAAAGCAGAAAAGCTATTATATATATATATATATATATATATATATATATATATATATATATATATATATATATATATATATATATATATATATATATATATATATATATATATATATATATATATATATATATATATATATATATATATATATATATATATTATATATATATATATATATATATATATATATATATATATATATATATGTGTATATATATAGGCCTAATATGCATTCTCATGCTTGATTTTGTGTATGTATCCCTTGCCCCCCCCCGGAAAACACAGAAGCACCCCCGCAACGAAATCTCAACACTGCATACGGACTCTTGGCTCTTACTCTTCCGTTACTCTAACATTTCGTTTGTAGTTACAGAATAAGTGCCCCGGCATGTACTATTTCCACCTTCCAGCTCCGGTGTTTCAGCTTCCATCTCGCTTGATTGTTCAATGAGAGGTCTCTAATTCTCATCTCTCTCTCTCGCTCTAGAGGTCGATCGATCGGCTCGGACGGCTCGCTGTCATCGGGACACACATACTCTGCTGATCGATGTTAACATCTTCTAATTCCACTCTCTAAACCGATACACGAATAGCCAATTTGTTGATTAAGAATATGTAGGAGTCGATTTTGCATTTATTTGTTCTTTGTATTGGGTTTAACGACGCACTCTACTGATGACTGCTATCTACTGGCGTCGGTGAATGATGTATGAGATGATGGGATGATGAGATGGAAGGTTATTTCATTCGGTGATTTTGGATGGTGGGAAGGAGTCGGTCATGGCCTGTTGTTAAGGAACCATCCCAGTATTGACTTGGACGACAAATGGAAACACGAAAAACCCCTATCAGGATGATCTACCAAGGCGGGAATCGTGGGCCAAGGTGGGAAGGGGGTGGGCCCCGGTCTCGTGAGTGACGGCTCAGTGTGCAGTCGATTTAGCGAAATATCATTTTTTTCCATGATAGCTTTAGAACGGTATTAGATATCAAAGAAATACATGCAGATATGTGTGTCACCTTCAGGGTGGTATACGTAAAAACTGTTCACTTGTACTGACGATTACACAGGTAGGGGCCTATACAGCTAAAACACACACATTTCAAATGAATCGGAACTACAATATTCTGATTCGTGTAATGTTTCAGGTTACCTTATCAATGTGTGGATAATGTTATTTTTCCTATATTACGCCATTGCATTTTCCATTTTCTTCTGCAAGAAGTAATAACAGTAGAAGTTTGAGCTGGTTGGAAACTGTTCCCAATATAAATACTGTCATATATAAAACATTAAATCATCGTGTAGTCTCAAACGTTTCTGAGATAGTGTTCAATGAAAATATGTAATTTTACATGTTAGATCAGTCTGCACTAATTCGCTTTCCTTCAGTATTCATTCAAATTTCTAGATTATGGCCCAATATTATAATTAATTTTTTCATCAAACACTTTTGTATTGTCATTTTTCTCTATTTATTAATATTTTATTCACATTTTTATATTATCCCACTCTTATAGGGCTTTGACTGTGTGTTTAATTTTTTTTTTTTTTTTTTTGTAAGCACTCCACAGGTCGCAAGGGTTGACTGATCAACATGAAACTTTTTATACACGCAAACTCATCCAACTTAGAACTGTATAGTTTTTGGAATGAATCGGTCGGACCGATTTTGAGAAAAATCATCTCAAAGTTTTTAAAAACCCCGTAAGATTTGGCTGGGCGCAAAATGTTGAAAAATAAAATCTCTCCAAATGGGATGAAATTTTCTCTAAATGTGTACATAGATTGTACACATTTTCACGATTTTGTATGCAATTCCAATCAGCCGTTTCGAAGAAAAAATAAATTAACTGATAATATTCATCAAATATATCATAAAAATTGTGACAGAATTAGGTTGTCGAGATTCACTGCTTTCTAGATTCAAGAGTTGACCAACAATGAAGTATTTTTAATATACATCAAGGTGAGTAGAATACCAGAGTCAATGAAGTGGCAAGAGTAGAACTACTTTAACGACTTTTATAGCTTATTAAGATATCAAGGTGTGTAGAATACCAGAGTCGATAAAGTAGCAAGGGTAGAACTACATCAAGGACTTTTATACCTTATTTGGATATCTCTCTCATCTTAAAACGCATATTTTGCGTTTGACCAGTATTCATCAAATATATACGGTAATAAAAATTGTGACAGAATCAAGTTGTCGAGATTCACTGCTTTCTAGGTCAAGAGTTGACCAACAATGAAGTATTTTTTATATGCGTCAAGGTGTGTAGAATACCAGAGTCAATGAAGTGGCAAGAGTAGAACTACTTTAACGACTTTTATAGCTTATTCAGATATCAAGGTGTGTAGAATACCAGAGTCGATAAAGTAGCAAGGGTAAAACTACTTCAAGGACTTTTATACCTTATTCAGATATCTCGCTCATCTTACAACGCATATTTCGCGTTTGACCAGATAGATGAGCGTAGCCAAGATTCCATCCCACTCTTATGGAGCTTTGTCTGTGTGTTTTTTTGTTTGTTTGTGAGCACTGCACAGGTCACATGGGTAGACTGATCAACATGAAACTTTTTTTGTACGGACCAACTTTTACAACTTAGGACTGTATAGTTTTTGGAATTAATTGGTTGGATAGATTTTGAGAGATATCATGTCAAAGTTTTTAAAAACCCCTTAAGATTAGGCTGGGTAAGAAAATGCGAAAAAAAAGAAACCTCTCCGAAAAAATTAAAAAAAATTCGGAGTGTTCAAACATGAATGATACACATAACCACCATTTTGTAAGCAATTCGAACCAGCCGTTTCGAAGAAAAAAATTCAAATAACTGTTTTTATACACTATAGTCAAACGCGAAATATGCGTTGTAAGATGAGCGAGATATCTGAATAAGGTATAAAAGTTCTTGAAGTAGTTCTACCCTTGCTACTTTATCGTCTCTGGTATTCTACACACCTTAATATCTGAAAAAGCTATAAAAGTCGTTAAAGTAGTTCTACTCTTGCCACTTCATTGACTCTGGTATTCTACACACCTTGATGTATATAAAAAATACTTCATTGTTGGTTAACTCTTGAATCTAGAAAGCAGTGAATCTCGACAACTTAACTCTGTCACAATTTGTATGATATATTTGATGAATATTATCAGTAATTCTATTTTTTTTTTCTTCAAAACGACTGATTGGAATTGCATACAAAATCGTGAAAATGTCTAAAATCTATGTTTACACATTTGGAGAAAATTTCATCTCATTTGGAGAGATTTTATTTTTCAACATTTTCCACCCAGCCAAATCTTATGAGGTTTTTAGAAACTTTGAGATGGTTTTTCTCAAAATCGGTTCGACCTATTCATTCCAAAAACTATACAGTTCTAAGTTGGATGAGTTTGCGTTTACAAAAAAAGTTTCATGTTCATCAGTCAACCCTTGCGACCTGTGGAGTGCTTATACAAACAAAAAAAACAAACAAACAGACAAACAAACAAAAAACACACAGACAAAGCCCCATAAGAGTGGGATGGAGACTTCGCTACGCTCATCAATCAAATATAAGGAAATGAGCCAAGTTTCACTGCTTCCTAGATTCGATATTTGCCCAAGAATTACCCATTCTTTATATTCGTCAGGGTGTGTAGAATACCAGAGAAGATAAAGTAGCAATTAAATGAAGGACAGAGTGTGTAGAATACCAGAGTCGATAAAGTAGCAATTGAATAAAGGACAAAGTGTGTAGAACACCAGAGTCGATAAAGTAGCAAATGTAGGACTGTTATTATACCTCATTCAGATATCTCGCTCATCTTACAACGCATATTTCGCGTTTGCCTGGTATTAATCAGATGCAACAGGCTCCTCCATCTGGCATCCACGCCACGAAACGTAGAGCGGATGATGCTTTGCACTGACTCGATCACAGAATATATTCATCGATTCCGTTTCTCACTTTGCGGTCTCCTGTCTCCTGCCCCTGCCCCCGGGACACATCTGAAGCGCATATAAATGAACGTATGAATCCAGCGAGAATGGCAGACTGGTGGAGGAAGGCGAGTAATAAATGTATTATGGAGTTTTGCAACCAAAAGAATCGAGTCAATTTGCTGCGAGAATTTTGTGAACTTTTCATGTATTATTTTGGCCCGGTGTTTGATTCAAGGGGGTGTTGGGATATCCCCCCCCCCCCCTTCCTGAAGAGATATTGTCACTACACCATTCTCTTCAAAAAAGAAATTTAAATTAACCATTTCTCATATAAGAACTTTTACTTTTTTTCATAACTATAAAGCCGTCCCCGTGGCTCAGTCAACCATCACACTGTGTTAAAGACTTGAGTCACCGTTGAGCGTGGGTTCGAGTCCCGCATGAGGCATGGGTTTTTGTAAACGTTCTTTCACCTATCATCGCTTTATCGTTTTATCATCACCCGCTCATTCGTACCCTCATATAACCTATCTGTTGGTGGGGTCGTTGAACAACAACAACAATAACAACATAACTATAATATGGGTTTTCACTATATATACTCTATACGGTAATTAATTTGTATCTTATATATATATTCATCTTCATCCTTATATTATCAAATGTATTTACAAAATCTTTCTTGAAATGGTGTCGCATTGCAAAAGCTGAAAGATGGTGGTATATGGTTGTCTTGTCTATGGTGTCACTCGTGTAAAGTGTGTTGCACAAGTTGAACATTAAATAAATGAATGGGTGATGAGAAAAATGAGAGGAAATGGGTAAAAAGTGTTACCTAAGGCAGCCGCTGTGCATCGGACCATCGATCTACGTCATCACATGTGGACGTTGTTGTTGTTGTTGTTGAAACTAGATTCACCATAACCAAGTATAGGTTATGAATACGGGGGCGCTGGAGAGCGTATACCGGAATAGAGTCAACTCGGACGTGTGACATGGGCTTGAGGGTACTTCTCAATGGAATGTGGTTAGGGTTCAGCTAAGGTTGGACACCCAAACTCATGTCACACAGCCGAGTCAACTTTATTCCGGTATGCAAATCAGGCACCCCCATGTGAACGTTGTTGTTGTTGTTTTTATTGTCGCGCGCAGCCAAACTAACCTAAATAAGCTCATCTAACTATCTTAGTCAACCTAACCTGGACTAACAGACTTGACCAAATAAACTTCCTAAAGCTAATTTAATCTAAACTAAAACCAATCTAAAACTTACTTCCGGCCCGACGAATAGCCACTTCGATTACTTAATCATGGTCTAAATCAGCGTGATTTTCAGTAGTATAGGCCTAATCAGTAACAAGTGGTTGAAGGGAACTACCAAAACTCGGGAATACAATTTAGAAGAACAATTATTTCAAATTTGAAGTAATAATGTGATAGGCCTATTGAGTTTTTCAAGCATGCAAAAGTATTGTCACCATGGCACAAGTTTGATAACTTTTCATTATGTATCATTTATATTATTTGTATATTCATTATTTTTTTATGAGAGAAGCGAAGACTCAATTTCACCATACCCGAAAAAAAATTACTTTTTTTTTTTTTCTTCTTCACGCTCCACAGGTCAGACGAAAATTCAAAATTAGTTCAAACTTAGCACACAAAAGTATCCTTATCTAATTCGATACTGTATAGTTTTGAGACAAGATCGGTTGAACCACTTCTGAGAAAACTCATTTCAAAGTTTTCAAAAATCCTATAAGAATAACCCAGAGAAAAAAATTCAGGAAAAATATTTCATCCGAGAGAATTAAAATTCTCAGGGAATTTCAACCTGATAATGATACACATTATCCCGAACTTCCACTCAAATCGGATCAGCCGTTTTGATGTAAAAAAATATATAATGTAATTTTTCATAAATCATTCAAAGTTATTAAGATATCTATTAAATCCAAGCTACAGGTGACACCACTTAATTGTAAACGATTAAAACAAAGCCTTCTTTATTATCATAGAAATTTTTTTGTATATTTATTCATAATAGGCTACCTCATTTGATCATTCATATAAGCACATTCATTATGTAGATTTGTAATTTTATTAAATGTATAATATTGCTTGTTATTCTGTGTCCTAGGGCAACTCTATTGTGAGCAGAGACTGAATAAAGTTTTTTATATAATGAAAAATAAGATGGCAGTGATGTAATCGTTTGGATCTCAAGGTGTATATATTTTATAAACCAATCCAAAGATAAGTTGATATGTTCCAGCTCATCCATCAACGCGGCAACACATAACGCGTTTGCCAAGTTATATATATTTAAAATTATAACTTATATTATATCATTTATGTATTATAGACCTGATAGTTGAGATAGCGTAATAGCTCACAGTTTACTTTTGTTGGACGATACAATGCACACTGTAGTTTCACACTACAGGTGAGAGTGTGAGACCTTATTCGGCGTATTATTATTATGTTTACTTTTGGTTTATTTTCATTATGATTTAATCTGATGTGCATTTTTTCTTTCACTTTTGATATTGAAATGACTGATAAATGTATTTTAATATCCCCAAGTTATACAATACAAAATGTATTGTATTAATCTTAAAAATATAAATGAAAAAGATGTGACAAGTTTTGTATGATGTGATGAGAGAATCTATTCAGTTTTTGAACACAACTATCATTCTACAACATATTTTGTACATCCCTTTGGCAACACACAAATACGATCTTCCTTAACTTCAGTCCCAAGTAATTTTTATAAATGTTTTGTCGCCCTCAGTAGCTCAGTCAGTCACAGCTCTGCTTTAGAAACCAAAGCCAAATCGTGCGTGGGTTCCAGTCCCGCATGAGATTCGTGTTTTAAAAGACATTTATTTCTCTAATTTTAGAGAAGACTAGAAATCATCATCTGAATTTCGTAAATTAAAATGTATTCATATACCCAACAGAAACGACCATTTTCTGAGTCGTGACGTACTGTAACGTACACGATGTATTGATACCAACTTATTTTATCATAATATAAAGGAGGTGACCCAACTCGGGTCTTGAAAGTGAAATATTTCCGGGGTCAGAATCTGAGTCCAGCGTCCCGATTGCCTGTAGCCAGGGGCGTATTAACGCACAGGCTGACTAGGCTGCAGCCTAAGAACGTCAACATTTAGGGGGTGCCGCGGAGCGCACATTTTTACCTCATTTGATTTCTTTCTTGTAGCATTCATTATACAAGAGCTTGATGAGCAAATATACTTTGTTCAGTTTTTGTTCGCCAAAAGGAGGAAGCAACAGTAGAGCATACTCAGTGCTGTATATTGTATAGTCTATTTTTGACATTTCTAGGAATCGACAAATAAACCATAAGGGATGGGTGGAATAGCAGAAGAGTTATTGCAATTTTGTATTAACCTATAATTTGGTCTATTTCTTTGAAAATGAGTTATTTAAAAACAAAATGAGTGGGGCTCAGGTCAGAAAACGGGCAAAGGAGAAAAATGAACTCTCTGAATTAGAATTAAAGAAAATACTCAAAATAATGTCGTATTTCACAAGTACAAACTCGAGTGCGCGTGTGAGTGTGAGTGAAACTGAGATTGCGAGTGTGAGTGCGATACAAATAGATGATGTACCTAACAATGCTGCCGAACATCGTTATTGAACCCGTGTTAGGTGAGTGTGAATTAGTGTCACAGTTCAGCGAATTAGTTCAATCGTGCCTAATAGATAAGAATAAGACAGTGTCTAGCGCTGATGAGTCTAGTCTTCCCGAAAAAACGTTATTGGAATCAAAACCAGCGTGCTTTTCCATCAGTGACGATCCCAGCCGAATGGGTTATTAACAACATTACAATTGATTACATTTCAAACCATGTTGCAAAACAAAATATCAATGAAGGCGGTGGATTCAATGAATCAGAGAGACAATATAACGATCAGAAGAGATACTTCTCACAATCGTTTCTTAAGCGAAAACAAGCAAATGGAGAGGAAGTGTATCGACATTGGGTCGTAAAATCAGCATCTAAAGGAGTCGTCTACTGTATACCATGTAAACTGTTTAAAGGAAAATGTCATTTTTCCCATGAAAATGGATTTAATGATTGGAAAAACGCTAGCACTCGTTTCCGTGAACACGAAAATTCACGTGAACATCGTTCATGTGTATTATTACTCAATGCACACGGCAAGACGTTAGATCGAGTTGACAGTTTATTGACAACTCAGTTGACCGAAGAAATAGATTACTGGCGAAATGCTTTACATCGGGTTGTAGCAACGGTGAAGTCTTTAGCCAAAAGAGGACTTGCATTTCGTTGTGACAACGAAATAATCGGAATGATTAATAATGGAAACTTTTTGTCTTCACTTGAACTAATTGCTGAATTTGATCCCTTTTTAGCTGACCACATTGCGCGTTATGGTAATGCTGAAAAAGGAAATCCGTCATACTTCTCATCTTCAATTTGAGATGAATTCATTACCCTATGATATAGATATATATATATATATATATATATATATATATATATATATATATATATATATATATATATATATATATATATATATATATATATATATATATATATATATATATATATGAATATAAAATGGTGGGAGGTAGGGGAGGGGGGGGGGGCGCAAATTATTCTGTAGCCTATGGGAGCAAAATTGGTTGATCCGGCCCTGCCTGTAGCGCAACTATCGCTTTTATATAGAACTATATATAGAACCAGTAGATCAGGAGAATCACAGAATTTGTTAGTTGAACAATGCCACAGGTACCGTATAGCCACAGGTACCGTATAGCCACAGGTACCGTATAGCCACAGGTACCGTATAGCCACAGGTACCGTATAGCCACAGGTACCGTATAGCCACAGGTACCGTATAGCCACAGGTACCGTATAGCCACAGGTACCGTATAGCCACTCTTATATCACATCTGGTTCACAAGGGAATCCGCTAAATCGCGACAAGCAATTGGGACGATTGGCTCTGAACTGACCGCAAGAAACCACAAATGCCTTCCATGTTATCAATATGAGAGTTGGATCATCTTCTTTATATTATGACCGGCACAGGTAGCTGAGTGGTTAACGCACTTGCTCCATGTGACCCGGGAGGCAGTGAGCATGTCGAACCCGGTTCGATCCCCGCTACCGTCCATCTTTACAGGGGTTTTTCGTGGTTTCCCTCTGTAGTTTAGGCCAATGCCGGGATGGTTCCCACAATATAGGCCACGACTGCTTCCTTCCCACTATCATTCCCATTACGCATAAAAACCTTCATCTCATCATCCCATCATCCCATTAATCATTCATCCGACGCCAATAGATCTTAGTCATCATTACAGTGCATCGTTAAAACCCAATATATATATATATATATATATATATATATATATATATATATATATATATATATTTATATTATGATGAAATAGGTAGGTATTACTACATCGTGATGCGTATTGATTCTGTTCATGTTTCTATCATTAATCGGTAATACATACGTCATGACTCACGGTCTCTGGAGGACCAAAAAATGAATTGACTCTCACTAAATTGAGATCCTAATTCCTCATTTTCTCTCAAATTATGGAAATAAATATATCGTTAATATACATTAAAATCTGACCATAGGGTTGTGATGACCTTTGAACGTTATTCTCCTATTATCCGCTCATTCGTACCCACATATAACCTAGCTATTGGTGGGGTCATTGAACATACAATAACATAGCTTCTAATTCAACAGCATCAACACCGGAGTTCGATAAGCGCCCCTCACGATAATTAAACCCAGGTATTTGACAGGAATATAAACTGACAGCCTACATATTTGTACAAGATACGTCTATTACATAAATACACACATTGTGCCATTAAACTTATTAACAAAAGGTCAGACATCGATGTCGGCGAGCGTGTCGATAAACGTAGTCTAGCATGTCGATAAACGCAGCCTTCCCGTGCAAATGGCCCTGTAATTGCGCTCTTCAATGTTAGTGTCCATAAAGGCATACATCAAACGGTTCGAGAGCCACTTGCCTGTACGCGTTCGGGTGTGCTCGGCCTTACTTCGCGTGACTTCGTCTGGCCGACGTTGACATTGTTGTTGACGGTTAATACTTCATACGATACAGTCTGGAACTCTTTCTTGTATACGTCGTGACTATGGCAATTGTGATCACTCGTCTCAACTGCCCTAGCTTTAATCTCCTATAGATAAATATTCAGGGAAGAAAAATTCATTGATTGAATTAATTGATTGATTAGCTTCATCTCACCATCCCATCATCTCAATAATCTTATAATAGATCTTAGTTATCATCACAGGGCGTCCTTAAAACTAATCTTTACTATTAAAATCATATGAGGGAGAATCTGTATGTTCGTAGCATGCGTAGCGTGCGTGTGTAACTGTGTTCGTGCGTGCGTACCTGTATTCGTGCGTACGAGCGCTATATGAAATGCCTGGTAGGGCGGTGGCTTCGGATACTCTGAACGGGTGGTAGTGTCGGATAGGGAAGAACAAGGAGGTGGGGAAACCACCGAGCGGAGACTGAGGTTCGACCGCGCGAGGTTTTCGGCTTGGGTTACTCTGTGATGCGCAACTGTGCCCAGGGGGGAGGGGGGGATAAAAGCTGACTATTCAGTCCATAATCATGACACATCGTATACGACGGACGCAATCTGCTTGTATATTATAAATAGTACGTAATGATATAATATAATACTGATATGAGTATAGTATGAAGATACGTCAGCCATCCAGGTGAGCTGGTCCCGACCCACGTCACGTGAGTAACATTTACATTATAACTACACATGTTAACGACATGTGCTCAAACATTAATTATTAACACTCATGCACTCAACGGTAATTGTTTAATTGCTATGTAAACATCAAGTAGAATATTGTTTTGGAAACAATTTAGCTGAAATTTGAAATGGTGTGTTGAGAGTTGGGATCGCCTTCTGTATGCATTTGAATGGATATGAATATATATATATATATATATATATATATATATATATATATATATATATATATATATATATATATATATATATATATATATATATATATATATATATATATATATATATATATATATATATATATATATATATATATATGTATATATATATATATATATATATATGAATATATATATATACATATATATATATATATATATATATATATATATATATATATATATATATATATGTACATAAATATATATATATTTATTTAAATATATATATATATATATATATATATATATATATATATATATATATATATATAACATTTGAAACTTTCACGACTCATTTTATGTAATGTAGATTTTTTAATGGTGACATGAAGATGTGTGAAATATATATTGGTCAATAAAATTTGATACTGCTTCAAATATATATATATATATAATATATATATATATATATATATATATATATATATATATATATATATATATATATATATATATATATATATATATATATTGAACAACAAACCAAGAGATCCTGCGGTCACATTTTTATGATTCAACAAAAACGTTCATATATATATATATATATATATATATATATTTATATATATATATATATATATATATATATATATATATATATATATATATTTATATACATATATATATACACATCTGTATGTGTGTGTGTGTGTATGTGTGTGTGTGTGTGTGTGTGTCATATTATTCTTTGATTTTTATTGGCTTAGAATGACTTAACGAACGTAACCAGATTAAAGTAAAATACATAAGCAGGGCCAAAATGGAAATAAAACTGATCGCCGTGTCGCCTCGCATGTTACTGAAAATAACCCGCTAGGATTGGTGACCCGCCAAGTGGCTTCAAACACTTTCCCGCATTTCAGATTTACAGGCTGACAGTATGCGAATCCACTGTTTCATGTTTCCACTTCAGTTCAGTTCACTTCTCTATTTCCTTGTTGGACAGTTCATTTGCATTGGGTAAAGTTATTGAATATATATATATATATATATATATATATATTATATATATATTTGAAGCAGTATCAAATTTTATTGATCAATATATATTCCACACATCTTCATGTCACCATTAAAAAATCTACATTACATAAAATGAGTCGTGAAAGTTTCAAATAATATATATATATATATATATATATATATATATATATATATATATATATATATATGTATATATATACATATATATATACCGAAGTCATCCCTAATATATATATATATATATATATATATATATATATATATATATATATATATATATATATATATATTAGGGATGACTTCGGTCAACCGAAAACCGGTTCTGAATCGGTTCCAGGTTCAATCGGTTCTGAAATAGAGAATCGATTCCTTCTGTGATAATTTTTTCAATTATTCATCATGTTGTTTGAGTTATTATTTATAATAGATGGATGTTTTTCGAATGTGTTGTCGCAATATAAATTGTATAGACATTATATATACTAGTTCACGAGTGCATTATTTATTTGTCTTTCTCCACGCACAGTAAAACCCCAAAGGTGTCCTACCACTGCTTTGTTTCGTCAAAAGAGATGTTGATGGGCTGAAAGATAACCGAATGATATGATTTGCGTCTACACGGCAGAGTGGCTGGCGACGTGTAAAAATGATCTCGCGTAGAAGTGGAGGGCATAGTGGTGAATTGGCCCTCATGTTTGAAACATGAGGGTCTGGCTAGTATATATATATATATATATATATATATATATATATATATATATATATATATATATATATATATATATATATATTCATATGTATGTATATATATATATATATATATATATATATATATATATATATATATATATATATATATATATATATATATATATATGTATATATATATATATATATATATATATATATATATATATATATGTATATATATATATATGTTATATATATATATATATATATATATATATATATATATATATATATATATATATATATATACGTATGTGTATATATGAATGTCCATATGAAGAAATGTATATATAGAGAGAGAGAGAGAAAAAATCAATATTAAAAATCCGAACTTCCTGAAATCCCTGACGACCCATGCTGCACAGATCGATCACCCGTCTCCCATCCATTCTCGAGCTAACAATGACGTCATGTCGAGAGTGGGTTCGAGTCCCGTACACAAGGCAAGGCAACTCAATCATCCCCTCAATAAGCTGGCTGCTGGTGGGGTCTCTGAGCAGACGTGACCCAGTCAGTCT
>OZ023329.1:13128654-13171052 GCA_964007535.1 Brachyptera risi
TCTCTCTCTCTCTCTCTCTCTCTCTATCTCTCTCTCTCTGTCTCTCCCTTTTTCTCTTTCTCTCCATCTCCCTCTCTTTCCTTCTCTCTCTCTCTCTCTCTCTCTCTCTCTCTCTCTCTCTCTCTCTCTCTCTCTCTCTCTAACTCTCTGTCTCTCTCTCTCTCTCTGTCCCTCTCTCTCCCTCTCCCTCTCTTTCCTTCTCTCTCTCTCTCTCTCTCTCTCTCTCTCTCTCTCTCTCTCTCTCTCTTTCCTTCTCTCTCTATCTGTCTCTCCCTCTCCATCTCTCTCTGTCTCTCTCTGTCTCTCTCTCTCTGTCTTTCCCTCTCTCTGCCTCTCCATCTCTCTCTTTCTTTCTCTCTCTTTCTCTCTATAAATATATATATGTATATTCTTCTCTCTCTCTCTCTCTCTCTCTCTCTCTCTCTCTCGCTCACTCTGTCTCTCTCTTGCTCTCTCTGTCTCTCTCTCCCTCTCTCTCTATCTCTCTCTCTGTCTCTCCCTCTCTCTTTCTCTATCTTTCTCGCTCTCTCTCTCTATCTCTCTCTCTCTCTCTCTCTCTATATATATATATATATATATATATATATATATATATATATATATATATATATATATATATATATATATTGAAACTTTTAAACTTTCACGACTCATTTTATAATAATGATATATATTTAATAGGAAGATTAAAGTCGTGTATGAAATTGTGAAATATTTTTAATATCTCTACGTTTCAACCATTATGTTATGGCCTTTTTCAAGAGAATTATTGAATAATATGACAAAAATTGTAATCGATTATTTCTTAACATATGCACTTGGATACCACTACTTTTTTAACAGAGTCAATATATGGATGGAACCCTGGCTCATTAAACACAAATACGAAAAAGCTACCACGTAAAAATATTACCTATGACGAGACGAAGGCATTGAAAGAGTTAAGAAATAACTCGGAAATTGTTATACTTAAGGCAGATAAAGGCAACGCAACTGTTGTCATGTATAAATATGAATATTCAAGCAAAATGAGAGCTCTACTGAATGACGCTAATAATTATGTAGAGTTAAAAAGAAACCCAACAAGTACTTATGAGAATAAGCTAACCAACTTGTTACAAGATGTACCGTTCACTAAAGAACTCAAAAAGGAATTAACACCACAAGATAGCGTAATACCAAAAATATACGGACTTCCAAAATACCACAAAGAAGGGGTGCCATTAAGGCCTATAGTGAGCGCTATAAAATCCCCAGCACATGAAATATCTAGAACATTGGCAAAGCTTTTCAAAATTGAAAACGAATCAGTTAGAAGCTATATTAAAAATTCAGTACAATTTCTCACAGCGATAAAAAATAAAACTTTAAATTCAAATGATATGCTAGTGAGCCTGGACGTAGTGTCATTATTTAGTAACGTACCGGTGAATGAAGCTATGGATTTGTTGAGATACAAGAAGAAGTTTGCCAAGCCATGGTGTGATTTGATTCAGGGATGCCTGGAATGTAGTTATTTTATGTACGAACAGAGAATGTATAGACAGAAAGAGGGACTGGCAATGGGATCTCCACTTTCACCATTTGTAGCGAACATTTACATGGAAAACTTGGAGGAATACGCCTTGAAGAATGCAAAATTGAAGCCTTCATGCTTCTATCGCTACATCGATGATTGCTTCATGATTTGGTCACATGGGGAAGAGGAACTCGACAAATTTCTAAATTTTATGAATTCGATAAACAGGAGAATTAAATTCACAATGGAAAAAGAAGTAAATTGTAAATTACCATTTCTTGACATTCTTCTGGAAAGAAAAGAAGACGGTTCAATTGGGCATTCGGTTTATAGAAAAGAAACTCATACAAATAGATATCTTCACGGAAGCTCCAATCATCACCCGGCTCAGAAACAATCAGTACTGAATTCACTGGTGACAAGATCGAAGAGATTGTCGGATAAAGACCATTTGTTACCAGAGTTGACCCACCTTAAAACAATATTCAAATATAACGGCTACTCACATCAACAAATCGAAAAATCCATGGCTTTTATACCGAGAGACAGAGCGGAAGAAAATGACGTTGATAAGTCAATCGCATTGGCTTCACTACCATACATAAGTGGCGTCACTGACAAAATCAGTAGAATGTTAAAAAAGAATAAAATCCAAACATTGTTCACCGCGAATAACGTGCTGAGAGACCACTATGTGACGGTCAAAGATAGGATTCCCTTGGAGAACTGTGGGGTATATGAGGTTCCATGCGAATGTGGGTTATCATATATTGGGCAAACGATGAAACCAGTGTCTGCCAGGCTTAAACAGCACAAATATAATGAGAGGGTCGGCAATGTACATAATTCAGCCATAGCAAAGCATGCTATTGAAGAAAAGCATCGTATTCTTTATGAAGATGCAAAAGTTGTGGATCGTCAAGTGAAACGATGGCCAAGGGCAATAAGCGAGGCCATCGAAATAAGAAAACACCCTCACAATTTCAACGGTGAAGACAGCGGATACATCATGTCCCCCAGTTGGTCCACAGCTCTCGCATCTTTGAAAAGAATGGGAAGAAGGCCACAACTTGAGTGCAGTGCCCCTCAACAAGTAAATGAAGATATCGAAACAAGAGGACCAAAAAGATATTCCTACGATCTGCGGCCAAGATGAATCGAAAAGTCTTGTATCGAGTCAGCCACTTTTTATTTTTATTTTCATTATTTTTTATTTTTATTTTTATTTGTATTTATATTTTTATTTTTATTCTCACTATTTTCATGCTCGCTTCTATATTTTTTCACTGATATTCGAACAATTTTCGTATTTGTGTTTAATGAGCCAGGGTTCCATCCATATATTGACTCTGTTAAAAAAGTAGTGGTATCCAAGTGCATATGTTAAGAAATAATCGATTACAATTTTTGTCATATTATTCAATAATTCTCTTGAAAAAGGCCATAACATAATGGTTGAAACGTAGAGATATTAAAAATATTTCACAATTTCATACACGACTTTAATCTTCCTATTAAATATATATCATTATTATATATATATATATATATATATATATATTTCCCTCTCCTTCTCTCTCTCTCTCTCTCTCTCTCTCTCTCTCTCTCTCTCTATCTCACGCCCTCTCACTCACAGTCTCTATGTTTCACTCGTTCTCTCTCTCTTTTTCTCTCTCTCTCTCTCTCTCTCTCTCTCTCTCTCTCTCTCTCTCTCTCTCTCTCTTGCTCTTATACTTTCATTACTACTTGTAGCCACAAAAGAAGAAGTCGTCTAATAATCACGCAAACTTCGGCAATTATCTCATCTCGCTGCTAGTAATTGACAATTTTGAAAGAGGAAGTAGCGTTTCTTATCGTAAGTATCGTAATGAAGAACGATAGTACCCTGAAAATGCCACATTTGTACAAATGTGAACGTGATATTGTTTTCTGCTTTGTTGGTAGACAACCTTCTCTCGTGAAGACGAGTGTATCTGTGAGTCTGGTCAAAATCTTGGCTGCATGGC
Source organism: Brachyptera risi (assembly GCA_964007535.1). Classification (NCBI taxonomy): domain Eukaryota; kingdom Metazoa; phylum Arthropoda; class Insecta; order Plecoptera; family Taeniopterygidae; genus Brachyptera; species Brachyptera risi. The sequence goes on from OZ023329.1 coordinate 13,132,180, forward strand.
AGCTTCATACTTTACGGCATATTCTCTTCAACTTCGAGACGAAAAAAAACTGCAAACCAAATTTCGAATTCGTGTGTTACATTAGTGATTTTTAATATTGGTGTCAATTAGGTCGTGATTCCATGAATGTGTGACTATCAAATCCAATATTGAGACATTTGTTTTGGGTTTGGTTTTTGGTTTTTGGTTTTTGATTCAGTGAAGACTCAATTTCACAGTAGGGCCTACTTAAAAAATCGTTGGTGTTTTTCTTACATTTTTTTCCTCTGAGTGGGGGTGGGGGTAGGGGATTGTTTGCGCTTCACAGGTTAAACGAAAACACACATTTTGATGATGAACATATTATTTCACCATCTAACAATATACTGTACAGTTTCGAGGAGCTATCGATTCAACTATAGGCCCCTACTTGAAAAAAAAACATTTCAAAATTACTAAAACCCCCATGAAAAAAAATCACAGGTGAAAATTCGGAAAAAAAAATATTTTTTACGAATATTTTCAAATGTTGTAGGAATTTCAGCACAAGAATGATTCACAATATTTTAATATTTCACATAAATCGGATCCACCGTTTTAATGGAAAAAAATATATAGAATATTTCAACGTTCTAATTAAAGATTTCTGAAGCTATTGAGAGAATCAACAGGCAAACCAATTGAATCGAAAAATGATTAAAATAAGCTACACATAGAACAAGAAGTCAATGACATTCTAGTCTCACAATCAAGGTATATAGCTTTCCATTACATTTCATATGAATATGCCTGTATCGAACATCCAACAGCGCATGTGCTGCGTTTTCCTAGCTATATATTTGATCTGATGACAGAATTGACGACTCGAAAGGGGCGTGGCTTCCAGTCAGCCAGTTGGATCATGTCATTTGTGGTCATTTCAAGATACCCCGATTGGATATCTGAATTTGACTAGTTTTAATCTAACTTTAGTTTGACTAACTTTCATCCATAGCCCTAATTGGGGAACAATGATTTTGTATCAAGTTTCGATGTTATTAAAAAAGAAAAAAAGTTTTAACAGCCCTGTTGATTGGACTGTATGATTTGTGACGTCATGGGGGCGGAGACTGCGAGTCGTCAAGACTCGATGTGTGTTGTGTGTGTTTTTAGCTCAGACAAGCGGGTCGGCGTGGAACTTCTTGACGCTCAATTTGTCCAATAAGGGAAAACATTCAGATAGAAAACTATAACTTTTGTTTAAAAAAATAATAATGTCCTCGGTCTAATCATGGAGTTGTATATAGTATATACAGTACAACTTTATGGTATAATAGTAGATCAGTGCGAATATTTGGGTTAGCCAATTTAATTTATCAAATGATCAATCAAATGATAAAATTTGGAAAATTCCGTAAGAATAGGCTAACAAGCCCTATTGCATTTTTTTTTTTCTAATTTGTATCTTATAAGTCCGATACTCGACCGTAGACTATAGAGTAATGAATGCGTAGACTCTACATATAAAGTACAATAATGGACTATAGTTCTTCTATCATTCATCAACATAAAGTATATAGCATTCTCCTTGTATTCAGTCGTTTCGGTCACCTCAATCACGAGAATGGAAGCCATTTTAACGTGAAATAGAAATGGGCCCAGACTGATAAAATGCTACAGCACTGATACTTCTAATCTACGTAAAAGTGATTTTTATAGTTTCGCATTTCGTTAGACATAGGCCTATACGCACTTGGCAGAAAGTTACCAAGTAGGCCTACATACAAAACAAGTTGTAATTTCATTGATCCATAATTTATTCATACTATCAAGAGTTGTTTCAATTGTTGTATTATTACTATTATTGACATCATAATCTGAGAAGGATTTACATAAGAAAACTGAAAGTATGATTGAGAAATTGGCGAAATATTTTGAAAGTATCGATCTCATTGTCAATATTAAAAAGACTAACATAATGCAATTTTCTGCGAAAATAAAAAATAACAGTGCAGGAACCACATGTCCTCATATTTTCTATTTGAATCAAGACATTGACATAGTGGACAATGTTAATTTCCTTGGTTTAACCATGGACTTATAATACTGCGTTAACGCAGTATTATAAGTCCATGGTTTAACCATCAACAGCAATCTCAAATGGCATGCTCAGATACAGAAACTTTGTTCAAAATTAGTATCTATAGTTGCTATATGCGCTACGTAGAATGAAGCGCATTATTAGTTTCAAGGCTCTGAAAGAAAATATGTATTATGCACTGGCCTTTTCCCATATTTCGTATTGTAGGCCTATTATGTTTTGGGGTGCTAGCTCCCATGCTTGGAAAGTGTTTGTAGTGCAGAAGCGTATGATAAGAGCAATGTTCAATATGAGCAAAAGTTCTAACGAAAGCTGCCAGCCCCATTTCATAAAGAACAAACTATTAACCGTCCTGGCTTTGCCTTACTTTTGTCCAAGAAGACAGTGAACTATTTCATTAAAATAAGTTTAATCCATAATTACAATACAAGAGGATAAGAAGGCTCTTATCTCTTCCCATTTCGGAACTTGATGCATTAATTAACATCTGATTTCGATGTCAACTGTCTTCAATTTTACCCGTAGGCCTATGTATGTATGTAGGCCTATATGTATGTATGTAGGCCTATATATTTATATATATTTATTTATTGAATGATGAATTACAATATTTAGATGAGAAATGATGATGATAAATAATTATCATATGATTTTATGGATGAATAGAAATTCATTTAATTCACCTCCTAGTTTTAGTTCAAGTTGTAGTTCTCGACTTAGTCCTAGTTTATATTTTCAGCTTGATAATTTCATTAATTTGTATAATTATATAATTATATAAAAATTCCTGTTTGATCAGCTAGAATCAATGCGCCTAGCATTATCAAAAAAAATATATATTTATATATATATTTATATATATATATATATATATATATATATATATATATATATATATATATATATATATATATATATATATATATATATATATATATATATATATACATATATAATAATAATAATAATTTCCATCTGCTTTACATTTTAAACTTAGGCTACATTTACTTTATACTTTCAATGTTCACTTTAAATAGGCCTATGAACCTGATCATGTTAATTTTAATAATTCCCCAGCACAGGATTACTCTTATTGGGGAATTCACATTTTTATAACTTCATTTCCTGTATACCATGTAAAGAACAAAATAGATTGAAGAAATTTAAATTGAAGAGATCATTCTTTCAATTTATATGCCGAACAATATAACCTCTCTTTTTATGAAAAGGGTCCCGTGCATGCTTGCTCAACATTATGAAATTCGCTTCCGAATAGTACAAAATGTATTCAAAAAAACAGTCTCTTCAAATCAACAATCAAAAGCATTCTCTTATCTCAGTTAAGGACTATTTTGATTTTATAAAAACTACCCAATGAATTTGGAGTTTTTATTGGTGCGAGTGATTGATTTTCTTATTTGATGATGATTGATGTAATTGTGAATACTGCATATTTTCTGATTTTTATTTCATTGCTGACAAAGTGTAACATTTCCACTACTTTGACATTTTTAATTTTTTAAATTCCATTAATTTCAATATAAATGTACCTATTGATCCAATGAATAAAGTTTATTATTATTGAAAAAAAAAATCGATCTACAATCAGTGTTTCTCAAAATTGAGTCACCAAATCAGTGAGACCGTTTTGAAGTGGCACCTCTTGGTTGTTTCAAGATTTCGAGGCGCTCTTTTCACCAGTATAGGCCTAAATAATAATCTATTTTAAATTAAAAACAATCAACTCCATCAACATCAAAACAGTGCGATTGCGTCGTCTACGCAAAGCGAGGTGCAAAGTCAATATTCGCGCTCTACCATAGGGTCGGGTACCAATTGCCTTGTTGCGTTCGAATACTTGGCCCTGAATCGTATTATACTTTATGACGTCAGAAACCAGAACTACATCGATTTTTAAATTCATGGCGTACATTTTTTTTCATCAAGAAGACCGTTTTCAGACAGTTCTTGTCCGAGAAGTGTATGAAAATAGGTTGTGAGAATAAACAACCCAGGATATGCATTGTGACTATGACTATCAAATACGTTATTGATAGTCATAGATTGTGACTCATGGATTGTGAGAGTAAAAAATATTCTGTCAGCTCGAACTGCATCTACAGACGTTGGATCACTTCGAACGTTTAAGGGAGGAGGCCAGTGAAATTTTCACTTTTTTCACTTTTTTTTTTTTTCATATATTTAATTTGTTATGTATTTATAATTCTTTTTTTACTCCATATTACTGATAATACTACCACAACTAATCAATTTTCGATTCATAGTCCCTGTATGTATAGTTTCATGGCCCAAAATTCGCTGTTTTGAAGCCATTTTGTAGCTATATTTTCAGTTGATTACAGACTTTTGAATCACCCACAATTTATGTTGCCAAGGTTAGTGTATTTGCTGATAGGTATCACCACTTGCTTGAGCAATCATTTCACTGTTTTTACTTTTTAGTATCCAAGAAGCTTTGGTTCACAAATTCAAACTGTCAGACTAGAACCATCTAGAACGAAACTCAAGATTTTACTTTTTCCCTTGTGTTTCACTTCACACGTTTTACAGTCTTTTGTCATTTCTGTTGGTTTGAGTCATTTATGAAATGGGTAAAAACAAGAAATTGTATATAAGGAAAACAAAGAAAGAAATATCCAATGCTGCTAGGGTCAATTCTGAAAAGAGAGCTATTTTCAGCCCTAGGCCAGTGGATGATGTTTTGAATGAAACAGGTAAGCCTAAAATTACAACAACAATACTCATTCATAATACTCATCTGTTGGGCATATGATTGTTATGTAACTATGACTGCTTGTTTGACTTATAGCTGGACAAATAGATGTAGGCATATGTACCGGTACGCTAACTGTACCCAGTAACAGCAAACGTAGGCCTAGGCCTATTCACGGGCTGGCAGAAATACCGATAAGCCCAGGTGCAGCTTCCGAGAGTTCTTCAGACACAGAATACATGTCAGGTGTGGAAGAACTAGAAAACTCGACTGTTGAGGAGTGTCAGCCTTCAACAAGTACCGGTACTGGAGTGTCAGACAATATTTCTGAACGTGAGCCCACGCCCGTTGTCACTGGCCCGAATAAGAAGAGTGAGCGTATACAGGCAGTGTACGCTACTGCGGATGATCCTGTTACCATGCCATCTGATAACACTGTAGAGTATATTATAGCAAATATTGATACATATTCTGAATTATTGAGTCACTGCGTATGTTCCATCTGTAAAGTGCACAGTTTGACTGTTACTAAGACGCACTCAGCTGGATTAGCTCACAAATTGTCACTCCACTGTGAACTATGTGGAGATATCAATAGATCAGTGTATACGTCAGCCCGTATGTCGACCGGTTCATCGCGTCCTGGGTTCGATGTGAATCGGCGAGCCGCAGCAGCTATGACACACATGGGAAAAGGCTACTCTGGGTTTGAACAATTTTCCACCATCATGGGATTGAATCCGATGAGCAAAACCTCCTACGCGAGCCATTTGAAAAGTTATAGCAATGATGTCACTAGTCAAACATCATTTTTGGATGAAGCGCGTCGAGCAGTGAGAGAAGCGTACGCTAATCTGAACCCATCGTTGCTACTGGATGCCATGATAGAAATTGCTGTGAGTTTTGATGGTAGTTGGCACAAAAGAGGTTTCACGTCCAAGTATGGTTTCGCTGCGGTAATCGATTTACTTACAGGATTTGTAGTAGATTTTGAAGTGCTATCGAAGTATTGCCAGTCCTGTGAAATCGGGAAGTCGGAACTGGGTGAAGATTCTCCAGAATATCAAGTCTGGTACAACGGCCACAAGTCATCTTGTCAACAAAATTACGAAGGTTCATCTCCTGCGATGGAGGTCACTGCAGCCGATAGGCTGTGGCGAAGGTCCGAATCCTTCGGAATGCGGTACACCACTTTACTGTCTGACGGTGATGCCAAGACATTCAACCATCTTGTGAAGGAACAGATTTATGGCCCAGATGTTAGTTTCGAAAAAGAAGAATGCTTGAACCACGTTGCGAAGAGACTTGGCACTGGTCTTCGTAATGTGATTGCTCACGAAAAAGGTCAAGGAGTTACTCTCGGAGGTCGCTCTTATGGAAGCCTGAAACCTGACGTCATCAAATCTCTGACTAGGTATTATCGAAATGCTATTGTCAATAATATGCACAGCACCAATGAGATGAAGACCGCAATATTTGCAACACTCTACCACTGTTCGTCCACTGATTTGAATCCGCGGCACCATAAGTGTCCAACAGGCGAGAATACGTGGTGTTTCTTCAACAAAGCATTGGCTAATAATTCTAAACCTGGAAACCATAAAGATTACATTGGGACTCCATTATCAAATAAAGTTGTGACCAAGATCCTGCCCGTCTATCAGCGCCTTGCGTCAGATTCCCTACTTGAACGGTGCTTACTCGGACGGACTTCGAACGCAAACGAAAGTTTGCATAGTACCATCTGGCGCAGATGTCCGAAAGATACATTTGTCTCTAAAATGCGTATCGACATGGCTGTTGTGGAAGCCATCTCTGTTTTCAACAACGGATGTAGTGTATCAGTGAAAGAAAATATGGCAAATGCAAAACTTTCTCCAGGCCATTCCACAGCATCCTTGACGAAGAGACGAGACAAACGACGGGTGGGAAAGAGCCAAGTTCGTGCAGCATTGGCCTTCGAGAAGATGCGACATATAAAGAAGCTGGCTATGCTGAGAGCTGAAGAAAAACTGAAGAAAAATGAGGGTCTCACGTATGGGGCTGGTGCCTTCTAGTATGCCAGGCAAGGAGTTATGAGGAACTGACTTACTAAATCTCAACTCAAATCTGCAAATGTATTTTCTGGGATATATTTTTTCGACAATATACAATATGGAGAATGATGTAACTTCTATAATATTTTATGAAACATATCCATTTTTTTTGTGAATATTTTTGAATACATGCTCAATCATTGACAGTTATCTTTGTCAGTTATGTCTGATGGAACTATTGCAAATAATTGTATAACTTGAATACCTTTGAAATGTATTGTTTCAAAAAATTTGCTGAGGAATACAATCCTGAAATATACTGATAGTATGTCACATATAAGAGGATGATAACTGTTGTTCATTACTGTATCATTTATCTCCATTTTAAAATGAAAAAAAAAAATGTAAAAAAATAATTACTCGAATGAGGGCTTTCTTCATCAATATTCGTGAAAATTCATAAAAAATTTAATTCCAAGGCAAATTTTGGATAAATAATTTTGAATTTTTTTTTTTATTTTTTGTTGCCCATCAAATGATAATCCACTGAATTTTCATCCACTTTGTTGGTATATTTAAGAAGTTGGGATTTTCACTGGCCTCCTCCCTTAATTAATAATTGGTGACACGTGTTGCTTTTTCTTGATTCATGTAAAAAAATTGCATTATAAATTCCTTCGTTCTCATTAGATTGTTGTGAAAATTACATATTCAGTAAAAATTATACAGCTTTTGAAAAATTTTAGTTTTTCAAGTATTTTCCCTCCGGGTTATTCGTATGAGGATTTTCCAAACTTTCCGAATCTCTTTCGGAAACAACGTTCGACTAATTTTTCTGAAAAACAATTCAAGTTTTTAAAAACAATTTAAAAACATTTTCAAGTTTCAGATTGTTTTTTCCCCGACCTGTATGCCGCGTACGAAATAACAAACAAAAAAAACTTAAAAACGAAGCCCAATTTTTTTCGGTGTATGGGATGGTCAGGCTGAACAGCACGTCCGTATGTCAAATCTTATTGTTGTCTACATTTTTTTTTTAATTGTGTGCGCTCAGCAAGGTTGTTGGCACAGGATATTTTCGTTTTTGAAAATCATAGAATCAAAGTTCTAATCAAATGACTACGTTACGTTATTGATAGGCATAGGTTCTAACAAGTTTCTAACAAGTTCTAAACAAATACAAAATACAAGCATAGGTCGATTTGATTACACCATCGCCATCCAGACAATTGACTCCCGACCCGTTTGTTTGTGGTGGGCTTGGGGGATTATTTCCAAGGTTGGATTCCTGCTGCCAAAGTGTGTACTGTGTAGGCCAAACCTCTGTCACTCTTGGTTGCAAACCACGGCAACAGTTGTATGTTGGCTGCGAGTTCTCAGATGGCGCTAGTTACTACCGTGACCAATCAGGCGTGAGCTTGCTTTGATATGTTGTGTCCGTCATGGCGTCTATTTTTGATGTTTTATTGTGAATGTATATTAATAAGTTGAATTATTACGAAATGAAAAGACTCTGAGGCCGCAGAAAATAACCAAGGAAGTATATTTTTAATCAAATTTCACTTAAATCATGACATGATCGTAAATCATCATTGGTAACGTTGTTTTTTCGGTTTTAGTGCATTCGGTGTAAGGATCAAGGCAGGCCTGCTAGGCTATCCCACCCAGAATATGCATATGACATGAAACATGTTCATAAACATGAACCAGACATGCATTCCTGTAGTTACGTGCAGAAGATGGAATGGAACTCCCATAATAAGGTACGTTTGGATTGGAATGCCACTACGCTAGGTCTACTGTTTTACCACAATTAAGTCTTTTGGTCAAAACTAAGGAAATGTCTTATCTATTTCTGGGGTAAGTAGGCTACTAATAGAGCTAAATTATTGTATAGATCCTCTCTAGGCCCAATATGCCAGATCATGCTGAATACTCTGGAGTGAAACTGTCGACTGACCGATAGGTTACCTTCCTGGTCCTTATATACTACCACTGGATAATGGGGAAGACCTGAAAGGATTCCCCTGCATAGGTTTTGCCTACAGGAATCCCACCCAAAAATCCTGGACACATGTATTGCTGTTGTAGTTACAGCGTATCAAGGAGAGTGTTGACTTCAGTTGGTACACTTGTGTCGAACAAGTGAGTCGAAGTGAGTTGATTGATCGTATCACTCGACTGTTATGTCGTGTTATGATTCACCACGACTGTCGGATCAAAACACGAAGTATGAAAGACAGAATTATCACGTCAAATCAAGGTTCAAAACGTGCCAAACCTACGGCAGAGCAAAAACGTATGAAAAAAGTATTGCATAAGTAGTCTACTAGTAAAAATTCAAGAAGACAGAAGAAAACTAAATACCTCATCTAGGCCTACTATTTAGCTCTATAAAGACCCAGGTATGTAGAGCAACCTTTAGTAAATTTGCTTAAACTTCACCAACTTTTAATAAGAATCATCGTGATCAGAACCTGTAGCCCTAGTATAATTATTTTTGAATTTGAAAAAAGTAGGGCTTGCATTCAATCTTCATTTTGGTATTTTTTCACTTGCCATTATGATTACAGTTTTGTATTTTGGCCTACAAAGTGTTATCTAGACTTATGGTATTGAATTGTTCAGGTATGAATTCAGTATGGGGCATGATTCTGCAATACTGGTAGTTAATGACTTAAAGAATGGATAACCATGTATTTTATTATAGTGGTACAGTACCTAGTTTAGTGTATTATGATGCAATATATACATTCTTTATCAATGAACAATAATGCATATAATATAGTATATTAACCATGTGCATTTTTCAATTTCAGAAGGTATCGGTATTTGTGCAATAAATTACAGAATAGATGACAATGTATTTTATTACAGGGGCCAGGCTTGGTGTTTTGTACGATGCTGCCAATCTACTTGAGTAATAAATGTTAACCCATCGTGCATAATACAATTTATTAACTTGCTTATTATTTCTTTAATTTCAGGAGGTACTCATGCAATTCTCAACACCTTGTGTTCTCGAAACAAGTTTACTGCTTACTCATCGTGTTCAAGCAATCATCAAAGGAAATGAAAAATATGAACATTTACATGTGAAGAATATTAAAGTGAGTTTTCCACATCTATTGTTTCAATTTTGTATATATTACCAATTATACTGGTATTGCTTCTGATCAGAGAGTGAACTGAATACTATAATGACTCAATTTTATCAGCAAGGGAAAAAAGAGTTAGTTGTAGGCCTATGCCTACTGTAGACTACTAGGCAAACTTTTTTATTATACTACTATTGTACTATTACTACCAGTACTTGAGTTCCTCATTCATACAATTAATCAAGTTTTGTGACATGCTGTGTGAAAAAGTAATTGTAAGGAAGTTTATGCCTACTGTAGTTTTCAGGAAAGCCTTTGTTTTCATTAGACTAAACATAGTCACCAGTATTAATGTATTGTATGTGCAATTTTCTTAGATGTGTTTATCATCCTACTTCAAATCTTATAGATTGTTAGCTTATTGTATTGATTGCAGTTGAATATTCATTTTCAAGATTGTTACCATTCAAGTACGGGTATAACATTCCGCATGCATATCAATTAAGTCGTAGAACCTAAATAATCACCTAGGTAATGTTTATTATTTGTGAATGATATGTATGTAGGCTGATGTGGGTTATATTATAGGTATTAGGTATCAGATATATGTAAATATTTAGGCATAGTTGCCTACTATTGATTATTCAGCTCTGAAAGAGGAAGAGTTTGGCCTTAGTTTGGCTCCATACGTATTGTATAATGCACTGTATGGCATACTTATATGTACCGGTACTTTCATTGCGTTACTGTTACCACTAATTTTATTTGACGTGCCCTCCCATTTATAAACTTGCTGATCATTTTTCTTGAAATAATTATACATTAGGTCTATATTATTGTAAATTTTATACCTCTTGAGACATACTATTTTTATTTGGTGTTGACAAACTATGATAGTATATTCGATACAGTCTATACCTCACTGAAATTTTATACCAGTACTGCACTTGATTCATAGTTATCTATTCTCCTTGACTAAAATGTTACCTGGCATTCCCACTGCATTGTTATATTGATGCTTATTTATTGTTTGTATCTTTTCTATATTACGTTGGTTATTTGTTTCTGCAAAGAGTATTAAATATAGAATTAGGTTAAGGCTATAATTAAGACTGAAGTATGAGAACATCAGACTATTGTTAAATAATTATTCAGGTTATTGCAATTTGAATTTTCAAGTTATTTTAGATTTATACTTTAAGAATTATATTATATTATTAGTTATTATAGATATTGGGACATTTACCACCGAATACTCATGTACTTTTACTAACGTATTGTATTCTAAGTAAATAAAGATTCATTCATTCAAAACAACATTAGTCTAATCCATATTGCCCTATTATTATTAATTTTATTATTGTTACTTATAACTTTAAGTTACTAGATGAAAAAAAGTTTGTTACTTACTGTATATGTATTACCTGTACCTGTAGTCTCAGTGGACTTACCATGACACTATAATAAAATTGACATGATATTTTGAGCTTGTGTCATCTTTATTTAATCAGATTATTATTCACATTGTTTCCAGCATCCTTTTTCCCAAAGTTTCAAGCTACCAATTTGTCATTTCAATCAGAAATGTTATTATAAGAAATATTATTAGAATTAATTGATTTATAGGCCTGCTGAATATGACATTTTTTTCAATCATGATTGAATGTAAAGTGGTAAAATGAATAGAAATAATAAAATAAAATAGTAATGAAGCAGTAGCAGTAGCGAATTTCCCGCCGGTTCAAATTTTAGTTTGGCTGCGAGTTCACTGCAGCGCTAGTGTACATCAAAACAGTTCCCAAGAAGTTCATATAGGAGTGAAACATCTTAACTAAGTATAGTATTATCTTTGGTGTAGGCCTATTTATTATGAACTTGGAAGAGAAGCGTGAAAGAAATTTGCTCCATGTGTAATCGCGCACTTCGGCTTAAGTTTTCGTTAATTCAGAATATAGTGAAGAAGATATTATTATCATTATTTTATTAAACTACAATGGCTGAAGTTGAAGCCAATGCTTGTAGTGACGTTGTGAAAATGGGCGATCATGTTATCATTCAAAGAAAAGGTTATATGAAAATCCACAAAATAACCCCAAAAGGCGTCGTCATGCTAGGTAATGATAAAATATCAATAAACGATGTTATTGGTAAACCCTTGTGGACCACCTACAAGATGGAACCTGTTCCAAAATCGAGACGAGAGTTCAGTCTTACAGAGTGCAGAGATTTGGAAGAACTTCCTGAAGACATCATAACTTTTAGTGGAGCGGACAATAGGGGCATCCACGATGATGGCTCCTCCCAAAAGCTGTCAAAAGCAGAAATCATTGACTTACGAGACAGCGGCTGCTCAAGCCAAGAAATCCTTGGGCAATTAATAGAGAACAGTACATCTTTTATGAACAAGACAGAATACTCTCAAGAAAAATATTTGAAAAAGAAAGAGAAAAAATACTTCGACTACATTACGATACGCCAGCCATCGGTACGTTTAGTATTTGACATACTCCATAAATTGGACTCCACCAAGTTATTGGGACTACGTATGGACACGTTATCGCAGCTGACAACAGCTGTCGATTTACATTCGGATCGAACGTATATCCTCTACGAGAGTGGATGTCAAGGTGTAGCTACTGCTACGATGTTGAACAGCATAGCTGAAGGTGGGAATCTAATTCATATTCACCCTGGAAACATTCCACAGAAGCAAGCCGTCACTGCCATGAACTTCGATGACGAGCAGATGGAACGTCTTTTAAGTGTTAATATATACAGCCTTCTAAGAAAACTACGTCCCGAAGAAAATGTCGAATCTGTAGCAACAGAAAATATTAGGACAGAAAATGTCGAATCTGTAGCAACAGAAAATATTGAGACAGAACCAGTCTCACATTTAGAACGAAATACCGAAGAAAGTAAACCGGAAATAGATTTGAATGATGTAGAACCATCGCCCAATGAAGAAGTACAACCGTCCAATGACATGGATGAATCTGAAGCAAATGACAAAAAGCGGAAAATCATTTTCGAAGAAGATGGTGTAGAAAGACCACCAAAGAAACCACGCTGGGAACTAATCACAGAAAGGGCAGCCGACATTCTTCGTTTACGCAAAGCTGATGGTTTAGTAATTGTTGCTAAAGAGCATCCCATCAATATTATGAAAGCTCTACTGCCATGGGTAGGCTTATCAATGCCCTTTGTTGTATTTTGTTTGTATCGTGAACCACTTCAGGAACTATTCGTGTACCTTAAATCGTCCTTGACCGTGACTTCACTACGAATGACAGAAACATGGCTTCGAGCTCACCAAGTACTTCCGAGTCGTACACACCCTGACGTGTCTATGTCTGGAGGTGGAGGATATATTCTAACAGGAGTCACAGTTGAAGCGTAAAATCATTGAAAGAACTCGTCTGTGAATGTCCTCATAGGGAATGAAATGTTTTGAATTGATATAATTAATTAATTATATTTAATTTAGTTGTATGGCTCTTCAATTTTCATTTAATACCAATAATTCTCTATTTCTGTTCAAGTCATCCAAGAATATGATCAAGGGAAGCAAACTTGAAATATTTATTCAATTGATCCATTTTCTTGTACAAATTGGAAATCTTTTGATGGGTAAAAAGTATTTTCAAACTAATTAAAGGGTTAACTCTCTTTAATTCTAAATTCGATGGACCCAAAAAGACCCATTTTCCATTATAAGTTTGACTTATTGAAATATTCATAATGAGCTCATGGGTACAAACTTTATCTACTTACTTAAGAGGCCGCAAGCGCTCGTATTTCTCCGTATTTCGCCGCAAACTCTCACGGCCGTAATTTTTTGAGATATCAATATGATTGTTTTTGCATTCTGTTAATTGGATGAGCGAAGCGAAGACTCAATTTCACCATACCCGAAAAAAAGTACTTTTTTTTTTTTCTTGTTCGTGCTCCACAGGTTGGACGAAAATTCAAAATTAGTTGAAACTTGGCAAACACAAGTATGATTATCTAATTCGATACTGTATAGTTTTGAGGCGCGATCGGTTGAACCACTTCTGAGAAAACTCATTTCAAAGTTTTCAAAAATCCCATAAGAATAACCCAGAGAAAAAAAATCATGAAAAATATTTCATCCGAGAGAATTCAAAGAATTTTAATCTGATAATGATACACATTATTCCGAACTTCCACTCAAATCGGATCAGCCGTTTTGATGTAAAAAAATATTTAATGTAATTTTTATGAATCATTCAAAACTATTAAGATACCAATTAAATCCAAGCCACAAGTGTCATCACTTAAATGTAAACGATTAAAACAAAGCCTTCTTTATTATCATAGAAATTAATAATGAAAAATAAGATAGCAGTGATGTAATGGCAAAGACCTTAGTATCTAAGTAGATACTAAGGTCTTTGGTAATGGTTTGGATCTCAAGGTGTATATATATATATATATATATATATATATATATATATATATATATATATATATATATATATATAATAACCAATAGTATTAACCACAATTACACACTTGGTGACGTCAAATATAGCCACATCGAATTTTAGGATTCTTAATTGTAAATTTCAATGAAGTATTATAATCAAGAAGACCGTTTTCGGTCATTTCTTGTCCGAATGTGTCTAAAAATAGAATTGTGGTTAATGCTATTAGTTGATATGTTCCAGCTCATCCATCAACGCGGCAACACATAACGCGTTTGCCTAGTAATTGAAAAATGGAGGTTATCGCATTTACAGAATTTTGAACAAAAAATTTGTAATTTTTCAAATTCTTCCAATGGAAAATGAAAAAATTTCTAGTTTACGAAAAACTAGATACATATTTTTGAATACCGAAAAAAAATATAGACTGTGAAATATATCAAAAGTGTGAGTAAGGGAATTAACGGCTTTTACGTGAATATGAGTTCGATCCTGTAACTCGATCACAAATTATTTGAATTTTATTGTATTGTCATCATCCTAATGTAGCTTTATTATATTATTTTATTTTGTATGTAAATACCTAAAATTGATAATAAAGACTTGTTACTTCCACCATACATAGAGCAAGTATTTAACTATGAACTATGACGCTACTACTTGCACTATTCGGCACAAAAAGTACCTATAGAATGCGCTAGCGGCAGCTGTCAAAAATCCAACATGGCGGAAGTTTGGAGGACAGAGTAATCTCTCCGTAGTGTTTACTATGGCTACTTTGCTTGTAATGCAGCTTGGAATGGCCATGCTAAACGTTCATACGTGCGATATTGTTTTAGATTCATCTTTTGACAAATCTGTCCAACTTATTCAAGTTGATTTGGATGTTTCATTTGCAGAGAAAATGTTATTGAAACTCAGATCGGATTATTTTAATAATATGTCCCCACCACATTTGTTTAAACAATTGTTGTGAGTTTGGTATTAATTATAATTACCACGTAAATGTTGTGTGAGAATTTAGATTATTATATTATTTCACTCCTTTAGTAACCTATCAAAAACTTATATAGCCTAGGGCCTACATTAACCAATTAATTTACCCATGTAACATTTGTATTCGTTTATTGATATTAGTTCAAAACACCATTTGATCCAAGCTTAAAATATCCAGTAGGTATTGGTAAAATGTATGGGATTTTTATTTTTTCTAAACATTTTCATTACTTGTTATCTAATCTAGGTCTATGTATGACTACCTATAAGCACTCCAAGGAAATTAATTGCAAGGAAAACAACAAAAATGTGCTATGCTTTAAGAGTAAATTATTAATTATACGGTTTTTGTTTTGTATAATGAAGTATACAAAACAGTTTTGCATAGTTTTTGTATGATAGGCCCTATTTGCAATCAACCCAGAATATAATATCATCAGTTGTTATGGACAATGTCAAATAATTATTTCCAGTTAAATGTTATTTACAGTCGAATGTTATTTACAAAAATAGTATTTACAATTACCCTAAATGTTACAGGCACATAGTATAGCACTTTTAAAACCTAAAATTCATCATCAATTGAAATCGATGGTGACAAATAATTAATTACAATTATGCTATTTGCAATTGATCTGAAAAGTTACAGATAGGCATATCATTTGCAATCAACCTAAAATGTTTCAACAATTGAAATAAATTGCCGCATTTCGGGAATAAATAAAAGGAACATTCGCGGTTCTTTCCTGCCACAGAATTACCCTGTGGTACGCAACAATTTCGCCGTGAAACATATTTTTGGGGCGAGAAAGTAGTCACAAACAACGTTGTAACATAGCCACGTGCAGAATTCTGTCCTCCAAACTCTATTTACGGTAGTCGCCGATAGAGCGCATGACTGCAACTTTTTGTGCCGAATAAAGAAATTTGACCTTCAAGCTACTTTATCGGCGCAAATGAAAATGAGGGCGGGGTCACGAACACCCATGATTCCATCAACAGCTCTGTCAACAGTCAAACTTTTGTTTAACCTCTGTCCTTGGTCTCTGTTTGCTCGCTTACTATGCTGAATCTTCCAGTCATTTTATGAACTTCAATAACAATTAGACCTAAGATCATGTCAGATGGAGGTGAAGAGTGTGAGCTGCAGCAACTAGTACCTTCAGAAGATGACGACTCGAGAGTTGCTGGAAAATCAGGTGAAGTGACTCCTCCTGTCACTCCTGTCTTTAAGGTGACGCAGTCTTCCCCTGATACAAACATGGAGAAGGTAAAATAATTGTTTACCACAATGTACCTGTCTATCACAATAGTAACCCTGTATTTATGTGTATCAATGTTAATTGACCGCTTACAATCCGTTAAGTGTTCCACATAACCCTACTTTTTGGGGCTGGGCCTAGGCTAAACCCTTATTCTTGATTATTTTAAATTTATTATTATTGGAATATAATAATAGATTATTAGAATTATACTAATTAGACGAGCTTTAGCGAGGATTCAATTTGACATACTGAAAAACATTGGTGTTCGTTTTTATGTTTTTTATTTTTTATGTTTTTTTGTCGGTTCTCCACAGGTCAAACGGCTACAGCTATCAACTTCAAACTTTTTTTTCATTATGGTTCCTCATCTAACTTAGATCTGAATAGTTTTGTGGCATTATCGGGTGATAACTTTTATTTTTATGAATTTTAGAAATTTCTAAAATACCCATTAGAATAACACGGCGGAAAAAAAATGAAAATATTTTTATTTAGAAAAAAAATGAAATTTTGTGTGAAGATGAATTACATCTTAATACACATTTCTGGACATTTTCAGCTTGATCAGGTCAGCCATTTTAAAAAAAAAACAAGAAATGTGCTAAATTGGTACCACTCGAAGCAGTTTTTACCCATTCATAACTTAAATGTCACCCAATTGGCAAATCTAGGCAAAAGTTTGGCAAAGAAGTCGACATACAATTACTTTCCACTCGTCTAACAACGCGTATAGCGTTTTCTTAGTATTTTGGTAAAAGTGCAGTATAGGCCCTAGCATTGATTTAATGGCGCTAGCCATTGAGTTTGTAGAAACTCGATGATATAGCTCACCATGCCCAGTTTTTTCTTTACCTGGTCTTTCCTCCACTTTTACCAATATTTGTAGCCTAGTTTTGGGTCAAGGCGAACTCGATGACGATATTTTGCAATTGGCTTTATTCAAGTCATCTTGACAATGCTCACTCATTAAGGTGTTACACAGAGCATTTTCGTAGTATGTTAATAATCAATATTAATCCACCTTGTGACCTAATAGATAATTATAGTGTCATTAGACTCAATACGAGTTAGTGAAGTAGGCCTACATATTTCTTGCAGAGTGTTCATCATACTGGAGGAGGTGGAAGTGTACCAGGTACTACTGCAAGTCAAGGGTCTATATCTGGTTCAAGGAGTCTAATCAGAATTGCAACGGCACCAACGATAGGGACCTCTGTAGCAAACACACCAGTTACTGGTGGGGGTAAGGATTGTGTATTACCGTATATTCCTAATAGTACCGGCATAGATAAGGTAGTCTCGGGATATGCAATGCCGTATAACAGAGCCTATGCTCACCCAACAATGACAAAGTTGGCTGATCACAGCGCTCCCACTTGCAACACTCGCAACAGTGCTCTAGTAAATGGCATTTTCTTGGTGATCACAGTGGTCCTAGCACTGTGATCACCAAGAAACCAGTTGTTACCAGTCATAACACCACCAGGGTCTGTAGACTGTTTAACCAGGGCTCTGCCACTCTATCCCCAAGGATATTTATTTACTCAATGGTACCAGTAGATAGGGTACGTTTGTTTTTGGCAACTCGCAAATTTCGAGAATGTTTGAAGTGGTTGTTCCCATTATTTTCATGCTTCAAAAATACGTGTATAAAGCCAATATTTCTTCATTAATGTTTCCTAACACCAAAATTACATTAAACCTGAACTTACTTCCTGAAATCTGTAGCCTATTGTCAACAATTTTTTAGGAATTTCATGGTTTTTGTTCATTTACCATAATATTTAGATTTTCAAGATGTTGTTTTTAATGTAGGTCCAAGAGCTAGGTTATATATAGTAGGCAGTTTAGTATTATGCAGTGCTATGTCAAATGGGCCTAAACAGGTACCAGTAGATGATTCTTCATTTTGAAAATAGGCCCTACTGGTACGTCAAGTTCCCCATGATGTTTTGAAATTATGCTTTCATGCCTGGCTTATGGTCATTTTATCCATTAAACCACCAAACACCAAAAAATCACCGGTATCGTAATTGGGAAACCACATTTTATAAAACCATTTCAAAACTTTTATTTATTATGGACTGAAATGAAATCAGAAAAACTCTTCTGGTTCTAGTTCCATCTACTTCAGATAAAATATATGTAAATTAAATCAATGTGACATGGACTACTGGTATGTTGAAATATAGGCTCCATTCCTGGCAGCCAACCAGTTCGTCTCCTCTACGTGAATGAGAAGTTCAACCGAAACCCGTCTCTTCTGTCTGACAACAGCTCACGTCCCACACGAGATCAGCGACACAATCCACAGTCCACGAGACGACTTCACAATAAGAAACGAGGTATCGTACTCGACATGTAAATAAAACCTGTCGACTAACACTTTCAGCTTGAACAGACATACGGTAACCAAGACTGGAACTAGCGAGAGATTCTCTCCAAAACATGATGTAGAACAAGTGACATGTTCACTGCGTGGATACAATATTGTTGTCAGGGCTGTTCTTTAAAGCGGGCAACCCGGGGCACTCAATTTAACGAGCACTATCGGCTTCCTCAAGTATTATATTCTAGATAAATAACAAGCTGTGGGCCAATAGAGGCAGTATAGCCAACGTATCTCAAATAATATGTATTTCAAAATGTACGGAATACGGATATATCACAAAAACCGTTTCACACTTATTATGTGTACTGGACTTTCAGAAACTTGAAAGACTATACCGTAATTTTCGGAAAAAAGAGAAGTGTCACAGACAGTGCAATCCTGGTGTCAAAGTTCATTGCTTTCAATTTGAAATAGACAAATAGTCCATTTGGTGATAAGATTGCCTCGAAGTCTTGAAAGAACCAAGAAGTGCCGCTTCTAAACAGTCACACTAACTCATCCTTTGTCTCAATTGGAAAACAATGATTATAAATCAAGAGTTCGATGTTGATAAAAAAAAGTGTTTAGCCAACGGTGTGTGACGGTTGTTCATCGTCCTTTTGTTTCTGATCAGTTACAATCGTACCGTTGGAACCAAATACGATAAAGGCTTCATCGAACGATTAGTTTAGTAGGCCTACAGTGGAGCCTCTCTAGTACGTTCTTCAGAGGACCAGACTTAAAAATAACTATCAACGTGAAAATCTTACTAAAAAAATTATTCAACATGAGGAAAGCTTATGAACGGGATAAAAAAAAGGTACAGTGAAACCTCCATCCATCGTTTTTCAAGGGACCAGGAAAATAAAACTATCTATCCAGGAAAACCATCCATCCAGGAAAATTTAACATTGATTATATGGGAGTGGGCTAGAAAAACTGAATGATACAAGCAGGAAAACGATAGATCTGGGAACAATGCATAGAGGTTTCACTGTAGCTGAGATGAAAATCATTTGACGAGAAACTTACTAAAGCAGTTTTTCGGTAAACATACGGTAATCAATATTCAAGATAATTTTATGCAATTATAAAATTTATATAATTCAGTAGAATACATGTTAACATAACTTAACGTGTAGCCACTAAAGAAAAAGGTTATCCACCAACCGTACAGTAATTTTGAAAATTTCGTTGAACTTCTTCCTGATTTCCTACCCCAAGACATCACAAATATAATGTTGATCATATTTGTGTTTGTAACGTTGGAAGACGACCTTCTTCTTTCGAAAATACATTCACTATAATAAATCAGTAAGCCTCTGGCCTGCCCATCACTCGTTTATTTAGTTTGATGTATTATATTCAGAACCTGTTACGTTTTATAGTTTCTTCTTTTAATTACCGAAAAAAGAAATACATTTTACTATTTTTCCCCGACACGTTTCTGTAGGCCTGCTTCAATTTATTTGTTATTATAACTACAGTTTGCAACATTTTTATAAGTCTACAACTTGTTTGTATTATTTTCACGTTACTATAATTTTATTGTTTAGTTTTTCTTTTATGTTCAGTTTGGTTTTGTTTTATTTCACCCCCCCTGCCCCTCCCCCTCTTCTCAGAGCCGGGAGCGAGCATGCGCCAGCGCTCTTGCCAGCACCACTCTTTTATCTCAGATGTGACGGACGTGCGACGGATGGAGGAGGCCCTGCTGACGCTGCTCGAGGACTTCCACTCGGGGAAACTCAGGGCCTTCGGTGAGTCAATCGCACTTCGCACGTGAATAGATTAATAGACCGAGATACGTTACTCAACGTTAAGAAGGCATACATATTTGTGTCTCAGCAGTAACTTTACACCGCTTTGCAAACGGGGAATGTTTCCGACATATTTGACATTTTCGAAGCAATTCCTTCTATATTCTATTTGTAAAGATCCAATATGGCCACCAAGATCGGAACAAGCATATGTCGCTATCGACTGAAGGAGTAACGTATCTTGATAAGGTAATATTTATCTATTGTCATAATAATCCAATTCACAATTTAACTTCACAAAAAACTGAGAGATCTCCCGATTCACGGGATGTAATCTTAGTCTGCATGAGTTGCATATCGAATGCCCATACAGCTATAATTCAAGGTAGTACGGTAATGTTTTTCACTTTAATACACCTCATTTGTAACTCGATAACATAAATTTTGGGCACATATCTTCGAGTAGAGATGCAGTACCATACACATTATTCAAAAATGATAATTAAAAAAATCCCCATCTAGATTCTCCATAGTGAAGAAAATGTGTCAAGTTCTCCATTTTATCTGGGAACTATGAAAAATCTTGAATCTCATATGTAGGCCTATTTCACTTGATAATATTGAAAATAATTGATAGAATTATATTTTTTATAAAATGGCTCAGTTCCACGGTCATTCTACGGCTTCAGAAACTGAAGTCACCGTTGGGTGTGGGTTCGAGTCCCGCATAGGCCTAAGGCACGAGTTATTGTAAGCATCCTCACACTCATCGTCGCTTGACAGTTTGACAATCCGCTCGTTCTGTCGTGTTTGCCAGGCAAGGACTGCAGCATGGAGCAGATGACGGACATCCGTGAGCAGCAGGAACGGTTGGCCAGACTGCACTTCGACCTCGGCGCGCAGCAAGAGCTGTTTGCCCCACTGAGCGACGAGGGCCTCCGTGCCGACCAGGAGAACAAGCACCGCCTGATGAGCAGCTTGGAGCAGCTCAGTCTTTCCATCGAGCAGCTGCACTCGTTCTCGAGCGAGAGCCGGGAGGCGGGGCTTCAGGACTAGTCCGAGCCGACAAAGTGAAACCTCTACACAGCGTTCCTGCTTCCATCGGTTTCCCTTTTCCGCCATTCATTTTGTCCCACTCTAGTCTATTCCCGTATCGGCAATGCTAAATTTTCCTGCCTGAATGGTTTTATTATCCTGGTCTCTTGAAAAGAGATAGATAAAGGTTTTACTGTATGACTGTACTTTTTTCACAAAAGAAGAATGTCGTTTAACAAAAACAAACACAAATATTACCATTATATTTTTATAGCCGTGTTATTTTTGGGATGATTTTTCATGAAGAGGTTGACGATAAGAAACGTAACTATATCTTTCAAAACTGTAGAATCATCAACGTTACTGCAGGATCACGTATTTACCAAAGATTTTACAATTATCCAGTTGGTAAACGACCTTCTTCTTTCGTAGATAAAAATATGTGAATTGGGTAAAACGAAGAGAATGAACGGGAGATTATCGATGTGAATAAGGCAAGACTCATCGTAGAGTTCGTTGATAGCATATATTTATTAACAAAAACACACGAGATATTTAGACGTTTTGGCTACTGCCTTGGTGATCATAGAGACGAGAGTGATCTCCACGAGTTGATCTACTCGTCAACATCAATCGGCTGCCATTAATTCTTTCTTTTCACTCAATCCATATAACTAGCCTCGGGTTATAGTATTTCGCCATTTTCCCAGTTATACCGAGTCATTTGATTGTTCATTCAAGGGGTTTAATTCGTCTGCAATTGGTCATTAATAATTTCAAGAGCTGAAAGAAAAAAGGTACTTTATTTCATGACTTGTCTTCACCTGAAGAATCACTAGGAATGGCGTCGGATAGCTGGTTCCCCGGCACTCATTTCTAATTGCAATCAATTCAAATTATGGAAACGGGCTTTCACTTAACTTTTTTCCCTCAAAATCATCACTTTCCTGATTTAAATTCAGTCAATTGCGTGTTGTGCAAGAAAATGCTATGCCGTGTGTTCGGAAATACGCATGGCAACCTCAACGATTATAAGCAATCGTATGTACTTGTCTGGCTGTGGTCCGCTCAGATTGACGCTCGGGGAATGACAGACGATAATTTCAAGTTGAACCATTGTCTCGCTTGCTCGGTTCTAGGCCAACTCTGTCGCAACCAAAGACTGGTGTTCACCCTTACGCAGCTAGCTACGTTCTTTTGCCTGGCACTATTTTGATGCCAAATCGTAATTGTAAATTGTATACCTAATCGTAGTTCTATTTTGATACCTTATCGTAATTGTAAGTTTGATATCTCATCGTATTGTTTTTTCTCAATATTTAACCCAGTTTAAACCAGTCGAGGCTATCGGCTGCCCACTACCTGATGTCATTCCCAGTAATAATATTTCTTCTAGAACCAGAATTACAATAGGCAAATAAAGTTCTAGTTAGCAAAATTCCCTCAATTGAGAATTGAGGGAGCTTATACGCTTACAGCTACACACGCCTGCAAGGCGTATAAGCTTTTACGCCGTGAAATCTCAACACCGTATTTCATTAGAATATCAATTTTTCAATTTTGTTGCCGAAGTAATTAGCGAGGTTTACGCCGGCATTTTGCTCAATGCACGTACTGAACTCGGCATGTGATTGGCTATGGGAACGGTTGAACGCCTTCGCTCGCAACTTGTTTTTTCTCCCAGTTAGTCAGGAAAATAGTGTGGATGATCAAGGGTGACAAATGAGATAGCTCGAGAAGAACTGCAAGTTAGAGCTTCGTTTGCCGATTGTAATTATCAATATTATGTATATATTATTTAAGTCTATTTTATGTATTTCATGTGAGTTTGGTGATATGGTTCGACTTCTCAGTGTTGTGAGAAAGCCAGGGTGAATAGGGTTGCTGCTCCGTTTCGATATATCTGATCAATCAATATGGCGCTGGTATTAAATATTGAATTTGAATGAATGATAAATTCAATATGGAAAAAGTGAATGATGAATGATACAGATTTTTTTGGAATGTAAAAAATTTTGCTGCCAGGAATTTTGTACCTCCTGCGAGAAACTCGAGTCTTGGCCGTTCAGTCACGAAAGACAAGAACAGTGAATGTTCTGGCTAAGCATTATAATTTTTTCGATTTGATAACAATTGAAAAGTACTAAAAATTTGGTTCAATACTTAATATAAGTATTTCATATCGGGTGCATTTTTTCTATTAACTGCAACCCTGATAAGATATAAGTTGAACCAACAGCTATCTTAATCCTAAAAACAGAGTAGGCCTACTTTGGCTATTTTATAATATCTACATGGTATCTTTTGGAAGATTTGTGGAAGGCTCTTCAAAGTTTGACTTTTGTTGTCGCTCTACTTCCTCCATAATGTATCGGCAAAGTCTTTACGAGTTCTTGTCGTTTACTGATTATTTCTTCTCGACAATTACAGGTTGTCTGCCATTATTATTGTGCGAACAATATATACAATTGACATGTAAATTTATATATAAATTTATTTATAAATACAATATGATGTGATTAGTAGACAAGAGTGGATATAAAACTCTTGACGATGATACGTAACATTTTCTCTCGTTACAACAGTAGGTGCAGTACTGGTACTATTCTTGATGCTTGCAAAAGTATGTTCAAATAATAATAGGCCTATATAGTGATGCAGTGAAATTTCTGTGCATCGTTATTCAATGGCCCAGGAGAAACATCCATGCAGGAAAATTTAACACTGGTTATAGGTGACTGTTGGTCGAACAACAATCGATGGGAGAACGATGCGTTGAGGTTGGACTGTTATATGATAACAAACATAACATGGTAAATAAGATACTGTACTGTATTATGATACAATAAATTGTTACAAATATTATTATTATTAATACTTATTACAGAAATTGAATGAAGTTGCTTCATTGCAGTCACAGTTGTTTAATATAGATTTCAACAACAGGAATCTTGAACTCATGCAAGATGACATCTTGAATGAATGAATGTTTGTTGGGCTTTGAAGGTGCGTCGACAGTTAGGTCACTTTAACCCTCGAACACGTTGAAGTAAAACATAATCGACATTTAACAAAAGTAATAGACGGGGCTTATTCGTTGGCCATCTGGATCAATGCATTACAAGGGTATTTAAATATATACCCGGGTTGGTGATTTCCAAATCCCACATAATGAACATTCCATTTGATTGGATGTTATGTTGCAACATCTGTAGGCAGGTAAACCACTTGTTGACAAATGTTTTAAATTATTTGATAATTCAGTCACAAAAAAAAAAAAAAAATGGGATTGATGAGCTTACAAGCTTGTTGAAATTATTAGGCATCGTTATCAGCACTTGATGCTGAAAATAAGTTTCTATCTGAATCCATGGGCTCTAATCCCTATAAGATACCGGTCCGACTTCTCTGTCATGAAAACAGTGTGAAATGATTGTGGATCTAGTATGCCGAGCTACGGAACGTGCTGCAACCTCTTGTAGTCTACTTTCTCCAGCTGAACCAGAGGACGTAATTGTTCAGCAAAGTTTCGCATATCTTCTGCGATCGCATCCTGACCACTCGGAGCCAAAACGCTCAACTCAACAAGATATGACTGCGACATGGGCTCGACGCTATCTGTAATTGAACAGACAATTTCGTTGCACTGATTCAATTCTTCAAATTGTTTCCTTGTTCCTTGATTGTTTCCTTGATTTTGATAATTTTTTGAGAATGGTCTCTTTATTAATTGTAAATAACATACTGTTGAACGTTAATTGGGTTGTCATGTATATAACAATTGAAAACTACTAGGAAAACGCTATATACGCATTGTTAGACGAGCGGAAAGTAATAGTATGTCGACTTCTTTGCCAAACTTTTGCCTACATTCGCCAATTGGGTGACATTTAAGTTAGAAATGGGTAAAAACTGCTTCGAGTGCTACCAATTTAGCACATTTTATGGTTTGTCTTCGAAATGGCTCACCCGATCAAGCTAAAATATTTTAGAAATGTGTATCAAAATGTAAATCAACTTCACGCAGAATTTCATTTTCTTTTTAAATAAAAATATCTTCTTTTTTTCCGCCGTGTTATTTTAATGGGCATTTTTGAAATTTCTTAAATTCATAAAAAAAAAGTTACGATCTGATACTGCCACAAAACTATACAGATCTAAGTTAAATGAGGAACCATTATGAAAAAAAGTTTGAAGTTGATAGCTGTAGCCGTTTGACCTGTGGAGAACCGACAAAAAAACATAAAAACGAACACCAATTTTTTTCAGTATGTCAAATTGAATTCTCGCTAAAGCTCGTCTAACTATATTATTTGACACACTGTAAGCCAGAAACCAAATAGGCTACCGGTATTGAAGGTCAGGAAGAGCTCTTGATAAGCAATTACTTGTAGGTAGTTTTGACTATATATTATTAAAATGCATCAACAAATGGTTTCTTATATTCTGAGCCTTACCTGGAGGTTTGCCTTGATTCATTTTAAAGATCTTTGATACCGTAATTTTCATCCGTCCCTTACGAAACATGTACCCCCGCACAATGTATTCAAAGTCCATTCGACACCCGAGCTCAGTAAGAAACTCGACAACCGTCGAACTTGTCCCGATGTCGATGCTACTTCGAACAATCGTAGGGCGCGACTTGTCCCCGAGCTCTGGCTGTCCAATGTAACGCAGCTGCCACGGCATGTCCTGATAGTCGAGAGCTCGACGCACACGCAATAGTAATGGCTGCAAGTTGGTTCCACCTGTCGGTATGTAAGAAAGAAATGATCTTGATAATCTGATGAGTTGTGACTTGTTAATTGGGTGTGTGACCATGCAAAAGCCTACCAAGATTTGGAATGATTTTGATGATGCAATTTAGTGTCGAGATTAGGACTTGACATATCTTGAGCAGACCGACTTTTTGCGACATCTTGGCAGCTAGAAGGCCGTGAGCTATAGCAGGCAGTAAGCGTCTGTACATTGAATTCTTACTAGGGTATATTTTCTATGAATGGGCCTTGAACGTTCAACATTGCTACTACAAGTAAACGCTAGGGACAATGCTTATGCTAGCCTACAGGTATGATTGCCTCGGTCCCTGGATTTGTCGGGTCTTCAGTTGCAACATAGTGGCACCAAGATGTCATTTACGCTTGTGTGAGGTTACAAATTTGTGTAGGCACTTACGTATACTGAAGCAAATCTCATGATCATGAAAACTTTCTGGAGAGTCAAGATTGTTGTCGCACAAACCACGTAAGCGGTGCAGTAGAACCTCGACTGATGAATCTAAGACACTTCCTTGTAGAAGATATTCCTGGTTGGGTATAATATTGCTTTTAAGAGCAGCTGATAAACTGTCCATCGCAGTACTAACTTGCTGTTGAGTCATTTGCTGTGCCATTATAATTAAAGGTTATATTGCACGTATGAATTGAGGAATATTCACAACCCCAGATAATTTTAGGTTATGTCTGGGTCTCTAACTTCACATCGGTCAAAGATCTTCATATAGGCCTAATATTATACTTCGTATAACATCGGTTCTCTGGGAAAAGTTTGAATTGTTTTGATTGGTTGGAAACGAACCGCTGCTACCGACATATACTCCAGTAAATCTATGCCAAAAAGGGCCGTAACCTCAAACAAATTGTAGCAGAAAATTTTATCGTTGAATTTTGATTGCCTTAAAATTTTTAATTGAATGCAAAAAAGTTTGCTCAAATCGGAGTCTCCATTTTGTTTTTAATCGAATTTTCATGAAAATCTTATTTATTTTTTATTGGCCGTTGTTAGTGAACCATATTCCTACATTTTATTGTAAAATCACGACAAAAATGTTCAACATGACACCAAAATAAATTAGGATAATCGGATGAAAATTGCTATGATTTTGTGATTAAATTTGAATTAATGCCAAATTTCATTAATCAGATCTAGTGAACAGGGTTCAGGAGTTGAAAATGTAAACTCAACAAAATCTCATCCAGATAATTATATGTAACTGCTACAAGTAAAGTTTGCTCAAATTGAGGCGACCATTTTGTTTTTAAATCAATTTTTGGGAATTAATCAATTTGATTTAAATAGTCGGCCATTATCAATGAATTGTCAATTTTTTTTCAACATCATGAACAATAAATTCGTTTCATAATAAAAATACATAATTGAGATAATTTTACTACAAATTGAATGAATTTTGAATTAAATTTGAATGAATATAATTTTGTGAAATGGCCTGTGGGGAGCAAGCGGTGAGTGGCAAATATGTCAATTGAACGGTAAAGTTATCTTGTAATCATATGATACGACTTGGCGAAGAGTTTGCCGAAATCAATTGTTAATTAAAAAATTTGCATATATAGTCAATATGTGGAAAAAACATTTTTTACGTGTTTTTGTCCTCGATTTTCATAGGAGAGACACATCTGTGTAACAACAGAAAAGAGTATAACTCTGATCATTCAATATCAATAATCCAATGTATAAATTTATAAACTCATTTGGTATCTCGCAATTTGATCTGGAAATGTTTCAAATTTGAAATCTCAAGCTCGCACTTGGAAATGGTCGAGCATCAAGCCCAAGCTTCAGCAATTAAGCAATCGTACATCCCTAACAATCTAAATAGACGTTTGAAGGAGAAGCAATGGAGCAGTGGATGCTTTGCTTTGACACAGTGTTTGTGTGTGGGGGGGGGGTGTATGTTACCGGCACATGCAGCTCAGTTGCTAACGCACTCTCTCATGTGATCCGGTAGGAAAATGACATGTCGGACCTGGTTCGATCCCCGCTAATTCGTCCATCTTTACATGGGTTTTCACGTGATTTCCCTCTGTGGTCTGGGACACGACCGCTTGCTCTTTACTATCCTTCCCATTGCCCAGGAGACCTTCATCTCATTATCTTATTATTCATACATTCGAAACCAATAGATTTAAGTTATCAATACATTGCGTCGGTAAGCCCAACGCAAATGAATAAATCATAGCTCAGGACTTTGCTCTGCTCCAACTCTTAGTTTTGTTGTTCAAATGACAGACGTTTTCTCTCACATAAGAAGGATTTTTCGTTAATACTATGTGTATTGCACATAATTACCATGTAGATAATAGATATCAGGATATCAATTTTTTTCATATAAAACATATTCTGCGACGCTTAAGCCTACTATTGCCAAAGAGACGTCATTTCCGTGATTCTTTCACGGCAATCCTGCATTCTCATTAGTTGCTAAGGCAATCTGAGTCTCAATCGGCCCACTCAATGCATGGTTGATTGATTAACGCTTCTCCCACAAACGTCCTACAAACGGATGTACGATTGCTTAATTGCTGAAGCTTGGGCTTGATGCTCGACCATTTCCAAGTGCGAGCTTGAGATTTCAAATTTGAAACATTTCTAGATCAAATTGCAAGATACCAAATGAGTTTATAAATTTATACATTGGATTATTGATATTGAATGATCAGAGTTATACTCTTTCTGTTGTTACACAGATGTGTCTCTCCTATGAAAATCGAGGACAAAAACACGTAAAAAATGTTATTTCCACATATTGACTATATATGCAAATTTTTTAATTAATCATTGATTTCGGCAAACTCTTCGCCAGTCGTATCATATGATTACAAGATAACTTCACCGTTCAATTGACATATTTGCTACTCACCGCTTGCTCCCCACAGCCCATTTCACAAAATTATATTCATTCAAATTTAATTCAAAATTCATTCAATTTGTGGTAAAATTATCTCAATTATGTATTTTTATTATGAAACGAATTTATTGTTCATGATGTTGAAAAAAAATTGACAATTCATTGATAATGGCCGACTATTTAAATCAAATTGATTAATTCCCAAAAATTGATTTAAAAACAAAATGGCCGTCCCAATTTGAGCAAACTTTACTTGTAGCAGTTACGTATAATTATTTGAATGAGATTTTGTTGAGTTTACATCTTTAACTCCTGAACCCTGTTCACTAGATCTGATTAATAAAATTTGGCATTAATTCAAATTTAATCACAAAATCATAGCAATTTTCGTCCGATTATCCTAATTTATTTTGGTGTCATGTTGAACATTTTTGTCGTGATTTTACAATAAAATGTAGGAATGTGGTTTACTAACAACGGCCAATAAAAAATAAATAAGATTTTCATGAAAATTCAATTGAAAAAAAAAATGGTGACTCCGATTTGAACAAACTTTTTTGCATTCAATTAAAAATTTTAAGGCAATCAAAATTCAACGATAAAATTTTCTGTTACAATTTGTTTGAGGCTAAAACTTAGTTTGACTGGAGTAATAAGAATCCAAAGAGATTAAAGTTTCAGCAAGAAACGAAATTCGTTGACTTTTTGTGACGTCACGCACTAAGGTTAGAAAACGTAAATATGTCGTTAAGATAATGTTACTGTTTTTATGTTGATTTGCACTTTGGCTGTTAGCAGAGAGAAGAACAATATATTAATTAAATTATAGAATGGAAGGGGGAGATTCCTATGACAACGATGGTAAGAAATCCACGTTTGGCAGCTTGCTGTCGTCAATTTTCATTGTGGCTTCCTGCTTAGGCGTAGGCATTGGCCTAGGCCGTTGAATTTGTGGTGCCTAGGCCTAGGCATTGAGTTTATACTGGAAACTCAATGGCCTAGGCAGTGAGTTTATTGGTATAGCCATTGATTGTATAGCCCAACACTATAACCTCAATGCCTAGGCTAATCTAGGTAGCTCACTACAAACTCAATGGTATGCTAAGCCTAGCATCAATGCTCTTAAAGAGGCCTACCTAGGCTTATGCCCCATTGAGTTTATAGTGTGCCTCAAACACCATATTTTGTACTAGGACCTAGAGCCTAGTCTGCGTGTTGTACATCTATAATCTCACAATACTAATGCCATTGCTAGATCCATCGAATCCAATGTGGCAATTTTACTGATTAACGTAGGCCCTACCATTGAGATTGTACTAACATTACAATCTCAATGGCCCTACTAGGCCTATGGCCAATTTTTGTTTGATGTTTGCGTTTTTGGTGTTTTCCGATAGATCTTGTTCATATATGGTGTGTAGTTTGGACATTTTCTATTTTGTTTGTTTTAATAATAATTCGATGGTGTCCGGGAAAAAGGGCCTAACCCACAATTTTTCGAAATCGAGGTTTTGATATATTCCGATAGATTGCATCACGGCGCACATTCTGGTTCATAAGGTGTGGCCTAATTTCACTCCCAGAATTTCAAATTAATGTTCTTAACTTCAGTGGCCATTCGGCACGTTGGTATTTAAGTCATATAGGCAAAAAGGCTTAAGCCACAATATGAGTGGTTTTAACCCACAAATCAATTTACCTATCCCACAAAACTTGATCAGGGGACTTGGAAACACAGATAGGCATTTGGGCCTAAGCCACATTTTTTGCCACAATTTTGTTGTTTACATGATAAGTAACACAGATACACATGAAATAATCATATGATGAATGAGATAAAAAAAATAGTCCAATATACATCATCACAAGCATCATTTTACATGAAAATAGCATTTTGTGGATCGTTTTCTGTTCTTGTAATTAGTTTTCTATGCCTCCTGAACAATTTACTTTTTGTGGGTTTTGTGGGTTCTTTTCTTACTCACTTGAAGTTGATGCTTTGTGATCAGAAGGTGGACTTAGGTGGGTTCGGTTAAGGTCAGGTTGGTGTATATAAACCTCGCGTATACCGCCGGCAGGCGGAACGGAGCTTATATACTTTGAAAAAAAAAAATGAAGAAAAAAAATGAAAATTGAAAAAATTAATAAATAAATAAAATGGGCGTGGTACGGTACGTTAATCGGTAAATTTACCATATTAATAATAATAGCAGTTTATTGTCTTCATTATGTGGCAACATTTGTTGATGGCAAGACTAGCCTATAGCATTGAGATAGTAACACTACAAACAAAATGCCTAAAGTACTGTGTATTAGGCCTTCCTGGCATAGGGCCTAGTCACTTGACAGGGGAGCATCTTAGAACCTGGCAGCCAAGTCTTGCATAGTGATGTTGTAGACTAGGCTACGAAGGGTTTACCAGCACAGGTAGCTGAGTGGTTAACGCACTTGCTCCATGTGACTCGGGAGGTAGTGGGCATGTCGGACCCGGTTCAATCCCCGCTACCGTCCATATTTATAGGGGTTTTTCGTGGTTTCCCTCTGTAGTCTCCTGGCTAACGCCGAGATGGTTCCCATGGTATAGGCCACGACCGCTTCCTTCCCACTATCCTTCCCATTACCCATAAAACCTTCATCTCATCATCCCATCATCTCATTAACCATTCATCCGACGCCAATAGATCTTAGTCATCATTACAAAACGTCGTTAAAACCCAATATAAAAATAAACGAAGAATTTCTATATAGGCCTGTAGTGAAACCTCTATCCATCGTTTCTCATGGGACCAGGAAAACATAACCACCCATCCAGGAAAATTTAACAATGATTATATGGGAGTGGGGTGAGAAAAAATGAATGATACAAGCAGGAAAACGATGGATCCGGGAACGATGCATAGAGGTTTCACTATTGCCGAATCGATGTTTTTACAGTTGACCGGTTTTCGATGTTTTATATAGGGCCTAAATGTTGAATTTAATCATTATTATACTGTGTTCAAGTGCTTATGAGCGTAGGGGGCCTGCTTATAACAATATATAGGCCTACCGTCGGGATTATGCAGTGTTTTCGACTTCCACGTTTGTTTACCAACTTTCGAGATAATAACTCTGGGCGTCAGAAAAGTAGCAAAGCACCCTGTATTCAGCAGATTTTTGATCTAGTGATGAATGGGATAGAAGCTCTAACTGGTTTGTAGACCACGATTCCAGATGCCTCAAAATATATTACGAAAATATTATACTAATTGGGCCTACCCTAGGCCTATATCAAGATGAATTTATGCTATTCAATGATATTGAACATTTGTTTAAAGTGAGTCAGAATTACATTTGGCACCAAGAATTTTACTAAAAATATTCACTTTAGGGCCTAGGTCTATGATGGGTCTAGCATAGAAATTCAAATTTGGAGAAAAATGAATTTTTCAATAAATTTCATCTTCTCATTTCCAATTAATGAATCAATTATCTCGAAAAACTAAATATCAAAACCTGCAATGGCCTCACCATGTTTTCTGGAGTAAAGAATTTGTAACTTATTGGCTTATTGGGCCTACAGTAGGGCCTATGCTATTGTTTTCTATATTGTGTTTCTTTTACTCTTTTCAGACAGCCCCTGGGCCAACTCTAGTCCAGGCGGCGATGATGAAAAACGTACCGGTAAAGTGGAAAAGAAGAGCAATGTGCTATCTCTATGGGGCAACGATAGGACTATGAACTTGAATACATTAATATTAACCAATATCCAATCATCTCACTATTTTAAAGGTACGTATTTGGACTAATAAGGCTAGATTAGTCACCCTCTGTAGCTCAGTCAACAAAGGTGACCGAAGTCACCGTCGGGCGTGAGTTCGAGTCCCGCCTAAGGCATGGGATTTTGTAAACATCCTTTCAATTAGACCCATCATCACGCTAAGTCTTGATTTAGGCTTAACATTCTTATACTGTGTTTCCATTAACACGAAATTGCTTTTGCAAAGCTGGTTTCTTGCCACTGCCAGACATCTGGAAAATTCAACCAATTGGGAAAGAGTGCAGCATGGACAAAAAAAGTTGCTATAGCGGCGGAAGTAGTTTTGTTTCTCAGTGAAATTGTAGACTCGCGTTGTAGGCCTACATCCGGCTAGCTAACAACGAAAATCAATTATTCTAAACATTGCCAAATCGCTGAAATCTCACTAAACCACTAAATAGAATACAGTGAAACCTCGATCCATCGTTTTTGAAGGGACCAGGGAAAGAAAACAATGAATGCGGGAAAACGATCAAAGCGGGAAATCATTAAAAACGTTGAAAAACTCTAAAAGAAACATTAATGTAAACATTATTCCTTTTATTGTAATTAATACAGTACTGTAACCACTCACCATCTCTTTTTACGCACTTTTTTCCATTAATAACAATTATTAATGAATAACAAGCGATAGAAGCGGGAAAACGATGAATGCGTGAAAATTCAACAAATCGATAGATGCGGGAAAACGATCGTTCGAGCTTTCAAGTGGCGAGGGGCGAAAATAACGAACGATAGAATCGGGAAAACGATGAATGCGGGAAAATTTAACATTGTTCATATGGCGGTTTGGTTGGGACCATACAAAACAAACGATAGATGCGGGAAAACGATCGATCCGGGAACGATAGATCAAGGTTTCACTGTATACCACTAAATAGAATATCCCAATCTATTGAAAGATGATTTACAGTTACCTAGCTGTTATTTCAGACCCTCGTCCCAAGCTTTACCTCTTTCCATGTATCACATTGACAGCTTCTGATACAGAATGACAGTGATATTGGAAAATATATTGTTTTTTGTTTTACATATTAAATACAACAAAACAACAATCAGTACCAGTACAGTAAACCCTCGCTAATCCAAACTTGGTTAATACGAAATTTGACATATTTAGAACTTGAAGTCAGTCCCTGGCTGAAGGTATAGGCATTTTAATGTTAAGATGCTACTAGTCGGTCGCGATTTCAGCATAAAATGGATGTATTTTCATTCAACTCTCATGAGCCAACGACACGTTCGATGACTTTCAAATTTCGAATGTGATTCAGTCACAGGTCAATCTGATTTAACGAGGTACTTTTGTTCCTCAAATATTTTTTTGTTCATATATAAACTTCAATCAAACTAAGGCGAAATTCAGTGATTTTTCTGATTTCATGTCATGTAATAGCGCCTCGGTGATCGCGCACACATGACATTTAATTTACGTTACAGTCAAGATACATCCTTTAACTATACACCCCAAAAATTTGACAACAATCGCTTGATTGGTTTCTTCACAGTTACTGTTTACAATTAGCGTGTTTTTCTCGTGTGACCACATTACACATTTTTTAATATATCTAAAGAAACTCAAACGCCTGAGGGGTATACGCCTTCTTATACATATTTGTACATTGGGTAGTCTATCGATGTCACCCGATAACACGTCGTACACAATCATTCACCGCCGAGTCAAAGAGATTATTTATTAGCAAAAATATGTCAAGATAAGAACGCAAAGGACAGATGATATTTGCCGCTACCTCATTTGGCGTATCGACACACCAAGCCGTTTGTGCTAATTGATGGTGGAGACGCTCAATCGGTTCTTTCACATTTAGACTAGAAGTCATTTTGTCAAAACGTATCAACTAGAAGTCGGCTAAAAGTAGAGATTGCTAAAGCAATCATTTGGCCATGTGGACTGTGAGTATGTTTTCGCAGAAAAAAAATGTTTCATTTACCGGTACAAAATGACCTAGAAGTCTCAAACCAAAACATTACTTTACATTCATTACTATACCAAAAATGTGATGCTATCGATTAGGTAATCGTATTGAATTATGAAACCAATTGAAAAATTAGTAATTACTAAACATACTTGTGTTATGCCTAGGTTGGTTAGTTGTCACCTCACGGTCATAGAACATTGTTATTGATTATTGACTGTTATTAGTTTTTTCACGCTTTTTTCACACACAGCCCTCTCCATCTTTGCACAACCATTTACGAATTCATGTTTTAACAAGTTTTATAGGATCTATATGATTCTTGCCATTTATTTCTACAAACTACCTGCCCATATAACTAGCCTCACCAAACTTCCATCTATCAAATACAACCTGAAATCTTTCCTACTCCATGGAACCCCTTCTATGACCTCAATGAATTCCTTACTTCAAAGTCACACTAGAGTTGGACAATCATTGCATCATAGCATAGTCCTATATAATATCATTCTGTCTTCTTCAATCATATCTCTCTGTCTCCTCATTTTTATATCTAGTTGTAAGTTTTTATATTTCCTTATATTTGTACCATGTGCGAATCTCTGGACTAAATAAAATGAAAAATACAAAATAGTCATGTTATTGTTATTATTGAAAATGATCATTATACGGCGCCGCGCGGCAGTCGATATCTTCTATTTATATTGGGTTTAACGACGGATTGTACTGATGATCAGCCTGAGCTATTGGCTTCGGTGAATGATATATGAGATTCTGGGATAATGAGAAGAAAAGTTATGTTATTATGCTTTTTGGGGATAGTGGGAAGGAGTCGTCCTTGGCCTGTTCCATGTATCAACCTGAACGACAGAGGGCAAGCACGATGCACCTCTGACCTCAGTCAGGATAGTCGACCAGGTCGTAAATCGAATCCCGGTCTCCTGAATTATGGTTCAGTGCGCTAGCCAATCGACCACCAGTGTCAGTTGCACAGTAAATATCCAAGACGAAGCTGAAGGCCTTCCGAAATATAGGTCACTAATGCCAGGAGCCACGACCTTTCGTCATTTCACTCATCCTTATTCCTTTAATTCGTATAACGATTCATTCATCACGTAAGCAGAACGAGAATTCTTATTTCTTATGAATGATCCATTCACATAATCATGGATGAGCGTAAGCGAAGAATCAATTTGGCCGTTAACATTAAAAAATAAAAATGTCACAATAAATATGTTGATGAAACGTGATAATACTTGTAAAATTTTTTTTGGTGTCCTTCTCCCCCCTTGGCATTACCGAACAAGACATCATAGAGAGAGACCATTCTGTGTGGTTCTTATCCTTGGTCAGGACTCACGTCATAGTCCTGTGTTGACGCTGGGAGTGAGCATGTCGGGACTGACAATTCCTTATGCGCGTCACAAAATAATTACGGAAAACTACAACAAAAATAAAGATTCAGACCACCAAAAAATCGATAATGATTTCGATCGATATTCCATTTATCATTTCGATTCGATCGAATGGAATTCCTAATATTTCAATATTCTCGATCGATTTTTGATAAAGTACTATTCGGTATCGCTCACAAATTCTCGCTCCCTACAAATAATGTATGCATTCAAAAAATTATATTTATAGACAGTCTCTTCAGTATTCTGTTCTACAAACGAAATCAGATAATATATGAAGTTATTACATCTCGTAAATGAAATATACAAAATTGGGTTATTTAAATCGTGATAATGTGTACTTAATCGACCCTACGAGCAAAGGTCTCATCATGGACTTATAATAGTAACTGGTCTCATCCTCTTCAGGGTTCAAGTATTTGCTGAATGCTGTCATACCAGAATAGACCTCTACTGGTTTTGAGTAAAATCGGGTATTTTGGCAAATTCCCATAAGAGAATAACAACGGGTTATTTTTGTCAATTTTATTCAAACGCCGAGATGAAATTTCAACAGAATGGTAATATGATCTCAATAGGCCCTTACCTACATGTTTTTACGAAGTTACAATTAATTTGGTTCGGTCGTTTTCAAAAAAATTAAATATTGTATTGAAAAAATGAAACAATTGCAATTCCCGGAAAATAATTGAGTAGATTTTTGATTTTTCACTTTTTAATTGAATTTTTTCGAGACGTAAAACAGTCCGCTGGATCCGAATCTGGACACGAAATCTCGCTAAAAAATTCCAATCGACCGCAACGTCGCCCGAAGGTGCCGGCTATTTCGATGCCGGGCGGCGGCGTCGTCGTCGATCCGAGTGCGGTAGCGCGATGCGGTCTTCAGATTCAGGCGGCAATCTTGCCTCTGGAGCCGATGAAAATTTCACCGTCGGCAAAAAACGTTGCCAAAGTTGTTTGTGACCGGAAAATACGTCCGAAACGGTCGAAGGACGGCCGCCGGCTGCTATACGGACCCTCCTGCAAAGTCCGTTTACACGAAAAATGACCCAAAATGGCCACCATCGGGACGAGAAAGGCGATTAGAAGAAATTAATTTCTGGGTTTCAAACTGGCCAATCATGTCGGGGTAGGATTTGCGATACCACCTATACCTTGATCTCGGATACGGAACAGATTCTTTTCGAAAGTGAAATGCTCGCCATTTCCACATCGGTGACCCGATTCAGCGAGTTTTCCAGCACGTGAATTCGGATAAGATAATGTACGAATTTATCGAAAAAAATTCGCATACAATTCGATTGACGATTTTTTTTTTGAAATGTGTCGGCCGCCGTGGTCACAAAGAAAAACATGCCGTGGCGGGTGAACGGGTGGGCCAAATCGATCGGGGTTAAAACCACAGGATAGGAGACGACGTTTTCCCGAACTGTTTTCGGAAAATCCATTTTCCGAGCAATGGTGTCGGCGGCCGAAGAGTGCTCACCTTCCCGGTGATATTGCGAGTTACCAGACAAACGCACGAACTCGAGATGAACAGATTCGGAAAGGTCTAGTCGAGTCCTTTCATAAAAGTGCCGGTCGAATAAGATGGGACTCCTGGTTCGACCGGGTACGTGTCGGCGCGGTCCCGCGGACTTTCGACGCCGCCGCCGTCGACGGAAGTGCGAAAGGGAAATGCAGTTTCTAGATTCTGGCGGGGATCGATCACCTCTATCACCGGGGAAAATTTCGTAGTCGGATATTTGCGGAAGATATTTGTGAAAAACTCGTTTTTCCGGCAATGAAAGACAAGTCCGCAGGACTCGAACCCCGAACCCCCGCGACGGTTTTCGGCAAGAGGTGGTGAATTATCGTACTTTTTTGGTGTACGACATTCACCGAAGACGAGAAAAACTTTCCCGGGGGTGTTCGGGGTTTGATTCCCGCGAACTCGCAATTTGTCTTTGG
Source organism: Brachyptera risi (assembly GCA_964007535.1). Lineage (NCBI taxonomy): Eukaryota > Metazoa > Arthropoda > Insecta > Plecoptera > Taeniopterygidae > Brachyptera > Brachyptera risi. Next base: position 13,170,728 of record OZ023329.1, read on the forward strand.
CGAGTATGTTGTGATTGGGCTTCGGCAGTTGGAGGAATAGAAAGTCCGCCTCTGAGAAAAATCTTATCGGGAGTAGAACACTTCTGTGGTTGGCAAGTTTCGGTAGAGGCGGACTTTTATCACGACTTTTATATTTTCGAAAACTTGAAAAAACGTGATTTAGACACCAAAAAATCGATAATTGCGATCGATATTCAATAGGCCTATCATCGTTTCGATTCGTTCGAATGGAATTCCTGATTTTCTGATATGTTTGATATAGCACTATTCGGTATCGCTTACAATTTCTTGATTGAAGGGCAACACTACAAATAATGTATTCATT
>OZ023329.1:13171252-13193304 GCA_964007535.1 Brachyptera risi
CATCAATCCCACTACATCCCAGTACTTCGCATCAATGTGGTATTTCGTTGACAGGTCTTTGATGCATGGAATGTAGTGTTTTCTCTTTTCAGTATTTATATGAGATGGTTGTTCATATTCAGTCTCATATCTGATAGTGGGGTCCATAATGATAACTTTCTTCTCATCAGGTCGTATAGCAATGATATCGACTCGTTTGTTGGAACCATGTTGGAACCATTTAACATTACCAGTTTAAATAAATACAAATTATATTTAAAAAGAGGAATATATTGTTTTAAACACACATTATTGCAATTATTACACTTTGAAATTACACAATGAAAATAATACAAGTCCTTTATGGCGATTATTATTGTTCTTGAAGAGGGTAGTGGGGGGTTCTAAAGGGCAAATGTGGTGGATTTGGTTGTACTTAATGTTTGATGCTGCAGAGGTGAGATCCCCTCGGCCTGGTGACGGAATAGCTGGTGGCGGCGTCGAGATGGAAGTTGAAGATACGTAATTTTGAATTTCAATCGAATAAATGGTCACAAGTTCAGTACATAATAATTAAAACTCACTAATTGTAGAAAACACTATTTATTCTGGAAGATTCACCACTTTCTCACAGCTTTTTGGCACAACTTGCCTGTGTCGCGGTCCATAATGAACTCTCTGGATATTTCCTAAATTTCTACTGCAATTACATTTAGTTCACTCCCTAAATGTATTACACTATCAGAAACAAAGTTTGATTGGTTAAGGTTTAGAACGCAGAGTTTTGATTGGTTGTCTTTGTTAAATTTTGGTCATATATGGCTTTTAAAACATGCCCGCTCTCCCACGTTGAAACTATATATTTATTACTGACTTCAGAACTACAAATTAAACGTGTGTGAATTGATATTGTCCACATCGTGAAGGGTTTGTATTTAGAAACAAAATAATCACCCTCTATTTTTAAGTAATAACCATTAAAATTAATTGCTTTTAGCACTTTGTCGAACCCAAACACTACAAAACTCTGTTTTCCCTCTTAATCTTTGACACCTCCTTGTTGGGACTGTTAAAGTTAAAGACCAAAACCACTTGACAGATCCTTTCATGAATAATGATACTGAAATAAAATAAAACGTAGAAACTGTATGTTATGTTACAATTGCCCCCAAAAAAATTTTCGAACTCTTAAACGCACATTAAATTGAACAATTTTAATTATACAATGATATAGCCCCCTAATTAAAATTTCATATTTGATGTTATGTATCCTACCAAGATATAACATTCTAGAATACAATTACAATTATAATTAAATATATATGTGTGGATTAAAGAACGTTAACAACATCCTAATAATATTCAAGATGGTACTCATTAGCTTACATGATATAATATTGAAGTTACAAAATGAAATCATCATTTTTATCATCATAAGTATTTACTTGAACTTAACACAAAGACTATAAGCTTTCATCATTTACACTCATTTATTCATTGTTTTATTATAATATATATATATTTTTTTCATTTCACTAAACACGTCAAGCTGTGGCACAATTCATTTTTTTTTCAACAGCCAAACGATCAAACAATCGAACAAACAACAAACACACATAGAAAAACAAAGTAAAGCAGTCACGATTTGAAATACCAAAAATTCCAAGTTATGTCATAAAAAAAATATCTAAAATAAATTGAAATTGCTGGAGTTGAGTTCATCTCTTCCTCATCTTTCAAAACGGTACAATACAATAGAAATACAAAATAATACACTCTTAAATCTATTTGCTGTTTTCGAGCAAACCCTCAAGTTTCAACTCTAGCATTTTTTTCCCTTTTTAGGTAAACACGAATTGGTCTATCCCAAATTACACAATCACATAAGACACAATGAAAGATGACGAACCGATTAATCAAAGGCCAACAAGCATAAAACACAAAAATACAGGAACTACTGACACAAATTCAAAAGTTAATATCGTGATGAAAACTCGAAAAAGCAACTCGGTATAGACTAATCTAAAACGATCCCAAAGTTAATGATTATTTTTTTTCCAACTTGTAATAGAAACGCGAAAACCCTATTCAAACTCATATAAGTCGTGATTAGCAACTCGGTTTTGTCTTTTCTATTCCCAAAAATTCTCAATAGCAAAATCAAAGTTCGGTCTATCCATTTTCTTAACTTTCCTCACAATTGAATATTACAAACGCAAAAATACGATTCAACAATCCTTGGAACAATTAGCACTTGATTTCGCCACATAAACTGAATACATTTCAAACCCTTATTACAATTTCTAGTAATCCAACATAAAATAACCTATACTATTTCTACCAACTTAATATCTCTGATATTGCATGACTTTATACATCTTGTTTCATTAATGCAAAATATCATTCAACGAATTCTGTTTCTGGATAAAAAATGTACCATCAAAAGTAATTGAAATAGATACAAAAAACTATATAATATTTATGAAGTAAAATCATGATCGCTTCCTCATATTTTCTTCACAAAGTATGACACATACAAAATAATTCACTCTCAATCTATAATTATGCTGTTTTCGAGCAAACCCTTAAGTTTCAACTCTAGCATTTTTTTTTCCCTTTGGGTAAACACGAATTGGTCTATCCCAAGTTACATAATACAAATACATTTGAACATAAGATAACGAACCGATCATTAAACGACAGAAACAAAATTAAATAAAATCATAAAATACTAGGCATGAATGAGAATACAAAATTAAACTTATAGCGCAATGAACACTCTTACTTATTTGAACAATTAAACACCCTTCAATTGAATTAACGTGAACACACGATACTACACAATTTTTGCAACTTCCTCAAAACATATAACCGAATGAAGTAATTTTTTTTTATCCAACCTTTTTTTTTTTTTTATGAGGGTTTGAGGTATTTTTTTAGGTTTATGATATTAAAAATTCCCTTGACTTTGTTTTGAAGGGTCGAAATTTCGTATGCATTTGGGCCAGCAATGAAGCTAACCTTGAAAGGTCCTGAATATAAGTGGAAGAACTTCTGTGTTTCTTTCTTCATGGCACTTGATAGATTTAAATCTTTCAACAAAACTAGATCACCTACCGAGAGATACGTTTTGCTAGGATGTTTCTCGTCGTGCAAGCGTTGCCTGTTCGCCGCTTTTTCGAACATTCTATTTTTGGCCAAAATTAATTTTGCATCTATAGTCATTCCCGGTACATCCGGCCGTGGAAATTTGAACAATTTGGCAAGTAGTCTCACTGGCTTCTTGTAGTGTAGCTCATAAGGGGTGAACCCTGTGCTCTCGTGGTATGTCACATTCAACCATTCTTCAATATTGGGTACGTGTTTCACCCATGAATTATGGTTTTCAGCACAATATGCCCTGAAAAATCTTCCCAATTTGCCCCACGTTGGGCGCCATTTTAACATTACCAGTTTAAATAAATACAAATTATATTTAAAAAGAGGAATATATTGTTTTAAACACACATTATTGCAATTATTACACTTTGAAATTACACAATGAAAATAATACAAGTCCTTTATGGCGATTATTATTGTTCTTTAAGAGGGTAGTGGGGGGTTCTAAAGGGCAAATGTGGTGGATTTGGTTGTACTTAATGTTTGATGCTGCAGAGGTGAGATCCCCTCGGCCTGGTGACGGAATAGCTGGTGGCGGCGTCGAGATGGAAGTTGAAGATACGTAATTTTGAATTTCAATCGAATAAATGGTCACAAGTTCAGTACATAATAATTAAAACTCACTAATTGTAGAAAACACTATTTATTCTGGAAGATTCACCACTTTCTCACAGCTTTTTGGCACAACTTGCCTGTGTCGCGGTCCATAATGAACTCTCTGGATATTTCCTAAATTTCTACTGCAATTACATTTAGTTCACTCCCTAAATGTATTACACTATCAGAAACAAAGTTTGATTGGTTAAGGTTTAGAACGCAGAGTTTTGATTGGTTGTCTTTGTTAAATTTTGGTCATATATGGCTTTTAAAACATGCCCGCTCTCCCACGTTGAAACTATATATTTATTACTGACTTCAGAACTACAAATTAAACGTGTGTGAATTGATATTGTCCACATCGTGAAGGGTTTGTATTTAGAAACAAAATAATCACCCTCTATTTTTAAGTAATAACCATTAAAATTAATTGCTTTTAGCACTTTGTCGAACCCAAACACTACAAAACTCTGTTTTCCCTCTTAATCTTTGACACCTCCTTGTTGGAACTGTTAAAGTTAAAGACCAAAACCACTTGACAGATCCTTTCATGAATAATGATACTGAAATAAAATAAAACGTAGAAACTGTATGTTATGTTACACTCTGCTACACATGGGATTTCCTCGTGAACATTCCATTTTTGTTGTCGAAAGGCGTCAGCGATCAAAGTCCTAATTTTGTGGTGTCGAGCATTTCTCAGAAGTTCACCCTTCGCGCATTTTCCAAGGACGTGGGGGAGGGTTTCTGTCTCGTCGCAGCCAGGGTGGCGACAACGGGTTCCGTCCTTAGATCTGCCGGGGATGGCTCTAACAGCAGCCACATTGCAGTTCATTTTGATTGCATTTGTCCATTGAGATGAAGATAAGCCCGAGTGATCGAATACCCATGAATTACCGCGAGGATACTCTTTATAAAGGCAAATACCTTTTCCTTTTGAAGGTAGATTGGCCCATGATTCAAATGCCTTATCTCGAAGCTTATTTCTTATGGTGCGTGCAGTTAGGTTTCCTTCTTCGTTTACTTGAAACATTTCTAACTTCTCTAAACAGTTTTTCATTTCCTTCACAAAATCATAGTGGTGAAGGTGGTCATCCTGTACTTTCAAAAGTTTTATACATATATTATAATGTTGCAGGTATGCTTCCCAACCAGCACGCATTATACCAAGACCTTTGTATTTTCTTGGCGCATATAGCATTCCTGTAGGAGTATCGCCAGGTAAACCGATAATCTCTTTGATACCGCTACGTACAACCCGGTCTATTTTCATTTCTGTCATTTCTGTCATTCATTCGGTCATTTCTGTATATATATATATATATATATATATATATATATATATATATATATATATATATATATATATATATATATATACATATATATATATATATATATATATATATATATATATATATATATATATATTTCAATATACATATATATATATATATATATATATATATATATATATATATATATATATACATATATATATATATATATACATATATATATATATATATTTATATCCATATACATATATATATATATATATATATATATATATATATATATGTATATATATATATATATATATATATATATATATATATATATATATAAATATATATATATCTATATGCATATATATATATATATATATATATATATATATATATATATATCTTTATACATATATATATATATATATATATTTATATATCTATATACATATATATACATATATATATATATATATATATATATATATATATATATATATATATATAAATATATATATATATATATATACATATTTGTATATATATATATATATCTGTATACATATATATATATATATATATATATATATATATATATATATATATATATATATATATATATATAACTATCTATATACATATATATATATTGCTACGTTTAGGGGTAACAAGGACAATTAATATAGAATAAAACGTTGTAGAACATAATTATATCTGTATTTGTAAGAAGTCAATCACAATGTTTTTCCAATAAAAAACTCTCTCCTAATAACACAATCCAACAATACAATGTTGCCATGACTGCCTGTCATGGCCATCTATATAATATTATAGTTATAAGAACTGCCTTCTTTAAACAGTTAGGTAAATCCTAACATTCTCCCCCCCTTAACGTTAAGTACACAGTTTCGGAGGTTGTACGGATGGTCTGTCCTCGTACACGGTGGAGCAGGTCGTACAGCTGGCGCTGAACCTGGACCCGGTCCTTTCGCCCAGTCTGGTCGAGGCTCCCAACGAAGAAGCTGATCTGCATTGGCTCGTCCTGCAGGTTGGCCTGATTCCTGGTCTACCAGGTCGAAAACGTTGTTGCCAATGCAGCGTACTATGCGAAATGGTCCATTGCGTTTCGGAGCCAGACTACCTGCAATGCCCATACCAGCATTACTGAGGACATGTTTCTCTCTCCACACCAGCTCGTTCACTGAAAAGTTAGTTTCATTGCGGTGTGCGTCGTACGTCATTTTTGCTACCTCGTGATGTTTTTGCATGGTGGTCCTGGCAAAATCACGCGCTTCTGACAATCTATTGTGTAGGTTGGCTGCAAATTCGTGAACATCGTCATCCTTGACGTCTCTTTCTTCTTCGTTATTGATTTTCCATGGAGTTCGGAGTTCACGTCCGTAGGTTAAAAATGAGGGAGTGTATCCAGTCACTGCGCTTTCTGAAGAACGAAGAGCGAACAGGATTTCCTGGAGATGCGTGTCCCAGTCGCGATGGTCTTGGCAGTAAGCTTTGAGGGAATCCTTCAAAGTACCGTTGTACCTTTCCACAGCCTGCCCACAAGGACGATATGGCACCGAATGACGTTCTACTATGCTCATTGCTGACAACACACCTTTCCAAATGTCGCTCACGAAAGGTTTGCCATTATCTGAAGAGATACTTAATGGAAAACCATGTCGGGAGAACAGTTCGACCATACGAGGAACAATGGATGAAGCTGTAGCATTGCGTAGTGGGAAAGCTTCTACATACTTAGTGAACTTGTCCACGACCACAAGGAGATATTTATTGTGGTTTCGTGACGTTGGAAGTGGTCCTACTAAGTCAGCACTTAATTCTGAAAATGGATCGCCAGGGAGTCTGCTGTCCATTTTTCCAGTTGGCTTCAGACGATTCGGTTTTACTGTTTGGCATGACACACATGAACGCACATATCTTGCGATGTCAGTACGCATACCCATCCAGACATAGGTCTGTTGAACCTTTTTCAACGTACGGAAGAATCCCCCATGACCGCTAAGAGGATGGTCATGTTCCACTTTCAACACCAACTCCCTAAGACTCTTCGGCAACCAGATTCTGGTATAAGTTGACTCATCTGTGCCAGGTTTACCTCCAACACGACGCACGAGTAGACCTGTTTCAGTCAAATAACTACTATTAGAAACCGCCTTCACCCACGAAGCGATGCGAGGGTCTGCAGGTGTTACCTCTTCCTGTAGAAACTTCACTAAACAGTTTAGGTCTTCGTCACCCTTTTGTAAGTCTATTGGCATCGGTGTATCAGTAAGAACTGATATATCCAGCTCTTCGATTGCCCCGACCATAACATTTGTTTCATTCTCTTCAAAACAAACTGAGTGTATGGGATCTACAACCGAGATTGTAAAAAGCAACTCAGCATAAGATAGGTTTGGTGTCGAAATATCTGAAACCGGTGCTCTGCTAAGGGCATCTGCTGGTAAATTAGTGCTTCCTTTACGAAATTTTATTGTACAGTCGTACCCTTGCAAACGAAGCACCCATCTTCGTACTCGACTTGATGCTAGGTCAGTACGAAACATCCATGATAGTGATGAATGATCACAAAACACGTCAAAGTGCGTATATTCCAAATACGGCCTAAATTTATCCAATGCCCAAACAACTGCTAGACATTCCATCTCTTGTACCGTATAGTTCTTCTCGTGTGCGGTAAGTTGCCTACTTATGTACTCGACTGGTCTTGGAGACCCTTTAAAATCCTGTAGAAGAACTGCTCCAATTCCCAAACCACTAGCGTCCGTTTCCACTGAAAATGGTTTAGTAAGATTTGGCAAAGCTAGAGAAGTCGCATTCACTAAACCCTCGATAAGTGAAGTAAATGCCGACTCCTGTTTTTCACCCCAATGCCAACGAGTGTTCTTCCGGGTAAGATTGGTGAGAGGAAGCGAGTCTTGTGCCATACCAGGTAGAAAAGGGCGATAATACCCAACAAGTCCAAGAAAGCTTTGTAATTCCTTTATCTTTGTGGGACGGGGATATTCCCTAACTGATTTTACCTTGTCTGGATCAGGACTACACGCTCCTGGACTAATAACATGTCCTAAGAATTTAAGTGATTGTTGAAACAGTTGAACTTTTTTAGGATTGATGGTTAGCCCCGCACCTTGTAATTTGGCTAGTACAGCCTCAATATCATGAACATGTTTCTGCGCCGTAGGCGAGAAGATGACAACATCGTCCATAAAGGGCATGGCACACTTATATTTCAGATCTCCTAGCACCTTGTCCATAAGTTCCTGGAATCGAGCTGGGCTTCCTGCTAGACCAAAGGGCATGTGGGTATATTGGAATGAACCTCTATGACATACAAAAGCAGTTTTGTAGCAATCATCTGGGTGCATTTGGATTTGATGAAAGCCTTGGGATAAGTCTACTGAAGAAAACCACTGCGAGGTTCCTAATTGTGCTAATATCCATTTAGTCGTAGGCATTGGGTACACTGGAACCTTAGTCCGTTTGTTAACTTCCCTATAATCTACCGCTAATCGATAACTTCCGTTTTTCTTAGGAACTAAAACCGGTGCCGATGCCCAATTACTTTGTGAAGGTTCGATAATACCGTCAGCAAGAAGGGAATCAATAAGTTCGTCCATTATTTCTCTTTTTTTCTTATTTACTGGGCGAAGTTTACTTCTATATGGAGCATTATCAGAAGTGTCAATCTGGTGTTGAACTAAAGAAGTAGCACCCGGTTTGGGGGTGAAAATGGCTGAGAATTTATCCAAAATCTTTGCAACAGAAGAACGTGCTAATTCTGGACACTGACTACCTATTGAAGTTAGAGTAGCAGAAGATGATTCAGTGGAAGCAACATTTAGCACATTTGGTATTACGACAGGTGAGTTGCAATCAAGGTGTGCTCCTACATCTGCAACTGCATCGTGAAGCTGTAGCTCTCTTACCTCAGTGTACGGTCTGGAATCAACTAGAGCTGTCGGCCGCGAACTTTGAAGGATAAATCGCCAAGCCTCGACGATATCCTCAATTTGACTGTCACGCGAGGGCTTCACTGAAAGTGTTGGGGTGATAAGAATACACGGTTGTGTACAGGGAGGTGCTGGATAACGAGTGGGAGAGGCTGTGTCTGCATCAGAAAACAAGGTATTAAGGTTTAGACTCTGAATATCCCTGTTGTGGGTGAAGTCTCTGTCGTTAACCTGACGTCTTGCAGTCACAAACGGTATTACTTGCTGGCTGGAGGAACCTACAGACCAACCACCTTCTTTGGTGTGGATGGAGATTCCTGTTACCTCCAAAAAATCACGCCCAAGAATAACGGTCTCCGACAAGTTTGGTAAGTATAAGAATCGGTGTCGCCTTTGACCTCCTGACCAAGAAATGGGAACACGTAACTGGGCTGAAGCTATCACTTCTTCACCGGAAGCCATGCGAAGAATTCTGTTGATGTTGCAAGGCTTAACTCCCACTGCTGCCGCTGCATGCATTCCTGATTCTCCCATTAAACTGATGCATGATCCAGTGTCCAAAAGTGCCCTTAGTTGTCGATTCCCAACCGTGATAAGAATGAAGGGGAACTTAGATAATGGTAATTTGTCCTGCCAAACGGATCGAACGTGAGACCCCGCAGGATTAGGGCTCACCGTCGCCCGTTTCCCGACACTGCTGGAGACGATGATGGCGGAGATGCTTTTGGAGTTGGGCATTGACGTGACCAATGTCCGGATCCTTTGCATCGGTTACAGACATCGTTGGGATTTATTGTGCCAGCTGAATCAGGAACATGACCCGAAATCTTGTGGTTTGTAGTAGGTGGACTGGTGTACTGATTCAAGGGAGGAGGTGTGTTATACGCAGGCCAGTAGGCTAGATCACTTTCCATGGTATATGTAGGAAGAGGAGGTGGAACATAGCTGTTGTTCCTCCAATTTAATTCTCTGATCTCGGGCCCACTATCCTCTAGATCACGAAGTGACCTGAAAGTCCGGCCTAGCAGCAGGTGGCGTGTGAAGGGGTTGGCTTGTGCAAGTACCCTCTGTACCTTCTCTTCTTCCGGGACTAATTTCCCTATTCGGTCATAGTACGCAGCTATGACCCTTACGAAGGACCCGAACTCCTCGTCAACGTGCTGGGTCCTCGAGTCCAACTCCCGGCACAGACGGCGTATTCTATCTGGTTCTCCAAATGTTTTTTCAAAATCTCTCTGAAAAACTTCCCACATGGAGTAGCCTCCACGGCACTGCCACCACCTTCCCGCGTCACCCACTAAATTTAATGGTAGTACCTCACTGAGAAGCCACTGGTGGTTTTTCCTCGCAGCGCCCGCGTAGCGTTCTATCTCCTCCAGGAATTTCATCGGAGAGAGTCGGTCTGACGAACCACTAAATGTCGGTAGTTCCAGTTTCAGTGCTTGAACTACACTACACTGTGTTCCTTGACCACCCAGGAGGACCTCTGGTCGTGAACGAGCAGGGATTGACGGCGGTGGTGAAAGTGGAAGTAGTGGTGGTGAAAAACTTGGTGGCTCAAATCGCACCTCAGACAATGATTCACATGTCACCCTCAATGCAGTTATAAAACCTGTATTGTCTATCTCTTGGCACCTTCCCATCATACGTAATAAGTCTAACGGTATGGTCTCTTCATCGAACTCCCTGGCTGCATTATCACTTTCCACACTATATTTATTCATAATATTGTCTGTACTTTAGAAAATAACCACATGTAAACACGAAACTGCACTACACACTTCTAAACACTTTCACAACACTTTCTAAACAACTTCACGGCAATATCACTTACGGTATGCGAATTAAAAGGACGAGCCCCCACTTGCTACGTTTAGGGGTAACAAGGACAATTAATATAGAATAAAACGTTGTAGAACATAATTATATCTGTATTTGTAAGAAGTCAATCACAATGTTTTTCCAATAAAAAACTCTCTCCTAATAACACAATCCAACAATACAATGTTGCCATGACTGCCTGTCATGGCCATCTATATAATATTATAGTTATAAGAACTGCCTTCTTTAAACAGTTAGGTAAATCCTAACAATATATATATATATATATATATATATATATATATATATATCTATATACATATATATATATATATATATATATATATATATCTATATACATATATATATCTATATATATATATATATCTATATACATATATATATATATATATATATATATATATATATATATATATATATATATATATATATATATATATATATATATATATATACATATATATATATATTTATATATATATATATATATATATATACATATATATATATATATATATATATATATATATATATATTTATATATATATATACATATATATATATATATATATATATATATATATATATATATATATATATATATATATATATATATATATATATGTATATATATATATATATATATATATATATATATATATATATATATATATATATATATATATATACAAATATATATATATATATATATATATATATATTGTTAGGCCTCACCTAACTATATTAATGTACCAAGGGGCAGTGACTCGAGAGATCGCTTGAACCACCGCCATCTACTACTTTTGGCATTGTTAAAGATAAACAACAAAAGGGCTTTTGTTTCATAAGAAAAGTGATTAATTTTTGTCAGATCGATTTCAGTTTCTGCCACGGCAGCATTAAATAATATTCGTTCAAAGACTAAAGTATAGTGTATAAGAATGAATAATAATAGTTTGTTCAAGAAAATATGCTCTTTTACAGTCATTTGTGTAATAGTCTTGTCTTGAAACATAACAAGTGGGGGCTCGTCTAAAAGCAATTGTGTTCTACGTGTTTTGTGTTTTGCTTGTTTCGGGTTTTTCGTGTTTTGTGTTTCCGTAGGTAGGCCTATTCTCAATAACTATTTCTGTATATTATTTCCTGAATTTACGTGATAAAAGAGACTATGGCATCAGCTAAGTCGTTTAATGAGGAGAATTTGCCATTAGACTTACTAGTGGCATTGGGCAAATGCCAGGAAGAAAATTTCAACGGATTTGTCGCAGCACTCCGTGTTGCTTGCAACAGTGTGTCACAAACACCGTCTGAAACTTCAGTAAACCCGCCCTCCCAGCCACCACCACCACCACCGCCGGTTCCACCTCGTACGTCAGATAAGCCTCACAGCAGTCCGTCCTCAGTACGCGACGATGGAGTTCTTCGCGCTCTCCAGTTCGAGCTGCCAACGTTCGGCGGTAGAGATGATGTGCGGTCGCCTGAAGAGTTCCTGGACGCCCTAACCAGGTATGCACGCGCATCACACCACGACCACAGATGGCTCCTGCAGGAGGTTGTACCAGTGGCTCTGGTAAGGGATGCGGAGAGATGGTGGACATCTCGTGGAGGTTACTCTTTGTGGGATGCGTTTCAACGGGATTTTTTGAGGGCATTCGGTGTGCCGGATCGCATCCGCCGCCTCCGCATGGAGCTGGACGCTCGGACGCAACATCCGGACGAAGATTTTGCTTCCTTCGTGAGAGTGATTGATGCATACTATCACCGTATAGGGCAGGCCGTGTCGGAGGAAGAAAAAATAGAACGCGTTCTCGCCCAAGCGACGCCGTTCACTAGGCAGCTATTGTGGGGACGCTCCTTCTCCTCACTGGTTGACATGGAGGACACCGGTCCAGAGATCCAGGAGTTTGTGTGGAGGACACAACATTATCAGCTTCCCCCTCTACCGTCCACATGCCTGGAACGGGACTTGGCGTTCCACCCAGTTAACCAGGCTGGTTCCCCGGCTGCCACGTCTTCGACGCTGCGTCGTCAGTCTAAAGCAGATGATACCTGTAGGCGGTGCCAAGGCAAAGGACACTGGTCTCACGAATGTTTGACACCTATGTTGCCATCGGCGGCGGGAAACGCCAGAGTGTGAGGGCCGAACCTGCTGGCTTTCATGCAAATGTGTTGCAGGTGAGTAACCTGAGGTCATCCCCTCCTATGTTACTACTACAAGTCGGCTCGTCTAGCCTCAACGCGTTGCTCGACACAGGCTCGTGCGTCAGCCTCATACGAGAGGCCGGCCTGAAAGCCGCTGTTGCATCGGGAGCCAAACCATGCAATGTGTCCCGTCCACTGAGGTTGGGGTCAGGAGTGGCTCTCGCGAGGGCCCAGATTGTCGTACCAATATCCTGGTCAGGGGGCCAACGTCGCCAACGAATGCTGTACCTACCGCAGCTGGCGACCGAGATGATACTGGGCACAGATTTTTTGTTCGCCACAGGAATCTCCCTCCATGTAGCTGAGGGCGGTTGGACTCTTGGATCCGCACCACAACGCGTCATTCCCTTCTCGTCATCAGCTGTCCGCCCACCCTCAGTTGATTACACCGGCTCGGAGGACTTTGGGTGCATCGGGTTGGAGCGTTTGTTCACCAACGTACAACAGCCACAACTCTCTTTACTTTCATCGCTGTCACCGTCATCACCGCCACCGCCGTCGCCAATATCTCCGCCACCGCCAAATCAGCCTGTAGTAAGCAAACTCCCGCCTCTACCTACACGGCGAGAGCAACTCCAGTCGGTGCTGGCGGCCTTGGACGTGGTCTTGCAGTCATCCCACACTACATCAACCCAGCAAATACCGCTGAATGCACGTGGTTCCTCAACTCCTGCTACACTGCCGGAGGTTGCTTTTGCTTCTTCGGCTAAATTGAGTCCCAACGTTGTCCTGGAACAGGTCACCCCACCGATGGTAGCGCATTGTCCTATAAGCGTGCAGCAGCCGATGCGGGATTTGATATCCAGGTATTCCACGCTATTTACGCTCAGGCCTGGCATTACATCGCAGGCTAGTCATAGCATCAACACAGGCGACAACTCTCCGTACAGAAGTAAGTTGCGTCCAGTCAACGCGAAGAAGCGAGAGGTCTTGGATGGTTTGCTTGATGATCTCCTTCGCCAGGGTATAGTACAGCCTTCAAACAGCAACTGGGCATCAGCTCCAGTGATAGTGCCCAAAAAAAGTGGTGGCCATCGATTGGCGATCGACTATCGAGCCATTAACAATCGTACGAAGGTGCCAGTGTACCCCATGCCATCAACAGAATGGGTGTTCGCGCAACTAGGGCAGGCAGCTTGGTTTTCGGTGCTCGACTTATCGCAAGGCTTTCACCAAATCCCAGTAGCACCAGAAGATCGCCCGAAGACGGCTTTCATCTGCCACCGAGGCCTCTTTGAATACTTGCGAATGCCTTTCGGTCTGGCTGGCAGTCCCGCTACGTTCCAGGCCCTCATGGATAACGTACTCCTGGACCTGAAATACAAGTGTGCGATGCCTTTTCTAGACGACGTGCTTGTGTTTTCAAACACGGCAGCTGAGCATGTTCGTGACCTCCAGGCGGTGCTCTTTCGGCTGGAAACAGCGGGTCTTACGATTAACCCGTCGAAAGTTCAGCTTTTCCAGACGTCCCTCAAATTTCTGGGTCACATTATACGTCCTAACGAATGTTGCCCCGATCCAGAGAAAGTAATGGCCGTCTCGTCATTTCCTCGTCCATCCAAAATCAAGGAACTTCAAAGTTTTCTCGGTTTAGTCGGCTATTACCGGAAGTTCTTGCCGGGTATGGCAACCACCACTATGCCATTAACCCGTCTCACACGAAAAAACGTTCCGTGGCACTGGGGTGCGGCTGAAGAAACAGCTTTCCGCACAGTCATTCAGGGATTGACAGATGCCACGGCATTAGCTCTCCCAGACCTCAACAAGCCGTTCAGTGTAGAGACTGATGCCAGTGGGCTGGGAATTGGGGCAGTCTTGCTGCAGGACGATGCCGAGGGTTCATCTCGTCCTGTTGAGTTCATCAGCCGGCAGTTATCCCAACACGAAAGGAACTACACTGTTCAGGAACTCGAGTGTCTCGCCGTTGTGTGGTCTGTGGACAAGTTCCGTCCGTACCTGGAATTCACCCATTTTGACCTCCTCTGCGACCACGCCTCTTTGTCGTGGATGTTCAAAACAGAATTGACATCTAGCAGAGTCCGTCGATGGGTGCTGCGACTCCAGGGATACAACTGCACTGTGAGATTCCGCAAGGGAATATTGAACCTACCGGCAGATGCTTTGAGTCGCGCTCCAGTAGGGCTCGGAGACCCCAAGACATTCGGTGGCGGAGACTCTGCTACCGATTGAGCAGGCGAATAACTTCGTTGCGGCTTGTGCTACAGTTGATGTGTCTGCACTATCCGACGTCCCGACACTCGTTACACATCAAGATAATGACGTCGATCTGGCCGCACTCAAGGCCTATCTGCAATGTAGCCAACTGTCGGTCGAGCCTCGGCTATCCTCATGGATTCAGGCCTCTGCCGCCTCTAGTTCCATCACCAACGATGGCCTTCTGGTCAAACGTGTCGCAGGTCTGCCTGGCAGCGACGAGTCATCTTGCCAGAAAGTATGGCTGCCTCGGACACTCCGTGGTCTAGTTTTGTCAGTGGAGCATTGCCATCCTCTTGGCGGCCACGGCGGTTTCTTACGGACGCTGACAAGAATCCGCAGGTCTTACATCTGGATGGGAATGCGGTCCGATATATCAGAGTTTGTGCGCTCGTGTGCGACTTACCAAACCATCAAACCAAATCGCCAGAAACCGGCAGGCCAGATGGACAGCCGGCTCGCAGACTGCCCATTCGCCGAGCTCAGCATCGACTTCGTAGGGCCATTACCACGAACAAGAAACCGCTATCAATACCTCCTTGTGGTAGTGGACAAATTTACGCGATATTTGGAAGTATTTCCGTTGCGCCAGGCATCCACTGACGCTGTAGTGCCACTGATGTTGGAAGTGTTCGCACGGCATGGCTTTCCTCGAAGTATATCGAGCGACAACGGTAAGCCGTTCGTTAGCGAACTATGGCAAGGTGTGTTGAAGCACTTAAACATTATAGAGCGGCACACCGTCCCCTATCGACCGTGCGGTCAGACAGTCGAGAGGCACAATGCGACACTGAAACAAACTATCATGGCCTACTGTGAAACCCACCGTGACTGGGATCGACGCCTCCATGAGATCCTTTTCGCCCTCCGGTCGGCTACCTCCGTAGCCACCGGGTACTCGCCAGCTTTCCTCACGTACGGTCGCGAGCTACGGGCCCCTTGGCATCTGAACGAGGATGACACCCGTGGTAGAGAAGAGGACGCAGTGTACGAGGGGCATGAGTTTGGTACCGATCTACGAAACCGACTCGAAACAGCGAGAGACTTCGCTGCTCAGCGTGCGAGAGAAGCGCACCACACGGCGAAGGTCCGCTACGACAATTCACGCAAGGTCACAGCATTCCAAGTGGGCGACTTGGTGTGGCGCGACCAACACGTCCTCAGCGATGCCAGTCGAGGTATCTCCGCCAGTCTGACACCAAAAAGGAATGGGCCCTACCGAATAAGTAACGCCATCGGGCGCAATGTGTTTGAACTGGTGGTCCCTGATTCTGGCCATCCGATGGGGAGAGCCAACGCAGACCAACTGTTGAAGTTCGAGCCGGTTCCAGGATGGGCCCGGGACGTGACGACGGCACCGGCTCCGAGGGTGCAGACAGCGCCACCTCCTTCACAAGCTGATCATCCTTTTAACTTGCGTCACCGACAGCCGAAGTTTCAAGGGGGGGAGATTGTTAGGCCTCACCTAACTATATTAATGTACCAAGGGGCAGTGACTCGAGAGATCGCTTGAACCACCGCCATCTACTACTTTTGGCATTGTTGAAGATAAACAACAGAAGGGCTTTTGTTTTTATAAGAAAAGTGATTAATTTTCGTCAGATCGATTTCAGTTTCTGCCACGGCAGCATTAAATAATATTCGTTCAAAGACTAAAGTATAGTGTATAAGAATGAATAATAATAGTTTGTATAAGAAAATATACTCTTTTACTGTCATTTGTGTGAAAGTCTTGTCTTGAAACAACAATATATATATATATATATCTATATACAAATATATATATATATATATATATATCTGTATACAAATATATATATATATATATATATATATCTATATATAAATATATATATATATATATATATATATATATATATATATATATATATATATATATATATATATATATATATATATATATATATATATATATATATATATTATAACATTTAAACTTTCACGACTCATTTTATAATAATGATATATATTCAATAGGGAGATTAAAGTCGTGTATGAAATTGTGAAATATTTTTGATATCTCCACGTTTCAACCATTATGTTATGGCCTTTTTCAAGAGAATTATTGAACTGAATATGACAAAAATAATTGTAATCGATTATTTCTTAACATATGCACTTGGATACCACTACGTTTTTAACAGAGTGGATGGAACCCTGGCTCATTAAACACAAATACGAAAATTGTTCGAATATCAGTGAAAAAATATAAAAGCGAGCATGAAAATAGTGAGATTGAGAATAAAAATAAAAATATAAATACAAATAAAAATAAAAATAAAAAATGATAAAAATAAAAAGTGGCTGACTCGATACAAGACTTTTCGATTCATCTTGGCCGCAGATCGTAGGAATATCTTTTTGGTCCTCTTGTTTCGGTATCTTCATTCACTTGTTGAGGGGCACTGCACTCGAGTTGTGGCCTTCTTCCCATTCTTTTCAAAGATGCGAGAGCTGTGGACCAACTTGGACATGATGTATCCGCTGTCTTCACCGTTGAAATTGTGAGGGTGTTTTCTTATTTCGATGGCCTCGCTTATTGCCCTTGGCCATCGTTTCACTTGACGATCCACAACTTTTGCATCTTCATAAAGAATACGATGCTTTTCCTCGATAGCATGCTTTGCTATGGCTGAATTATGTACATTGCCGACCCTCTCATTATATTTGTGCTGTTTAAGCCTGGCAGATACTGGTTTCATCGTTTGCCCAATATATGATAACCCACATTCGCATGGAACCTCATATACCCCAAAGTTCTCCAAGGGAATCCTATCTTTGGCCGTCACATAGTGGTCTCTCAGCACGTTATCCGCGGTGAACAATGTTTGGATTTTATTCTTTTTTAACATTCTACTGATTTTGTCAGTGACGCCACTTATGTATGGTAGTGAAGCCAATGCGATTGACTTATCAACGTCATTCTCTTCCGCTCTGTCTCTCGGTATAAAAGCCATGGATTTTTCGATTTGTTGATGTGAGTAGCCATTATTTTTGAATATTGTTTTAAGGTGGGTTAACTCTGATAACAAATGGTCTTTATCCGACAATCTCTTCGATCTTGTCACCAGTGAATTCAGTACTGATTGTTTCTGAGCCGGGTGATGATTGGAGCTTCCGTGAAGATATCTATTTGTATGAGTTTCTTTTCTATAAACTGAATGCCCTGGTGAGTTGTCGCCTGTGTTGATGCTATGACTAGCCTGCGATGTAATGCCAGGCCTGAGCGTAAATAGCGTGGAATACCTGGATATCAAATCCCGCATCGGCTGCTGCACGCTTATAGGACAATGCGCTACCATCGGTGGGGTGACCTGTTCCAGGACAACGTTGGGACTCAATTTAGCCGAAGAAGCAAAAGCAACCTCCGGCAGTGTAGCAGGAGTTGAGGAACCACGTGCATTCAGCGGTATTTGCTGGGTTGATGTAGTGTGGGATGACTGCAAGACCACGTCCAAGGCCGTCAGCACCGACTGGAGTTGCTCTCGCCGTGTAGGTAGAGGCGGGAGTTTGCTTACTACAGGCTGATTTGTCGGTGGCGGAGATATTGGCGATGGCGGTGGCGGTGATGACGGTGACAGCGATGAAAGTGAAGAGAGTTGTGGCTGTTGTACGTTGGTGAACAAACGCTCCAACCCGATGCACCCAAAGTCCTCCGAGCCGGTGTAATCAACTGAGGGTGGGCGGACAGCTTATGACGAGAAGGGAATGACGCGTTGTGGTGCGGATCCAGGAGTCCAACCGCCCTCAGCTACATGGAGGGAGATTCCTGTGGCGAACAAAAAATCTGTGCCCAGTATCATTTCGGTCGCCAGCTGCGGTAGGTACAGCATTCGTTGGCGACGTTGGCCCCCTGACCAGGATATTGGTACGACAATCTGGGCCCTCGCGAGAGCCACTCCTGACCCCAACCTCAGTGGACGGGACACATTGCATGGTTTGGCTCCCGCTGCAACAGCGGCTTTCAGGCCGGCCTCTCCTATGAGGCTGACGCCGTCTTCTTGCAACTTCTGGTTGCGTCTTCTGCAACCGTCTTCTTTTCTTTCCAGAAGAATGTCAAGAAATGGTAATTTACAATTTACTTCTTTTTCCATTGTGAATTTAATTTTCCTGTTTATCGAATTCATAAAATTCAGAAATTTGTCGAGTTCCTCTTCCCCATGTGACCAAATCATGAAGCAATCGTCGATGTAGCGATAGAAGCATGAAGGCTTCAATTTTGCATTCTTCAAGGCGTATTCCTCTAAGTTTTCCATGAAAATGTTCGCTACAAATGGTGAAAGTGGAGATCCCATTGCCAGTCCCTCTTTTTGTCTATACATTCTCTGTTCGTACATAAAATAACTACATTCCAGGCATCCCTGAATCAAATCACACCATGGCTTGGCAAACTTCTTCTTGTATCTCAACAAATCCATAGCTTCATTCACCGGTACGTTACTGAATAATGACACTACGTCCAGGCTCACTAGCAAATCATTTGAATTCAAAGTTTTATTTCTTATCGCTGTGAGAAATTGTACTGAATTTTTAATATAGCTTCTCACTGATTACATATATGATAGCCCACATATTTAGAAGATTCAACAGACAAATTCTAAGGTATCATATTCATAAAACGAGAAAATCTCTGAGCTTTTTATCACGTGACATTTCTGATTTGGAAACAAAAATTTCCTATATTTTGAGTCGAGATATATATTGTACGTTATCACGTTTAACTCAAGAAAAGGCTGAAGCAGTGAGACTATCAACCAGAGCTATTCACGTTAGAAAGTTCGGAAATCTTTTCAATAAACAACACCCTATTCACAATAATATATCAACATATACTACTAATTCTTCGAATTAATTAGTAAGTTCTAAATTTGTGATAAACTTGACGAACATTCAACTCACTAATGTACAGTGTAGTGTTCTTGGTAGGGGGTTCAATTATTCTGCCACGCCTCGTACTATGCCTATTGAGAAGATAATTATTGGAGTAGAAGTAGATGTTAGAAGATTACCCAAGGACTTGGCCGAGCAAATTCGACAGGATACGTCCAGAATTTTGAGAGATTCAAAGCTACCACGTAAAAATATTACCTATGACGAGACGAAGGCATTGAAAGAGTTAAGAAATAACTCGGAAATTGTTATACTTAAGGCAGATAAAGGCAACGCAACTGTTGTCATGTATAAAGATGAATATTCAAGCAAAATGAGAGCTCTACTGCATGACGCTAATAATTATATAGAGTTAAAAAGGAACCCAACAAGTACTTATGAGAATAAGCTAACCAACTTGTTACAAGATGTACCGTTCACTAAAGAACTCAAAAAGGAATTAACACCACAAGATAGCGTAATACCAAAAATATACGGACTTCCAAAATACCACAAAGAAGGGGTGCCATTAAGGCCTATAGTGAGCGCTATAAAATCCCCAGCACCTGAAATATCTAGAACATTGACAAAGCTTTTCAAAATTGAAAACGAATCAGTTAGAAGCTATAATAAAAATTCAGTACAATTTCTCACAGCGATAAGAAATAAAACTTTAGATTCAAATGATTTGCTAGTGAGCCTGGACGTAGTTTCATTATTTAGTAACGTACCGGTGAATGAAGCTATGGATTTGTTGAGATACAAGAAGAAGTTTGCCAAGCCATGGTGTGATTTGATTCAGGGATGCCTGGAATGTAGTTATTTTATGTGCGAACAGAGAATGTATGGACAAAAAGAGGGACTGGCAATGGGATCTCCACTTTCACCATTTGTAGCGAACATTTTCATGGAAAACTTAGAGGAATACGCCTTGAAGAATTCAAAATTGAAGCCTTCATGCTTCTATCGCTACATCGACGATTAGTTCATGATTTGGTCACATGGGGAAGAGGAACTCGACAAATTCCTGAATTTTATGAATTCGATAAACAGGAAAATTAAATTCACAATGGAAAAAGAAGTAAATTGTAAATTACCATTTCTTGACATTCTTCTGGAAAGAAAAGAAGACGGTTCAATTGGGCATTCAGTTTATAGAAAAGAAACTCATACAAATAGATATCTTCACGGAAGCTCCAATCATCACCCGGCTCAGAAACAATCAGTACTGAATTCACTGGTGACAAGATCGAAGAGATTGTCGGATAAAGACCATTTGTTATCAGAGTTAACCCACCTTAAAACAATATTCAAAAATAATGGCTACTCACATCAACAAATCGAAAAATCCATGGCTTTTATACCGAGAGACAGAGCGGAAGAGAATGACGTTGATAAGTCAATCGCATTGGCTTCACTACCATACATAAGTGGCGTCACTGACAAAATCAGTAGAATGTTGAAAAGGAATAAAATCCAAACATTGTTCACCGCGGATAACGTGCTGAGAGACCACTATGTGACGGCCAAAGATAGGATTCCCTTGGAGAACTGTGGGGTATATGAGGTTCCATGCGAATGTGGGTTATCATATATTGGGCAAACGATGAAACCAGTATCTGCCAGGCTTAAACAGCACAAATATAATGAGAGGGTCGGCAATGTACATAATTCAGCCATAGCAAAGCATGCTATTGAAGAAAGGCATCGTATTCTTTATGAAGATGCAAAAGTTGTGGATCGTCAAGTGAAACGATGGCCAAGGGCAATAAGCGAGGCCATCGAAATAAGACACACAATAACACATAAATAAACACATAACACAAATAACAATTAAATAACAAATAACAAATAAAAACACAAATAACACAGGTCTAAGTGGCCGTGAATGATTGCAGTTGATGAG
>OZ023329.1:13198504-13267261 GCA_964007535.1 Brachyptera risi
ATTCGCCATTTTCTGGAGTCGTTCTTGTCTTCTTGAGGTACTCGAATCGAATGGCATACGCTCTCTCCAGTGAGTCCTATATAGGGAAATGCCCGACCAATGAGCGACGAGGATCACGATCCTGACGTTTTCATTGGTTCGCGCGTTGACGGTGGGCCAAGTCTGGCTCCTGGTCGCTCGGTCCGATGTGCGAATGCCTCTGCTCGTCACCGGTGGGTTGAATGTTGGGTCGACTGGCCGGGTGTCGCTTTCGGATCGGACTGCCTTCTTGAGAGTCTCCGCATGGAGCTGGATGCGCGTACTGGGCTCGCCCTGGGCGTTGGTGCTGACCACGACGTCTCGTCCCCGGTCGTCCCGGAAGGTGGAGTTCGGGCCTGTGACAAAGTCCCGTCGATAGGCTGGACCGTGTGGACGGTTGTGATAAGAACGGCCTTTTTGAGGGCGTTCACAGCGAGGTGGCTGCGCGTGTTAGGCCTGGCTTGAGTCGTGGTAGTGATCTCGGCCTTGCGTCTCCGGTCCGTCTTGGCTGGTACAGTCCGGGCATGTGACTGTATCTTGTCGGTGGGCTCGACTGCGTGGATGGCTTCGGTGGACAGGATGGGCTTCCATGCTTATGGAAGACGGCGGCTGTCGTTCCGAGCGTTCATGTTGTGCTCTCGCTTCTCGATCTCGATACTCTCGCGAACTGCACGTTTGTCGAAGTTCTCAACGTTTGCGAGAGAATGCGCGCCCCTGATGTGGATGGCGTGGTCATTTGTTTTCTGCATGCTGAGCAAGAGATGACGATTCTGCGTTGAGAGTGACTATTCTGATATGTTCTTGTGGGCGTACGGCTATCTTCCTTCCTGTCTGACCGATGTAAGTTGCAGGTACCTCGTATACACCTTTGCCTTCAAGGAGGACTTGATCTTTGACGCTTCTGAGGACCGTCCCTATTTTCTTGTCCGTGTGGAAGATGGACTTTATGTTGACTTCGGCCAGGAGTTTACTGATGCGGTCAGAGTTACCCTCGACGTAAGGGAGATATGCGTACGCCGGAGGTTTCACAGCGTCTTCTTCTTCCGTTCGTGTTCTGGGTTTCCGATCCCATGATTGATGAGGCGATTGGAAAAACCTAAGAAACCGGATGGGAACCTCAGTCACACTGTCTACAGAAAAGCAACCCACACCAACCGTTATCTGCACGTCACATCTCACCACCATCCATCGCAGATAAGATCAGTGGCCAACTCACTCGCCACCCGCTCGAAAAGGAAATCAGATGCCGAGAAAATTGGAGCCGAGAAGAAAACTCTACACCAAGCTTTGTTGCTGAATGGTTTTTCCAATCGCCTCATCAACAAGGCATGGGATCGGAAACCCAGAACACGAACGGAAGAAGACGCTGTGAAACCTCTGGCGTACGCATATCTCCCCTACGTCGAGGGTACCTCTGACCGCATCAGTAAACTCCTGGCCGAAGTCAACATAAAGTCCATCTTCAACACGGACAAGAAAATAGGGACGGTCCTCAGAAGCGTCAAAGATCAAGTCCCCCTTGAAGGCAAAGGTGTATACGAGGTACCTTGCGGCCACTGTGCCCAAACTTACATCGGTCAGACAGGAAGGAAGATAGCCGTACGCCTACAAGAACATATCAGGAACGTCACTCTCAACGCAGAATCGTCATCTCTTGCTCAGCATGCCAAAACAACTGGTCACGCCATCCACTTCAGGGGCGCGGATTCTCTCGCAAACGTTGAGAACTTCGACCAACGTGCAGTTCGCGAGAGTATCGAGATCAAGAAGCGAGAGCACAACATGAACGCTCGGAACGACAGCCGCCGTCTTCCACAAGCATGGAAGCCCATCCTGTCCACCATAGCCATCCACGCAGTCGAGCCCACCGACGAGATACGGTCACACGCCCGGACTGTAAGACGGACCGGAGACGCAATCTCGAGATCACTAATACGACACGCGCAGCCAGCTCGCTGTGAACGCCCTTAAAAATGCTGTTCTTATCACAACCGTCCACACGGTCCAGCCGATCGACGCGACTTTGTCACAGGCCCGAACTCCACCATCCGAGACGGACCGGGGACGAGACGTCGTGGCCAGCACCAACGCCCAGGGCGAGCCCAGTACGCGCAATCAGCTCCATGCGGAGACTCTCAAGAAGGCAGTCCGATCCGAAAGCGACACCCGGCTAGTCGACCTAACATCCAACCCACCGGTGACGAGCAGAGGCATTCGCACATCGGACCGAGCGACCAGGAGCCAGACTTAGCCCACCGTCAACGCGCGAACCAATGAAAACGTCAGGATCGTGATCCTCGTCGCTCTTTGGTCGGTCATTTTTTGCCATTCTATTCGAGTACCTCAAGAAGACAAGAACGACTCCAGAAGTCGAGTTACAGGGTTCTTTTCAATACCACCCACACTCATCCCAGAAGGGCAAATCTCCGCAAGGCCAGTATTACCATCAACCATCGGCCCTCAAAACTTCAGACATCACATAATTCGCCTCTACGGGGAGGAAACATCTCACCAAACCAGGACTTTCGAGAAACTACGTATCAAGAGATCTAAACTTCTCTGTGACCTGATTTCCTTGAAACGCTGCAGAGACCACAACATCACTCCGGCTTTCCTACGACTTCACCATCACACCTCGACACCGGCTACCGATCGCATACTAGCAAGGCAAGCGCAGCGCTACTCCGCGCATGCATTTCTTTAACTCACAGATGCCTGAATCACTCGTCACGTCAGCTGTACGACCTTCATATCGGACTTAGCGCTGTTCTTCACCCTCTCATCCTCGACAAGTTGAAATTCGCCTCCAGTGGACTAGCCGCTGACAAACACCGTCCAAACCACGATTAAACACAAGCCCAAGTTCGACAGACTTCAACCCAGCACGCACTACTTCTGCTACCTCTGGATGTGCGAACAAGTTTGACCCCTCCCGGGTTGTTGTCAATCTCTCGTCTGAACATTTCACTGTACCGGCCATGGAATCTTTGGCGAAGGGCTTCAACTTCGCCATCACGCCTAATCGTCAGCCCATCGAGAAGATAATTTGCGGGTCGGAAACGGCTGTTAAACTTCTCCCGGCGGCCACAGCCTAACGCATTCCTCAAAAAACTTCGATCAAGGCCAAGCTTACACAGATAAACATCTCCATGGAAGAACTTAGAGCTCTCAAAGACCTCCGGCTCAACCCTGACATCGTAGTACTGCCAGCAGAATAAAGGCAATGCCACCGTGGTACTGAACACCAAGGACTATCAGGAGAAGATGCTCACGATCTTGGCAGACCCAGCCTACGTACTCACCGAACGAGACCCGACAGTTTACCTCGAGAAGAAGACAATCTCCGATCGAGGCGTCGGTCCAGCGACATCTCATCCCGTCAGCTAACTCGTCACACATCCCGAGACTCTATGGACTTCCCAAGATACACAAGACGGACACGCCGCTCCGCCCGATAGTCAGCGCAGTCGGTTCGCCCACACAGGCCTTGGCGCGTCATCTAGCCAAGATAATGCAACCCTTAGCTGAGGACGCCTCTTCATACATCAAGAACTCGACACACTTTGTGGACTTGCTGCACGGCATGCACACTGAACCCGAAGACCAGCTGATCAGTTTCGACGTGGTGTCACTGTTTACGAAGATCCCTGTGGACGTGCCATTATCATCCCACTGGAAATGGATCTGTCACCTTCAGGCGATAAAACGTGCCATCATGATCCACTCTCGAAAGAACCTTTGAGCAATATCCCTCTCATGATGGATCAGTCACCATCAGTCTATGGTACGTGAAGTTATTATCTAACTCGGGATGTCACCGTCACCTCTTGGCAATGTCACGTGTCCACATGATCCCTTCGGAATGGAACCGGTGAATCTAGTTAGAAAAACGTGACGTTAACATCCAACTCGGGATGAAACTGTCAATTCTGGGCAATGTAACGTGCCGTTATCGACCCACTCGAGATGAATTCATTACCAATGGGCAATGTCACGTGCCGTTATCATCAAACTCGGGATAGAACAGTCACCGCTAGGCAATGTCACGTGCCGTCAACATCCCACTCGGGATGAAACGATCTACTCTGGGCAATGTGAAGTGCCGTTATCATCCCAATCGTGTTCAATGCGTCACTTCTAGGTATTGTGACGTGCCGTTGCCGTCTCAAAAGGGATGGATCTGTAACCTTTAGACAATCTCACGTGCCATTATCGTCCCACTCGAGATTGAAGCGTCACCTCTAAGCTATGTAACGTGCCGTTTTCATCTCACTCGTGATGGAACCGTCTCCTTTGCGCAATGTCACGTGCCGTAAACATCCCAATCGGGATGAATCCGTCAGCTCTAGGTGAAATAAAGTGCCGTTATCATCCATCTCGAGATGGAACCGTCAATCTCCAAGCAATGTAACGTGTCGTTATCATCCCACTCGGGATAGAACGGTCACCTCTGGGCAATGTCACGTGCCGTCATCGTTCCACTCGAGATGGATCTGTCTTTTTTGGGCAGTGAAACGTGGCGTTATCATCCCAAACGGGTTGAAATCGTCACCTCTAGCCAATGTATCGTGCCGTCATCATCCCACTCGGAATGGATCCGTTACCACCAAGTTATTCATCCAACTCGTGATGGAAGCGTAACACTGAGATTATGTGATTATGTGATCAGTCCCAGGGGGTGAACGATCGTGACCCGAGTTACTGTACGAACACGTGCCAAGTATTTGAAATTCTGATGTCAACGTTCATGCAAGGACGGATATGAAACATCTCACGACACAAACCTTTCTTGCCACCTCTTACACTTGACCTATCCCAGTATGTGATGGATGAGTCACCTTACTACAATACAACTCACCACTCGGGAACGATCTGTAACCTTCAGACTGTATCTCGCCGATATCATCTCACTCGGATTGAAACATTCACCTCCAGGCAACGTCACGAGCTGTTATCATCCCACTCGATATGAAACCGTCAGCTCTAGGCAATGGAACGTGCCGTCATTATACCACTCGCGATGAAACAGTCAGCTCTGGGCAATGTAAAGTGTTGATATCATCCCACTCGTGTTCAACGCGTCACTTCTAGGCACATATCATAGAAGTGAGACATGTCTCACTAGGGATGGATCTGTAACCTTTAGACAATCTCACGTGCCATTATCGTCCAACTCGGGATCGAACCGTCACTTCTAGGCAATGTCACGTTATCATACTACTCGGGATGGAACCGTCACCTATGGGCAATGTCACGTTCCGTTATCATCCCACCCAGCATGAAATCGTCTCCTCTGGGCAATGTCAAGTGCAGTCATCATTCCACTCGAGATGGATCTGTCGCTTTCAGGCAGTGTAACGTGCCGTTTTCATCCTAGAGGGGTGAAACCGTCACCTCCAGGCAATCTAACGTGCAATGATCATCACATTCGGAATGAAACAGTCACTTCCATCAACATCACGCGCCGTTATCATCCCACTCGATAAGAAACCGTCAGCTCTAGGCAATTGAACAAAAGAACTTACTCGGGATGGAACCGTCACCTTAGGCCAATGTGATGTGTCGTTATCATCCCATTCGGGATGGATCCGTCTCCATCAGGGAATAAAACGTGCCATTATTACCACCCTCAGGGTTGAACCCCTTTTCAGAAAAGTGACGTACTATTTTCATTCAACTCGTGATGGAAGCGTCACACCTAGGTAATGAACCTATAATCACTGATCAGTCCCAGGGGATTAACGATCGTGTCCCAAGTTACTCTACAAACACGTGCCAAGGATTTAATATCTGATGTCAACGTTCCGGCAAGGGTGGTTCCAATCCATCTCATGACACTGACCTTTCTTGCCACCTTCCCTTATCATTCCACTCGGAATGGAACCGTCACCCCCAAAGAATGTAAAGTGCCGTAATCATCCCACTCGGGATCGGACAGTCACCCTCAGGTTATGTAACACAATAAACACTGATCAGTCCCGTGGAGTGAACGATCCACTCCCTAGTTACTACAAAAACAACTAAAAGGGATTTGTTATTTTGATGCCAACCTCCCGGCAGGTATGGAAATGTTCCATCCCTCATTACTGATCTGATCCTTCCTTGCCACCTCTTGCCACCTCTTGCTCCTTCCTTGCCATTAAAAATCCCAGTTTTCAATTAATCAGTCACCTAACGACAATGTACCGTATCATCCGTATATGTACCGTACCGTTATCATCCCACTCGGAATGTAACTGTCACCCTTTGGCGAAGTAACGAAGCAGTCATCATCCCTATAGAGATGGAACTGTCTCATAACGACAATGTAACCGACCTTTATTTTCCCACTCTGGATGGAACAGTCACCTCCAGGATGTCACGTGCCCACTTGAATTTCAAAAAAACGTGCCGTTTTAATCTCACTCGCGATGGAACCGTCACCTCTGGGCAAGGTCACGTGTCGTTACTATCCCACTCGTGATTGAACCGTCACCTCCAAGCAATGTCACGTGCCGTTATCATCCCACTCGTGATGAATCTGTCACCTTGAGTCAGTGTTACGTGCCGATATCATCCCACCCGGGGGAATAAGTCACCATTTATTAGTTTTCACCTC
Source organism: Brachyptera risi (assembly GCA_964007535.1). Taxonomy (NCBI): domain Eukaryota; kingdom Metazoa; phylum Arthropoda; class Insecta; order Plecoptera; family Taeniopterygidae; genus Brachyptera; species Brachyptera risi. The sequence goes on from OZ023329.1 coordinate 13,205,121, forward strand.
GAAAGGAAAAGGTCGTATGTTACAATTTCACGTTTTTGAAGTTTATACATGAAAAAATCGAGCTCGAGCTGAATTTTCTGTTCTCAATAACGTCGTATATCTTGTTCGTATATCTTTGTAAACGTAAAATTAATGAGACCGTAACTTTGTATGTAATATATGTATATATTTACTCCATCAAAAACGGGGTATGTGTGGCAATAATGGCGTATGTGTAGATAGCATTTTTTATAACGTCGTAAGGCTACATACGGCCTTTTACCATGACCAATAAGTTTTTGACAATTGTTTCATACGACGTTATGCTGTGGTATAAGCTCGTATGTGTCTCTTTTGAATAAAGTCGTATGAATCGTGGAGTTGGTTATACATTTTACACATACGACCTTTTGTCATATCATTATTATTTCGGTAATTGAACATAATAATGTGTCTGCGATTGGATTAAGTCGTATGTGTGCTCAGAAGCGAAATTACAAACGAAGTTTGAATACAGGTGATATAGGTGTGAATACATTAGTTTAAGTTTTCCATACGCGGATGTATCTTCTAAAATAACAAGGTAAGATTGCATTGATAAATACGTATTAATCAATCGAGTATACATGGTATGCTTACTGATACCCAGTATTAGCTTACAAAAGAACAGCAATTCGAAGAATGCAAGTTAGACCATACCGAAGTGTCTAACACGTGTTCATGAAATACACATGGTTAAATAGACGTTTACAACTACAAGTTCCGTGTTCATTCATTAATGATCTAATTGCAGATTGAGATGTCCTCACTAGCTAAAAAAATCCTGGAAATGTGTATTGGAGAGAGAAGTAATGATAAACATAGCGAAGGTAGGTTTTTGAAGTTTTTTTCAAGTAGGCTTAGGCCCTAGATTAGTAGTGTGTAGTGTGTTAGACGCGTTGGTTAGGCCTTGATGCTGATGATTTTTATTTGCATTCACTCTACTCTTTGAGTGGACCAGAGATCAGAAAACTTTTTAACTAATGTTATTTCTACAATATGTACTTAGCATGTAATTTGCTAAGGTTTACAATCCAATCATAGAACATTTCAAAAGAGATGCCGGTAGATTAAAAAGAAATATCTACTATTAGTATGTTGGCTGGAATATCTAACTTAACATTAGTGTTGTTTTAATCATTCAGTTACTGCAACCAAAGATGAAAGTTCACTAAGAAAACCGTCGAATACACCAAAAAGGCCTAAACAATCTAGACCAGGTTTCAAAAGAGTGTTATCTTACAGTAAAAACTCGCAACTTGCCCAATATTCGTCTAAGCACGAAGTAGTTTCTGAGATCCAGACTGGTCCAGAAGTTTCCTATACTGCCTTAACTGAACACGAAGTGGATCCTGTGATTCAAACTGATCTCGGAGGTTCCAATACTGCCTTACCTGAGCACGAAGTAGTTCCTGTTATTCAAACTGATCTCGGAGGTTCCAATACTGCCTCACTTGAGTACGAAGGAGTTCGTCATCATCGCACTCGGAATGGAACCTTCACCATAGGGCGATGTAACGTGACGGTATCATAAAAATCGCAAAGAAACAGGCACCACTAGACAATCGAACGTGCCGTTATTTGTCACAAATCTGACATCCTTCAATGTTACGAGCCGATATCATCCCAATCACGATGGAACTCTCACACTTGGGTAGTGTAATGTGCTGTTATCCTCTCACTCAGAATGGAACTGTCACCACCGGCAATGTAACGTGCCGTTATCATCCCAACCGGGATTCAACCATCACCCCCAGTCAATGTCTCATTTTGTTATCATCCATTGGGAATAAAATTATCACCTCTGAGCAATGTAACATGAAGTTATCATCCCACACGGGATGAAAACATCAACTCGAGGTTATGTAACGTACTTTTATCATCTCACTCGCTTTGGAACTGTCACCTTCGGGCTGATCAACGTAACGTTATCATCCCAATTGCGATGGAACTGTCACCTGCGGGCACTGTCAGAATTCCGGTTCCATCCCAATCGTGATTGTACAATCACGTGCAATGTCACGTGCCATTATCATCCAACTCGGTATGGATCTGTTACCACTAAACAATGACAAGTGGCTATATCATCACACTCGGGATGAAACCGTCACCTCCGCGGAATGTAACGTGCCTTTGGGCAATGAAACGTGCCGCTATCATCCCACTCGCGATGGATCTGTCACCTTTGGGCTATGTAAAGTGCCGTTTCCATCCCACTCGCGATGAAACTTGGGATGGATCTGTCACCTTTAGGCAATGTCACGTGCCGTTATCACACCACTCAAGATTGATGTGTCACCTCTAGTTATGTTACGGGCCATTATGATCCCACTCGGGACGTGCCGAAAACATCCCACTCTGGATGGAACCGTAACTACTTGACTATGTTACGTGCCGTTATCATTCCACTTGAGATGATGAGGTTAACTTCAGGCGATGAATGCGCGGCGCGTTGATTCGTTATGGAATTGCCGTGCCTAGATTTTCCGGTACCATTCTGCATGGAACCGTGACTTCTAGGCATTGTCACGTGCCATTAACATGCTACTCGGGATAAAAACATCTGCCATACCTGGCATACCATACCTGCCATACCATTTCACCTGCCCATATTATTCCACTCGGGACGAAACCGTCGAATCTGGACAATGTAACGTAACGTTATCATCCCATTCGTGATGTAACCGTCACCTCTAGGCAATGTCACGTGCCGTTATGTCCCAACTCGAGAAGGATCTGTCACCTCCAGGCAATGTCACGTGCCGTTATCATCAGACTCGCGGTGAAACCGTCACATTTAGGTGTTGAACCAAATTGACTCTGATCAGTCCCGAGGAGTGAACGATTAACTTCCAAGATACTGTACAAACACGTGTCAGGGATTCAATATTTTGATGTCAATGTTCCGGCTTGGATAGATCCAATCCATCTCGCTGTTCTTCCTTGCCACCTTGAATTCTTTACCAATTCCAGTTTGTGATGGATCAGTTCCATGTAACTCACCGTTGTCCTAACCGTTATCATCCCACTCGGGATGGATCAGTCACCCTTGGGCGATAGAACGTTTCGTTATCATACTACTAGTGATCATACTAACCATGCTTATCATACTCATCATACCAACCGTCAACTACGGCCATGTGACGTGTCGTTATCATCTCACTCAGGATGGATCTGTCAGCTTTAGGCAATGTAATGTACCATTATAATCCCACACGCTATGGAACTGTCACTTCTGAGTGCTGTATACCTATCACTCGGAATGGAACCGTCATTTTTGGGCAATGTAACGTGTCATTAACGTCCCATTCGAGGTGGAAACATCACCTCTGGGAAATGACACTTGCCGTTATTATATCACTCGAGAGGGAACCGTCACCTCTGGGGAATGTCACGTGACTTCATCATCCCACTCGTGATTGTACCGTCACCTCTAGTTTATGTCACGTGCCAGTAACATTCAACCCGGGATGGATCTGTCACCGTGAGGCAGTGTTACGGTCGTTATTATCCCACTCGGGATGGATCTTGCACCTTTAGGCAATTTGACGTGCCATTATCATCCCACTATGGGACCTCGCTGTCGATGCGCCTTAAAACCCTAATATTAATTCATGGGATGGAACCGTCACTTTTGGGCAATGTCACGTTCGGTTATCATCCCACTCTGTATGGAACCGTCACCTCTAGGCAAGGTCACGTGCTTCCAAAATCCCACTCATGAAGAAACCGTCACCTTTGGGCAGTGTATCTTACCGTTTCAAACGCAATTGTGATGGATATGTCACCTATCGGCAGGGTCATATGCCGTTTTCATCTTACTTGGGATGGATGCGTCAACTTTCGGTAATGCAGTGAACCGTTATCAACCTAATCGGGATTGAACCTTCACATTTGAGCAATGTAATTTGCCATTATCATCCCAATCGCAATGGAACTGTCACCTCTGGGCACTGTAAGGTGCCGATATCATCTCACTCGTGATGGAACCGTCACTTCTGCTTGATGTTACGCGGTAAACAATGATCAGTCCCAGAAAGTGACCCCTCCTAATTTACTTTGAACACACGTTCCAGAAATTCGTTTCTTTTATGCCAGCGTTCGACGGGGACATCTAATCCATCTCACCTTACTGATCGCATCCTCACTCGCCTCCTCACATACTGTTATGAATCACGGCCTTCTCAACACACACTGTTGAAATCTCTTTCAGTGAATTGTTGAGAAGGCCGTGAAGTTTTGTTCTCACATTGTTGTGAGAATGAAAATTATAAATTTGTTTTTTTGAGTGAAATAAAGACAGATCAAATTTTGATCCACACTACTCTCTTAGTATCTCTTGAAAATTATTATTTATAACCTGGATCATGACTATTTCCACGATATACAATGGATCAATACATATGCTACAATACATATCCAGCAATACAATATGCTGGATAATTCGCCGGATCATTCAACATCAGCATTTGCTGACGGCTGTCGGGGGTGGCAACTTTATTCTCTCTACCTTCGACTAGTAGGCCCATTTTAAAGACGCATCAGCAATCGCTATGCCCACGAATAATTCAACACCAATTTCAACACCGCTTCACTCAACATCCACAGATATTATAGCAAAGGCATGAAAGGCATCAAATTACCAACATTTTCGGGTGTAGGGGACGCGAAGTCACCGGAAATATTTATCCCTCTTTTGTTTCGGTATGCAAGAGCTATGCAGAAGTCTCATGAATGGTTGATCATGAATGTGTTGCACGTAGCCCTTGTTGAAGACGCGTTCCGCTGGTAGGTTTCACGTGGGGGATATTCGGTATGGGAGTCGTTCGAGAGAGATTTCATTATAGCATATGGCTAACCAGAGCATTACAGGATACAGGACAAGCGATACTGGAGGCACGAATTCAGCATCCGGACGAGCATCTAGGAGCTTATGTTCGAGTGATTGCAGAATATTTTAACCGTCTGAACAGCACGGCATCAATGGAGGAGAAAGTTCAACGAGTCTTGCTTCAAGTTACACCACATTTCAAGTACTTATTACAAGGTAAGAAATTCATCATTCTTCAGGAGATGGAAAATGAGAGTGCAAAAATTGCAAAGTTTCTGTATGAGAACGCCGTTTATCACCTATTACCATCAGTTGAAAACTCTCGGAAAAATTCTTGCTTTCCGTCCGTTGAACGTACCCAACAACGATTTATTCATAAATGAGGTGTCGTGTCGGTACACAATAAGGTCGATACTAGCGAAGAAACTTGCAATCGGTGTTCGGGACGCCTACTGTAGACCATCGAAAAGTAGGAAAACAGAGTCAAGGAATAAGTACACACCTGGGAAACGAACGCCAGTGATGCATAGGATCATGCAAGTAGAGGGTGTTGTGGAATGTGAACCACTGGTGAAAGTACGAATTGGGAATCAATGTTCCTGGCTCTACTAGATAGTGGTTCCAACATTTGTTTGATCAACTATAGCGTAATGGATGCAGCGAAAGAGACAGGTGAATGCCTTCAGTAAAATCAGCAAGCGTTACTATTCGCCCAAGGTCAGGATGAGTCTATGCATTCAACGGTAGTAAAGATAACATGGTTGAAAGGGAACACAGATCACTGTTTTGTTTACCTGCCTAATTTGAATAGCGATATAAGAGATTTTCTCCGATCCACAGTGCCCATCGGCACGATTATATTATGATTACCACACGTTAATACATACGTATTACGATTATATTACGATATGATCGTATATTAGGATTAACACGTTGACAGCAGTTAAGAATATTCATTTGGTTTTTTTTAGTATACACTTCCAAGTTCTCTCTTGGCGACAACAATCCAACAACCTTCTTTTCTTTTTCCTCGGCTTCTAAGATCCCCACAATCCTACCAACCTAACTATTTATATCCAGGCCATGACCAACCTAACTATTTATACCCAGGCCATGGCTATGACATGGGGACAATCCACTAATATTCAATATGATTAATCACAATGGATTATTCACTTTCATATGATAATAACCTATCCTAACTAAACACATTGATCCTACAATTAATCATCTTCCAGGAATCTAAGTGTAACATAAGCAGTCCAGGTCGGCGTGATCTGAAATTATAGGTTCGGGCAGCAACATCCTCCACATCCAACTCGATGTCATGCGGTCCCATATCTTCTTCCATTTCCGTATCCCCTATCCTATCTTCTGGTGCGTCTTCCCTTCTCTCATCGTCTCCCTCACTCGCAACTTCTGTTCCTATATTACCTCGTTCTACCCATACTTTGAGTTCATCAATGTGAAACTTATTAAAGCGGGGTCAGTTGATAAGATATACATTCGACGGAAGTACCTTTGTTATTGAATTGTTTTTTCACTGCCGATAGAGCATGGTTACCTATTTTCAGTGGTGGTGACCTACCTTTCCGGTTTTTCTTTGAACAATACAAAGTTTGTTGTTCTCCAGTTCGCGTTAATGCCCCTTCACGTTTTCTCTGTATGTTGTTCATCCTAGTGACCGCCCATTCCTTGAACGATGGTTCTTCCACTTCAGGAGGAGCCAGCTGCCAGTCCCCTGGTCGTTTGAGTTTTTCTCCAAACATCAACTCCGCTGAAGAATAGCCAGTACTATCATTCCTCCGGTCCCGAAGGTTGCTTGCGAACACTTGGATGTTTACGCGAATAATTTTCTTTACTCTTGGTTCCGACGTTCGGTCGGGTTGGCCCTCGGATGATACCCGGGCGTTGTCCATAATTCTGATCCCCAACGTTGGCAAGCTCTCTTCCTCCGAACTGAAGGTTGACAGCATATGTTTTGGGCACCCATATCTTGAAATTGCCTGGTCATCGATTGCTTTGATTACCTTATTCGCCGTCGCCGCTTCCATTGGTATCACCTCTATCCATCTCGTAAAAAAGTCTGTAATAACAAGTAGGTTAGACTTACCCAGCCTTGATGTGGGGTAAGGACCCATCAGATCTACTGCAAGAGTTTCCCACGCCTGCTTTGGGACTCTGCTTCTCATGGTATCTTCGTACTGGTAATTTCTAGCTTTGCAGCATGCACATATTATGCAAGACTTTACATAGTTGACAATATCGCCTCTCATGTTGACTCAGAAGAATCTGTCCGCGATGGCTCTCCTAGTTTCTTCTATTCCGGGGTGGCCGGCGGTTATTTCGTCATTGTAGGTAAAGAGGATTTGTGGAACAAGCTTCCTTGGAACTACCAGTAGTCCACGGGGCTCGTCCTCTTGTCTCCGGTAAAGATTTCCCTCCGTTATTTGGAAACGTGTTGCCTCTTTGATTATCTGGGTCCGATGTCGAAGGTTATAGGGTCCACTATCAACTGGTACGTCCCTCTATACAACTCTTCACAACTTCCCTCTATACAACTTCATCCGTGCAATCCATGGGTCCGAGACTTGTTGTTTCTTGACATTCTCAATAAGTTTCACTGCTCCTCCTCTCTCAACCGTCGTCAACGCTAGTAGCTCAGCCGGGCTACTTACTTCCCCACCTGCTGTGGTATCTTCCAGTGAATAAAGAAGATTCAAACTTTGTTCGTCATTTGCCTCCTCATTCGCTACTCCCAATGGGGTACGTGATAGCGCATCTGCAGTCACATTATCTTTTCCTGCAATATGTTCCACCTCAAAGTGGTAGGTCATCAGGGAGATAGACCAACCCAAACTTTTGTTATCGGTTCGTATAAGAAAATGTCTCCCTTCTAGGTGAGGCCTGAATTTGTCCACAGCCCATATCAGTGCCAAGCACTCGCGCCTGTTTGATTCATAGTTTTGTTCAACCTCCTTCAATTTTTTGCTGGCGTAGGCGATCCATCTCCTTCCTCCCTGTTCATCTTCCTGAAACAAAATTGCGCAAAGCCCTACTTGACTGGCGTAAGTTTGTAGAATCAGTTGTCTGGTGTAATCTGGGTGGTCTAATAAAAGTCCTTTCGCCACAAGCGTCTTTATAGCTTCAAATGCTCCCATCTCTACTTCCGTCCACTTCCATCTCTGGTTTGTCTTTGTCAAGTCTATAACGTCGCTAAATGTGGTAGGTAGTTTCCCATTCATTGTACTAGGCCAATGAATTTGCGTACTTGTCTTACATTCATCGGTGGTGGATACTGCACAACGCAATCTAGTTTTTCCTGTTCCATACTTGTTCGTGTTACATTACTTGTTTCTCGTTCGTTTCCAGGTCATGCCCTAAATACCTCACCTTCACCTGTGCAAAGTGGCACTTCTTGAGGTTACATGTTAGATCATTCTGCATCAGACGTTCTTAAACTCTATGTACGTGTACTACATGCTCTTCAACTGACTTACTGTAGACTTCAAGGATACATTGGAGAATTTGTCCAGGTATATTTAGACGATATTATTATATCTTCTAAATATACCGGGACAAATTCTCCAACGTATCCTAGAAGTGTCTCCTCTACTAATCGTTGAAATGTCGCGGGACTATTCCGTAGTCCAAAGGGCATAACAATAAATTGGAGAAGACCGGCATCTGTGATGAAGGCCGTCTTCTCTCTAGACTCTTCTGTAAGCTCTACCTGCCAGTACCCGCTTCTTAGGTCGAGTGTCGTCCCACATCTCGTAGTTTCTCATGTGGATTCGGCATTGGGTACTCGTCCGAGATGGTATTCGCATTTAGCCGCCTGTAGTCCACACAAAATCCATCACTACCATCAGATTTAGCCACCAGCACAACTGGGGCAGCGAACGGTGATTTACTGGGTTCAATTATTCCTGCTTCCTCCATTTCTTTTCCTCTATCTCCGAGTCCCTAATGATTAAATGATTGTCCCGCTGTTTGCTGGGTGGTTTGGTCTCATCGAATAATCTTATCCCGAAAACCGAGAGTGCTTCCTGGCTTTCCTGACTGAATTCCTGACTGTGACATGTAGAGTGTCACTTGAGAGTTCCTCGTTGTATTACTAGTCTTTGGCATGGTTGGGTGTTTAACTGCAACTTCTGAACATACGTCGTATTTATGAAATTCTCAGATGCACGTGTGTCTATTACTGCGTCTAGCCGCTCACCATTAATCCATATTTCGAATGTTGGGCCTACCATGCCCTTATTTTTCGCATCGTTGACCATACTGCTTATCTCTGTTATTTCGTATCTGCTGTTTCGTGGACATGGAGAGGAATTTAGTTGTTGGACTGCGACTTCTCCCTCCACTCGTTTCCCTGCTTATTACGGATGTCCTGAAACCTCTGGGTCGGTGGCTGCGGGCACGCAGCTGTCAGTTCCATTGCAATTATAGCACTATGCCATTGATCGAGTTTGTGAGTTCTCTCCTGATCTCCCATTTGGCTGGAGCTCCATCTCGAGGAGTGAGATGATGACTGCACGTCACATTGCCTGAAGGTGACACAATCATCGCGAGTGCGATGATAACGGCAAGTGACATTACATTTACAGTAACGTTACATCACTCAAAAGTGACAGATCCATCCCGAGTGTGATGAACATTGTCGTTAGGTGACAGTTCTTCCTTGCCACCCTACATACTCTGTCTATTCCATTTTGTGATGGATCAGTCACCTGACGACAATGTAACTCACCGTTGTCATCCTACTCGGATTGAAACCGTCACCTTTGGCTGATGTGAAGTGTCGTTATCATCTGACTCGTGTTTGAACCGTCACCTCTGGGCAATGTGACGTGCCGTTATCATCTCACTCGGGATGAATCTGTCACCTTTAGGTAATCCAACGAGCCATTATCATCCCGCTCGGGATGGAACCTTCACCTCTAAGCAATGTAACGTGCCGTTTTCATCCCACTCGTGATGGAACCCTCAACTTTAGTCAATGTACCGTGACGTTTTTATCCCATTCATGATGGATCTGTCCCGTAGCCATAATTTAATGTGCTGTTAGGTGGTTACCTTCTCTCCATGGATTGGAAGCGACAAAAAATGGGTGACAGAAAAAAAAAATGGAAAAGGAGAAAGAACGAAATAAATATCGTATCATCGTACGCTCATAGAGCCACGGCAACACGAATTTGTCTTGCTGTGTTCATGTATGAGCCAAATCACACACTTGCCGGGCATGTCGTTCACTGTTACTCTGAAAGTTGGCTCAAATTGTATGTTTCTTCAAGGACTGCCGACTGTCAAGCTCGATCACTGTCCACGTTGTCATGGTTATCGCATCGAATCAATATATATTACCCTTGAGTTTTGCCTTGGTAGTATGAACGGTAGAAATAATTAGATGTCCAACGTTATCAGACAAGATTGTCGGCAGGCAAAAATTTGATATTTCACATAAGTGCATTGTGAATTGCCTATGTAGTTTGGATATTACGATTCACTTTTCACATTTCATACGATTCACAAAATGCTTCACATTTTGTTATAATGTGGGAGCCGCCCGCCGTCGTCATATTACTTCAATTATACAACAAATAATCGGAAATAGGTTTTGCGGGTGAAGAGGTTGCGACAATTGAGATCACGATTCGATTCAATTGTTCTGTAGAACTCGAAAATCTCAGCTCGGAATTATAAATTACCATCGGAAATAAATTCAATATGCAATGAAAAAACTAAAATGAAGACAGACAAACTAAACTTGCACACGGCAGACGACGATTTGTCAAAATGACTCAAGTTAAGTCATCAATATCTCGGTTTTGACTTGACTATTTGTATCGTCCAGATGGTTGAAGTATGTAGCTGCAGACTAACGTGCAATGTGTGGGTAACAAACTTCTGAGACGAACTCAAATTTAGGCCTGAACGTAGGCCTATAGTACCAATACGAATGATACAAACATATCGAAACATTATTTTGAATTGCAAATATGAAATCACTTCAAATATAATCAATACTTTGAATCTCGGACCGGTTTCTAGCTTGCATGACATTTCACTCACCTTCCGGGCTTCAGAAAATGGAACGGCTTTTTACTTTTGCGTTTTACTGTACATGACATTCCACTAGGTCTCTGCATGATCCATGATCCAACATGTATGTATCTGATGAGATTCAACAGATCTGTACACGTTTTTATAGTCTTATTCGAATAGGTTGATAAAAGAAAGAACAGGTTGCAATAACCTTTCTTCTACCGTTTCGAATAGGTCCCATACGAATTCTACACAATATTTTGTTTCTGTACGTTTCAATAGGTATTAATATGCATGTATTTAACAAGAATGAATAGATTTCCACAGGTTCTTATCATCTTATTTGGATATGTTGTTAGAGGAACAACAGTTTTCATTGGCATTTTTCCAACCGTTCTTAATGGGTCTCTTAAGGAAGGACAGAGGTGAAAACACTAGTTTTAAAATTATTTTTCAAATTTATTTTTAATATTATTTCATTCAGTCTTTTATGTCAACTTTCATTTACAAATTATCTGAAAGGTATGAGAGTAAACCATATTAAAAAAAATTTCAACGGTGGATATAGCACACAAACATGGAAAACACTCTTTTCCGCTACAGTTTTACCCACAAAATTGAGTGTGAGAAACATCTTTTCTCTATAACTATCTGTTAGAATGTGTTGATTTTTTGTGTGAATTTTTCTGAATAGTATTTGGAAGGAAGTGGGTAATGAAAACCTGAACGAATGAAAAATGATGGTACAATAAAATAATGAGTATTTGGTAAATTAAAAAAAAAAAAAAAAAATTGATAAAACTTCTTAAATATCTAACAGCAAAAGTATTAACGTGATGTAGAAACGAATAACCATTATTATGCGTTGGGTTGTTGCGATTAGATTTCACTTTAAATATCGAAATTATTTGTGTAGGTTAACCAGAAAAGGTGTTTTCCAGTTATGCCAGAATTCATACAAAAAATATACAGAAACCATACCAAAAATGCGAAAAAAAAAATTTCGATTTTTTTCATTTTTTTTGTGTGACCTGATTAGTATTGTGTAGTATTTTGAGACTGTTCGATATTATACTTTAGATTATAAGATTCTCACCTCTGTCCTATCTTAAGGATTCTACATGACGTTTTCATTAGGTTTCTGTATGTTTCAATAGGGATAAATATGCATACATTAACTTGGAATTCAACCGTTTTGAATAGGTATCTTCCTGATTCTAAAGGACGTTTTCATTAGGTTTCTGTATGATTCAACAGGTATCAATATGCATGTATTTAAACAAGAATAAATAGATTATTTAGCAGTGACCACTAGGTGACCACATATTATTTGTTAGTGTGCAATCGGTGACCGCGATACATGCACTTGTGACCAAATGAAAGCCAAAGTGCAGTCACTATAGTCACAATATTATGGCCACAGGGGAAGGGGCCAAGGAAAGGTGCAGAATGTTCCATAATTCGACTGTAAGACCTCAATTTGTAAATCGATTTCAGCAGGTGATACTATTGTGATTGACTAGTAACTAGTGTGACGGGGCGCGAGCTATTTTGACAATTGGAACATTCAAAAGAAGTTGAGTGAGACAAATGTTCACGTAAGATAAAAAAAAGTTTAGTTTGATAGGCTTTTTCGGGATAGGTTGGTGGGCCTGTCACTAACGTCAGCTGGTCGCTATTGGATTCAGGAAGGAGTACAAGCTAGATTTATTAAGCCTGAGTAAAGTTTCCAAAAGTTTGACTTAGGCCTACCCAGTTAGCAGATATAGTTGGTTTTATCAAGATAAGAATCAAACTTAGATAATACAATTGACATGAATTATAAAAGAACGAGGAAGTTTTCTATAGAGTCCATAGGTACATCAAGTGGACCCGACTATAAGAGAAAACTCACAAGTTTCAAGTTTTCACTTGACAGGGGATTTTTTTGGTAGGTTTTCTTTGGGAGGCGAAAGGATAGAAGATTGAAGTTGGTTTTTTACTTTAGTTCAAGCGTCACAGATGGACAGATATTTAGTACAAGAAACAATTTCTCTAGAACACATAAGGCTCAATAGAGAAAGAAAGAGAAAAAAAAACAAAGAGCAAAAAATATATAGATCTAAAGATCTCTAGAACCGTAAGACTTCAATAGAGATCGAAAAGAAGCCAACTCTAGAACCATGAGGCTTCCATAGAGACAAGAGGAGACCAAGATCAACAGAGATAGAGATTAATGAGTTGCCAGCTTGCTATCGATGGGCTTTTTTTGTTCTTTTATAGTCAACTAAGTGGAGGAGAAGAAGAAGTGAAAGCAATTAAAAGGTTGAAAGGGCTAGGAGAAATGATGTGTTTGTCAGGTAAAGAGAGAAGGAAGATAAAGGTGTTTTGTTTCTTAGGTTACATAAATAGAAGTTAGGAGGGAATTATTTTGTTGTCATTTATGAATAGAAGCTTACAGCTTGATTTGGCAAGAAAATCAATAACTCTCTCTACATATTTACATGTTGTAGGCCTTATACTAGATCTTAGATAAAACATTGAAAGAAAAATTGTGCAGGTTAATCATTTGATAATTGAATTATTTAATAACATTTGTATTTATATGGTCAAAGCGCCACGACACTAGCTCCAAGTTTACCAGTCTTTCAAAGTACTGATATAATGATCTATTGTTGGTTGTTCTTGTATTTTATTAACTACAGAACTCATCAGTGGCAACTCTCGGGCTGAGATGAAATGTTGTACTTTGATGAACACAATTTAATGAGGCATTAAATGACAATTTCAATGCGAGAATATTTAACACTTTATTACATGTAGCCAGGCCTATGTACAAAAAGGAGTCAGCAAAAAATTACACTATTTATGACGCGTACGGCGTGGCCAATCCTCATATCAATTGGTTCGGTTGCGTCAGTTCTGAAATAGAAGTACAATTTTTCAATGAATATTATGAAAGAACAAGGCTTGCACTTGCTGTCAAGTGAAGTGGTAGATCAAGAACCTTCAAAATGTATCCTGAAAAATAATTGCCGGTACTGAGAAAAATTTCACTAAAACTTGAAGACAATAGTACAAAAATACTCTAAGTACAGTCTAAGAGAAGACAATAACGATGGAGCAAAAATGTGGGGAATAATTATCCCTTCGAAACCATCTAGAAGAAAGTGACCTACAATTAAATACTAATGAGTAATCCATGTGTAGTTTGTGAGAGAAGAACAATGTCGGGATTGGATTGTGATAAGTGTGGAAGCTGGAGACATAAATGTGCTGGGATGGTACTGAAAGAATTTAAGAAGTTGAAGAATAGAAAAAATGTCTAAATAATAAGAAATAAGAATAGAAATGTCTTATGTGTGAAGATGTGGAAAGGAGAATAGGAAGAAAATGAAGTCAACTGGGCGGTAAGAATGGTGAAATTAGTGATGGAACTTATGGAAGAGGTCAAAGAAATGAAGTTGAAGGACAAGAAAAATAAAAAAAATTTATATGATGCATTAGCGGATAGAAAGTAATTACTTTGGTTAAGAATGTAAATGAATTGGAGCAAGACAAAGTGGAGTCGCAGATGGAGAGGTATAATGCGTCGGATGAATGATTAATGAGATGAAGGTTTTTTTTTCATGGGTAGTGGGAAGGAAGCGGTCGTGGCCTATATTGTAGGAACCATCCCGGCATTAGCCTAGACTACAGAGGGAAACCACGAAAAACCCCCGTAAAGATGGACGGTGGCGGGGATCGAACTGGGTTCGATATGTACCTCCACCTCCCGGATCACGAAGGAAGCGAGCTAACCACTCAGCTACTGTGCCGGTTTATTTCGTTCTCTAACTCCCATACACTAAACGGCACGTTATACACCTCGTTGTTCGCAGAAGAGAAATCTGATCTTCTACATTCTGCAGCATGTTTGTGTATTTGGAACGATGCCGAGTAGTGGTGAGAGAAATAGGACCCAATAGCATTAGCTATTTTTTGAGGCTCGGTAATTATACCACCATCTGTGTTCAACCCAGATATACAGGATGTTTTAAATTCGCCTTCCATCTTCCTAACTCTATTCCACACCTTGGTGAGGGGTGTGTGAACATTAATGGATGAAGTGTGAGAATTCCATGATGCTTTTTTCGACGTCTTGATTATATAACGAGCCCTTGCTCGGAGTAACCGGAATGCCATAAGGTTGATGATGATGGGAATTTCCGGAAAATTTTAAGAGCACGTTTTCTCCAAAGGATCGCTACTTTACATTCCTCGTTCCACCAGGGAACGGGTATGTGGCGTTGGTTGGTCGACGTGAGGTTGAATGCTCTCTTTTGCTGCGGCAATGATCACCTCTGTCACATGCTCAGTCTTTCTATCAGTCTCATGTATGTTATTAGAGTTCTTCAAATCAACATGCTTTGTAAAAAGGCTTTGTTCGCGCGGCGCAAGTTCCACTGCGCACACCGCAAGGGCCGTTGATGAGAATCTACTCACAAGATGAGTGGGTAGTGATCGCTGCCACACAGATCTGAGTGAACGGAGAAATTGAGAAGAGGTGCGACAGATGGGGTGCAGACACAAAGATCGATCGCTGAAAACTCACCGTTGAAAACATTAAACCTTGTTTTCTCTCCATTGTTGAGAATAATAAGGTCGTTGTCATTGAAGAATTGTTCGAAAAGACGTCCTCTGCGGTTACCATCCACCATTGTGTCACCCCACAAGTTATTGTGGGCATTTAGGTCGCCTAGAATAACATAGGGACGTGGGAGCTGTGACACAAGGTTATCCAGATTTATTCTCGTAACTGGAGCCCATTCGGGTAAGTAAATGTTGCAGAAGGTAACAGGCTGAGGGAGAGCAACTCTAACTGCCACTGCTTGTAGTGGTGTTGTAAGCGGCAGTGGACTCACGTGACAGCTGTCATGGACAGCTGTGGCTACTCCCCCATGGGCTCTGTTACCTGTCAAGTCATCGAAACGATAGAAACTATAATTACGCATCAATGGAGAGTCACAAGGTTTGAAGTGCGTTTCTTGGAGAAAGAAACATATCGGTTTGAGGTTCGATGTTAAGAGCTAGATTTCTTCTTTGTGTCTGTTGAAACCATAGCGTTGAAAACATATTAGAGCCATATTGTGAAGATTATTCTCTAATACAATGTGTGGTTATGTCAGTTATACGCAACTTTGTTTCTCTCTTTTTTACCAGTAGGTGGTATCTTTCGACCCAAATCAACAGCTTTTTCTGTTGGGTCCACTTCCATTCCGTCATCCACTTGTGTTTCAAGTGATGCGGAAGATATATTCTGGGGTTCTTTTGATTGAGAATGACGAAATTGTGTAGTTTTCTCAGTTGCGGTTGTAGGTGTTTGAGTTACATGAGTTACAGGAGGTTTAGTTACTGTAACTACTTCTGTTGTTTGCGCCTTAGATTTACGCGACTTCAAAAGCATTCTTACTTGATGTTTGAGTTGAAAAATTTCAACGTCTTTTGCTTCAAGTTTCGAAGCAATATCTTTTTTCTCATCTTCATGACGTTGACATTCTGCTTCAAATCGTAGTTTATCTTCGTCGTGTATTTGCTTCTGTGTTTCCACTTGCTTCACTAGTGCTTCTGTGTTCACTTACTTGCTTCACTTCACTACCATAGCTTGAAGTTGATTGAGATCCGTTGCAGATGTAGTAACCGGTTTATCGTTCAAGACTACTTCAGAAAAAGATTTTGTTGGAGTGGAACGAGATTCTTCGTATCTCTTCTTAGCTTCATAACCGGATATGTTATCCAGAGTTTTGATTTCCATTATCTTCTTCTCCTTAATCCATTGGGGACAACTTCGTGACCAGGCTGAGTGGTCACCATCACAATTGGCACGGTGAAGTTTAGAAGTACAAGCGGCAGGAGCGTGAGAAATTTCAGAACAATTTCCACATATTTCTACACCTTCAAATCCAGAGCTGGGATGCTGGCATCCAAATCTCTGGCATTTAAAGCAACTCAATGGGTTTGGAACATGCTTCCTTACGTTCAAACAGATGTAGCCTGCGTAAATGTGCTCAGGAACAGTTGGAGATGAAAAAGTTAGAACTAGTAATGGTGTCGGTTGGATAGTCCCATTGCGGCGGCTAAGCATGCGGTACACATCAACTACATTTTGCGATGCCAGTTCCTTCTTGATCTCATCGATCTCAACATTGTGTGAGAACACGACACCCTTCGATATATTGAGTATCTTATGGGGGAGTACTTCGACAACAAGAGAACACAATTTCTGACATTGAAGGAGAGTTTTAGACTGCTCGGGGTTGGCTGTTTCTACAAGAAGTGTCCCGTCCCGTAAGCGTTTACAGGTCTTGACCCTTCCTAATAGAACCTCAATACCTCGACAATAAGAAAAAGGTGATAAATCTGAGAAAGTCTTATTATCAGTTTTAATTTTAACGACAAGGAAACTTGGTTCCGGCGTCTTGACAGCTAGGTCTTCAGTAGAAATAAGGTCATCCATCAGGCGTGGCCTCTTACTATTTATTTCTTTGAATAAGGGGGGGGGGGAGAAGGTTTTGCTTTGGGTATTCATGCATAGAATTTCTGTTTCATCTCCTGAAGCCCCACCCACCACGGAGCCCAACGAGGGGGCGCTGAACTTCAGCAACAGGGTTGTCCAGGAGATATAGGAGATGCAACACAGGCCGACAAGAGTGAGTACACATTTTTGTTGCTATTACGTCAGGGTTGCCATAAGGAAGTGTCATTGGGCCGTTATATAACATACTTATTGATAATTCAAAACGCGGTATTTTGTAAAAATATTCGTCCATTTGCTGACGATTGTGTTATGTAATTGAGAGCATAGATGATGAATTCAACTAAAGGATGATTTAAACAAAACGAATGAGTGGGTCATAGTCAATCAAATGAGACTAAACACTGGAAAATGTGAGGTAGTTCAGTTCTCCAGAAGCAAAAGAATCATAAAAGTAGCAGCATTTAGAATTGAGGAAATTATACTGGAGGAGGTGGATGGGTACAAATAGTTAGGATTATACATACATAGAAGTTTAGGGTGGGAAGGATCATGTGAGAAACTTGACAAAAAGGGGATTAGATCACTAAATTTCATTAGGATTATTATGAGTAAAACACAAATTGAACCCATTGTACTGGTGGATGAGCAACTGAGAGATGGAGAGGGCAAAAGGGTACCAGAGAGGGATAGAGAAATAAGAATGGCTAGCACACTGAACCGTCATTCATAGGACCGGGGTTCAATTCCCTCCGCAGTCGACCCTCCGGACAGATGCATCGTGGTTTTCCACTGTCATTCAGGTTGATACTGGGATAGTTTCTAAACAAGTCGTTCTCACAACCCAAAATCATCCAATTTGATAACCTTTTGAATCATCTAATTCAACATCCACCGACGCCAATAGATCTTAGTAATCAGTACAGTTAGTTGTAAAAATCGTACATAAATTAAGAGAGAGAGAGAGTGAGACAAAGAGAAATAAAGACAGAGAGAGATAAATAACGAGGGGGAGAGTTAAACAAAGAGAAAGACAGAGTGGTAGAGAGACAGAGAGAGAGATTCAGAGAGACAGTGACAGAGAGAGACCGAATAAAAGAGAGGGGGGAAAGAGAGACAGAGAAATAGAAAGAGAGATAGAGATAAATAAAACGGGAGGAAGAGAGAGAGAGAAATATAGAGTGAGTGGGACAGAGAGTCCATTTCGCTGGCATCCCCAAATCGAAAAAGTCGTTAATTTTTTCACCAGTTGTTTGTGCCTAATTTGTGCTCGAAACTGCATCATTTGTGCTCAACTCGTTTGTCCGCTAATCAGAATTCAATTTGTGAGTGCCAGCGAAACGACAGCACCCCCAAATGAAAAAACAACTTTTTTTCGCGTCAATCCTTTTTGCTTCGTTTGTGCTCGAAACCGCCTCGTTTGTGCTCAAATCGTACGCTCCCTAATTAGAATTTAATTTGGGGGTGCCAGCGAAACGACAGCACCCCCATGAATCAAAAAGTTGACTTTTTTTTATCGCCAATCGTTTGTTCCGTTTGTGCTCAACTCGTTCGCCCGCTAATCAGAATAAATTAGAATTAGCACCCAAATCAAATTCTGAATAGCGGGCGAACGAGTTGAGAGAACAATGAAATTTCAAGCACAAACAAGCACGAACGAAGCATAAACGATTGGCATAAAAATAATTTCGTTCCTTCCATTTTGGGGGTGCAATTCGTTTTGGTGGTGCTGTCGTTTCACTGGCACCCCAAATTAATCCCTGATTAGCGGGCGAACGAGTTGTGCACAAACGATGCGGTTTAGAGTACAAACGAAGCACAAACGATTGTCGGGGGAAAAAATATGGATTTTTCGATTTGGGGGTGCTGTCGTTTTGCTGGCACCCCAAATTAAATTCCAATTAGCGGGCGAACGAGTTGAGCACAAACGATACGGTTTCGAGCACAAACAAGCACAAACGAAGCACAAACGATTGACAAAAAAATACATTTTGTCATTCGGGAGTTGCAATTCGGCCGTTTTTGATTTGGGGGTGCTGTCGTTTTACTGGCACCCCCAAATATATCTTCGATTAGCGGGCGAACAAATTGAGCATAAACGATGCGGTTTTGAGCACAAACGTGCACGAACGATTGGCGAGAAAAAAGTCGACTTTTTGATTGTGGGTGCTGTCGTTTTGCTGGCACTCCCGAATTGAATTCTAATTAGCGGGCGTACGAGTTGAGCACAAACGATGCGGATTCGAGCACAAACGATTGGTGCAAAAAAAGAAAGATTTTTTCATTCGGGGGTGCTTAAATTCTAATTAGTAGGCGAACGCGTTGAGCACAAACGATGCGGTTTCAAGCACAAACGAAGCAGAAATGACTGGCGAAAAAATAATTCGACTTTTTCGATTCGGGGGTGCCAGCGAAACGGACCTGAGTAAAACTCTTCAAACGATCAATTTTCGTTGTACACTTGACAGCAGAAAAACTTTTTTTTTTTTTTTAATAACATCGAAACTTGATACAAAATCATTGTTCCCCAATTGAGGCTAAGGAAAACTGGGATTGCCGTTCTATCTCTTTGCGTCAACGTTTATTTCTTGTGTAGTACTGGGTTCTGAACAAGTTTCAGCTATGAGCTGATTGCATGATTGAATTTTTGTTTACATATTCTGAATCCACCTATACACGTGCTTTTCACATGTGCGATACTGGATTTTGTTTATTATATTTCCAAGTTGAAACCTGATTCTTCGTAGAACCAACTGGTTATTGGCTTACTCACTCGATATTTCGTCTGCAGGAACGAGAAGTAATTCCATATAGATTTTGAATTATAGTTCTCCGTTAACAGTTACCCGACATTATACAAGAGTCAACTCATTTTTTCCGTAATTTCGAATTAGATTATTACGTCAAAACAAAATTTGGCTTGTGAAAACGTGTGCATGCTTTAGTAACATGACCGGGACGAGTGGCCGAGTGGTAACACACTGAAACGTCATTCGAGAGATCGGGGTTCGATTCCCGCCATGGTCGACCATCCTGACAGGGGTTTTTCGTGGTTTTCCTCTGTCGTTTAGGTTGATACTGGGATGGTTTCTAAACAACAGGCCACGACCGCCTCCTTCCCACCATCTAAAACACCTAATGAAATACCCTTTCATCTCATCAATCCATCATCTCATTCATCATCCACCGACGCCAATAGATCGTAGCCATCAGTATAGTGCGTCGTTATAACCCAATATTATTAAAGCTAATAAAATATATTCTAATGTTGAACATATCTGATAAACTCATTGCTTTTATCACGGAGCAAATATATGTATGATGTAGGAGGCCATAATAAACGACACTAAATGCAGGACGGCACATGATAAATAACAAAGAACACGATGTTACAATGTTTCCAGTAACTTGGGTCGGCCAAGAACTTTAGAAGTCCTATCAATTTGTCTACTATCGTTTTCCAAGATTTCCGAAAGAGAGTCGTTCATCGACAACTGTTGCCTCTGATGGTCGTATATTTATCACATTCAATTAAATTGTGCTTGATGGTCAAAATTTCTTCACAGTTATCACACCTGGGAGCTATCTTCTCTTGTGTGAAGAGGTATGCATTTATTTATTTATTTATTCAATTACTTTGCAATCAATACAAATTATTGGTGGCAAAGATCTTAAAACTAGGTTACATTGAAAAAACATTATTTTTAAAAAAGAACACTACAAAAAACAAACAATTTACAAAAAACAATAGCAATAATTCAGACTGGACACAAATTCTCTAACCATTTCCTAAAACCTCTGACATTCAATTTCTCGTCCTCAAACACTTTTCCATTCAACTCATTCCATTCACTCCCAGCTCTAGCCAGAAAAGAGAACTTTCCAACATCCGTTCTCGATGTGCCAACCATTACTTTCATTTTGTGGCTATTTCGAACACTCATATACCTTTTATCCAACTTAATCATCCTGTTCAACTCTCCCCATCCTCCTCCTCCTCCACCAACAAATGCTCTGAAAAAATTGCATAGCATATCGTTCCTTCTCCTTGTTTCTAGTGACTGCCATTCAAGCTCTTTTATCATTTCAGATGGACTCTCCCAAACCATAACCTCCTCTCCCTTCTTGTTTAACTCGACTCTCCTCTTCTTAACTCTACCTGTAACTCTCCTTGCTGCTATCCGTTGCACTCTCTACTTTTTTAATATTTCCCACCTTATAGGGGTCCCACACTGAACCTGCATATTCCACTATAGGTCTCACAAGAGTTATGTATGCCTTCTCTTTAATATTCCTATCAGTACCCCTGAGCTGTCTCATTGTGAAATTCAACATGCATGTGTGAGCAATGAATGGCCAATACGTGAACGTGTTAAACGGTGAAAGAAAAATGTAAAATATTTTGGAAAATTATATTAGCTGTTATTCCATGGAATAACAGCAAATGGGTTCATATGCGAAACATCTGACTGGAAAAACAGCTAACACTCTTATTTGCTGTTATTCCACTGAAATGAAGCAAAACAAATCATTTGCTGTTGTTCCTTGGAATAACGGCAAATATACTTCATCGTTCACTTTTGAGACGACCAAGTTATTCACGATTTATTCACCGTTTTTCGGGATGCTATCAACTGTTCGAAAAAAAAAGTGTTCGAATAAAAAACTGTTCGAAAATGATACTGTTCGAAAAATTAACTGTTCGAATAGATAACTGTTCGAATATTAACGCAGTAGTTTGATATTTCGGTCGAGCTGTACGCGGGCGTGAGGGGAACTCTCCCTCCCCCTGAAAAACTATCAAGACCTTTCAATAGCGCCAATTTTTTAACCGAGAAGTTAAATTTGATCTGTCAATATTCGAACAGTTAAATTTTCGAACATTTTTTTTTCGAACAGTTTTTTTTTCAAACACTTTTTTTTTCGAACATTTTTTTTTTCGAACAGTTTTTTTTTCAAACACTTTTTTTCGAACAGTTTTTTTTTCGAACAGTTTTTTTTTCGAACAGTTTTTTTCCGAACAGTTTTTTTTCGAACACTTTTTTTTCGAACACTTTTTTCAAACACCTCTTTTCGAACACTTTTTTCTGAAATTTTTTTTTTGAACCTTTTTTTCCGAACAGCTTTTTTTTCGAACAGTTTTTTTCGAACACTTTTTCGAACACTTTTTTCAACACTCATTATCGACAACTTCTTTTCGAACACTTTTTTTCTGAGGGGATTGCTCTGAAACACCAAAAGCATCTTACACCGGAAAAATATCACACCGAATATATCTTACACCAAAGAATTCGTACACCGAAAAAATCATACACCGAATATATCTTGAACCGAAAATCTCGTTCACCAAAAATATTATTTAGGGTGGAGCTAAAATCAAAATTCAAGAGTTTCAGAAATTTAAGAGTTTCAAAATAGTGGGGACTATTCCTCCTCCGTCAGAATAATATAGAGTCTAGTATGAAAAGATCGTTCTCTTTAGTGAACGAGATTTTTGGTGTGGGATGTTTTCGGTGTATGATTTTTTTGGTGTACGATTTTTTCGGTGTGAGATTCTTCCGGTGTAAGATTTTTCCGGTGTAATATTTTTTCGGTGTAAGACTTTTTCGGTGTAACAATCATTTTTCGGTGTAAGATTTTACTGGTGTGGGATATTTTCGGTGTAATATTTTTTCGGTGTGGGATTTTTTCGGTGTAAGATATTTTTGGTGTAAGATATTGCGACAGCAGTTCAACGCAAGATGCATCGAGGGTTGCTGGTTGGAGATGGTGTCCTCACTTCCTATCCCTCCCATGTTAAAAATATGTACCAATTCACGGGCCACGTTTGAAGAACTATTGACCGTGCGTAGATAAGGATAAGTGGGGACGGAAGGAATTAACTCTACGTTCTCGTCGGCTCGGCTAAAAACATGCTGTCATCACGTTTACCGGCCGATCAGCCGTTTCTACAAAACAACACTAGATAGAGCAGCGATCAATATTTCTCTGGAAAGTACTCGGGGAATGGAACATGTTTTCGAATTAGTGAAGTCACCATCTCCGATCGGCAGACCCACGCAACCCTCAATGCATCTTGGCTTAACGATATGTAACTACTTTACATTGGTTGGATGTATTATTAAATCTAAATACTCTATGAATCATCCAGTTATTATCCACTGTGAAAACGCAGCATGTGCGTTGTAGGATGAGCGATGTATAGGTCCGTGAACCTTTCCCTCCCTCCCCCCTATTTCAGCACAAACTATGAAATTCGGTCGAGATTTAGTGCTCAATTAGTGCCATCCTTCTGCCTAGTTTTAGAATTGGTGCTCTGATAGTTTCCGAAATAATACCATTTGTTAATGGAGGAGGAGTCAAGTTCACGCTTCCCCCACCACTCGAGCACTGATTCTGCATCCTCGCCAGGATTGAGTGCTCAATTGGTGCTTCACTTTTGTAAAGTGCTAGGATCGATGCTGTGTAAGTTTCCGAGATGATGGCACTGTAAAATGGGGGGGGGGGGGGTCAAGTTCACGCCTCCCCCTCCCCCTCAACTCCCAGAGCGCAATTGGATCATAAATCTTGGCCAAAACTTACTCCCTAACTGGGCAAACGCGAAATATGCGTTGTAAGATGAGCGAGATATTTGAATAAGGTATAATAACAGTCCGACATTTGCTACTTTATCGACTCTGTTATTCTACACACTTTGTCCTTCATTCAATTGCTACTTTATCTTCTCTGGTATTCTACACACCTTGATGAATATGAAGAATATTTAATGCTTGGGCACATATCGAATCTAGGAAGCAGTGATTCTTGGCTCATTTCCATATATTTAATGTATAAAAACAGTTATTTGAATTTTTTCTTTGAAACGGCTGGTTCGAATTGCTCACAAAATGGTGATTACGTGTATCATTCATGTTTGAACACTCGGAGAAAATTTTATTTTTTTCTGAGAGGTTTCATTTTTTCAAATTTTCTTACCAAGCCTAATCTTATGGGGTTTTTAAAAACTTTGACATGATATTTCTCAAAATCTAATCGACCGATTAATTTCAAAAACTATACAGTTCTAAGTTGTGAAAGTTGGCTCGTACAAAAAACGTTTCATGTTGATCAGTCAAACCTTGCGGTGCAGTGCCCACAAACAAACAAACAAAAAACAAAAAAAAACACAGACAAAGCCCTATAAGAGTGGGATGGAGACTTCGCTACGCTCACCTGATTAGTGCCATAATATTGCATAGTTCTAGAATTAGTGCTCGGATAGTTTTTGAGAAAAACGATATTCAAGGCTGGTCTCTTTCCTGGGAGCGTGCCAACCAAGCGCCGCGCGCGCAAAATTCAAATGCAGAACCGTAACAAATGTACAAACGTCGTTTTGCGCGCTACTTCCGACCCAAATGACTCCTAATGAATTGGTTGATATTCATTTTGAAAAAAAAATATGAGAAATGCCAAACATCTTTTTTTTTCAATTAGTGAGAGTGTATATATAATACATATATGCAGATAATTGGAGATAAAATTGTGAATTATTGTGAGCCTATTATTTGTTTAGTTGTGGAAATACTCATCAAACCAGATTGAAGACTCGTATTTTGAACCACATTGTTGTGATTAACTCACGATTCGATCGTTTTTTCATTTCACGATTTGCACATAATGAATAAATGATGATGGTTATTTATTTATATTCTGTTCATATATTTCTGATCCTTTTTATAGAATTGATCGTTTGTCATTCAATATTTTATTTGGTAATCAGTGGGCTTATTTATCAATGCACTTTTTGATGGACTGAGGGATGAGATAGCGCATATGAGATCGATCCAGACCACCGACCATCTACACAGAATATTTTATTGCTTTTAAGGCTCCAAGCTTTGTCGATAGAGATTCACCACAGCATAGATCACGACCGCTTCTTTTTCACTATCCTCACCAGATGAGCCATCAAGCAGTTTTGCAAATCGAATACCATCAAATGAACCAATATAATCCTGAAAAAAGAATATGGTCGTGAGAAGAGTCCATATAGGCCTACTTGATTTTCGAAAATGACTCTTATATTCTCTTGGACGTGTAGCCAAATGGTCTATACACAGTACCGTCATCCAGGAGACCGGGGTTCAATTCTCGCCATAGTCAACCATCCTGAGAGGGTTTTTTCTTCTGGTTTTCATCTGTCGTTGAGGTCGATACTGGAATGGTTCCTTAACAACATGTCAACAGGCTACGACCAACTCCTTGCCCCTATCAAAGAACACAAAATAAAATGAACCTTCATCTCACTATCTCATGTATCATTCACTGACGCCGATGGATCGTAGTCATCAGTAAGTAAAGTGCATAGATGAACAGAATATAGATAAATAACCATCATCATTTATTCATTATGTGCAAATCGTGAAAGAAAAAAACGATCGAATCGTGAGTTGATCACAACAATGTGGTTCGAAATACCAGTCTTCAATCTGGTTTGATGAGTATTTCTACAACTAAACAAATAATGGGCTCACAATTATTCACAATTTTATCTCCAATTATCTGCATGTATGTATTATATATACACTCTCACTAATTAAAAAAGAACATGTTTGGCGTTTCACATATTTTATTTTCAAAATGAATATCAACCAAATCATTAGGAGTCATTTGGGTCGGAAGTAGCGCGCAAAACGACGTTTGTACATTTGTTACGGTTCTGCATTTAAATTTCGCGCGCGCGGCGCTTGGTTGGCGCGCTCCCAGGAAAGAGACCAGCCTTGAATATCGTTTTTCTCAAAAACTATCCGAGCACCAATTCCAGAACTATGCAAAATTATGGCACTAATTAGGGAGTAAGTTTTGGCCAAGATTTATGATCCAATTGCGCTCTGGGAGTTGAGGGGGAGGGGGAGGCGTGAACTTGACCCCCCCCATTTTACAGTGCCATCATCTCGGAAACTTACACAGCATCGATCCTAGCACTTCACAAAAGTGAAGCACCAATTGAGCACTCAATCCTGGCGAGGATGCAGAATCAGTGCTCGAGTGGTGGGGGAAGCGTAAACTTGACTCCTCTCCACTAACAAATGGTATCATCTCGGAAACTATCAGAGCACCAATTCTAAAACTAGGCAGAAGGATGGCACTAATTGAGCACTAAAATTAATAATGGTGCCTGAACCAATATTAGTAGCTGCAAGGTCGTTTCGTGTTATTTTAGCGCACTGGGAAGGCACTCAATCGTGCGCCTCCAAAACTCAGCGTGAATATTGAAGGTGAATGCAAAGGGAGGGGGGAGTCATGCCCCACAGGGACCTTTTTTAAGTTTTCCTTTTCTCAATATGATTCTACCGGTTCCAGGAACCTTTCTGGAATGATCCTACATGGATTCTTCACTGTGATAACAAGACTGATTTTGCCAAATGATTGTTCCAAGCAAATAACACTGAATTAATCCACCTTTCAATGACAAGAATATTGTAATAAGAACATTCATTCTATCCAGTGATGTGAATAGAATGAAATTCAATTTAAAAATGTCGGTACGATTACTGATAGAAAGTCACATATGGGTGCCGATGGCGCCCCTCAAATTTGGCCACCGAGCAGCCACTCTCTTTGCCCACCCCTAAAAAACAACTTTTGTTGGTATAAACATTGTTATTTTGAAAAATCGTGATTTCCAAACTACATAGGCCTTCTACATCTGACATTTCGAAACAGTACGTAGAGTTCATTTTCAATGCAATTATGTAAAATATGAAATCTTGGCATCAGATTGCCTTAATAGTTCATAGAGCCACGTCATTTTTGCTGGCCGACAATCTTGTCGGATGCCGTAGGACGCCAAATGATTTCTACCGTTCATACTACCACGGCAAAACGATCGGTTATATCGTGAGCTCAAGGCAATTATATATCGAATCGATGCGATAACCATGGCAACGTGGACAGTGATCGAGCTTGACAGTCGATAGTCCGTAAGAAAAACAAACAGTGTGAGTATAAAACAGGACGTGATATCGTCTACGTCATCACGGCAAGTCTGTCGTCCGGCAAAATGTTCAACTTGAACCAACTTTCAAGGTCACAGTGAACGACAAGCCCGAAAAGTCTGTGATTGGCTCATTCATTTTGACGGCACGGCAAATTCGAGTTGCCGTGGCTCTATGAACGTACCTTAATACGATATTTATTTCCTTCCTTCTCTTTTCATATTTTGTTTCTTTCTGTCTCTTCTTTTTTGTCGCTTCCAATGCATGGAGAGGAGGTAACCACCTAACAGCACATTACATTGCCGCTAGGTGACAGATCCATCATGAATAGGATAAGAACGGCACGTTGCATTGCCTCAAGTTGACGGTTCCATCACGAGTGGGATGATAACGGCATGTTCCATTGCCGAAAGGTGACAGTTCCATCCCGAGTGGGATGATAACGGTAAGTTGCATTGTCGTTAGGTGACTGATCCATCACAAACTGGGATAGGTATAGGTTGTGAGGTGGCAAGGAAGGATCAGATCAGTAACGTGGGATGGAACAGATCCATGCCTGCCGGGACGTTGGCATCAAAATATTAAATCCCTGGCACGTGTTTGTACAGTAACTTGGGAGTGGATCGTTCACTCCCTGGGACTGATCAGTGTTTATTGGGCAGTTGTAAGCTATAATACGAATATACCGTAGGCCTATGCTGAACCGAAGTTTTACGGTTTTCGATTCAGGTTAATTGTTCATTAGCTGTCGGACTCGAGCTTCTTTTCTTCCCGTGAATTTTGTTTGAGATTCACGATTTCAAAGTCGGTTCCATATCCAAGGCTTCGACTGCAGCATACCGCTTCAAACTGACAGCAGCTAAAGACAAGAAATGGACGTGTTATGCAATAATTTGGTTCGGGGCAGTATGGGCATGTTAACTGCAGTGTTGAAATTGAAATTGAATAAGTGAAAATTGTAATAGCTCAGCTGGGCCTAGTGTATGATGGAAAGTACAGCATATTCATATATTTACAGACCGATTGCTCGATTTAACCTTTTATGGGTAACCAATAACAGACGCAGATTTCTATCAGTTGATCTGAAGCTTTATCGCTTCATACATGTCTAGGTCATTAGCTGCCCTCGGTAGCTCGGTCAGCTGAGGCACCACTTCAGATACTGTAGGCTAAGCCTAGTCAGTGTTGGACGTGGGTTCGGGTCCCGCACAAGGCATGAGTTTTTGTGAAGGCTGTGGATAACCGTACGGTCAGCCGTATGAATACGCGTAAATAGATCGTATGGTCAGCGTTGTCATTGGTTGTTTATGTTAGTGACGTAGTATTCGTTTGGGAGGATAGTCTAGCTATAATTTTTGTGCTAGAGGGCACCAGACACCAGTTACCGATAGATGAACATGATATATAAGCACCGTGATATATGCGCGAGGTTTATACACTAACCTAACCCAATAACCTAATCTTCTGTCGGCATTCTGGCTTTGTCCACATAATTGACCATTCACCTTTTCATATGAACTCTAGAGTCACCAAATGAACATGATATAATATATCATGTTCATAAGCTCCGTTCCGCCTGCCAGCGGTATACGCGACGTTTATACACCAACCTGACCTACCTAACCTAAACAACTCAATGCCTAAACCACTGTCCGCAACCTGCCAT
Source organism: Brachyptera risi (assembly GCA_964007535.1). NCBI lineage: Eukaryota > Metazoa > Arthropoda > Insecta > Plecoptera > Taeniopterygidae > Brachyptera > Brachyptera risi. Next base: position 13,234,154 of record OZ023329.1, read on the forward strand.
TGTCCACATAATTGACCATGTTCCTAGAGGAACCAAAGAAAGTGACTACAATTAAATACTAATGAGTCATCCATGTGTAGTTTGTGAGAAAAGAACAATGTCGGGATTGGAGTGTGATAAGTGTGGAAGCTGGAGACATAAATGTGCTGGGATGGTACTGAAATAATTTAACAAGTTGAAGAATAGAAAATGGGATTGTGATAAATGTCTTATGTGTGAAGATGTGGAAAGAAGAACAGGAAGAAAATGAAGTCAACTGGGCGGTAAGAATGGTGAAATTAGTGGTGGAACTTATGGAAGAGGTCAAAGAAATGAAGTTGAAGGACAAGAGAAATAAAAAAGATTTATATGATGCATTAGCGGATAAATTTATGTGGGAGATGGACATGGAAATAAAAGTAATTACTTTGGTAAAGAAGGTAAATGAATTGGAGCAAGACAAAGTGGAGTCGCAGATGGAGAGGTATAATGCAGAGAAGAAGATGCGTGTGAATATAGAAGAATTAAAAACTACTATGGAATCTTTATTAGGATGGTCGGAGGAACATAGCCAATCAGTTAGGTCGGTGAAGATGGCGTCTAGTACAGATGTAGTAGAAAAACAGAAGAGGGAAAAAGGAAATGGGTGTGTATAGTATGTACGAGTGGAGTTAAGAGTGGAGTGTGGTGCAAAAGTGGGGGTAGGGCGGACGAGGACAAGGTTACCACTGAACTTCTTCTTGTCAAGGACAAGAAGAAGAGTGGAAGAAGAGTGAAGAAAAGCACAGTGGAATAGTCTAGGCCCAACTCTATTAACTGTGGTGCAAAGTGTGAGCTTGGTATTTGTGAGGACGACAAGATTGTTGAATGCTGCGAAGCCAATTGTACACAAAAGTGGCATTTGGCCTGTGAAAATATTACTGTAGCACAGTACAAAGTAGTTAGGGAGGTGACAGGCCTAAAATGGAGTTGTGAAGGGTGCAGGGAGGAAGGGTATAAGATGAGGGATGCTGAAGCTGCAAAGAAGAAAGAGGATGCAGCTACAAAGAAGAGAGAGGATGAAGCTACAAAGAAGAGAGAAGATGAGGTTTTAAAGAAGAGAGAAGCTTTAGCTATGAAGAAGAGAGAAGAGAGGAAAAGAATAGACAAATTGCAAATGGGAAGCAAATTTTAAAAAGTAGTGATAATATGGAGCTCGTTGGTGCGGGAAGAAAGCATAAGTTTGGGAGAAAACACAGTCGTTGACGTGAGACCGGGTATTGGAATATTTATGAAGAAGAGAGTAGTGGATGCGTTGCAGGAAAGGGAAGTAGAAGGAAAGGAAGTAATCTTGCATGTTGGAGGAAACGACCTAGAAGAGATGGGAAGAGGACAAGATCGTCAGAATTTTATGAAGAAAGGAATGAAAGAATTGATAGTTGCTGCAAAGAAAAAAATTGGGGAAAGAAGAGTCGCTGTTAGTGGAATTGTACATAGAAAGAGTGAAAAGAAAGAAACAGTAGACGAAGTAAACAGAAAAACAGAAAGAATATGTGAAGAAGAGAAAGTGTTGTACGTAGAAACAAACTGTTGGATCAAGGACAGTGTCCTGAAAGAAAACGGTGTTCATCTAAATCATTGGGGGACTAAAAAGATAGGGGCACTGTTGGGAAGAGTGGCAGAAAGAATGATGATTGGAGACAAGAGGTGACTGTATACGAAAGAGAGACCCGCTAGTAACAGGGTTGATGAAGGACAGATGAAGCGGGGCAAGGAAAAAAAAGGATACAAAAAAGGGGGAAAAAAGGATACAACAAATTTGGAAGTACATTGAATTTCAATGGATGATTCACAGATGAAGAAATAGAGGTGGAGGGATACAGTATATTTAGAAGAGACAGGAATAAAGATGGGGGGGGGAAGAAATTGGTGGGGTGTAGAAATGAATTATCAGGGAGAGTAGTATAAACAGAAAAAGAAGCAGAATTGATGGGAATAGAAGTTACGATTGGGACTATAGGATCTGTGAAGATTGCGGGATACAGGCCCCCCAATACAACGGAATTTATATTAGAACGAATCAGGAATAGGATATTAGAAAATCATAACAAACGAAACCTAATTAAGCAGGAGATTTTAATCTATACCAGGGATAATTTGGGAAGAGGGAAGTGTTGGAGTGGGGGTAAGCAAGAGGCAAGATTTAATAACTGAAATAATGAATGAGGGTTTTATACAAACAGTTAGGGAGGGGACAAGAGAAACGAGAACAGGAGGCAGCAATCTTCTGGATGTTATCTTGGTAAGGCCACCAGAAAACTGAGTATGACAAGGGTAAACATTGGCATAAGCGACCACAAAATTACTACCGTAGAACTGTTTATTATCTTCAATAAAAATGATGAAGAAAGGGGAGAAAAGAAGATTTGGATCTACAGAAAAGCCAAAATAAATTATATTAAAGAATTTTCATCAGAAAAAAGTAGGTTCTGGGAAACGGAAATAAGGGGTGTGGACAATAAATGGGAAAGTTTTTAAAACATTTGTATTGAGGCAACAGAGAAGTATGTACCTAGTAGAATTATATCACAGAGCAATCCAGATCCCATCTATTATAACCAAAAAATCAGAGAACTGAAGAAGAAGTGTAGGGAATTACATAATAATATAATATCGAGGAGAAAGAGGGGAAGTAGAAATGAACAGGCTTAGAGCAGAACTAAACATGGAAGAGAAGAAGGTGAAGGACATTTTTTTTGGAGGTATGTTTGACAAACGTGATTAGAACAAAAGCTGGGGAAACATGTATGAATACATAAATAGTAAAAAAGGACGTGTGAAGGACATGCCAACCTTAATTGACAAAAACGGGCAGGAATTCATAAGGGACAACGAAAAGGCAAATGCGTTAAACAAGTACTATAGTGAAATATTTCAAAAAGGTGTTACAGCTGAGAATAGTGTTGTAGATGATGAAGAAAGCCCTAAAGAATTAGAAACAGATGAACATCATATTATAATTACAGAGGGCAATTCAAAGAATCATAAGTAAATTGAAAAACAATGAAGCACCAGGACTTGACACAAATTATAACAACTTTATAAAACTAGCAGGATCTGAAATTGTGTCAAGTACTGGAAATCATTAGACGAGCTTTAGCGAGGATTCAATTTGACATACCGGTACTGAAAAAAATTGGTGTTCGTTTTTATGTTGTTTTTTTTATGTTTTTTTGTCGGTTCTCCACAGGTCAAACGGCTACAGCTATCAACTTCAAACTTTTTTTCGTTATGGTTCCTCATCTAGCTACATCTAACACAACTACAGGGATTCACCCAAGAATTGACTGACATTATAGATAAGGGAGGGAAAATATCTGCCATATTTTTGGACTTTGAAAAAGCATTCGACAAAGTGCTGAATGATCTTTTAGTTAAACAACTGAAGCAAATTATGGAAAGTACTAAATTATCCAACTGGGTGGAGGCCTTCTTGAAAGGCAGATCACAAAAAGTAAAAGTTGGTGAAGAATTTTCGGATTTTGTTGCTATTACGTCACCGAGTGCCATAAGGAAGTGTCATTGGGCCGTTATATAACATATTTATTGATAATTCAAAACGTGGTATTTTGTAAAAAATTCAACCATTTGCTGACGATTGTGTTATGTATAGAGTAATTGAGAGCATAGATGATGAAATTCAACTACAAGATGATTCAAACAAAATGAATGAGTGGGTCATAGTCAATCAAGTGGGACTAAACACTGGAAAATGTAAGGTAGTTCAGTTCTCCAGAAGCAAAAGAATCATAAAAGTAGCAGCATTTAGAATTGAGGAAATTATACTGGAGGAGGTGGATGGGTACAAATACTTGGGATTATACATACACAGAAATTTAGGGTGGGGAGGATCATGTGAGAAACTTGACAAAAAGGGGATTAGATCACTAAATTTCATTATGATTATTATGAGTAAAATCAAAGAAAAGGCATACAAATCCCTCATTAGGCCTACACTGGAATATGCTTGTTCAGTCTGGGACCCTTGCAACATTGGACAAGTCAAGGCCATAGGGAGCATCCAGAGGGTTGCTGCAAGAAGGGGAAGGGTACTGGGGAGAGTCAAGAAATGGAGAACCTTTTAAATTGCAATGAAGTGGTGAAGAAAGAACTGGAAAGGCCAAGCGAAATGGTTAAATAACTGACATGGGAAATTCTAGCGGAACAAATGAAAAAGGATAGACTATGTAATTTCTTTAAAGCAAAATTAACTGTATCGGATGGGAAGAACTTAACAATATAGTAGGAAAGAGGCTGCTGCAAAGAGGTACTAGAGGTGGAGGTAAATTGGAAGTGGAGAGTGTTTAGAGAAGTGGGAAAAAATGCTTCCATACAGAGGTCTACAAGGGATTTGAACAATTTGGGGAAAATAGAAGATGTGTTGAGAAGTTGATAGAATTTAAGAGAATGTTTAATTAATAATTTGATTTGTAATTGAGTGTGGAGTTATTGATTTGTTTTATATTGGATTCAATTTGAGTGTTGATTTTGTGTTGTGTACCATATTTGAATTGTTTTGTAGCATGAGTAGTGTATAGTCTCGCCACTGCACATAGCTGCATTTGAAAGTTGGACAATATATAAATACATAAATAAATGAGCAGTAAGAAAAGAAAATTAATAAGAAATAAGAAATAAAAAAGAAAAAAAAAATAAAAAAAAAATAAAAGAAATTAATAAATAGAAAAGAAATAAGAATGAGAGAGTACAATAAGTGAAGGTTAGAATATATTTTCAAAATCATGTGACCGTAAGTGTATTTTTTGTGAATAGTTTAAAAACAGAATTTGAGCTTGCTTTTCACGGATAAGAATGAAAAGCGTGTGAAACAATATTACTGACATATGCTGTGAAGCTGGCCCATCATTAACGAGTTATTCGCTGAGCAGTTTTTTAAGCCACCATGATGATGAAACAACCAATCAGTGACGAGAGCGACGCGATTTCCGATTGTTGAGCTGTTGAGCAAATCACATTCATGGAAGGCCAGCTTAAAACCACAAATTAAACCCATTGTACTGGTGGATGAGCAACTGAGAGATGGAGAGGGCAAAAGGGTACAAGAGAGAGATGGAGAAATAAGAATGGCTAGCACACTGAACCGCCATTCATGGGACCGGGGTTCAATTCCCTCCGCAGTCGACCCTCCGGACAGATGCATCGTGGTTTCCCACTGTCATTCAGGTTGATACTGGGATGGTTTCTAAACAAGTCCTGGCATACTCCTTCTCACAACCCAAAATCATCCAATTTAATAACCTTTTGAATCATCTAATTCAACATCCACCGATGCCAATAGATCTTAGTAATCAGTACAGTTAGTTGTAAAAATCATACATAAATAAAGAGAGAGAGAGTGAGAGAGAAAGAGAAAGAAAGACAGAGAGAGATAAATAACGAGGGGGAGAGTTAAAGAAAGAGAAAGACAGAGTGGTAGAGAGACAGAGAGAGATTCAGAGAGACAGTGACAGAGAGAGACCGAGTAAAAGAGAGGGGGAAAGAGAGAGAGAAATAGAAATAGAAAGAGAGATAGAGATGAATAGAACGGGAGGAAGAGAGAGAGAGAGAGAGAAATATAGAGTGAGAGTGAGACAGAGAGAGACAGAGTAAAACAGGTCCATTTCGCTGGCATCCCCAAATCGAAAAAGTCGTTTATTTTTTCACCAGTTGTTTGTGCCTAATTTGTGCTCGAAACCGCATCATTTGTGCTCAAATCGTACACTCGCTAATTAGAATTTAATTTGGGGGTGCCAGCGAAACGACAGCACCCCCATGAATCAAAAAGATGACTTTTTTTCTCGCCAATCGTTTGTTTCGTTTGTGCTCGAAACCGCATCGCTTGTGCTCAACTCGTTCGCCCGCTAATCAGAATCAATTAGAATTAGCACCCAAATCAAATTCTGAATAGCGGGCGAACGAGTTGAGCACAAACAATGAAATTTCAAGCACAAACAAGCACGAACAAAGCATAAACGATTGGCATAAAAATAATTTCGTTCCTTCCATTCTGGGGGTGCAATTCGTTTTGGTGGTGCTGTCGTTTCACTGGCACCCCAAATTAATCCCTGATTAGCGGGCGAACGAGTTGTGCACAAACGATGCGGTTTAGAGTACAAACGAAGCACAAACGATTGTCGGGGGAAAAAATATGGATTTTTCGATTTGGGAGTGCTGTCGTTTTGCTGGCACCCCAAATTAAATTCCAATTAGCGGGCGAACGAGTTGAGCACAAACAATACGGTTTCGAGCACAAACAAGCACGAACGAAGCACAAACGATTGACAAAAAAATCCATTTTGTCATTCGGGAGGTGCAATTCGGCCGTTTTTGATTTGAGGGTGCTGTCGTTTTACTGGCAACCCCAAATTAATCTTCGATTAGCGGGCGAACAAATTGAGCATGAACGATGCGGTTTTGAGCACAAACGTGCATGAACGATTGGCGAGAAAAAAGTCGACTTTTTGATTGTGGGTGCTGTCGTTTTGCTGGCACCCCCAGCAATTTAATTAGAATTAAATTCTAATTAGCGGGCGTACGAGTTGAGCACAAACGATGAGGATTCGAGCACAAACGAGCACAAACGATTGGCGCAAAAAAAAAGATTTTTTCATTTGGGGGTGCTGTCGTTTTGTTGGCACCCTCAAATTAAATTCTAATTAGTAGGCGAACGAGTTGAGCACAAACGATGTGGTTTCAAGCACAAACAAAGCACAAACGAAGCACAAATGACTGGCGAAAAAATAATTCGACTATTTCGATTTGGGGGTGCCAGCGAAACAGACCTGAGTAAAACACTCTTCAAACGATCAATTTTCGTTGTACATAAAATTTCAATAATTGCAAAGAATAATCATTTTTAATGGTGTAATGACGCTCAAAATTTCTGTTGCGAAATTTCAGTAGCGACATTTGTGGGCAACATTTGAGAACTTTTTCAGATTTTAGAATTCAGATCGATCGACTTTTGGAGTTTCTACTTTCCTGCACGCTTCCAGTGTCAAGGTACCGCAACTAGGAATATACATGTAACCCAACTTTACCAACGCGTTGAACTTTACCACTTGACGAAACTCAACCATCAACAATTGTGATGTGCCGTTTTCCAGTTTTGTTGCACCCAGATAAGTGCTTGCTCATACAGAATCGATGTAACATGACATAAAAATTAAAAAACCGATGTCAAATTGGCGATTAATCTTTTTTTCCGTTCAATGTTGGATAACGACGTAGCCCACGGTTTGTAGACCCATACGGAGTCAACGGAAAAGCACGTGACCGTAGGCTCTTCACTCATTGGTTGGCTAGGTGAAAGATTGCAGAAAAGGTGAGCGTATTTCAACTTCGTGAAATTAGTGCATGAAATTGCAATATTTCCGTTCTCGTGTAGTGGCAATATAGGAACGTATGTATTCTTCTTTTCAAAAATTAATCGATCGTGTAAAGTGGCTTTAAGAGAGCGAGAAAGAGGGAGAGAAATATAGAGAGTGAGAGAGAGGGAGAGAGACAGATACACAGAGAGATCGACAGAGATGGATAGATTGGGTTTTAACGACGCACTATAATGTTAAACTAAGATCTATTGGCGTTGAATGAATTATTGATGAGATGATGGGATGATGAGATGAAGGTTTCTTAGGTATCGGGAAGGATAGTGGGAAGGAAGCGGTCGTGGCCTATATCGTGGAAACCATCCTGGCACTAGCCTAGACTACAGAGGGAAACCACGAAAACCCCCTGTAAAGATGGGCAATGGCGGGGATCGAACCGGGTCCGATATTCCCCTTCACCTCCCAGATCACATGAAGCGAACTCGTGCGTTTACCACTCAGCTACATGTGCCGGTCAGAGATGGATAGAGAGAGAGAAATGTAGAGTGAGAGTGAAAGAGAAAAATATAGATAGTGAGACAGAGAGAGACAGAGTAAGAGAGAGAGAAAGAGTAAGATTGCGGAGGGGGGTAAGAGAGGGGGGAGGGGTGAGAGATCAGAGAGAAAAGAAAAAATATAGAGTGAGACAGAGTAGGAGAGTGAGAAAGAGTAAAAGAGTAAGGGAGAGGAAGGGGGGAGAGAGTGAGAGAGACAGAGAGAAATGTAGAGTGAGAGTGAGACAGAGTAAGAGAGTGAGAAAGAGAGAAATAGAGTGAATGTGTAAGAGAAGGGGGGGGGGGAAATAGAAAGAGAGCAAGTGAGATACTGCCATGTTGTGCCGCCACTTACCCGTCAAAAGTGAATATCGGCCGGTTGCTGTGGTACTTTGTATAAGATGAATCTTCCAACATTTGTCGTACGGGCCTCGTGTTGGACTCGGAAGAATTGCTGGGTCTTGACGAACGTAGGCCTACTCTGGGTCCTGAAAAATGAAGAATCATTGAAGAAATAAAAAAGAGGTACTCTCGCTGTGATTCGTACCATCGACTTCCTGGAAATGATTCAGGCACCGTAGCTACGCAGAGCTATGCAGACATTGATGTTATTTCTTTTATCATCATCAAACATAACATTTATAGAATATTTAACGAAAAATGAGAAGTTCTAATGAATGATTGTCTTTAGGGGAGTTAAATTAGGCTATCGTTACGATAGGCCTGAGACATACAATTACATGTTCTAACTGTAATAAACTGTGTCTGTTTACTTAAAAAACAAACTTCTAGCTGGCGCTTTGAATGCTCAAGTCCTTGCAACTAGAATAGATGGACCAAATTTATTTTTCAATGTCACGACACAATGCTAAGATGCCATCATGCAACTCGCTTGCAGATTGGCCAATGCATATTGTAAGTTGCATGTTGCTGTTAGAAGTTGTTTAACGCTGAACTGTAAATGTACGTTCACATGTGCAACACCTACAACCCGTTTGTGCCAATAAGACTAGAATACACCAAATTCACAAGGCCTAGTCAAACGAACCGACATGAAGGCCGTGGAAATGACAGTGCCAGCACTGCCCTCCCACGGTCTTTGTCCGAAACTTTGTTTGTGGGTACAGACAATAATTGGCAAAATTAATCTTACCTTGATCTAATTTGATCTTCAGAGCTGTACGGGGTGTAGACCTAGGAGCCATGGGCTGAACAGTTGGATTCTTACTTGATGTTCCTCCTGAGCGACAATAATTGCTACTGATTGAATGTTGTCTTTGATACCGGTAACTGGAAAACATAAAATTGGTACCTCAGTAAATTACTTTCAGATTCAATTACTGGTAATTGGCACATTAGGGGGCTTATTCAACTTATGAGTTTGTCATACCAGTAGGCCCTACCGGTATTTAATTTTTCAATGTAAGATTTAATAGACACAAAATCTTGTGATGAACTCACAACTTTGTCCAAGTTAAGCTTAGGCCTATATCTATGACAGGTGATTATGCTGTAGGTGTGTTAACCAACTGTTTTCACAAAATCAACAGTCACAAAATCAATGGACCGTCGGGTAAAGTTTGCATCGAAAAATTAAAGTGCGCATACCGCATTGTGTTGACCAACACAAACCTCTCCTTAACCATTGGGTTTAAACTCAATTTCCTAACTAACCCAACCACCACTAGAAATCTACAAAACATAACACTAAAAACAATCGGCTGCGGATACTGTACGGTAGGCCTATAGATCTACCGGTACTTGTCTTGTAAGAAGTAGAGCCTAATAGGCCCAACTATATTTAACCCTAGGCATTGAATTTGTAACTTGACTAGCCCCAGAACATTCATCTTATAATTACCTTGTGCAGCCATCGGTATGTTGGTAAGTTTGTATCCAATGCTGATGAAACTGCCATGAAACTCCGGTGATCTCTAGCGGCAGTTCACAAACTGTTTCTATTAGTTTTTCAACGGTTGGAAACCAATTTTCATCAGGTACCGGTACACCTTGTTGATCTACGTTGCGATGACCTCTATACCGGTAATAGACTCACTTCACTTCATAGAATTCATTTTGCATCAATGGAGCCGACATCATAATGAGTATACTCAATGCCGATATGAATGTTGAACTTCTAGCCATGTTAGCATATAGGCCTACATATGGTTGAGTGCGACAACATGACGAATAATAGAGCCCGTCACTTCAGTTTGTTCATAGGCCCTAACACACAGCAGCAAAAGGCCCGAGCCTTACACCACTGAAAAAAGGTGAATAGGCTTAGGCCTATACCCATGCAGAGATAAGCCGCGTCGATCTGTTTTAGGGGGTAAAATTGTCATATACCGCATCGCGCCCAATTATCATCCCAACTCCCAACTCCTCTCGATGTTCTGAGTGTGGGCACCAGAGTCAGGGTCAACGAAATTAATACTGTGATTAACTGATAGGTGCACATACCCTTCATCCCCCAAACAGTTGTACGAGGCCCAGCAGTCTGACATTATAGTAGTCCCTTCCAAAATCCATTCCTTGATGACAGCTAACAATGTTTCCTTAGTGTGGTCAGGCACAGCGACAACAAACAACCTCTTACTCCCCCTTTCAAACCCCCCCAAACACCCACATTCCATCAACCATCCTACCCCTGTTATATTTGCGTTTTCCAATTTTAGCTTCATCAATTTCCACGATAACCCCCACCCCCCCAACCTTAACGCTCGTTCTCTCGCACCAATTAATAACAACCTCCCTACAAAAATTAGACCAATTCACAACCGTGTGCGAATTGACCTTCAACTCAGTCATAATGAACTGTGTCCGCGGTGGACGCAAACACATCCACAACAAGGTCAGCCGACAAATGGCAACAATTGATAGTTTAGACCCCTCGAACCAAGTGTTTTTACGTGCAGACGCAGTAAATGGACAGCGCGTTTTCTTAACAGTTTTATTTTTCTTAACGACAATTGTCTTACCACAATAAAACCGGAAATCATCAGCCCTGATCTTGCACAAATTACCACACTCCGGGCACACTAACTCCCTCAACAAAACTCCGTGCTGACGCAACCACTCAAGCAACTTCTCCTCGTCCTCGCAAATGCCACCAAAACCCAACAATCCAATGACACACTTCTCGCAATCCATGATGACTACTGACTGAACAATGTACGATCCAAACTGACAACTGACATTGACAGGTAAAACCCACATGTTGCTTTAAAACCAAAGTTGGCAGCAATGTAAATTACCGCCAAAATGTCAACCAATCACAACTTTCAATACACTAAACAGCTGTTAGACGGTGTAATACGTGCACTATAAAGTCGTTAATTGCAAGTATGTTTTATATTATTTAAATTGAAAAATGGTGGTGTGCGGTGGTATTTCTGAATAGATTTCCTCGAGATCTATTGAAAAACACCACATTTCAGGAAAAAAAATGATAATTGGGCGCGATGCGGTATATGACAATTTTACCTAAAAAGGGTATGGATATCAACACTGTGATTTCAAGGTTCAAACCTTATCCCAGGACTAGGCCTAGGCAGGCCTATAACTCCCACAGACAACAGTTAACAATATAGGCCTAACCTCAAAACGAATTGGCGCAGTCATGCGTATCAATATTGTTTCGTTCATTCTGACGCACCTGAGCATCTACATATAACAACTATGAAACCAAACGAAAGTATTACTGTGGAACCCAATTTTGGTATACAACCCACAAGTAGGCCTGCCTACCACTTTTAACACTTCAACATCACCAATTTACGAAGCGTCAATTAACTGACAATTTAAGACTTGAATGTTTTGAAGATCGTTCGTTCGAGTGTTTAACGACGGGCGCGCTAGTAGTGAGTGGATGATATTTGAGGTCTGTTCGATTTGTCTGCACCAAGCTACACCACTGCACCAGCATGTTCGATTTGTCTGGTGCAGACTACTTTGCCGACTCTGGTGCAGCACCGTGCGTGTTCGATTTGGCGCTGGTGTAACTTGGGGCAGCTTTTTAGCGCACCAGCTCTGGAGGTGGTGTGTTGGTGTAGTGCAGATTGTTTTGGCGCATTTTTCAACATGGAGGGTCCCGCAACGAAATTAAATCATGAAAATATTAATCACCAACAACAATCCAGTTGTCCAGGACGGTATTAAGCTTTTTTTTCTGACTGTGAGTTATTTCTATAGGTTATTTGTAGCCCATGTTCATAATAATATAGAAAAGCTACGATCATGTCTCAAATGCTCAACTCAAATGCCGCGGAACGAATCCGGACGTGTTCGATTTGGGGTGTAATATAGCTGCTTGGTGCTACACCAAACTGGCATGACGTAATTTCCATAGTGCACTGAGCATACACCAAGCCTACACCAACTGCCCCTGGTGCAGACAAATCGAACAAACCTTTGAATTTGAAACTGAGAAACAACAAAATATGAAAATATGAGAAACTAGAATGAACAAAATTCAAGTTTTTGTTTTGTGTTTTCATCTATGTTCTTTTGCTGTCAGAGAGGAAGATATCTATGTTCGTTTTCTGTCAGAGAGGAATATATTGACTGCAATAGTGGAAGCAAACAATCAATTACAACTTATTACCTGAAGAATAATTAGAGTTTTGGCAATTATTGATAAAAATAAGACAAAATTCAAGTTTTTGTTTTGTGTTTTCATCTATGTTCTTTTGCTGTCAGAGAGGAAGATATCTATGTTCGTTTTCTGTCAGAGAGGAAGATATTGACTGCAATAGTGGAAGCAAACAATCAATTACAACTTATTACCTGAAGAATAATTAGAGTTTTGGCAATTATTGATAAAAATAAGATGTGGATGAGTTTTACATTGAATTAACTGGGATTTATTTAATTCAGAAAGAGATTATAAATGTGCATATGCCTACTTCCACTTTCCTTGGCTCGTTTTCTTATACCCGCAGAAGATTTTTTTTACGTATTTTGGCGCCTGTTTATCAAACATGAAAAAGATATTTGAACAACAACCATCCATCCGATTTGGATTTAACTTCAGATTTGTTCTTTTTCAATGTGTATCCATATTAGGTAGAAATTTCGTTAATCAGACACGAAAAAAAATTGCCGTCAAAAATTAAAATCCAAATTCCAAATCCAAAAATTCAAATGGACCGTGACCATTGACAAAACATATAATACGATAAACCCACAGATTTTTGGTGAATCGTTTAAGAATATGTAAGTATAACAACCTGATTAAACATGTATGCCTTATAAATCTATAAATAACTAGTCAAACGCGAAATATGCGTTGTAAGATGAGCGAGATATCTGAATAAGGTATAAAAGTCCTTGAAGGAGTTCTACCCTTGCTACTTCATCGACTCTGGTATTCTACACACCTTGATATCTGAATAAGCTATTAAAGTCGTTAAAGTAGTTCTACTCTTGCCACTTCATTGACTCTGGTATTCTACACACCTTGACGCATATAAAAAATACTTCATTGTTGGTCAACTCTTGAATCTAGAAAGCAGTGAATCTTGACAACTTAATTCTGTCACAATTTTCATGATATTATATTTTATGAATATTATCAGTCATTTTATTTTTTAATTAAAAACGACTGATCAGAATTGCTTAAAAAATCGTAATAATGTGTAGAATCCATGTATACACATTTAGAGAAAATTTCATCCCATTTGGAGAGATTTTATTTTTCAACATTTTCCGCCCAGCCAAATCTTATGGGGTTTTTAGAAACTTTGAGATGATGATTCTCAAAATCGGTCCAACCGATTCATCCCAAAAACTATACAGTTCTAAGTTGGATGAGTTTGCGTGTACAAAAAAAGTTTCATGTTGATCAGTCAACCCTTGCGACCTGTGGAGTGCTTACAAACAAAAAAAAAAAAAAACACACAGACAAAGCCCTATAAGAGTGGGATGGAGACTTCGCTACGCTCATCAATAAAACCCTGAAGGACCGTGACCATATTGCAATCTGTCAAAACATATAATACGATAAACCTGTAGATTCTTGTTAAATCGTTTAAGAATATGTAAGTATAGAAACCTGATCAAACATGTATGCTTTATAAATCTATGAATAATCATAAAACCATGTAGGACCGTGACCATATTGCAACCTGTCAAAACATATAATAGGACGAAACTGTAGATTTTGGTTAGAATGTGTAAGAATATTTTACTATAGCAACCTGATCAAACATTTATGCCTCATAAATCTATAAATAATCGTAAGACCCTGTAGGATCGTGATCCTATTGCAACCTGTCAAAACATATAATACGATAAACCTGTAGATGTTGGTTAAATCGTGTAAGAATATGTAACTATAGAAACCTCATCAGACATTTATGCTTTATAAATCCATAAATAATCGTAAGACCCTGTAAGACCGTGACAATATTGCAACCTGTCGAAATATATAATATAAAAAACCTATAGATTTTTGTTAAATCGTGTAAGAATATATAAGTATAGCAACCTGATCAGACATTTATGCCTCATAAATCTATAAATAATCGTAAAGCCCTGTAGGATCGTGATCCTATTGCAACCTGTCAAAACATATAATACAATAAACCTGTAGATGTTGGTTAAATCGTGTAAGAATATGTAACTATAGCAAACTCATCAAACATTTATTATGAATCCATAAATAATCGTGAGACCCTGTAGGATCGTCATCCTATTGCAACCTGTCGAAACATCGTGAAATTATTTGAACCCGTTTAAATATATGAGATTGAAAAACCTGTATGTTTGTGTTAATACCTATAAGAACAAAAAAGTTTAGCAACATGTTCAAACATGTAAGATACATTTATCTATAAATAATTGTAAGACCCTAAAGGATCGTGATCATTATTTCAACTGTTCAAACATATAGGGTGAAAAAACATGTTGGTTTTTGTTCGAACCTGTAATTATAGAAAATTGCTTAGACTTGTGAAATGTTTAAACCCTTCAAATTACAGTACAAAACTAGTTAAAACTATACAAATCCATTATCTGAGGGTAACTTGTATGGTTCAATCCTGCTCAAACTTATTGATAACTCTTACTGTAGAATCCTGTGGTGTATAGGTTTCTACAGTTGCTCTGTTTCACCTGTTGGTCTCCTGTTGATGCATATTGGAAACGGATATATCTTGTAGAAACCTATTAAAGTGGTTTTACAGGTTTCAATGGTAATTTGCACTAGGGTGGGACGTCAATTTGTCATCATGAATTTAGAGACTGAGGATACATTGCAGAGAAGGTTCTGTTAGCGAACAGGTTGTTAGGGAACAATCTGGGATTTTGTGAGGAAAATGAACCGTCCCTGGGACATCCAGTGTTTACTGAGAAGTTACTCACCAACCCAAACCAGCGCTACTAGACGATACTGCCAGTCTCAACGCCAGTTCTGGCACGGCACACAAGCACCCTGTACTTGAACGTGATACCGCTCACCTGGACACGACAAAGCAAATACCTACTTTAATATATAACCTTCGGTTATATATATATATATATATATATATATATATATATATATATATATATATATATATATATATATATATATATATATATATATATATATATAAACCTTCGGTTATATAACCGAAGGTTATATATTAAAGTATTTGGACAAAGGCTTTGATCCAAGCCTCTACCCCAGTACCGGGACAACAGGCTCACCCCTTGTAGTATGTCCGGCACTGGCACACGCGGATTGGCTCGTCGGCTTGCATGACGTAGCTGGTGTTGTCACCAGCTGCGTGCGACAGGCTTGGGGGCGCGGCTGACGTTATGGACCAGGTTCTAGAGGCTGTAAAACATGGATATATATATATATATATATATATATATATATATATATATATATATATATATATATATATATATATGTATATATATATATATATATATTCATATATATATATATATATATATATATATATATATATATATATATATATATATATATATATATATATATATATAACCTTACCGAGATGCGTTTCTCCTGCAGGAGTACAGCCGATAGTGACATATGCTTGGCAATTTCGACGGCCATATTGGACACTTTACCAACTAGAATCTAAGCAAGACATTCTGTATCTCCACTAAGATAATATGTCACTAATAATGTCACTAATATATATATAACTTTCCGGTTTGCAAAGCGGTGTGAAGCTACTGCCTAGATACAAACATGTACGCCTTCTCAACGTTGAGTAACGTATCTCGGTAATATATATATATATATATATATATATATATATATATATATATATATATATATATATATATATATATATATATTTATCACTCAATAAACACAACCATACGAGTTTCACAAAAGGGCCTAAATATGCCGGTGCAAGATTTTATAACAAATTATCGAATTCATTAAAATAACAAAAAGGAATATCTTTCAAAATTGCATTAAAATCGTATTTGATTGAAAACAGTTCACTCTATTCAAGAATTTTTAATCTCATAGTAATTGATTCCCACTTCATTCGTTTCTGCAATCGTTGACCGCTTTCATATTAGACTGGGCAAACGCGGTATGTGTTGCCGCGTTGATGGATGAGATGGAACATATCAACTCATCTTTGGATTGGTTATATATATATATATATATATATATATATATATATATATATATATATATATATATATATATATATATATATATATTTATATATATATATATATATATATATATATATATATATATATATATAATATATATATATATATATATATATATATATATATATATATATATATATATATATATATGTATATATATATATATATATATATATATATATATATATATATATATATAAATATATATATATATATATATATATATATATATATATATATATATATATATATATATATATTTATATACACCTTGAGATCCAAACCATCTTATTTTTCATTATTAAATCCTATGATAATGAAGAAGGCTTTGTTTTAATCGTTCA
Source organism: Brachyptera risi (assembly GCA_964007535.1). Classification (NCBI taxonomy): domain Eukaryota; kingdom Metazoa; phylum Arthropoda; class Insecta; order Plecoptera; family Taeniopterygidae; genus Brachyptera; species Brachyptera risi. The sequence continues at coordinate 13,251,032 of OZ023329.1, forward strand.
CAAACAAGTGGTGACACCTAAAGCTTGAATTCAATAGATATCTTGATAGCTTTGAATGATTCACAAAAATAACATCATATTTTTTTTACATTAAAACGGCTGATCCGATTCAAGTGAACGTTCGTTACAATGTGTATTATTATCAGATTGAAATATCCTGAGAATTTGAATTCTCTCGGATGAAATATTTTTCATGATTTTTTTTCTCTGGGTCATTATTATGGGATTTTTGAAAACTTTGGAATGAGTTTCCTCATAAGTGGTTCAACCGATCACGTCACAAAACTATACAGTATCGAATTGAATGAAGATGTGCCAAATGATAATGATTTGCACAGATGTGTGTGCCAAGTTTCAACTGATTTTGAATTCTCGTCTGACCTGTGGAGCGCGAAAAAAAAAGTACTTTTTTTCGGGTATGCTGAAATTGAGGATCATCCAATTATGTGTAACACGAACAATATACAATATAATAACTGATGTGTAATGTCCTCAGTGATTTGTGATTTATCTTTGTAAATTGCACTTGTAATTTTTAATTTGTACTAGTTTGTGTGAATGATTGATGTTTGTCTTGAATCTTGTTTTGGGATCAAAAAGACGAAATAAATGATCATTATTATTGTGGGGTGGTGGTTTATATTGTATATTAATTATTTATTATTAGCCATTTTTAATTTCATGAATAAAAACTAAAATTAACACCATAATATTTTCCCTGACTGATAGCCAGTCTAAAATTTGTATAGTTGTAAATTGTAATACTCACATGGAACATAGATAGTGCCGCGTATGCTTTCCCACGTGCGTATCCTTTGCGGCCTCGCGGCGACGCAACTTCAACGGCGCTTTTTTGATGAAAAAAGAACGATCACTTGCTCGGTGGTAGATCGTTAACCATTCCAAAAAATAATTCAACATAAAAAATCTGCGTGACGTGATGGTTCCGTATCTGGGACGTCAAATTTGTTATCATGAATTTAGAGACTGAGGATACATTGCATCTATACGTATCAAGCTACGGTAATTGATCGTCAAAGATAGTTGCGATCACAGCCTTCTTTATTCATCAGATCATTCTTCTCTGATACTGCCCTTTCACTCGGGGTATGCTTCCCATGTTAACCGATGTCCAATTATTTTAGTTCACAAAATCGCCGATGGTGCCGTTGTTTCCAGACCATGACGTCACTTTCCAAAGATGTTCAAGTAAATCGGTTTGTTTGAAGTGTCATATCTGCGAAGATACCAATAACTTTGGGAATTTCCGTAGGATAATTTAAATTACGCACGCATTCTATTAGGCCGTGACTTCGCGAGTTCACCAACTAGTAACTTTGTTTATGATAATAAATGATATGAAAGATTTCATTCAATAATATAATGAATCCGGAATATCACCGGGACAAGTTCTTGAATGATGTTTATTGCTTGGGTCAACATAAATATCGTTCACGTCTAAATCTGGGTAAGCCTATAGACCCTCGCCAAAATGTAGATATGACATAACCTCAATAACGTCGCAAGAGATTGACAGAATATTGTGACAAGAATGACAGATGAAAAGAATGACAATTGTTCGAAGTTGGAACTTTAGATACCAGGGTGCAGTACATACCAGACCATGACGTCATTTTTGCCTGCGCGAGCAAATATGCGCGAACCCGTCCAAATAGCCCGAGTGAAAGGGCAGTATAAGAAATGAATGATTTGAATAAAGAAGGCTGTGGTTGCGATAAAGCAATTGGTACATTTTTATATCAATTTTTCAAATATTTTCATTTTTCATTGGTACCTATCCCGTCTCTCCATGACAGAAATAACTTGGCCCATTGAACTTGGCCCATATAATTGAAGGTCCTTGACATCGCGTGTCAATGAACTCTTGACGTCTCGACTCTGGTCCCTTTCACGTTCACTAACTTGTACATTGTTATACGGTTACCAGTTTCCAACTCATACCACTATCTTTGCCAGTTTCATTTGTCCGCCTGCTGGGAAGGAGTAGATGTCAAAAAATTTACTTTTATAGTTTCAACGGAGATTAAAGGTATAGTAATCGCTTGAAACCAGTGTGTAGTTGGAATTGTGTCACATAATTATTCATTCGCACGATTTTATCGTTTCAAAGCCATAGTTTCATATAAAAAAAAATGTATTCAATATACTAAAAATACAGATTCAGACGGTCTTAACCTACAAACTGACAGGGTTTTTGATGTGCTAATGTGGCAATAAAAAGTAGCTTACTTAATCCTGCCAACAGCATTCAATAGTGTATTTTGTGGTAGTTTGGTGATTTATAAAAGGATGTATAAACTCCGTTAGTTTTTAAAATTTCAAAATTAATTTACAGTGCCAATGAGCCCCTCAATACAGACTATTAGGCTTGAGAGTCAAGATGAACCTCATGAACATATTGATTGGGCCATTACTAGGCCTAGGCCCTACACATTCAATGATTGGGCCTATCCATTATATTATCTAGAAGTAAATATAATTTTACTTCTGTTTCTAATAGAAGAACCAGTTTCATCAATCTTACTTAAATATTAGGCCGCTAACTATTAGTAAAGTACCCATCAATTCGTCAAACTGGGCCTTGTTAGCATCTTCTAAAATGATGTAGCTACTTTAATCATGGACTTATATTGTAACAAATATAAGTCCAATGCTTTAATCATCGCAATTCTATGCTAATTTGATGCCCAGTTGATACCCACTTTCAGCATTGGGCCAAAACCCTTGAAATATTATTCACGTTGAGATTACTAGGAAAACGCGGGATGCGCGTTGTGAGATGAGCTTAGAAGTATGGATATCTAGAATGAAAAATAACTTGTCAGCTCAATTTACATCTACGGACCTTGGATTACTTTGAATATTCAAAAACCTCTCCTGCAACTTGTTGATATTTATAGTGAGCTGCAACCTGTCGCATGTACACTTTGCTAATCCAATTGATCCAAATATTCAATAAAATGTACACTTTTATTGTGTTTTCTTTGTTAATTCTTATTCGATTGTTGCAAAAATCTCTGAAAAGGTGTATAAAAGTATTGTTCGTATTCGGTGAGAATTTGAGAGCTTTTGAAAAATTCTTGTTTCACAATTTTTTTTCCTCTGGGTTATTCTTATGAGGATTTTTCAAACTTTCCGATTATTTTTGGGAAAAACCTTCCAACCGATTTCTCTGAATAACAATCCCAGCCTATTCTGGTTTGACAGGAATGTGTAGAAAAAGTTTCAAGTCGATTAGTATTTTTTCCTGACCTGTAGGGCCTATGCCGCATACAAAATTACAACAACAAAAATAACATAAGAACCAAGCCCATTTTTTTCGGCATGTGGAATGGAATCTTCGCTATGCTCATCTAATGATTTATATAATGTTATCGGTATACCTAGATTTTTTTACGTAGGCCTATTCCAACTCATGATGATATAATGTGGGTTCATATCACGAAGCGTTTACGAAGCGGTTACGGTAATGACAATCTTGGGTAAATTACAATGAGTTTTTGTAAAACTTGTAAGAAATAGTTAAACAAATGAATGAAATTATATTTTTTCCATGATTAATTATTCAGCTAATTTATATTTTCTGTTGTAGGTGACGACTGCTAGTCTGCAAAATGGAAATAAACAAATGGACTCTGTTTAGCCTCCTTGAACCCGAATTTGTTGCGAAAATTAGAATGACTTGTGTGTTTGGTAACCAAGGCAACGAGGCACTGATGGTAATGAGCGACGATGAGGTTTTGGCCTTAGGTTCCAACGCTTCGGGTTCTCTTGGCATTGGCGATCTACAGAACACGCTTGTACCAAAGAAGGTTGAAATCCTCAGTGGGATTGGTGTTAAAGGTAGGTTTTATCGTATCATCAACTGTTGCCAAATGTAATCCATTGATTTTCCGTCTCACTTGGAAAAAACAAAAATAACATGACAATGTGCATGTGCAAAAAACTTAATTTTACACGATAATCAGCTACTATACTAGAAATCGATGATAGCCAGGATATAAAGTCACTACCGTACTCTACCTCTTGTAATACTTGTGCTTAGATGACTTCCTATAACATTTATAGCGGACTCAAGTGGTTTTATTGTATAGATATTCCGTACATTGTTTTACAAAACAATAAATTTGCCAATATCACTGCTATTCAGCATGCTCGTCAATTTGACACATGTTAAGAAGGGAAAGTCTATACCGGTACCCAGGTTCTGAAATAACAGCTGACTATTATTTTATTTTTGACACATTTTTTTTATTTTTGTACTCCATGGGCGAAAAAATCTTCACTCATTTCTCAATCTATCTCCTTGATGTCAGTGTAAATCCTAGACTTAATGTTGTCGAGATATTAGACCGTATTAGACCGTGTGTACACGTCGACGACCTGACAGCGCGACCGCCGCTTTTAACCCATCGTCAGATTTTTAAAACTATTCTGGTTGCAAAATTGTCATTTGTTTGATTCATATTGATGGATAATTTTATACATTTTGAAAGTAATTTTTTTCTCAGACTTTTCTTGCGGTACTGGGCCTCACGTGTTGGCGGTGGCCAAAGACGGAGAGGTTTATGCGTGGGGACACAACGGCTATTACGAACTTGGCAACGGATCAACTAAACAAAGTCTAGTGCCAAGTGTTTTGGCCATGCCCTCGCCTAACTGTAAGATTGTGAAAGTGGCATGCGGTTCACACCATTCGTTGGCTTTATCGGAATCGGGAGAGGTACGTAAGATCAAAAATGGTTGAAAATGAAAATAAGAAACAAAAATACTCGGCCCTGTTTATGATTCGTGACGTAGACATTACCGATTCTGTTCATAAACAGAATCAGTAATGCTTGCGTCACGACTCTTAAGACAATAAGTGAATTATAATTTCATCAATTTCTGAAATTGAGATGGTAATTTCTAGTTTTCTCTAAAATTGGGAAATTAAAAACTTGTCATCAGGCATAGGCCTATTAATTAAAAATAATAATACACTCTCAGTGCTGTGGTATTCTTTAATACCAGTATACGTATCAGAAATACTGACATAGGCCTATATCTACTATAAGATGTGTTCCGGACAAATTGGAATGCTAAATACTTTCATCTGCGGCAAAGAACTAGTCACACAGTGCAGTCCTGGTGTCAAATCACATGATGCATAATACATGTGGTAACCCTGCTTTGCTTGCAGGTGTACGCATGGGGACAGAACAACTGCGGTCAGATAGGCTCCGGTATGACAGCCAATCAGAGTGTGCCGAGGAAAGTGGGCGGTGTTTTGATTGGCCGACGAGTGGTTGGTATTGCCGCTGGACAGACGTGCTCAATGGCCGTCTGTGAGAATGGAGAGGTAAGCAACAAGACTTCCAGCCACATAATGGAGGATCACATTTCATCTATGGTCAAAACACTTCTTCCTCCTCCTCGTTCTCAGAGACATGTGGAAAAAAATTGCTATAAAAGTGATGAAATCTAAAAGAATGTTTTTCTAATACTTCTTCATATTTCAATGCATTTGGTGTTCTTGGATCATGTTTTTGAAAAGACGACATAGAGGTCTAAACGTCTGATTCCCTACGGAGTTTTTTTGAAACTTCAAAATAGGTTTTCACAGGAGTGGTGCAACCGATTGCGCCTCAAAACTATACGCCTACAGTACGGGTATCGAATTAGACACAAGTGTATGCCGAATTTCAACTGAGTTTGTACTTTCATATTTTGATGTGAAACGTAAACAAGTAAAAAATCCAAACAAATATTCCATTCTTTTCGAGTCTGATGAAATTGAGTCTTCGCTCTACTCATCCAATGACTTGCTTGTGCTAGCTGTACGGCTGGGGCTACAACGGCAACGGCCAGCTGGGCCTTGGCAACAACGTGAACCAGCAGAACCCTGTGCGCGTGCCGACCCTTGATCACGTCGTGGTCGCGCAGGTTGCCTGCGGTTACGCGCACACGCTTGCACTCACGGACCTCGGCTGCCTGTACGCCTGGGGGGCCAACAGCTACGGTCAGCTGGGCACCGGCTCCAAGAACAACTCTTGCTCGCCTGTGCCCGTTGCCGCCGAACTCGGCAGGATCGTCGAGATCGCCGCTTGTCATTACAGCCACATGGCGGCAGCCATGACGCAGGGGTCGCGCGTCTACATGTGGGGCCAGTGCAGGGGTCAGTCACACTTACAGTGAAACCTCTATCCATCGTTTTTCAAGGGACCAGGAACTATCCATGCAGGAAAACGATTCATCCAGGAAAATTTAAGATTGATCATAATGGAGTGGGGTGAGAAAAAATGGATGATACAAGCAGAAAACAATGGATCCGGTAACGATGCGTAGAAGTTTCACTGCATTTGTTTATGGATTTTCTTCAATTCTTGATCTGCAATACATGGACCTATATCGCGACTGCCACTTGAAATAACGTCCCAGGCATGGCTAGCTCCAAGAGACTAAAGATTTTGATTCATTTTTATTCACCAATAAAGCTATGTACCATAGCAACATGTCCAGTATTTGTGTATTTCCATTGTTGTTAGCACGAAATCCTAGCACTGCCCTTGAGGTGGGCTACAGGAATGGGTCACATTTTTGCGTTCCAAGATACCCTAACTCTGTTATTATCACATATTGTCATGGTGTTCAGCTCTCGTAGAGAACATCCAATCACAGTCCTTGTCTCTTGGAGCTAGCTAGGCCTAGGACGTTATTTTAATTGGCAGTCGCGGTAAGGGTCCTGGTGAAGGTAGGCCTACCTACCGTACCATCAATTGAAATTAATCAATTTGAACCAAATTAACTCAACAATGATATAGAATAACGAAGTAAATAACTGTATTTTTGTAATGCAGCTCAACAACCTAACCATCAGCTTGGTTATACAGAACTGAATCATATGCCATGTCATTTATGTGTATCTATTCTCTCTTCGAACAGTATGTTATAACTAGGGCTGCGTTTGATTATGATTCAGCAATTTAAGATTTCGATTCGATATTGAATTGAGATATTGAATATTCGATAACCATGACATCAAAACAGTATTTGATATTCATTTTGGAAATGAAAAAAAAAAAAATGGAAAAGTTGGTTACTTATAAATAAGTTCACACGTACAGAAAAAGTTTTATTTTGATCAGTCAAACCGTGCGACCTGTACAGTGCTTACAAAAAATCATATACACAGCAAAGCTCCATAAGAGAGAGATGGGAGTCTTTGCTATGGCTCATCTAATTCATAAAAATTATAAGTGTAAAAAATCATCCACAATAATAGCCCACCCATTGCCGGAGCCAGATTTTTTAACAAACTGCCACTACAAATAAAGACCGCGCCCCACGATGTTGCTTTCAAATATAAATCAAGGAATTATCTTTTTGAAAAAGCATTTTATACCATAGAAGAGTGTGAGCTGTTTCCAAGGATCAGGATATAGCTGATGATGAGTGAGTCTTTCAATTTCAACACAGATTTTTCTTCATCAATATCACTATTTTATAAGATTCACTGTCTCTTTTTTATACCTTACTGACGTATTCCATAACATGTAAAACTGTTTCTTGAATGAATATATATTATTATTATCATTATTATTAGGGTTGCCGTTCGATATGAAAACTCATATCGATTATAGTTTACTTAATATCGATTATTAATCGTATTATATCGATATTTTTTCTCCTAATCGATAATCGTATCGAATGTCAAAATATCGTATCGCATCGGAATAATTGTGTTGAAAATTGTAAACAGCTGTGTTGATTGATTCATTGCCAAGTGCTTGACCTTGGTCTACATGCGGGACTTCAGTCCTAGCAGGAAGGGGCAGAAAGATAACGGGATAGAGGAAGAGGCAGATTTATGACCTGTAATAAAAGTACATGTAACAATATACATCTGGAATTCATCCATATTGTCCGGAATATGAGCCGAGGGTTTTTCTCGAAATTTCAATACAAAAAGTCAACCTGGGCTTAAATGCAAATCTCGGCCTACAATCTGTCAAAAATACGTTTTTTCTCATTTTAATGGGGCGTACTTCACCCGTACACTCATAACAAGGGAATCAACGCGAGATATTCCACTGAAAACACGTTTAATAAATGTTTTTGTTTTAATATTGTTTTATATTGTTAAATAAAAAGTTCTAGTTCTCGACCCCACTATTAGGTTTGAAAAGGGAGTGGGGCACGCGGAAGAAGTAGATGCGGAGAAGAAGGAGATATATCGTCCCTGTATTCCTCACCTCGCGGAACGTTATGGAATTCCTGAGGAATACTGGGACGTTGTAGGACTCCTTCTTGGAGCAAGGGCAGCTATTCCCACATTTTTTATTACTTTTTTCAAATCATTTAATATACCGGTATCAAAATCATTAATTCAAGAAATAGTTTCCACAATATTAAGAAAATCATCACATATTCTCCACAATCATCTCTTCAGCATATCTCAATCTACTTGAATTCTAATATTTTTTTTTTGTATAATAATTAAGTTTTTGATCTTATCACTATATTTGTATAACTCATTTTCACTTTCGGCAATTATAATTCCAAATTCGTAGTAAGCTGGACCTTCATGGTCAGTCATCAAGAAGATGAACAGCCGTCAATAAAAATGATTTTCTCTCATGAAGAAACATGATTTTCCCAATTTCCATCATTTTTATTTGACGCGCAGTAACAAACATAACAAGCACGTTGAGCTGTTAGCTGCATGGTGTGTGTTATCTACCGTGTGTGGTCTAACGTCGTCTGACCTTGAGGACCACTTGTTGACTACTACGTAGCGTGAAAAACGTCTCCGACTCGAGAGACGGCCGAGCGCCAATTGACAGCGCGGTAGTCTATATTCTTGTCTATTGCGCATACCAACTCTGACGTCAATGCAAAGAGCGTTTCTCATTGGCTTTCGAGTGCCCAATAGAAACCAAGAACTTACGCGCCACATGCACTGATTGGAGCAATTACGTAAAGGGAAAAAAATTAGTTTGAGAAGGAAATAATGTTCATTTCGATTATTGAAAATAATCATATTGATATCGTATCGCCGAAATTCAATCGATTATCGTATCGTTTGAAGAAATATCGATCTATATCGATATATCGATTATTGTTGGCAACCCTGATTATTATGAGCCCGTGTAATGTTGTGTGCATTATCCAGGTCAGGCCGTGATGACGGCTACCGAAACTCCGTTCTCCTCTATCCACGACGTGTTTGCTTGCTTCTCAACACCGAGCGTCACGTGGAGGTCGCTAGAGGTCAACGGTGATGACACGCCCGCCACCAGTCTCAAGCTGGCGTTCGACGATCCGGTACGTTTCACGCACCGTCGGGCGTGTGTTCGAGTCGTGCATAAAGCATGGGTTTTAGTAAATGTTCTTTCACTTATCAAATCAATTATTATCACTGCATATTTTCTTTAATAACATAGAAACTTGATTTAGAATCATTGTTTCCCAATGGAGCATAAGAATGAAAGGTGGGATCGTTTGAACGCGGCGGGCGATCTCCCCCACTCATTCAAATTCACCCACTCATTTCAATTACCGTATTTACGCGATTGCAGTCCGCACCCTATTGTAGTCCGCACCCTAGTTTTTTAAAGTAGGTTTTAGAAAAGTACTTTACATGCGATTATAGTCCGCAGAGAAATACACATACTTAAACACGTGAAAATCGAGTTAGCGCAGCGACTACGACACTTACTGCTACACCTGCTTGCTTGCTTGCTTGCCTGCTTACACTACTGGAGTTATACTGGCGCATGGCAGTGACACTGAACTGACATCTCAGCACATTTCAGTCACTTGGTCTTAGCTGTGTGCAGTGCGATGCGCGCTCGGTCGACATACCTGCCCCCCGCCCCCGCCCGCCCACCCGAACATCAACAAAACAAGCAAGGCGGATCGCACGCCAGCCCGCCAGTCAAGGTTAACCTTGAGACAAGGCGAAGTATTGCGCATCACTTGGAGACATTTGACAGAATGGCGTGAATTTTTTTTTACGCGCTTGGAAATCCGTCATCGATTGTAGTCCGCACCCCTGTTTTAGATTTTCTAAATTTGGAATATACCTGCGGACTGTAATCGAGTAAATACGGTACTTTAAATTGAGAACAATTAATTTTGACACCAGGACTGCACTGTCTGTGCCCACACTTCTCTGCCGTAAATAAAAGTATTTCAGTTTCCAAAATTCTGGTACAGTGAAACCTCGATCCATCGTTCCCGGATCGATCGTTTTCCCGCATCTATCGTTTGTTTTGTATGGTCCCAACCAAAACGCCATATGAACAATGCTAAATTTTCCCGCATTCATCGTGTTCCCGCTTCTATCGTTCGTTATTTTCGCCCTAAAACCTTAAAACCTCGAATAATCGTTTTCCCGCAACTATTGGTTTGTTGAATTTTCCCGCATTCGTCGTTTCTCCTATTTTATCGTTCGTTATTTTCGCCCCTCGCCACTTGAAAGCTCGAACGATCGTTTTCCCGCATCTGTTGGTTTGTTGAATTTTCCCGCATTCGTCGTTTTCCCGATTCTATCATTCGTTATTTTCGCCCCTCGCCACTTGAAAGCTCGAACGATCGTTTTCTCGCATCTATTTGTTTGTTGAATTTTCCCGCATTCGTCGTTTTCCCGATTCTATCGTTCGTTATTTCCTCCCCTTGCCACTTAGAAGCTCAAACGATCATTTTCCCGCATCTATCGGTTTGTTGAATTCTCCCGCATTCATCGTTTTCCCGATTCCATCATTCGTTATTTTCGCCCCTCGCCTCTTGAAAGCTCGAACGATCGTTTTCCCTCATCGCATCTATTGGTCTTTTGAATTCTCTCGTATTCATCGTTTCCGCATTCATCGTTTTTCCGCTTCTATCGCTTATTATTTTTTGTTATTACAGTCGAGCCCGCATATAACGAATTTCAAGGGGAATACAAATCTGTTCGTAAAAACAGAATTTCGTTATAGAGATTTATTGCTCTTTTTCATAACAGCACTTGAATTCTAGAGATTTATAAAGATAGGCCTACATTTACGACTTAGGCCCTAGTATAGTACTGTATTAGGTGACATATTATCATCGCATCGTATCATCACTTAGTATGTTTGTAGAAAGTAATAGAAAACAACAATGTCCTTTCATAAAGAACTCATCATCTGCCATCACATAATACCACCACTCCCCACTTCTCGTGTTTTATTTCCTAGGTTACAGGACACTATCACGAATGGAAATGAAGGAATGTAAACAAAAAATAGATAAACAAAGTCATTGAAAATCTCACCATCACATTATTATTTAGTGCGCGTTGAGCGAATGTTTGAATATGGGCCGTTCCACTGTGCATGGGACGGGGAGGGGGTGCAGCAAGAGTTATGACCACGTGCTGTATGCGTCACCAGCTGCTACGATGTAGCCTACAGTCCGTTCAAAATAAATGTAACCTGAAAATAAATTCACACAAAATGCTCCGATTTTCGAATATTTTGTTGGAAATAGCTGAAAATATTGAGCAAAATATGCTGTAAAGTGACAAAAAATTCGTAATAACCGAATTTTGAAATATAAATCACTTCGTTATAGGTCTTTATTCAACATTGTGAGGATAGGAGATTTGAAGGGGAATGGTAATTAATTTGTAAAAACCGAAATTTCGTTAAAACCGAGTTCGTTATATGTGGGATCGACTGTAATGGAAAAAAGTAGGGTTGCCAACAATAATCGATATATCGATATAGATCGATATTTTTTTCAAACGATACGATAATCGATTGAATTTTGGCGATACGATATCAATATGATTATTTTCAATAATCGAAATGAACATTATTTCCTTTTCAAACTAATTTTTTTCCCTTTACGTAATTGCTCCAATCAGTGCATGTGGCGCGAAAGTTCTTGGTTTCTATTGGGTACTCGAAAGCCAATAAGAAACGCTGTTTGCATTGACATCAGAGTTGGTATGCGCAATAATAGACGAGAATATAGACTACCGCGCGGTCAATTGGCGCTCGGCCGTCTCGAGTCGGAGACGTTTTTCACGCTACGTAGTAGTTAGTCTACGAGTGCTCCTCAAGACCCCAAGATCAGATGACGTTAGACCACACACAGTAGATAACACACACCATGCAGCTAACAGCTCAACGTGCTTATTATGTTTATTACTAGTAAATTTTAGAAATTGGGAAAATCATGCTTCTTCATGATGATACATTTATTGAACGTGTTTTCAGTGGAATATCTCGCGGTTTCAAGTTGATTTCTTTGTTATGAGTGTGCGGGTGTAGTACGCCCAATTTAAATGAGAAACGTATTTTAGACCGATTATAGGCCGAGATTCGCATTTCAGCCGAGGTTGACTTTTTGACTCAAAATTTCGAGAAAAACCCTCGGCTTATATTCCGTACAATATGGATGAATTCCAGATGTATATTGTAACGTGTACTTTTATTACAGGTCATAAATCTGCCTCTTCCTCTATCCCGTTATCTTTCTACCCCTTCGTGCTAGGATTGAAGTCCTGCACGTAGTCCAAGGTCAACCACTTGTCAATGAATCAATCAACACAGCTGTTTAGACCGCAATTCTCAACACAATTATTCCGATGTGATACGCTATTTTGACATTCGATACGATTATCGATTAGGAGAAAAAATATCGATATAATACGATTAATAATCAATATTAAGTAAACGATAATCGATATGAGTTTTCATATCGAAAGGCAACTCTAGAAAAAAGTGCTTAAAAAGGGATGGTAAGTGATTACAGTACTGTATTATTCACAATAAAAGGAATAATGCTCCCATTAATGTTTTTTTAGTGGTTTTTCAACGTTTCTAATGATTTCCCGCTTTGATCGTTTTCCCGCATTCATCGTTTTTTCCCCTGGTCCCTTCAAAAACATCAAGGTTTCAAAAGGATCAAGGTTTCACTGCACACATCATGGGTTGGCCTATGAACCGTTTTTGTAATATCTGGACTATCGCGGCCGGACATTGACTTGAATTGAAGAGAGTTGCTCACTGAACCATCATTCGGGAGACCGGGGTTCGATTTCCGTCATAGTCGACCATCCTGACAGAGGGTTTCCGTAGTTTTCCAGCTGTTGTTCAGGTCAATACTGGGATTTTTCCTTAACTTCTTTCCACAAACCAAAAACATCTAATAAAATGACCTTTCGTCTCGTCATCCCATCATTTCATATAGGCCCATCATTCACCGACGCCAATAGTTCATAGTCATCAGTACAGTGCGTCGTTTGAACCCAATATAAATAAATATATAAATAAATAAAAATACAAATAAATGAATAATATAATGAATATAGGCTATATATGAATGAATATAATATAAACGGCCTCCCTGACCGCCGGTGTTGTTATTGTTTCAGACTACCAGCGACCTGACGATCACGATCGGAGGCAAGACTATCCACGTCCACAAGGCGGTGCTCAAGATCCGCTGTCAGTACTTTCGGACAATGTTCCAGGACCATTGGCAGGAAGACAGTATGAGGTAGGACCGCCGTCACTTACGGCTTAGTCGCACCAAAATACTGTATAAAACAGTTTGTTTCTTTTCTCGACTTGAATTACTTGAAAAAGTACGAAAATTATTTATGAGAGTGAACCTGCATTGATTTCAACTTGAATAATTCAAATTTTCTAGAATATTCATGTGTGTACTATTCGAATACATAGACCTATTGAAAAAGTAATCATGATTATGAGCTACCGAATCACTGTCTAATTTTAAAGAATGGTTCAGGTCCCTACAAAATTTTGACTCATCAGCTCGATGTTGAATATTTTGATAGTTCAAACTGTCATAACTTGAAATGTGTATTTTTGGATCCATTGAATTTGGAATTGAAGATAACTCACTAAAGGCACTAAAGGGGGTTTCTAATCTGTAAGAAAATGATAATTCTTGAAGTAATAATAATAAATGATGAAGAACTGTTCATTGAAGCAATTGTGGGCACTAATAGTTGTGTTTGTGTGCTATCACGTTTTGTTGTGACCTAAAATGTTATTTCTGAAATTAAAATGTAAATTTAAATGAAATCTATCCACATTTTGGGGCAAGCGTTTTCATAGCTTTTATATGTGAAGTGTTAGTACAGAATCTGCCAGCTCATTTCATCATCGCACCATCTCATATACCTAGATCTTGGTCATCAGTAGGCCTACAGACAGTGCGTCGTCAAACCCAATATAAATAACACACCAAAAACCGAGGTAAGCTGCTGGTCGGCTACAAACACATTTACAAACTGTACGTTATATGTTGGTTATTTTTGTGTTGTTCTGTTGGCAGCGACCTGACGATATCTCAGTTCTCACACGAGGTTTTTCGAGCATTCCTCGAGTTCCTCTACGCAGACACCGTCAACCTTTCACCAGAGGGAGCTCTAGGTATGCAACAACACAATCAGCTTGGATTTCTCACACCTGTTGAATATTTCAATTTTTTTTTTTTGTATTATTATTTACATCGAAACTTGATTCAACATCATTGTTCCTCCATTAAGGCAATGGATGAAAGATCGGATCGTTCGAACGGGGCACCACAAGGACGATCTTACCACCCCATTTAAATTTTTTATACCAATGAAGTTTGACACCAGGACTGTGCTGTCTGTGACCATAATTTTCCGCCGCAAATAAAAGTCTTTCCTTAACTGACTCCAACTGTGCACTTCCCAATTGATATATTTTGTAGAAAATAGCACCACGTGTATAATGCTTTTATTTCAAATATATCGTCTACATCGCCCTTATGTTGTAACCTAGCAGATTCAGATGTTTGTAGCGCTTTGTCGCCTTTTCAAAAGCATGATCAAACAACATGGAATTACATGTCCAACATGGCTTGTTCCAGTTCCTAGCGATGTTATTCCAACAATAAATTGACATTTTATATTGTGATCACGATTGTTTTATGATTTATTATATTTATGCCACAGACAAGCCAAATAGGCCTTCTGGGCACTTTTGTAGAAAACATGTTACTTCTCCATAAAAATGTCAATAAAAACAACAACAACAACAATACCAATCAAGAGTGTCTCGAAATGGTCGCATCTTCGTGGCGTATCGATGATCTACGGCCAGCTCTAGTTTGGTGCAAACGAAATCGGCTGCTACTTCTTTGTTTCGATGTTGCAGAGTTGTTGGACCTGGCTAATGCGTACTGCGAGACTAGGCTAAAGAGACGGTGCGAACAGATCATCAAGCAAGGCATCACGGTGGAGAACGCGGCTACGCTCTACAGCACAGCCCTTTACTACCAAGCCAAGGTCAATACATCATCCATTCATTGTATTCTTGTTTTATAAGTGACCACAAATTGTAAATAACATGAGGCACAGTTGGAATTAAATTGTATAAATACGTACATACATAGGCCTACATACATTGTACATAGTACACCATGTACAAACATACTGGCATGAATTTCAGTAGGGTCTACAGGAAAATAATAATGACATTCATGAATATAGTACTAAAAATAAAAATAATGTGAATATATTGAGAGTAATATCAAATTTGGAGGAAAATTCCATTTATATAAAGGTTGATAGGTATAAAGGTATAGAGGTAGAGAAAGGTTGCTGGCAGTGGAAATGGATTTCCTGAGGATAAGTTGTGGGGTCTCAAGATTAGAGCAGGATAGGAATGTGGAGATAAGAAGACGGATGGGAGTGGAAGGGACAGTATTGGATTGTATAGGATCGAAGAGACTTCTGTGGCATGGGCATGTTCGGCGCATGGAACCTCAGAGGTGGCCGAAAAGACTGGAGGCGTGGGTACCTTTGTTTGGTACAAGAAGACGAGGGCGACCAGAAGAAGGGTGGAAAAAGCAGGTGCTGCTAGACATATCGAAAAGAAAACTGAGTGATCCAGACTGGATAGACAGAGAGAGGTGGCATCTGGAGTGCGGGAAAAGGCCGGAGTTGCTGTAGACAACCTGCTATTATTATTATCATAATTGAAGAAAGGAGAAATTTTAATGAAGAATTCTTGCAGAAATCATAGATGCAAAGACGACTGCAGAATTCAGAAGACGGTGTAGTAAAATTACCGTATAAGAAATGGGCAACTTGTTCCCAACAAACAAGAATAAAAATTGAGTAAGAGGAATATTCCAGAAGTGTATCAAAATTAGAACATAGTATAGCAATAATAATAAATTAATTATGTATGATGT
>OZ023329.1:13267461-13380144 GCA_964007535.1 Brachyptera risi
AGAGAGAGAGAGAGAGAGAGAGAGAGAGAGAGAGAGAGAGAGAGAGAGAAAATCATTTTTATCGACGGCTGTTCATCTTCTTGATGACTGACCATGAAGGTCCAGCTTACTACGAATTTGGAATTATAATTGCCGAAAGTGAAAATGAGTTATACAAATATAGTGGTAAGATCAAAAATTTAATTATTATACAAAAAAAAAATATATATATATATATATATATATATATATATATATATATATATATATATATATATATATGTGTGTGTGTGTGATTTCAAATTTCATTCTACATGATGCATATTTGTGGATGAAGAGATCTTCCGTGTTTTTGAAACATTTGTTCCATGAAGTTGTTTTTCGAATGAAACATGATTCACTTTACAATGGTTAACTATTAGTGTTGACGTCACATCTTGTAAAGGCCGATTCGTAGACTCTAATGTGTGCGTATTTTTTCGTTTGTTCGTTGTTCAGGATTACTTTATACAAGATTGAAAACAATCCCCCACCCAATCTTAACGAGCCATGACGGCGCGGAATTGCAGAAAATGGAAAAACGGTGAACAAATCGTGAATAACTTGGTCTTCTCAAAAGTGAACTATGAAGTATATTTGCTGTTATTCCAAGGAACAACAGCAAATGATTTGTTTTGGTTCATTTCAGTGGAATAACAGCAAATAAGAAGGTTAGCTGTTTTTCCAATCAGATGCTCCGCATTTAAACCCATTTGCTGTTGTTCTATGAAATAACAGCTAATATAATTTTCCAAAATATTTACATTTTTCTTTCACCGTTTAACACGTTCTATTGGCCATTCATTGCTCACGAGTCGGTCGTGGCCTGTTATTTAGGAACCATCCAAGTATCAACCTAAACGACAGAGGAAAACCACGATGCACCCCTGTCAGGATGGTCGACCATGGCGGGAATCGAACCCCGGTCTCCCGAATGACGGTCCAGTGTGTTACCACTCGGCCACGCGTCCCGGTATATTACTAAAGCATGCACACGTTTCCACATGCCAAATTTTGTTTTGACGTAATTATCTAATTCGAAATTACGGAAAAAATGAGTTGACTCTTGTATAATGTTGGGTAACTGTTAACGGAGAACTATAATTCAAAATCCATATGGAATTACTTCTCGTTCCTGCAGACGAAATATCGAGTGAGTAAGTCAATAACCAGTTGGTTCTACGATGAATCAGGTTTCAACTTGGGAATATTATAAACAAAATCCAGTATCGCACATGTAAAAAGCACGTGTATGGGGTGGATCCAGAATATGTAAACAAAAATTCAATCAACCAATCAGCTCATAGCTGAAACTGCTTCAGAGCCCAGTACTACACAAGAAATAAACGTTGACGCAAAGAGATAGAACGGCAATCCCAGTTTTTCTGCTGTCAAGTGTACATGGGACATTTAGTGTTCATAAACACACAATTGAAAAATTATTTTAGTCTTTATCACACAAAATACATGATGAACTGCTCCATTTGATTGTTTCAATAGGACTGAATATCAGCCTTATCACAACATCTCCACAATTATCCCCTTTATCACAACAGTTGAAAGTTGAGCAATCCTCTCTAGGACAACGTGACAACATACGTCAAGGCCCCTGGAACTCCCTATTGATTGTCTCTTCAGGGTACGTGGATGGTTAACCACAGTAATCCCCTCCCAGTAATAATATCAGAGTGAGCAGAACGATACCTTCACGGGTCAGGTGCAGAATGCACACGACGACCTTCGGAGTTGTGATGGCGCGGGATGTCGGTTGTTGGGTTGGTTGGGTGTTACTCAGGTCGGATAAGATTTAGGCCTGCTTCTGTCTATCAACAGATACAACAACAGACTTGCCGTTTCTCAATATTGTGTAGAATCTTGCATCCCTCGACACGATCTCAAATGGACCATCACAAAGTTGCTGAAGTGGTGTTCGGACACCGTCTGTAGTGCAAGTTTCCAGGTCCCCAAAAATAAAAAACCTGATGTTGCCCATGGTAAGCAGCGCTGACTGGTCTAGTCGGTGCGATACCTGAGCTGTACGATGAACTCGGAAGTGCTGTCTCAAGGAGCTGCCGGTGGTGCATGAAACTCGCCTGGTATCCCTAGTAAAGAACCATAAACGAGGTCTGCTGGCGTTGCTTGCAGGTCGTCTTTCAGGGCGGAATGGATTCACAGTATAACCAATGGAAGACTATCCCTCCAACACTAGTCCTCATGAAATTTAGTAGCAGCTCCACCATACCATTGGCTCCCGGATGATAAGCTTTCGTGCGTAAATGGGTCGTGCCAGTCAAGTGGTTGAGAGCTAGACTTATACAGGCACGGCTCGAACTGTCGACCTTGATCGGTGGTGGCTCGGAGAGGTGTGCCGGAGCATCCTGACGAGAGTTTTGGCAACTGTGTCAGCCGCTATGTCGACGATGGGTAACCGAGTAAAAAGGTCGATGGATGTGAGGAGGTCTGACGAAATGGGCAGAGGGCCGACGAGGTTCAAGTGGATATGTTCGAAGCGGTTTCCTGGTTTATGTCAAACTTGTTCACAGGCGCAGATACGTATCGTGTGATCTTTCAACGTTGACACTGGATACATGAGCGTGACCTGGGAGTTCAGTCCTTATTGACCGAGAGCCATACAAACCTTGGAATTATAAGTTATAAGGCTCTAATGTCAGGATGGGCTAAACTGTGCATGCTGTAGAAAACTCGACGTCGTAATGTGCTCGAAATGTATGTTCGTGGTGTTGCAAATGACGTATCGCAGTGAATGTAGAGGGTCGAGTTGCACGCTGTTCTGCAGCTGTGGAGAAGTGTTGGAGGTCAGTAATGCCTGCAATTCACCGTCATTGTTCTATGAATAAGCACACCGTGCAATTTATAGGGTTGGTGATTGTTCCAACAACGGACATGGCATCGGCGACGAATTTGTCTTTGCCTGGTAATGACGGTATGACGAATGACGGTGAAAAATTGTCCCAAGAAATCCAAGTAACGAAACTGCCGCGGTGAACACTCGACTGATCTCTGTTTAAAAATGTAAACGTGAGAGGTTTTTGATCCGCATAGATCTGAAAATCAAGAGCTTCCACCATGTGGCGACAGAAACAAACGGCTCCATAAACCGCGAGCAGTTCACGATCGTAGGTGTCTAAATTTCGTGATTCAGGATCCGGTTTTCGAGAAAAAATGCTGGCGGCTGCATACCGGAATCCGTGCGTTGTTGTAGTGCTGCGCTGATGCTGATGCTGATGTCCGATGCTTCGGCGTGGATGGAGAGTTCGGTGTTCCTGTCTGGGTGAGCTAGCAAAGTCGGTGACACTGACTATGTTTTTATTCCTCAAAAGACTTTTCAAGTAGTCAAGACCGTGTTCAGCCAGGTCGTTTCAGGTCGTTTTAGTCGAGACAGGTGTTTAACTCGTGGTTTTGGTATTGGCAAGAAGATCGTCGAGGGGTGCTTGGAGATTTGCAGCACCCTTCAGAAACCGACGATAAAAATTCCATATTCCTTTGAATTGTCGTATTTGCTCTACTGTCTTGGGTTGGAGGAAAGCGATTATGGCGTCTACCTATGTTTGCAGCGGGCTTGAACCAGTAGAACTGACATTGTATCCAAGGAATTCCAAATCAGTTGCTCCGAATACACACTTCCAGCGTTGATGAGTATACCAAGATCAGAAAGAAGCGTGAAAAGCTGTCGAAAGTGATGATTGGGGTGTTCTGTGAATCATCAAGCAGAAGGATGTTATCTATATAAAACCTCGTCCATGAGGTACTGGAATGTCTGCGCAGCATTTCACTAGCTGGAACTCATATACGGAAACTTGAATAGTCCGAATGAAGTGGTAATGGTTGTATTGTGAATGTCGTCTGGTGCAACTGAGATCCGATTAAAAACCCTCACAAGATCGATCATTAAGAAAATTGATTTTCCTCACAACTTTTGTGTTAAATCCTGGATGTGAGGTACGGGGTACCGGTCTTGTGTGTTGCGTTGAGAACACGATAATCGCCGCACTGTCTCCTTTCGTCATTTTTCTTGGAGGCCAAGTGTAGAACAGCCAAACAAGAACTTTCAGAACGTCTTGCAATGCCTGACCTCTGCATTACGTCGAACTCTTGTTTCGCGATTTGTAGGCGATCGAGTGCGAGACGTCTAGGTGGCACGTTGATGGAGGTCCTGGGATTGTGCGAATATGATGCTATGTTTTGTGCTTGGTTGCTATGTTTTGGGACTCCAGCGGGCCGGGTGATATCCGGAAGCACTGCTAGGATCTTATCAGACGCGGTTCCGATCACAGAATCTGAAGCGTTACGACATGAGTGCACGGGAGTCGCCAATGACGTAATCCCGTCAGCGAGGAGTTTCTGACGAATATCGACTATAAGTTGAAGAAAGACAAAAAATCTATACCGATAATGAGGTTAGTGACATCAGCGACAGCAAAATTCCATATAGCAATACGACGAAGACCTAAATTGAGATTTGAATTGAAGATTGAGATTTGATTTGATTTGATTGAATTGAGATCGTTGAATTATTCTCCGCGAAAAGTTCAAAAGTTGTCTCCGAGAGAAGACCGTTGATCTGCTTTCGTGGGTATACACACAAATCTGAACCAGTGTCGATGAGGAACTGAGTTTTGATCTGTTTGTCAGTTACAAAGAGGAGAGAAAATGAAGGACCTCGACCAGTCGCCATTACTGAAGGTTAGCACTGCCACGCTTGGTCGCCTCAAGAGTTTTGGTACCAACAAAGTCCGTCCTGATTGACGTCGCGTGACGAAGACCGGGAGTTCTTCTGGAACGCGACCGAGAGCGAGCTTGAGAGTTGTGTCTCGTCGAGAGCGCCGCGACGCTGACTGTTAGTGTCGCTACTTGATTCATAAGCGCGTCAACTCGCTCATCGTGTGTATTCTCGCTATTGGCTGAGACCTTTGCAATCCGGGGTCATCTGTGTTTTCATTCATCTGGTCAGCCAAATGTGTCTAATCTGTCAGATCTTTTGTGGGTGATGCCGCCAATATATCCCGCATGCGTAGAAGTATTCGACTTGGTCATACGATTGACAATAACTCATAGAGATAGTAGAATCTCCAAGGCTGCGTAAAAGCCACAAAAACTGCGAATGCGTTCAATCCCTCATCTATTTTCTCCCCAGCTATTGTTTGATTCGCGAAGTTTGCGAACGATAAAGCCTGTGGATTGTGATCTTTTTCGAACCCAAGAAAATAAATATACCTGGATTGATTAGCGCACGAACAATATCACTAAAAAAGCGAAACTCAAACTTCTCCCTTACGCTTCATGAATATTTCTGATGAACCACTCGAGATTGTCGCCAACTTCAGAATTGGTTACGTCGACGACAATTGCATCACATATTCATGACAACACAGACAAAGACAAGACAAAGGACAAGGACTCTACTTATACAGAACAACATCAGAATGTGTTTCTCAACAACGCAACTCAATCAGCCGTACCACAACAACAAACAATCGATCAGAAGGGGGGAATAAAATTGATACCGCAGACTTGCACCTTGGAGCATTTTGATTTCGAAGGTAGACATGAGGTTTACCGCGTTATAGCAAAATAATCATCTCTTTTCTTCTTGGACGAGGACAGCCTCGGTATACATCATTTTGATACCGGAAATGCTAGATCGATTAAACTTCAGCCTTATCGCAGATCAAAGCCGCTAAGGTAATCATTTGATAGCAGACCTGTGTGCTCAAGGCATAATCCCTATTTTGTAGGTCTCTGAGAAGAATGTACAGGAAAACATAAATATCGTATGGCTATAGATTACCCAATGGTTATTGCGGTAACTGTCAGATATGCAGATCTCCAACAAACATGCTTGAGAATCTTGACACTCTGAGCAAAGAATAAAAGTTTTTCACTACGCTTGATCATATAGCAATTGAACCGGCATCGTCGTCAAAACTGCGTTTTACACGACATAGGGATTGTGGGCGTATAAAAAGATGCCGTTTGTACTAGCTAATGCAAATGCTTCCTGGTCTCTTCTAATGAACTCGGTACTCCTTGGCTAACCGGCACCTCAGAGTTGACTTATCTCGATGATGTGATAATATGGAGTAGAACAATTGATGATCATGATTCACTACTGCTATCAATACAACTATCTGCGGATTTGAAAATGCTTACCGATTATTGCCATTTTCTTATACATTGCGAAGTCGAATATTTGAGTCATCTCGAAACGAAGATAACTCGAAGATCACTAATATTCGTGCAGGGAAACTACAAACACAGGACTGAGATTCAATTAGGGAACACAATCAACTAGTCTAGTCAACTTCAATTTATCCACAGCCCATCTAAGTCAATTGAGTGGGACATTTCCAAAAACATCAACTTCATGAATTATCACATTCAAATCATCGTTGATTCATATTTTAATTTGTTCTACTCCGGCTTCGGAAATTGTACTTGTGCTATGGTAAACATTCGAAGTCATTCTCATTCCCAAAATCTTCCTGATCCCGTCTTCCTGAGCCGGATCCCTTATAATTAATTAAATCTGTCAGTTATCCACTCATCTCTTGATGACTCTTGATGGAGTTAAGTTACTAGTTCCAATTTCCTAGCCGTTCAGCTCTCACTCGGGTATGTGGTGATATTGTGTCGTTCCGCCCTCCCATTTTCTTGATGAAGAGCTGCTTCCGAGCCGATCAGATTAGCATCGGTCTGAACCTTTCATCATAAATCGGATGCCGAGGTATCAGTATCCCTACCACTTATTGTTTGACGGCCAGAAATGCTCTTTTTCTTTCGATGTACACTGCAATTTTTGATTCCCTTCAGTCGAGTTTGTCAATAGTTTTGCCCTCGTAGCTGGATGAGGGATGGAATTTCCCACAAACTGACAAAGTCCTTCCTAGTTCGACGAACCGTTCCTCGTCTAGGAATCTTTTACGTCGTCATATGTAATTGCATCAAGGTTTTTGCCTAATTATCGAACTATTGTTTGTGCAATAGCAATATTTTTCGAAATTACACTTCGTGACGTGGTGTAAATAGTTCTAATACTTTATGCAAACGGACTCGGAGTTCTTCTATCGTATTACCCTAGATAATATCATCCTGATAGACTTGAACGAATGCATCTATGACACATTTCGAAACTTTCCCATCCAATCCAGCTTGAGGGAGGACAGAGGTGAAACTCTTATATTCTGAAGTATAATATCAACCAGTCTCAAAATACTAGATGATACTAATCAGGTAACACAAAAAAATTGGAAAAAATGAGAAAAATACGATGTTTGTATATTTGGTATAGTTTTTGTATATTTTTTGTATAAATTTTGGCATTACTGAAAAACACATTTTCTGGTTAACCAACACAGATAATTTAAATTCAAACAAATGAATAATTAATGAATTAATTCAACACATTCCAACAGATAGTTATGGAGATATGATGTTTCTTACACTCAATTGTGTAGGAAAAACTGTAGCAAAGATAATTTCATGTGAAAAAGAGTGTCTTACATGTTTTTTGTGCCGTATCGACGGTTAGATTATTTTTTGAATATGGTTTCAATACTCACACAGCTTTCAGATAATTTTTAAATGAAAATTGACAAAAAGACAAAATTGAAAAATAATGGAAAAAACATGAAAAAAGAATAAACTGTTTCTCGAACCGGAAGGCATTACTCCAAATTGGAATAACCCACTGGGTTGATAAAGGCAGTTTTCTTCAGTGAACTAAATTCAGCGAAATTCCCCATTTCGGAGATCTGAAGTTTTGAACACTTTTGCACCCGCCACTTTCCTCATTTTCTCATGCAGGTTTGGTATGGGATTTGCACCCGAAGAAGTCAATGCAATGCATTTAGTTCCCTATAATTCACGCAGAACCGGTCCCTCCAATTTTTTTCTTCGACGAGAATTTGGTTCTCGTTGTCTTCTTCGCCGTCTTCTTCCATATCCTTCAAAATTTCGTATGATTTTTTTCCGGTGTATACGAATAAGACTCAAGTTTCATCGGTTTGATTAAATTTCATTCGGTTCATTTCGTTCAATCGTGCTGAATTATTCTTTTAATACCCGTTCTCCCATCTAATTCGTCCCAGAATCGAATAAGATACTAGCTGACCTTTTTTTTGTACTTTCTTCCAATTTCATTTTCATTTTTTCAGGACGGCTTTCACGAATAATGCCATCAGAATTTCAATTTTTTGCCAACTGAATGTTGTCCACCCACCCCAACACTCAAATTGCCTATTCCATAGTCGATCAGAGCTCTCAAATCTTTCGAAAATGGATCACCAGGAATGAAAAGTGACTCCTTTTCACTGGCATTTCCAGCATATTTCGCTCCTTATACTCCCATTTGTATTTCCAATGGTTCACATATCTTTGTTCCGATTCGTGATTTTTTACCCACTTTTCATTACTTCAATTTTTTGATGCTCGGTTATCTTCGGTTATCGGTTGGTTTCGGTTATTTGTATTCATTTATATTTCCAATATTTTCGTTTCGGTTCGTAATTTTTTTACCCACTTTACAACTATTCAATTTTTTGATGCTCGAGTAACTATGATAGCGTCTATGATATTCATCATCGCGATCATTTATAGTTATTTGTATGGAAGGGTTCATGTTACGGTCGTAATCATAAACCCTGCTGTCTCCTGACTCATGTTTTCGTGGTTTGTTTGAATACAGGGAGAACGAGTGTTCTTCAAATCCAAAATCCAGTTGTTGGACTGCCACCTCAACCTCCACTCGTTTTCCTGCTGGTTACGATTTTCCTGCTTTCTGTGTGTCTGTGGATATGGATATGCCGATGAGTGATGTCCGGCTTCCCCGCAATTGTAGCACCCCACCGTCGTCCGAGCTGGTACTTTGTGCCTCCATTCTATCAGTTGATTCTTATTATTCAATATCCCAGCCATCTGTTCTGGAAGGATTGAGGATTGAATCTTTGCTCGTTCAGATCTAGTTCAATTTGAGCGGCTTCAAGCTTCATGTGTTCGATGGAGTTTGGTGGTAATGGTTTTGAGGTAATGATGCCCTCAAAAACAGGCGAATATGATTATCTATCAGTTCAATTACAGTCCTCAGGCATGATCACGGATGATTTATATCTTTTCTTGGACAAAGACGATTGTAACGAAGATTTTTTCTGTATACAAACGTTTCTACTGACATGACATTTTTCGACGTTCGCTAGGAGGCTTGTTGTTATGGCTTCAAATATTGACAGACAGCAAACTCGACTAATTTAGGTCGCGTATAGTACTTGAGGACCACCATATCTGATAATGACCAGCCCAACGCTCTTCACCAATTTTATTTTATTTTATATTTTTTTTTAACTCGCATTGATGCGTAAAATTAGTCGGGTTTTCATGAGTGGCCCTCGAACGTTGATAAAGATCACGCAATCAAATCTTCAATGAGAATTGGTGAAAAATCATGAGATTTTTTCCAAGTAAAACTATCGTTTTCGAGGTCTGTCAAAATCGATATCACATACCTCTCACCTTCGTGTTTGAATGTATATTTTCCGAAGTCAGCATCCCTTTCTTCTTTCTGTATTCCTTCTTGCAATCGTATAATCAATTCAGTTCCATTACCAATACTAGGAAAACGCGGGATGCGCGTTGTTAGACGAGCTTGGGGGTATAGAAATCTAGGATAAAAAATTATTTGACAACCCAATCTACATCTACAGACCTTGGATCACTCCAAACGTTCAAAAACCTTACGAGAATCAGTTATGTCACGGCCTTCCTCTTCATTCATTTCAATCGTTTTGAATTAATTGGTGACACTTGTTGCTATAGATTTAATTGGTTCCCGTAATAGCTTAAATTGATGGGAAAATGCATTATAAATGCGTTTTCTTCGTTATTTCTCATCCGATTGATGCAAAAAATCTCCCAAAATGTGCTTAATAGTTTCCTTTATATTCGGCGAAAATTTGAGAGGTCTTGAAAAATTTTGATTTTTCAAGTATTTTCCTCCGGGTTATTCTAATGGGGATTTTTGAAATTTCTAAAATTCATAAAAAAAAAAGTTACCACCCGATAATGCCACAAAACTATACAGATCTGAGTTAGATGAGGAACCATGACGAAAAAAAGTTTGAAGTTGATAGCTGTAGCCGTTTGACCTGTGGAGAACCGACAAAAAAACATGAAAAAAAAAAAAAAAAAAAAAAAAAAACATAAAAACGAACACCAATTTTTTTCAGTATGTCAAATTGAATCCTCGCTAAAGTTCGTCTAATTAAGCTCTCAATGCCTCTGTTTTCTCATTCAATTTACTGACTTTCAGTGACTTTCAATCTAGAAGTTATAAATCACCTCATGAGAATTTTGATCATTTAAATGTTACTTCAGATGTTGCGGGGCGCTAATAGATTTGTTTTCCACACGAGAGTGAAAATCTATGGAAAAAACACTCCGCCCTGGCAAAATCACGGCGAATTGAGAGCTTGGTTCTTCAGCCGCTCAAAGATAAAAACGAAAACAGGTGGAAGATCACTCATAAAACACTAATATCCATTCATATGGTATACAAACGTAAGACTAAGATTCAATCCGACAGGAACACAAATCAACGAGTCACATGAACTATATTTCATCCACTGCCCAGAACCTTCTCTTCCCACAACAATACAATCCTTGGCTTTTGAATTAGTTTACAAAAATGAAATGATTCTCTGCCATCTGAAATGCTCATCTGAGTCGACGGCTTGTGGTCAGTGTATATTGTGAACGTTCGCGCCTCCAACATGTGCCGGAAAAACGAATGGCATCGTAAACAGCTCACGGTCGTACGCTCCATATTTCCGTTGGGCTGGATTCAACTTTTTAGAAAAGAAAGAAAGAGGTTACCATCCACCGTTCTTACATTGCTGAAGTACTGCTCCTATGCTAGTGTCTGATGCATCAGCGACAATAGCCAGCTCAGCGTGGAGGTCGGGATGTGCGAGAAGAGTGGCATTGGCAAGGCTTTTTTTGCATTCTGTGAACGCTGTTTGAAGCTCTGGCGTCAAAACGTCATACCCGAAGTGTTGACACCAGTGAGCAGATTGTTTAGAGGCGCTTGTAACTTGGCAGCTGAGGGTAGAAAGCGTCGATACAATTTTACCATACCCAGAAATTGTCTCAGTTGCGTAACAGTAGTCGGCGTGAGAAAGTCGATGACAGCGCAGACTTTTTTCTGTGGTGGTAGAGTTCCCGCAGCGTCACGGTATATCCCAGGAACTTCACCTCAGATGTACCGAAAGAACACTTGGCAACATTGATACATTGATTGATTGGCATTCCGTACTCTGTCAGTTAGTCAAAAAGAAAGCGGAGATGCTGTTCGTGTTCTTCATTCGAAGTCGATGCGACGAGGATCTCATCGATATAGGCGTAAAAGAAATCAAAATCTCTAAGCATCTCATCTAAAAATCGCTGAAAAGTTTGACCAGCAATTCTGAGCCCGAAACTCATGTATGGAAACTCGAACAAACCGAATGGCGTGATTATAGCTGTCTTCGCCATGTCTTCCGGAGCTACAGGGATTTGATTATACCCTCGCACGAGATCAATGGTTGAAAGAACTTTCCGGTTTGCACGTGACTGAGCGAAGTCTTGGATGTGAGAAACCGGATAACGATTTGTAATTTTGCGATTGTTCAAGACTCGATTGTCACAGCAGGGTCCTCTTTTTTGGGCACCATATGAAGGACAGCAGACAAACTACTTGATAATTCAAGCCTTCAACATTGCATCGAATTCTTGCTTAGAAATACGTAAACGATCTGGAGCCAAACGTCGAGCCCTGCATGTTGTTGGTTGTCCAGGCGTTGTTTTAATATGATGAACCGTATTGTGTTTTACTTCTCGACGAATCCCAGCGGGACCCGTGAAGTCAAGGAATTGCATGAGAAGCGAATGATATGAATTGTTACTGGTAATGACTCTCACCGTCTGCACCTTGTCGGTTGAAGGAAGTCCTGTCACTGTATGTGAAGTGTTGCCATCGTTAAGACGTCGTTGACGAACGTCGACCAGGAGGTGATAAAATGACAGAAAATCAACACCAATGATCGGTTGAGAGACATCGACAATAACAAAATTCCACGCATATGTACGGCGCGAACCAATGTCCAATTTTAAAATGACCATAACGTAGGTTGCAATGACAGACCCGTTTACGATGTCTTCTGTCTGGGTCCGAGCACCTTCTTTCTTGAATAGGCACAGAGATCGGACCCTGTGTCGACCAGAAACTGTATACGTGACTCGATGTCTGTTACATATAAGCGGCGTGATGTTGGGCAGATGTAGGTCGCAACTATTGTCTGCCCGACAAGTTTTTCGCTTCAAAATTGCACTGGGTGTGCAATCACCGTATGTGAAGTGTTACCAGCCTGCCTATTGGCTTGGTTTGTCTGACTTGCCTGTCTGGGTTCAATTCCGGTCTTGTGACGTGTGACCGTTGCAGTCGCACTGGCACACAGCCCGTTTTGAACCTCGCTTGGCGTATAAAAGAAAAGCAATTTGCTGCCAATTCTGTTTAATTTGGCCTGAAGACTCTCAGGTAGGAAATGTTCCACACTGGCGACTTGAGATTTATTTGCACTGATACGCTATTTTGATCGGCTATCAGTGCCATTGCATCGAGATCAGTAGTGCTTGCAGCAGCTAGTACATCCTGCATTCGCAATGGCGAACGACTGAGCCCTAATGTACGTAATAAATCATCGTTGACCACTTTATCTCCCAGACTACGCAAATGGAGGAGGAATTACGATTGTTTTCGATCTCCCATCTCCACTGATTGTGACAACTGTTTGATACGGGCTACAGTTCATGGCACAAAATGCAGTATCAACTCTGATTTTGGACGTAAGTAATTATCGGTAGCAGGGGGATTGAGAATAATATCTCGTACTACAGCAGCATACATTTGTTCGAGTGCTCCCGTCACGGCATGGAATTTGGAAACATCTCGAGAAACTCCAGTCAATGAAAATTGGCTCTCCAATTGAGCAAACCATAACACCGGATCGTCGTTCCAAAACGGTTCAATTTTCATGCTCACACGGTTCACAACAGTCAACTGAATATTGTCTTGACCTTCCATAGCGACACTAAATTGATCTAGTGAATGAACTGCTGACGCACCACCAAAAAATGAAATACAATTTGTTGAAGTTGCTGTTTGAATACGTTTTTGGATCATTCAAGGAAGTGCGTATTTAGATCACGTCGGGATCACCACTTTGGTGGTGCAACTAATCAGCAAAGTAAACTCAGTTAACTCAGTAAGTAAAGATGATATTTATTATGTATACGTTATTTAAATGTGCAAAATTGACATGAATAAATAAACAATCAAAAAACCCGCTAATATAGATGGGACCGTGGTAGAGGACTTAGCGGTGGAAGGAAAGCGATCAATAACAGTGTGGGAGTTTCAGAAGAGGTAATTAATGAACTCAGTGAATATAAGTGAAGTTGATGTATTTTATATACTTCTGGTTTCATTTAAAACATGCTTCTCAGAAAACTCGAGAGGAAGAACTTGATAAATAACACAACTGGTTAACAAGACAACCAGCCACAACAATACCTTTGAATGCACAGAACACAGTATGCAGTGATTCAACATCACTGCATACTGATATTGCATACTGCATTTTGCAGTCCCCTACAGTACCCCCTCCTCAGTGTCCCGAAAATATGGAGGAACACGATCTGACTGTGTCTGGGTCTGCGAGTATGTATTGGCCTGTTCAGACGAGGCACTATCATGTCAATCCTATGTTGCTGGGCAATACGATGCGAGCTTTGAGGCATTCAGACACAAGTTTGGCACCGTGCATCGCATTGCTAGAAAGTCACAGCCGCCTCGAAATAAATCTAAATGGCTGTGATAAATGGACCAATAGAATATTAGCATTTACGCGCGCGGAATTACAGCAACCTGTCTCTTCAATTCAATTTCTATTCTGAATTATATAAAGTATAAGCAATGAGCGACAGTGATCTGTAGCAGCAGCAGCTATAGTATTAATTTTAGGTAATGAACGTAATATTAAGAGAAAAAAAAGCAGATCCGTATGGGTTAAGGATTGGCTCCTCAAATATGGGGGCAAAAGCCAATAAGAGACTCTGTATGAAGAATAGAAATTGACAGACCCAAATATCCTCCTCTGATTTCTCGAAAGAAAACCAATATGAGGCATGCAATAGGTCCTGGCAAGCGTTTTGCTATTACGCTTCGTTTTTTAGCAACTGGTGAGAATCGTCGTATGTCACTCTCTTAGCCCTAGGTCTAGTGTGGCATGCACTATTATTAGAAGTGCAATATTCTGTCTAGGCCCTATTAATCTTATCCATTTTTTAATCTGTCATTTTAGGAGAATCTCATTTAGAATTAAGCTATATTTAAGCTATATAGTATATTCTGAATTATATAAAGTATAAGCAATGAGCGACAGTGACGAATCTGTAGCAGCAGCAGCTATAGTATTAATTTTAAGTAATGAACGTAATATTAAGAGAAAAAAAAGCAGATCCGTATGGGTTAAGGATTGGCTCCTCAAATATGGGGGCAAAAGCCAATATGAGACTTTGTATGAAGAATGGAAATTGACAGACCCAAATATGTCAGGAGGATTCTACGGATGAATACTCATGCATTTGAGAAGTTACTGGGTTAAGTGACTCCTCTGATTTCTCGAAAGAACACCAATATGAGGCATGCAATAAGTCCTGGCAAGCGTTTTGCTATTACGCTTCGTTTTTTAGCAACTGGTGAGAATCGTCGTATGTCACTCTCTTAGCCCTAGGTCTAGTGTGGCATGCACTATTATCAGAAGTGCAATATTCTGTCTAGGCCCTATTAATCTTATCCATTTTTTAATCTGTCATTTTAGGAGAATCTTATTTAGAATTAAGCGTCAATTTCTGTGTTGGACACAGCACGGTATCGGAGATTGTGCCTGAAGTGTGTGATGCCATCTTGCAAGTCTTGAAAGATAACGTACGTAGTCCTTCTACCGAGGATGAGTGGAGGGTAAGCAACTAGGCCTTGGCCTACTCTTGTCACCGGTAGACTTATCTTCATTAGCCCTAGCTTAATTGAGAAAACCAATATTATTACTACCATTAGGCCTATGTATTAATCTACGGTGAATTGAAATACAATACAATCTTCATTAGGTCTAGCTTGTTGTGTAGTATAACTACTTTGATCTATGGTAGTATTCAAATCAGTCTACATATTGTGCTTCTTTTTTTTAGGCTGTTGCCCAGCACAACTTTGACCGTTGGGACTATCCAAACTGCTTGGGAGCCCTGGATGGTCGACACATAGTGATAGATCCCCCTACTGGCAGTGGCTCTGACTTCTATAATTACGAGGGGACCTTTTCCGTTGTCTTGATGGCCCTAGTGGATGGTGACTACAGGTCAATATATGTAGATGTAGGGACAAATGGAAAGGTCAGCGATGGGGGAGTGTGGGGAAGATGTGACCTGAAACATGCAATCGATGAGAACATGATTCACATTCCTCCACCGTCACCTCTTCCAAACGCTCCAGATTACATCATCCCGTACCACATTGTTGCCGATGATGCGTTTGCTCTCTCAACTACGTTAATGAAACCATACTCATTAGTCGAGCTCAGAGGCAACATGAACCGACGCATATTCAACTATAGGTTAGTAGGTACGGTACATG
Source organism: Brachyptera risi (assembly GCA_964007535.1). Lineage (NCBI taxonomy): Eukaryota > Metazoa > Arthropoda > Insecta > Plecoptera > Taeniopterygidae > Brachyptera > Brachyptera risi. Next base: position 13,283,216 of record OZ023329.1, read on the forward strand.
AATCAAATCTATATTTTATTTCAAAATGAAGATTTGTCCTACAACTTACTTTTTTATTGTAGGTTGTCAAGGTGTCGCAACCGCTCTGAGAATTACTTCGGTATCTTGGCGAACCGTTTTCAAATATATCGTTCACCTCTCAGGGTTAGCCCTGAAAAGGCTACGAGGATAGTCTTGGCCACTGTTGCCCTCCACAACTGGTTGAGAACAAACACCATCTCCAGACAGTTCAGACACCATCAGATTACATGGACTGGGAGGATGTTGTTGGTGTAATTGTTCGTAATGGACAATGCAGAGCGGAACCTCCACCAATGGGAATGCTACAATTGGCACGGCAAGGTGGCAACAGAACTGCAAATGCTGCTAGGGACTTGAGGGATACTCTTTGCTGCTATGTTAATACTGCAGGTGCCCGTGAGTGGCAAGAAAGGATGATTGTGTGAATATTAGATAGGCATAGTAATAAATAAAGTAAACAATTGTTTTGAATTTGTATAACGTTATTTATTTAAAGATGTTTCCAGGGTTGTCCTTGTGGTTTTTAACTAATATGGCTTGAATTTCCAGCCTAGTTGTGGCAGCCATAAAGGCAGACATGTCATCCAAGGCAATCCCCACCTGTTCTCCAAACACTGCATTTTCATTGCGAACCTTTCGGTTCATTAGACGGTCCTTGGCCAATTCCAAAAGATCATTGTGAGCAGTACCGGTAGCAGCTTTCTTCGATGGCGTTGGGCGTAGCCCAGCCTCGCTGCACGACCGTGACCAACCGTAGGTTATATAAATATCTTTGACCGTGACAATCCTGGCGAAATCTCCGAGCTGCCAACAGATGACCGGCTGCCAGCAAGGGATTTCGGCATTTTTCGAAGGCCAGCTTCGCTAGAAGAACGAGATAAGGAAGGCGATGTATCCATGTTTGGCACCGCCACCGATGACTGGCTTCCGCCTGATGACTTTTGCATTCTTGAAAGGGTCGGAAGACTCGACGCCAGACACGTTTCCTTGCGCGCGTACGAATGGCAGTCACTCGCATTGTGTATGCCTACACTTGTACTTCATTTGCATTTGATGCATCACTGCATTTGATGAGGGTATTTCAACGAGATATGTGCCCTCGTCGATAACATATTCTTCAACTGTCTCCGACAAACCATAATCGTCCACGAACTCCTTCAAAACAATTGAATACTTCATGTTCCTGTATAGGCCTATTATCTCACAAGACCTAAGATCTCGCATAAAGTAATCAATTGGAATTCTTCAATTGTTGACACTGTGTAAATGATCACGTTATTTTGTTAAATCTGAGTGATGTTCTTTATAGCCTACTAGTCTAAATAGTGGGCCTATATCAACCAGTACCTATACCATTGATTGTGCCAGTCACTGACATTAAAGTTGTGTACTGATCGATGAATAGAAAATCAAAAGCTAGGCCTACTATGTCCGATGAAGTACGTAGTGTTTAAATTCTGTCGGAACTTTGCACAGAGCTTACCTACAGTACTTCTAATTAAATTTAATCTCAATATGATAAATACCAATTCAGGCAGAGCTATCTATTAGCTGTTCATGAATACATACACTGTTATCCTCTTCCTCGACATACTGAGGCATTGAATGTGCTGCTGCCTGACTGCAGCTTGAATTGAGTCCTGTCTCCCACAGGAAGGGATGATCCCTGTAAAATTCAATGGCAGTCGTCTCTCTGTCATAGGCCCATGTGGATTTTTTCTATGAGGCATTAAAATAATTGAATAATTATCATAAATTTATAGCGTGTGAAAAAAGTAGGGCTATGTACGAACTCCGGTTTGCTTCTGTCTAAGCGGCAATTCCGCACAAAAAGTACCTATAGAATGCGCTAGCGGCAGCTGTCAAAAATCCAACATGGCGGAAGTTTGGAGGACATAGTAATCTCTCCGTAGTGTTTACTATGGCTACTTTGCTTGTACTGCAGCTTGGGATGGCCATGCTCAAAGTTCATACGTGCGTTATTGTTTTATGTCATCTTTTGACTAATCTGTCCAACTTATTCAAGTGGATTTGGATGTTTCATTCGTACAGAAAATGTTATTGAAACTCAGATCGGATTATTTTAATAATATGCCCCACCAGATTTGTTTAAACAATTGTTGTGAGTTAGGTATTATTATTATTAACACGTAAATGTTGTGTGAGAATTTAGATTATTATATTATTCCACTCATTTAGTAACCTATCAAAAATGTATCTGGCCTAGGGCCCACATTAACCAATTAATTTACCCATGTAACATTTGTATTCGTTCCTTGATATTACTTCAAAACACCATTTGACCCAAGCTTAAAATGTCCAGTAGGTATTGGTAAGATGTATAGGATTTTTATCTTTTCTGAACATTTTCATTACTTGTTATCTAATCTAGGTCTATAAAGCATAGCAATAGGTATATAGGTATATAATAGGTATATAAGCATGGGTATCTATACGCACTCCAAGGAACTTAATTGCAAGGAAAATATCAAAAATGTGTTATGCTTTGAGAGTAATTTATTTAATTATACGTTTTTTTTTGTATAATGAAGTATACAAAACAGTTTTTCATAGTTTTTGTATGATAGGCCCTATTTGCAACCAACCCAGAACATATCAGTTGTTATGGACAATGTCAAATAATTATTTACTCTTAAATGATTTTTACAGTCAAATGTTATTTACAAAAATAGTATTTACAATTACCCTAAATGTTACAGGCACATAGTATAGCACTTTCAAAACCTAAAATGTATCATCAATTGAAATCGAAGGTGACAAATAATTAATTACAATTAGGCTATTTGCAATTGATCTAAAAAGTTACAGATAGGCATATCATTTGCAATCAACCTAAAATGACATCTTTTGAAATAAATTGCCGCATTTCGGGAATAAATAAAAGGAACATTCGCGGTTCTTTCCTGCCACAGAATTACCCTGTGGTACGCAACAATTTCGTCGTGAAACACATTTTTGGGGCGAGAAAGTAGTCACAAACAACGTTGTAACATAGCCACGTGCAGAATTCTGTCCTCCAAACTCTATTTACGGTAGTCGCCGATAGAGCGCATGACTGCAATGTGACGAATATGTTGTTGCGATTATCGATAACTCGAATTGGAAATACTGTTCTCCTATTGGTCAGTCCTGCATGAACCAACACTATATGATTGAAATATAGAACCCCAGTCTAACCGAAATCTGAAGTGATTCTAGCCTGCAAAGTTGACCTTGACGCGTTCACACGGGGTGTTTCAATTCTCAGCAACATAGGTTTGACAAGATAGTGCCTCGTCTGAACAGGCCATATGCAGGTTTCAGCCTGTCTATGGATTCACCACTTGTTTACCGTTGCGCACGATAGTGTAGAACTTGTCGTGACGAGCTGTGATAACATACGGTCCATCATATGGCTGCTGCAGAGGAGTACGGACTGCGTCGTGGCGCACAAAGACGTGCGAACATGACGCTGAGAACTTGAAAAGGAAATCTGCGTGTTGCCCATGGTGAGAAGGTTGAGCTGGCCTGGCCTTAGCTGCCTGAGGTGACGTCTGAGTCGATCGTCATAATTGGATGTTGACTCCAGGGTAACCGTTGTCGGTGCAAGGTATTCGCCTGGAAGGCGAAGTGTCGTCCCATGAACAAGTTCGGCCGGCGTTGCTTTCGGGTCTTCTTTCCAGGCCGAACGGATGCCGAGCATGACCCACGGCAAAACCTCAATCTCTCGCTGTCGTGGCACATTATGGCAGCCTTGAGTTGTCGGTGAAGACGCTTGACCATTCCATTTGCTTGTGGGTGGTGGGCAGTTGTCCGGAGATGAGTCGTACCTGTCAGGTTATTTATTGAGTGACCGGAAAAGACACGACTTGAACTGGCGTCCTTGGTCGCTAGTATTTCTGAGGGGAGTTCCAAACCGTGATATTCATCCTGTGACGGAGGCGGCAGCCACGGTTTCTGTCGTGATGTCTGATATTGGAATTGCCTGTGGCCACCGTGTAAAGCGATCCACACATGTAAGTAGGTAGCGAAATCCGTCTGCTATAGCTAGAGGTCCGACTAGGTCAATGTGTAAGTGCTCGAATCTAGCACCCGGTACGTCAAAGTGACCGACAGGCGATGTTACGTGACGTGTAATCTTGGAGCGTTGACATTTTATGCACGTTCTGGTCCATTCCTAGCAGTCCTTATTCATAGACGGCCATACGTAGCGCTTCATGATTAGTTTGGTGGTTGCCTCATTGCCAGGATGTGACATATCATGCAAACTGTCGGACCGCCTCAAAGAAAATGGCACAAAAGGACGGAGTGTAGATATGTGAGATGTGTCACAGTGAATTGTGAGGTTGAAGTTGACCAACTTTTCACATTCTATCTGAAGAGACGTGTTTGATAGCCTGAAGGTCCGTAGTTCGATGTCATCTTGCTGTGCCCTTGTGATGTCGGCAAAGTTGACAGGAGCTGTTACTGCCTCGACCCTGGAAGGCGTCGGCGACGACGTTGTCTTTGCCTGGAATATTTCGTATATCGGTAGTATATTGCCCGATGAAGTCAAGGTGTCGAAACTGCCGTGGTGAGCATTTGTCTGGTCGTTGTCTGAAGGCAAATGTAAGTGGTTTATGATCGGTGTAGACGGTGAAGGTTCTAGCTTCTACCATGTGCCGGAAGAAGTGAATGGCGTCGTATATGGCTAACAGTTCACGGTCGTACGCGCCGTAATTTCGTTGTGTTGTGTTAAGCTTTCGGGAGAAGAAATCGCGAAGAAGATTTTCGCGGCATGTCCGCTGCTGTAGAGCGGCACCGACGCTGGTGTCCGAGGCGTCGGCAACAACTGCCAGCTCGGCGTCGATGTCTGGATGCGCGAGAAGGGTGGCGTTCGCAAGACTCTTTTTGCATGTGTCAAACGTAGACCGGAGTTCCGGCGTCCAACCGACAGTAGTTTTACCTGAGGTGTCGGTACCGGCGAGGAGGTCGTTGAGAGGAGCCTGAAGTTGGGCAGCGGATGGAAGAAAACGACGGTAAAAGTTAATCATTCCGATAAACTGCCGTAGTTGCTTGATATTGCCGGGTGGCGTAGAGGAAAGTATGACTTTGACTTTCTCCTGAAGAGGTCGGGTACCAGATGCGTTGACTGTGTATCCAAGAAAATTCACTTCGGAGGCGCCGAATACGCACTTGGAGGAGTTGACCACGACGCAGTACTCCGAAAGCTCCGTAAAAAGGAGTCGAAGGTGTTCCTCGTGCTGTTGCGGAACACAGTTCATTTATTATCACTTCGGGGAGTTGTGTGGGAGTTTTGGTGTTCGGTCAATTGAGTTTCGGTCAATGTGAGAGTTTCGGACGAAGTAATAAATGAACTCAGTGAATATGAGTACAGTTGATGTATTTTATATACCTTCTGGTTACAGTTAAAACATGATCTCCGAAATCTCGAGAAGAAGAACTTAATAGATAACACAACTGGTTGACGAGACAACCAGCCAAACAATACCTTTAAATGCACAGAACACAGTATGCAGTGATTCAACATCACTGCATACTTGTATTGCATACTGCATGTTGCAGTCCCCTACATCGGATATATTGGGGAAATATTTTTATTGTTCGAAGGAACCGTGGGAAGAACAAAGACAAATTTACATGACCTTCACACTTATATTTACCGTCCAAAAAATAATTCTGGCTTCAAACACCTGAATGACTGTCTACTGTCTGAAAGTCATATTTTCGCTTTCAAGTAGGCTTAACTTGTTGCAGTCCCAATATGAGGTCGATCAAACTCCCTTAAATCCATCTTGAGGGTATTTGCTACCCTAATTTTGGGCCTACCTTTCATATCAATGTGACATGAGGTTATTCTTTCTTCAAGCACTTGAAACACTAATTGCGGAATGGAATTAATCTAGGAAAAAAGCTTATTGGCCCACGGCAACATACCGGTAGTAGATACCTAAAATCGAATTTCATTTCGGCTTGTTGAGCACGGTCCCACAAGATGAATAACTATGAAAATACCAAGGTATTGTCAAGTTTTCATGTAGTTTTGTATTGTGGTAACTACATGATAATCAAGTTGCAAATTAGGGTGTCCACATAAATGCAACGCAGCTCGACAACGCAATTTTTTTGTAAGTTCATTTCTCCCTGATACTGTTAATTCCAGTGGATTTCCTTCCACTTGGGTATACATGTTAACAATTGTACAATTATTGTATTTCAGTATTCAAAAAGGCTGATGGTGACGTTGTTTACAGACCAAGGCATTATTCCGAAGTTATTCCAGTTCCATATTCAAGTTGGAGTTCCATATCTCCATGATTCAAACAACTTCCGGAATTTCCCCACAAGAGTTTGTACCAGTTGGTTTCTCATCCAGCTCGAGTCACGACATGCTCTGACGTTGTTCGTTCAAATGAGTTCGGTGCTCTTATTGTGTAGGCATATTCCGTTGGATTCTCTCCTCGGTGGAGACAAGACGTACTGTGACGTAGTATTCACGCAGTTGTTGTTTCTCCATTCCGCGTTCAGCTTTTATCATCATAGGACTTATCTTTCCGGTCATTCCTGATTCTAGTATTTTGACAACTGATTTGTTTGTCGTATCCACAGCGTTTGGTATTTTGTTTTCTGTCAAGCATCCCTTCCTTGATTATTTATTCTGATGATGTTCACCCCTGTTCTAATATTCTTTTTGTTTGTCAGGCTTATGGTTGAAAAATAAACCCTTTTCGTTCAAGTTTTACGTGCACCTAATTTCACGTATTAATATTTGACGTAATAATTTGACTCGGTTTGTACGAATTTGTCAAAGCCAAGCAATCTTGACTACGTCAAATATGTCGTTGTTGGTACAACAACCCACCGCATCACCATTCGCGCGCCAACCATTGGCCGCGTCGTTTTGGACCCTTGAGTCGAAGAATATTCCATTACCGCACTCCATTGTTGATTTCTGGTGAATAAATCTCCTGATTACAATTTCGTTCTCTTGGTGGATCTGTGGATTTCATTCTATTCTCCACGCGTAGTCAACCTTCGGATCACATTCTCGCTCACTCGAGAAAATCACCTCCGGATTTCAAAGTCCTTTGTGTCGGCACCCGCGATCGTGCATCGCATGGGTGACTTCTGTGACCTCCGCACACAATCGGCTTCCACCTAATTGGGTTTCCAAGGCGTTATAATTCATTCTGCTTGTGTTTGTGAGTTATTATCAACAATTGTTTCAACATGTTTTGAAGTACCTGAATTCTTTGGCATTGTTCTTTCTGTGTGCATTCCGGCCGTTATTTCCTGAATGAGTGATTCATTTCACAAGTCTTCGATGGACTGAAGATGGAGAAACAAAAACCATACTTCAAAGCCGATCGAGAGCAAATATTTACAGCGCTACATTGCTCGTTTGATGCTTTCAGAACGTTTGAGAGCGTTCGAGTTCTGGTTGCTTCGTCTTGAGAAATTCCTTCTGACAGGCTTAACGATTTGGAAGCGATCTTTGGAGACTATCAAACAAAATAGTAGCTTTCAAGAGCAGCTCTGGGGATGAGGTTTCAGGACTCTTTTAGCTGTATCTCGAGGCCGTTGCCACGTTGACGCCCAAGCCGCCTCCGCCATCAAATCATGATGATTTCCAGCCTTCATTCCCGGTCATCGGTGGTTTTCAGGTCACTGCCGACAATCACATTGCCGGTGTTCTCGGGTGACATAAATCAGTGCATCTAGTAATATCTCACGTTGAAGAGAACAAGGATCTGGATCGAATTCAGAAATTTCACTATCTGAGATCCACCGTCTAAGACAGCGCTTTGTCCCTTGTTTCCGGGTTTCCGATCACGGATGCCAATTTTTCTGTGGCATTGGATGCTCTTGTCTTCCGGTACCATAACCTTCGAGATCAGCCGAACAAGTATGTTCAACGACATAATGACCTGGAGTATGTTCAACAGGTTTCTGAATTTACGCCTCTGAAAACTTTTCTCATTCTGGGCTCCAATGAATCCGCAAAGTTCAAAAACCTCAACCGTAGTTCGCGGCGTCAAAAATCGACTGTTGCGGCCGATAAAAGGCGCGCGAATATTGAGGCAGTTTATACGTATGATACTTGAATTATACCTAGTAATCATGTCAACTAGGCGGACATGAACTGAGGGCAGGTTTTTTCCCGGCTCGAACAATAGGTCGAATTTGACGTAGCCAAGCGATACAAGTGCACGTTTGACTTGATCGTGCCTTGTTTCAGAACCGAAGCAACCAGGAGTAACTTCAACGATCTGTGTCAACTTCTCATCACCATAAAAGCCCAACAAACAGAAAGAGAATATTTGGACCTGGAGTGATTCAAACAACATCAAAATGAATAAACAAGAAACGAAAGCTTGACAGAAAACAAAACACTCGACGCTGTAGATGCTCACGAACACAACAAGTGTTGAGAACTAGAAGTGAGAAAGGCTGGAGAGTTGGTGTTCATAACGACCGGAGCTGAACGCAATATGGAGAAACAACAACTGCGTATTACGGGAGGAATATTCTTGTCTCGACCAAGGAGGAGGACAAACTGGGGATGCTCACACAACAAGAGCTGTAAGCAGATAGACACTCGAATGAGAAACGAGCACGCCGGAACTTGATAGAGAGGACACTGACTAGCAAAGACTGACAGCATTCCACACATACGTGGGTCTGGCGAGATGGTTTTGATGCAGGCGTGTCTGATCACGAGAAAGTGGAATGCGGATCAAAACGTCTTATGACCGGTTCCAGTAATGTGGATCAACAAGTGCTTGCAGCAGAAACGTTTCATTCCTTGACGCAATCGAGTAGTCCGAAAACCAGCTAGAGAAAGAAGGTTGCCAGTTCTCAAAAAAGAGTCGGCGTTGACACGCTCGATAGTTCCAGAGAATTGTTTTGCAAACCTCTCCATGACCAACTCGCTGTTTCGAAAGACAACTTTGATGCCATTCAAAACGAACGCTCAGCTTGAAGAAGGCGTCAATGCTTCGCCGTTCGACGCTATTGAAGACAGCTTCGTAGAAATGCTGTAGAGCTCGATGCTTTTGCCTCGACTACCAAGCTGCCACCACCGCTAAATCATGATGATTTCTGAGCCAACGTCTCATTGCCGACAATCAATCGCTGGTGTTTTTGGGGGACATAACTTAGTGAGCAAATCATCTTCCTCCGTTCATATTGCTCGTCGACGAGAACAAGAATTTGAATCATCTAAATCATTTCTTCGTCCACGAATGCTTTTGCCACCGATTGGTAGTTTGATTTGGCAGTGAATGAGGTACTCACCCATCACCTACAGTGATGAGGTACTTTGAGAAGTGATCGACAAACGTGCCTAAGTATCGATTTTTTTTTTTTAGTTGGTTTCAACGGGAGATTCTTGACCAACATTTATTAGCTTGTTGAAAACATTGTGAGATTGCATCATGGTGAGAAGATGTTCGCTTTCTTTGTTGACAGGAGAAACAATTCTGACAGATCACTTTGACCTCATCAAGACCAATCCACACGATGGTTCGCATTGGGCAAGATTGAACCTCTCTATCAATCGGCCGATTCAAACCAAGTGTGTGGATTGAATCTCACTGCGGTGTCACACGTTTCAGGTATCATCTTCGCGTTCAGAGCTTGCTTCTTTGATCATGCATTGGAAGTACCGAAAAAAGGTTAGTAGGCTCAGTAGCCACTGAGAATGCATGATCCTGACAAACAGACGTCAAAACAGAACTCCGAGTACAGCAAGATAAATGCTGTCGAAAAAAGTTCAGAAAGATGAGTGATTCTGATCGATTATCACAGAAAAAGTCTCATTTCATGGAAAGTGAAGTTTTCAAATATATAAAAGAAACGAATTGACCTGGCTACTCAAACGAAATCACACTGATGATAGGTTCGGAATATTTTGCCTGGGTTAGGCCATCTAGGCTTCACCCCATTATTGATCGTATATTCATAACCAAAGTCAACTGGGCTCGACTAGTGAATCGTTTATCAAAGTGAGACAGTTTACTCAGTTGGCTGAGAAAACTGCGAGTCTCAGTATTCACCAATCAAACAACAAAACAACAAACAGAAATCGAACAGAAAGAACAGAATCGAGATGTATTCACAGGCTTTGGGAAGTTGCAGGAAGAGCATACCATAATACTCAAGGATGACGCGCAGCCTGTAATACATTCTCCTCGTAGAGTGCCTATCAGTCTTGAGAAAAAACTAAAGAAAGCCTTAGATGTCCTTGTAGAGAAAGACATAATTGATAGAGTAGATGGACCTACTGATTGGGTGAATAGTCTTGTAGTGTTTGAAAAACCAAATGGTGAGCTGCGTTTATGCCTAGATCCTAGTGACCTTAATAAGGCAATTAAGCGTGAGCATTATCTGATCCCTACCTCTAACGAGATCATTGCCCGTCTTAATAATAAGAATGTTTTTTCCGTGTTGGACATGAAACAAGGTTTCTGGCACATACCATTGTCAGACAAAAGTGCAGATCTTTGTACTTTTCAAGCTCCCTCAGGCAGGTTTAGATTTAAGCGACTTCCTTTTGGATTGGCATCAGCGCCAGAAGTCTTTCAGAAGACTAATGTCAAGTTGTTCGGTGATATCCCAGGAGTAGAGATTTACTTTGATGATATTATCATAGCTGGTCAGACAGAACAGGACCATGATGTCACCTTGAAGAAAGTACTAGAACGTGCTCGAGAAGTTGGAGTTAAATTCAATCCAGAGAAATTGCAATATCGAGTTGATGAAGTCAAATATGTGGGTCGCATAATTTCTAATAAAGGGGTATCGGTAGACAAAGAGTATATTAGAGCAGTAGTAGAAATGCCAACTCCAGAGTCTAAAGTAGAAGTACAGAGATTGTTAGGAATGTTAAAACACATTGCACAGTTTGTTCCAAATCTGTCACAGTTAACAACGCTACTACGTGAACTTACGAAAACCAATGTTCCGTGGCATTGGACAGCAAATCATGATGCTGCACTGAGTGTAATCAAAGAACAACTTGTAAGTTCCCCTGTATTGGCAATCTATGATAGTACAAAGCATTTAGTGCTAGAGACAGATGCTTCCAAAGACGGATTGGGTGCTTGCATACTTCAAAATAATCACCCGATAGCTTATGCATCTCGAGTATTGACAGAAAGTGAAAAAAATTATGCTCAAATAGAGAAGGAACTGCTTGCCATTGTGTTTGGACTAGAAAAGTTCAATCAATTTACGTACGGCAGATTAGTAAATGTATCAAGCGATCACAAACCCCTCTCTGTTATTTGTCATAGAGAGCTGTCAAAATCAACCGGACGAATCCAGAGATTATTGTTAAGATTATTAAAATATGACATAGTTGTGTCGTATGTCCCCGGTAAACTTTTGAATTTACCAGACACACTATCTAGGGCATATCTTCCAGACCCTGTAGTGGATGACCCTAGTCATACAGTAGTAGTTCATGTAGTTGAAAAGTACTTGTCAATGTCAGAACCTAGAAAAGTGCAGTTTCGTAAGGCAACACAGGAGGATGGAGGATCTTCATCCTCCTGTGTTGCCTTACGAAACTGCACTTTTCTAGGTTCTGACATTGACAAGTACTTTTCAACTACATGAACTACTACTGTATGACTAGGGTCATCCACTACAGGGTCTGGAAGATATGCCCTAGATAGTGTGTCTGGTAAATTCAAAAGTTTACCGGGGACATACGACACAACTATGTCATATTTTAATAATCTTAACAATAATCTCTGGATTCGTCCGGTTGATTTTGACAGCTCTCTATGACAAATAACAGAGAGGGGTTTGTGATCGCTTGATACATTTACTAATCTGCCGTACGTAAATTGATTGAACTTTTCTAGTCCAAACACAATGGCAAGCAGTTCCTTCTCTATTTGAGCATAATTTTTTTCACTTTCTGTCAATACTCGAGATGCATAAGCTATCGGGTGATTATTTTGAAGTATGCAAGCACCCAATCCGTCTTTGGAAGCATCTGTCTCTAGCACTAAATGCTTTGTACTATCATAGATTGCCAATACAGGGGAACTTACAAGTTGTTCTTTGATTACACTCAGTGCAGCATCATGATTTGCTGTCCAATGCCACGGAACATTGGTTTTCGTAAGTTCACGTAGTAGCGTTGTTAACTGTGACAGATTTGGAACAAACTGTGCAATGTGTTTTAACATTCCTAACAATCTCTGTACTTCTACTTTAGACTCTGGAGTTGGCATTTCTACTACTGCTCTAATATACTCTTTGTCTACCGATACCCCTTTATTAGAAATTATGCGACCCACATATTTGACTTCATCAACTCGATATTGCAATTTCTCTGGATTGAATTTAACTCCAACTTCTCGAGCACGTTCTAGTACTTTCTTCAAGGTGACATCATGGTCCTGTTCTGTCTGACCAGCTATGATAATATCATCAAAGTAAATCTCTACTCCTGGGATATCACCGAACAACTTGACATTAGTCTTCTGAAAGACTTCTGGCGCTGATGCCAATCCAAAAGGAAGTCGCTTAAATCTAAACCTGCCTGAGGGAGCTTGAAAAGTACAAAGATCTGCACTTTTGTCTGACAATGGTATGTGCCAGAAACCTTGTTTCATGTCCAACACGGAAAAAACATTCTTATTATTAAGACGGGCAATGATCTCGTTAGAGGTAGGGATCAGATAATGCTCACGCTTAATTGCCTTATTAAGGTCACTAGGATCTAGGCATAAACGCAGCTCACCATTTGGTTTTTCAAACACTACAAGACTATTCACCCAATCAGTAGGTCCATCTACTCTATCAATTATGTCTTTCTCTACAAGGACATCTAAGGCTTTCTTTAGTTTTTTCTCAAGACTGATAGGCACTCTACGAGGAGAATGTATTACAGGCTGCGCGTCATCCTTGAGTATTATGGTATGCTCTTCCTGCAACTTCCCAAAGCCTGTGAATACATCTCGATTCTGTTCTTTCTGTTCGATTTCTGTTTGTTGTTTTGTTGTTTGATTGGTGAATACTGAGACTCGCAGTTTTCTCAGCCAACTGAGTAAACTGTCTCACTTTGATAAACGATTCACTAGTCGAGCCCAGTTGACTTTGGTTATGAATATACGATCAATAATGGGGTGAAGCCTAGATGGCCTAACCCAGGCAAAATATTCCGAACCTATCATCAGTGTGATTTCGTTTGAGTAGCCAGGTCAATTCGTTTCTTTTATATATTTGAAAACTTCACTTTCCATGAAATGAGACTTTTTCTGTGATAATCGATCAGAATCACTCATCTTTCTGAACTTTTTTCGACAGCATTTATCTTGCTGTACTCGGAGTTCTGTTTTGACGTCTGTTTGTCAGGATCATGCATTCTCAGTGGCTACTGAGCCTACTAACCTTTTTTCGGTACTTCCAATGCATGATCAAAGAAGCAAGCTCTGAACGCGAAGATGATACCTGAAACGTGTGACACCGCAGTGAGATTCAATCCACACACTTGGTTTGAATCGGCCGATTGATAGAGAGGTTCAATCTTGCCCAATGCGAACCATCGTGTGGATTGGTCTTGATGAGGTCAAAGTGATCTGTCAGAATTGTTTCTCCTGTCAACAAAGAAAGCGAACATCTTCTCACCATGATGCAATCTCACAATGTTTTCAACAAGCTAATAAATGTTGGTCAAGAATCTCCCGTTGAAACCAACTAAAAAAAAAAAATCGATACTTAGGCACGTTTGTCGATCACTTCTCAAAGTACCTCATCACTGTAGGTGATGGGTGAGTACCTCATTCACTGCCAAATCAAACTACCAATCGGTGGCAAAAGCATTCGTGGACGAAGAAATGATTTAGATGATTCAAATTCTTGTTCTCGTCGACGAGCAATATGAACGGAGGAAGATGATTTGCTCACTAAGTTATGTCCCCCAAAAACACCAGCGATTGATTGTCGGCAATGAGACGTTGGCTCAGAAATCATCATGATTTAGCGGTGGTGGCAGCTTGGTAGTCGAGGCAAAAGCATCGAGCTCTACAGCATTTCTACGAAGCTGTCTTCAATAGCGTCGAACGGCGAAGCATTGACGCCTTCTTCAAGCTGAGCGTTCGTTTTGAATGGCATCAAAGTTGTCTTTCGAAACAGCGAGTTGGTCATGGAGAGGTTTGCAAAACAATTCTCTGGAACTATCGAGCGTGTCAACGCCGACTCTTTTTTGAGAACTGGCAACCTTCTTTCTCTAGCTGGTTTTCGGACTACTCGATTGCGTCAAGGAATGAAACGTTTCTGCTGCAAGCACTTGTTGATCCACATTACTGGAACCGGTCATAAGACGTTTTGATCCGCATTCCACTTTCTCGTGATCAGACACGCCTGCATCAAAACCATCTCGCCAGACCCACGTATGTGTGGAATGCTGTCAGTCTTTGCTAGTCAGTGTCCTCTCTATCAAGTTCCGGCGTGCTCGTTTCTCATTCGAGTGTCTATCTGCTTACAGCTCTTGTTGTGTGAGCATCCCCAGTTTGTCCTCCTCCTTGGTCGAGACAAGAATATTCCTCCCGTAATACGCAGTTGTTGTTTCTCCATATTGCGTTCAGCTCCGGTCGTTATGAACACCAACTCTCCAGCCTTTCTCACTTCTAGTTCTCAACACTTGTTGTGTTCGTGAGCATCTACAGCGTCGAGTGTTTTGTTTTCTGTCAAGCTTTCGTTTCTTGTTTATTCATTTTGATGTTGTTTGAATCACTCCAGGTCCAAATATTCTCTTTCTGTTTGTTGGGCTTTTATGGTGATGAGAAGTTGACACAGATCGTTGAAGTTACTCCTGGTTGCTTCGGTTCTGAAACAAGGCACGATCAAGTCAAACGTGCACTTGTATCGCTTGGCTACGTCAAATTCGACCTATTGTTCGAGCCGGGAAAAAACCTGCCCTCAGTTCATGTCCGCCTAGTTGACATGATTACTAGGTATAATTCAAGTATCATACGTATAAACTGCCTCAATATTCGCGCGCCTTTTATCGGCCGCAACAGTCGATTTTTGACGCCGCGAACTACGGTTGAGGTTTTTGAACTTTGCGGATTCATTGGAGCCCAGAATGAGAAAAGTTTTCAGAGGCGTAAATTCAGAAACCTGTTGAACATACTCCAGGTCATTATGTCGTTGAACATACTTGTTCGGCTGATCTCGAAGGTTATGGTACCGGAAGACAAGAGCATCCAATGCCACAGAAAAATTGGCATCCGTGATCGGAAACCCGGAAACAAGGGACAAAGCGCTGTCTTAGACGGTGGATCTCAGATAGTGAAATTTCTGAATTCGATCCAGATCCTTGTTCTCTTCAACGTGAGATATTACTAGATGCACTGATTTATGTCACCCGAGAACACCGGCAATGTGATTGTCGGCAGTGACCTGAAAACCACCGATGACCGGGAATGAAGGCTGGAAATCATCATGATTTGATGGCGGAGGCGGCTTGGGCGTCAACGTGGCAACGGCCTCGAGATACAGCTAAAAGAGTCCTGAAACCTCATCCCCAGAGCTGCTCTTGAAAGCTACTATTTTGTTTGATAGTCTCCAAAGATCGCTTCCAAATCGTTAAGCCTGTCAGAAGGAATTTCTCAAGACGAAGCAACCAGAACTCGAACGCTCTCAAACGTTCTGAAAGCATCAAACGAGCAATGTAGCGCTGTAAATATTTGCTCTCGATCGGCTTTGAAGTATGGTTTTTGTTTCTCCATCTTCAGTCCATCGAAGACTTGTGAAATGAATCACTCATTCAGGAAATAACGGCCGGAATGCACACAGAAAGAACAATGCCAAAGAATTCAGGTACTTCAAAACATGTTGAAACAATTGTTGATAATAACTCACAAACACAAGCAGAATGAATTATAACGCCTTGGAAACCCAATTAGGTGGAAGCCGATTGTGTGCGGAGGTCACAGAAGTCACCCATGCGATGCACGATCGCGGGTGCCGACACAAAGGACTTTGAAATCCGGAGGTGATTTTCTCGAGTGAGCGAGAATGTGATCCGAAGGTTGACTACGCGTGGAGAATAGAATGAAATCCACAGATCCACCAAGAGAACGAAATTGTAATCAGGAGATTTATTCACCAGAAATCAACAATGGAGTGCGGTAATGGAATATTCTTCGACTCAAGGGTCCAAAACGACGCGGCCAATGGTTGGCGCGCGAATGGTGATGCGGTGGGTTGTTGTACCAACAACGACATATTTGACGTAGTCAAGATTGCTTGGCTTTGACAAATTCGTACAAACCGAGTCAAATTATTACGTCAAATATTAATACGTGAAATTAGGTGCACGTAAAACTTGAACGAAAAGGGTTTATTTTTCAACCATAAGCCTGACAAACAAAAAGAATATTAGAACAGGGGTGAACATCATCAGAATAAATAATCAAGGAAGGGATGCTTGACAGAAAACAAAATACCAAACGCTGTGGATACGACAAACAAATCAGTTGTCAAAATACTAGAATCAGGAATGACCGGAAAGATAAGTCCTATGATGATAAAAGCTGAACGCGGAATGGAGAAACAACAACTGCGTGAATACTACGTCACAGTACGTCTTGTCTCCACCGAGGAGAGAATCCAACGGAATATGCCTACACAATAAGAGCACCGAACTCATTTGAACGAACAACGTCAGAGCATGTCGTGACTCGAGCTGGATGAGAAACCAACTGGTACAAACTCTTGTGGGGAAATTCCGGAAGTTGTTTGAATCATGGAGATATGGAACTCCAACTTGAATATGGAACTGGAATAACTTCGGAATAATGCCTTGGTCTGTAAACAACGTCACCATCAGCCTTTTTGAATACTGAAATACAATAATTGTACAATTGTTAACATGTATACCCAAGTGGAAGGAAATCCACTGGAATTAACAGTATCAGGGAGAAATGAACTTACAAAAAAATTGCGTTGTCGAGCTGCGTTGCATTTATGTGGACACCCTAATTTGCAACTTGATTATCATGTAGTTACCACAATACAAAACTACATGAAAACTTGACAATACCTTGGTATTTTCATAGTTATTCATCTTGTGGGACCGTGCTCAACAAGCCGAAATGAAATTCGATTTTAGGTATCTACTACCGGTATGTTGCCGTGGGCCAATAAGCTTTTTTCCTAGATTAATTCCATTCCGCAATTAGTGTTTCAAGTGCTTGAAGAAAGAATAACCTCATGTCACATTGATATGAAAGGTAGGCCCAAAATTAGGGTAGCAAATACCCTCAAGATGGATTTAAGGGAGTTTGATCGACCTCATATTGGGACTGCAACAAGTTAAGCCTACTTGAAAGCGAAAATATGACTTTCAGACAGTAGACAGTCATTCAGGTGTTTGAAGCCAGAATTATTTTTTGGACGGTAAATATAAGTGTGAAGGTCATGTAAATTTGTCTTTGTTCTTCCCACGGTTCCTTCGAACAATAAAAATATTTCCCCAATATATCCGATGTAGGGGACTGCAACATGCAGTATGCAATACAAGTATGCAGTGATGTTGAATCACTGCATACTGTGTTCTGTGCATTTAAAGGTATTGTTTGGCTGGTTGTCTCGTCAACCAGTTGTGTTATCTATTAAGTTCTTCTTCTCGAGATTTCGGAGATCATGTTTTAACTGTAACCAGAAGGTATATAAAATACATCAACTGTACTCATATTCACTGAGTTCATTTATTACTTCGTCCGAAACTCTCACATTGACCGAAACTCAATTGACCGAACACCAAAACTCCCACACAACTCCCCGAAGTGATAATAAATGAACTGTGTTCCGCAACAGCACGAGGAACACCTTCGACTCCTTTTTACGGAGCTTTCGGAGTACTGCGTCGTGGTCAACTCCTCCAAGTGCGTATTCGGCGCCTCCGAAGTGAATTTTCTTGGATACACAGTCAACGCATCTGGTACCCGACCTCTTCAGGAGAAAGTCAAAGTCATACTTTCCTCTACGCCACCCGGCAATATCAAGCAACTACGGCAGTTTATCGGAATGATTAACTTTTACCGTCGTTTTCTTCCATCCGCTGCCCAACTTCAGGCTCCTCTCAACGACCTCCTCGCCGGTACCGACACCTCAGGTAAAACTACTGTCGGTTGGACGCCGGAACTCCGGTCTACGTTTGACACATGCAAAAAGAGTCTTGCGAACGCCACCCTTCTCGCGCATCCAGACATCGACGCCGAGCTGGCAGTTGTTGCCGACGCCTCGGACACCAGCGTCGGTGCCGCTCTACAGCAGCGGACATGCCGCGAAAATCTTCTTCGCGATTTCTTCTCCCGAAAGCTTAACACAACACAACGAAATTACGGCGCGTACGACCGTGAACTGTTAGCCATATACGACGCCATTCACTTCTTCCGGCACATGGTAGAAGCTAGAACCTTCACCGTCTACACCGATCATAAACCACTTACATTTGCCTTCAGACAACGACCAGACAAATGCTCACCACGGCAGTTTCGACACCTTGACTTCATCGGGCAATATACTACCGATATACGAAATATTCCAGGCAAAGACAACGTCGTCGCCGACGCCTTCCAGGGTCGAGGCAGTAACAGCTCCTGTCAACTTTGCCGACATCACAAGGGCACAGCAAGATGACATCGAACTACGGACCTTCAGGCTATCAAACACGTCTCTTCAGATAGAATGTGAAAAGTTGGTCAACTTCAACCTCACAATTCACTGTGACACATCTCACATATCTACACTCCGTCCTTTTGTGCCATTTTCTTTGAGGCGGTCCGACAGTTTGCATGATATGTCACATCCTGGCAATGAGGCAACCACCAAACTAATCATGAAGCGCTACGTATGGCCGTCTATGAATAAGGACTGCTAGGAATGGACCAGAACGTGCATAAAATGTCAACGCTCCAAGATTACACGTCACGTAACATCGCCTGTCGGTCACTTTGACGTACCGGGTGCTAGATTCGAGCACTTACACATTGACCTAGTCGGACCTCTAGCTATAGCAGACGGATTTCGCTACCTACTTACATGTGTGGATCGCTTTACACGGTGGCCACAGGCAATTCCAATATCAGACATCACGACAGAAACCGTGGCTGCCGCCTCCGTCACAGGATGAATATCACGGTTTGGAACTCCCCTCAGAAATACTAGCGACCAAGGACGCCAGTTCAAGTCGTGTCTTTTCCGGTCACTCAATAAATAACCTGACAGGTACGACTCATCTCCGGACAACTGCCCACCACCCACAAGCAAATGGAATGGTCAAGCGTCTTCACCGACAACTCAAGGCTGCCATAATGTGCCACGACAGCGAGAGATTGAGGTTTTGCCGTGGGTCATGCTCGGCATCCGTTCGGCCTGGAAAGAAGACCCGAAAGCAACGCCGGCCGAACTTGTTCATGGGACGACACTTCGCCTTCCAGGCGAATACCTTGCACCGACAACGGTTACCCTGGAGTCAACATCCAATTATGACGATCGACTCAGACGTCACCTCAGGCAGCTAAGGCCAGGCCAGCTCAACCTTCTCACCATGGGCAACACGCAGATTTCCTTTTCAAGTTCTCAGCGTCATGTTCGCACGTCTTTGTGCGCCACGACGCAGTCCGTACTCCTCTGCAGCAGCCATATGATGGACCGTATGTTATCACAGCTCGTCACGACAAGTTCTACACTATCGTGCGCAACGGTAAACAAGTGGTGAATCCATAGACAGGCTGAAACCTGCATATGGCCTGTTCAGACGAGGCACTATCTTGTCAAACCTATGTTGCTGAGAATTGAAACACCCCGTGTGAACGCGTCAAGGTCAACTTTGCAGGCTAGAATCACTTCAGATTTCGGTTAGACTGGGGTTCTATATTTCAATCATATAGTGTTGGTTCATGCAGGACTGACCAATAGGAGAACAGTATTTCCAATTCGAGTTATCGATAATCGCAACAACATATTCGTCACATTGCAGTCATGCGCTCTATCGGCGACTACCGTAAATAGAGTTTGGAGGACAGAATTCTGCACGTGGCTATGTTACAACGTTGTTTGTGACTACTTTCTCGCCCCAAAAATGTGTTTCACGACGAAATTGTTGCGTACCACAGGGTAATTCTGTGGCAGGAAAGAACCGCGAATGTTCCTTTTATTTATTCCCGAAATGCGGCAATTTATTTCAAAAGATGTCATTTTAGGTTGATTGCAAATGATATGCCTATCTGTAACTTTTTAGATCAATTGCAAATAGCCTAATTGTAATTAATTATTTGTCACCTTCGATTTCAATTGATGATACATTTTAGGTTTTGAAAGTGCTATACTATGTGCCTGTAACATTTAGGGTAATTGTAAATACTATTTTTGTAAATAACATTTGACTGTAAAAATCATTTAAGAGTAAATAATTATTTGACATTGTCCATAACAACTGATATGTTCTGGGTTGGTTGCAAATAGGGCCTATCATACAAAAACTATGAAAAACTGTTTTGTATACTTCATTATACAAAAAAAAACGTATAATTAAATAAATTACTCTCAAAGCATAACACATTTTTGATATTTTCCTTGCAATTAAGTTCCTTGGAGTGCGTATAGATACCCATGCTTATATACCTATTATATACCTATATACCTATTGCTATGCTTTATAGACCTAGATTAGATAACAAGTAATGAAAATGTTCAGAAAAGATAAAAATCCTATACATCTTACCAATACCTACTGGACATTTTAAGCTTGGGTCAAATGGTGTTTTGAAGTAATATCAAGGAACGAATACAAATGTTACATGGGTAAATTAATTGGTTAATGTGGGCCCTAGGCCAGATACATTTTTGATAGGTTACTAAATGAGTGGAATAATATAATAATCTAAATTCTCACACAACATTTACGTGTTAATAATAATAATACCTAACTCACAACAATTGTTTAAACAAATCTGGTGGGGCATATTATTAAAATAATCCGATCTGAGTTTCAATAACATTTTCTGTACGAATGAAACATCCAAATCCACTTGAATAAGTTGGACAGATTAGTCAAAAGATGACATAAAACAATAACGCACGTATGAACTTTGAGCATGGCCATCCCAAGCTGCAGTACAAGCAAAGTAGCCATAGTAAACACTACGGAGAGATTACTATGTCCTCCAAACTTCCGCCATGTTGGATTTTTGACAGCTGCCGCTAGCGCATTCTATAGGTACTTTTTGTGCGGAATTGCCGCTTAGACAGAAGCAAACCGGAGTTCGTACATAGCCCTACTTTTTTCACACGCTATAAATTTATGATAATTATTCAATTATTTTAATGCCTCATAGAAAAAATCCACATGGGCCTATGACAGAGAGACGACTGCCATTGAATTTTACAGGGATCATCCCTTCCTGTGGGAGACAGGACTCAATTCAAGCTGCAGTCAGGCAGCAGCACATTCAATGCCTCAGTATGTCGAGGAAGAGGATAACAGTGTATGTATTCATGAACAGCTAATAGATAGCTCTGCCTGAATTGGTATTTATCATATTGAGATTAAATTTAATTAGAAGTACTGTAGGTAAGCTCTGTGCAAAGTTCCGACAGAATTTAAACACTACGTACTTCATCGGACATAGTAGGCCTAGCTTTTGATTTTCTATTCATCGATCAGTACACAACTTTAATGTCAGTGACTGGCACAATCAATGGTATAGGTACTGGTTGATATAGGCCCACTATTTAGACTAGTAGGCTATAAAGAACATCACTCAGATTTAACAAAATAACGTGATCATTTACACAGTGTCAACAATTGAAGAATTCCAATTGATTACTTTATGCGAGATCTTAGGTCTTGTGAGATAATAGGCCTATACAGGAACATGAAGTATTCAATTGTTTTGAAGGAGTTCGTGGACGATTATGGTTTGTCGGAGACAGTTGAAGAATATGTTATCGACGAGGGCACATATCTCGTTGAAATACCCTCATCAAATGCAGTGATGCATCAAATGCAAATGAAGTACAAGTGTAGGCATACACAATGCGAGTGACTGCCATTCGTACGCGCGCAAGGAAACGTGTCTGGCGTCGAGTCTTCCGACCCTTTCAAGAATGCAAAAGTCATCAGGCGGAAGCCAGTCATCGGTGGCGGTGCCAAACATGGATACATCGCCTTCCTTATCTCGTTCTTCTAGCGAAGCTGGCCTTCGAAAAATGCCGAAATCCCTTGCTGGCAGCCGGTCATCTGTTGGCAGCTCGGAGATTTCGCCAGGATTGTCACGGTCAAAGATATTTATATAACCTACGGTTGGTCACGGTCGTGCAGCGAGGCTGGGCTACGCCCAACGCCATCGAAGAAAGCTGCTACCGGTACTGCTCACAATGATCTTTTGGAATTGGCCAAGGACCGTCTAATGAACCGAAAGGTTCGCAATGAAAATGCAGTGTTTGGAGAACAGGTGGGGATTGCCTTGGATGACATGTCTGCCTTTATGGCTGCCACAACTAGGCTGGAAATTCAAGCCATATTAGTTAAAAACCACAAGGACAACCCTGGAAACATCTTTAAATAAATAACGTTATACAAATTCAAAACAATTGTTTACTTTATTTATTACTATGCCTATCTAATATTCACACAATCATCCTTTCTTGCCACTCACGGGCACCTGCAGTATTAACATAGCAGCAAAGAGTATCCCTCAAGTCCCTAGCAGCATTTGCAGTTCTGTTGCCACCTTGCCGTGCCAATTGTAGCATTCCCATTGGTGGAGGTTCCGCTCTGCATTGTCCATTACGAACAATTACACCAACAACATCCTCCCAGTCCATGTAATCTGATGGTGTCTGAACTGTCTGGAGATGGTGTTTGTTCTCAACCAGTTGTGGAGGGCAACAGTGGCCAAGACTATCCTCGTAGCCTTTTCAGGGCTAACCCTGAGAGGTGAACGATATATTTGAAAACGGTTCGCCAAGATACCGAAGTAATTCTCAGAGCGGTTGCGACACCTTGACAACCTACAATAAAAAAGTAAGTTGTAG
This sequence comes from Brachyptera risi, assembly GCA_964007535.1. NCBI lineage: Eukaryota > Metazoa > Arthropoda > Insecta > Plecoptera > Taeniopterygidae > Brachyptera > Brachyptera risi. Next base: position 13,306,307 of record OZ023329.1, read on the forward strand.
GACAAATCTTCATTTTGAAATAAAATATAGATTTGATTCATGTACCGTACCTACTAACCTATAGTTGAATATGCGTCGGTTCATGTTGCCTCTGAGCTCGACTAATGAGTATGGTTTCATTAACGTAGTTGAGAGAGCAAACGCATCATCGGCAACAATGTGGTACGGGATGATGTAATCTGGAGCGTTTGGAAGAGGTGACGGTGGAGGAATGTGAATCATGTTCTCATCGATTGCATGTTTCAGGTCACATCTTCCCCACACTCCCCCATCGCTGACCTTTCCATTTGTCCCTACATCTACATATATTGACCTGTAGTCACCATCCACTAGGGCCATCAAGACAACGGAAAAGGTCCCCTCGTAATTATAGAAGTCAGAGCCACTGCCAGTAGGGGGATCTATCACTATGTGTCGACCATCCAGGGCTCCCAAGCAGTTTGGATAGTCCCAACGGTCAAAGTTGTGCTGGGCAACAGCCTAAAAAAAAGAAGCACAATATGTAGACTGATTTGAATACTACCATAGATCAAAGTAGTTATACTACACAACAAGCTAGACCTAATGAAGATTGTATTGTATTTCAATTCACCGTAGATTAATACATAGGCCTAATGGTAGTAATAATATTGGTTTTCTCAATTAAGCTAGGGCTAATGAAGATAAGTCTACCGGTGACAAGAGTAGGCCAAGGCCTAGTTGCTTACCCTCCACTCATCCTCGGTAGAAGGACTACGTACGTTATCTTTCAAGACTTGCAAGATGGCATCACACACTTCAGGCACAATCTCCGATACCGTGCTGTGTCCAACACAGAAATTGACGCTTAATTCTAAATAAGATTCTCCTAAAATGACAGATTAAAAAATGGATAAGATTAATAGGGCCTAGACAGAATATTGCACTTCTGATAATAGTGCATGCCACACTAGACCTAGGGCTAAGAGAGTGACATACGACGATTCTCACCAGTTGCTAAAAAACGAAGCGTAATAGCAAAACGCTTGCCAGGACTTATTGCATGCCTCATATTGGTGTTCTTTCGAGAAATCAGAGGAGTCACTTAACCCAGTAACTTCTCAAATGCATGAGTATTCATCCGTAGAATCCTCCTGACATATTTGGGTCTGTCAATTTCCATTCTTCATACAAAGTCTCATATTGGCTTTTGCCCCCATATTTGAGGAGCCAATCCTTAACCCATACGGATCTGCTTTTTTTTCTCTTAATATTACGTTCATTACTTAAAATTAATACTATAGCTGCTGCTGCTACAGATTCGTCACTGTCGCTCATTGCTTATACTTTATATAATTCAGAATATACTATATAGCTTAAATATAGCTTAATTCTAAATGAGATTCTCCTAAAATGACAGATTAAAAAATGGATAAGATTAATAGGGCCTAGACAGAATATTGCACTTCTAATAATAGTGCATGCCACACTAGACCTAGGGCTAAGAGAGTGACATACGACGATTCTCACCAGTTGCTAAAAAACGAAGCGTAATAGCAAAACGCTTGCCAGGACCTATTGCATGCCTCATATTGGTTTTCTTTCGAGAAATCAGAGGAGGATATTTGGGTCTGTCAATTTCTATTCTTCATACAGAGTCTCTTATTGGCTTTTGCCCCCATATTTGAGGAGCCAATCCTTAACCCATACGGATCTGCTTTTTTTTCTCTTAATATTACGTTCATTACCTAAAATTAATACTATAGCTGCTGCTGCTACAGATCACTGTCGCTCATTGCTTATACTTTATATAATTCAGAATAGAAATTGAATTGAAGAGACAGGTTGCTGTAATTCCGCGCGCGTAAATGCTAATATTCTATTGGTCCATTTATCACAGCCATTTAGATTTATTTCGAGGCGGCTGTGACTTTCTAGCAATGCGATGCACGGTGCCAAACTTGTGTCTGAATGCCTCAAAGCTCGCATCGTATTGCCCAGCAACATAGGATTGACATGATAGTGCCTCGTCTGAACAGGCCAATACATACTCGCAGACCCAGACACAGTCAGATCGTGTTCCTCCATATTTTCGGGACACTGAGGAGGGGGTACTGTAGGGGACTGCAAAATGCAGTATGCAATATCAGTATGCAGTGATGTTGAATCACTGCATACTGTGTTCTGTGCATTCAAAGGTATTGTTGTGGCTGGTTGTCTTGTTAACCAGTTGTGTTATTTATCAAGTTCTTCCTCTCGAGTTTTCTGAGAAGCATGTTTTAAATGAAACCAGAAGTATATAAAATACATCAACTTCACTTATATTCACTGAGTTCATTAATTACCTCTTCTGAAACTCCCACACTGTTATTGATCGCTTTCCTTCCACCGCTAAGTCCTCTACCACGGTCCCATCTATATTAGCGGGTTTTTTGATTGTTTATTTATTCATGTCAATTTTGCACATTTAAATAACGTATACATAATAAATATCATCTTTACTTACTGAGTTAACTGAGTTTACTTTGCTGATTAGTTGCACCACCAAAGTGGTGATCCCGACGTGATCTAAATACGCACTTCCTTGAATGATCCAAAAACGTATTCAAACAGCAACTTCAACAAATTGTATTTCATTTTTTGGTGGTGCGTCAGCAGTTCATTCACTAGATCAATTTAGTGTCGCTATGGAAGGTCAAGACAATATTCAGTTGACTGTTGTGAACCGTGTGAGCATGAAAATTGAACCGTTTTGGAACGACGATCCGGTGTTATGGTTTGCTCAATTGGAGAGCCAATTTTCATTGACTGGAGTTTCTCGAGATGTTTCCAAATTCCATGCCGTGACGGGAGCACTCGAACAAATGTATGCTGCTGTAGTACGAGATATTATTCTCAATCCCCCTGCTACCGATAATTACTTACGTCCAAAATCAGAGTTGATACTGCATTTTGTGCCATGAACTGTAGCCCGTATCAAACAGTTGTCACAATCAGTGGAGATGGGAGATCGAAAACAATCGTAATTCCTCCTCCATTTGCGTAGTCTGGGAGATAAAGTGGTCAACGATGATTTATTACGTACATTAGGGCTCAGTCGTTCGCCATTGCGAATGCAGGATGTACTAGCTGCTGCAAGCACTACTGATCTCGATGCAATGGCACTGATAGCCGATCAAAATAGCGTATCAGTGCAAATAAATCTCAAGTCGCCAGTGTGGAACATTTCCTACCTGAGAGTCTTCAGGCCAAATTAAACAGAATTGGCAGCAAATTGCTTTTCTTTTATACGCCAAGCGAGGTTCAAAACGGGCTGTGTGCCAGTGCGACTGCAACGGTCACACGTCACAAGACCGGAATTGAACCCAGACAGGCAAGTCAGACAAACCAAGCCAATAGGCAGGCTGGTAACACTTCACATACGGTGATTGCACACCCAGTGCAATTTTGAAGCGAAAAACTTGTCGGGCAGACAATAGTTGCGACCTACATCTGCCCAACATCACGCCGCTTATATGTAACAGACATCGAGTCACGTATACAGTTTCTGGTCGACACAGGGTCCGATCTCTGTGCCTATTCAAGAAAGAAGGTGCTCGGACCCAGACAGAAGACATCGTAAACGGGTCTGTCATTGCAACCTACGTTATGGTCATTTTAAAATTGGACATTGGTTCGCGCCGTACATATGCGTGGAATTTTGTTATTGTCGATGTCTCTCAACCGATCATTGGTGTTGATTTTCTGTCATTTTATCACCTCCTGGTCGACGTTCGTCAACGACGTCTTAACGATGGCAACACTTCACATACAGTGACAGGACTTCCTTCAACCGACAAGGTGCAGACGGTGAGAGTCATTACCAGTAACAATTCATATCATTCGCTTCTCATGCAATTCCTTGACTTCACGGGTCCCGCTGGGATTCGTCGAGAAGTAAAACACAATACGGTTCATCATATTAAAACAACGCCTGGACAACCAACAACATGCAGGGCTCGACGTTTGGCTCCAGATCGTTTACGTATTTCTAAGCAAGAATTCGATGCAATGTTGAAGGCTTGAATTATCAAGTAGTTTGTCTGCTGTCCTTCATATGGTGCCCAAAAAAGAGGACCCTGCTGTGACAATCGAGTCTTGAACAATCGCAAAATTACAAATCGTTATCCGGTTTCTCACATCCAAGACTTCGCTCAGTCACGTGCAAACCGGAAAGTTCTTTCAACCATTGATCTCGTGCGAGGGTATAATCAAATCCCTGTAGCTCCGGAAGACATGGCGAAGACAGCTATAATCACGCCATTCGGTTTGTTCGAGTTTCCATACATGAGTTTCGGGCTCAGAATTGCTGGTCAAACTTTTCAGCGATTTTTAGATGAGATGCTTAGAGATTTTGATTTCTTTTACGCCTATATCGATGAGATCCTCGTCGCATCGACTTCGAATGAAGAACACGAACAGCATCTCCGCTTTCTTTTTGACTAACTGACAGAGTACGGAATGCCAATCAATCAATGTATCAATGTTGCCAAGTGTTCTTTCGGTACATCTGAGGTGAAGTTCCTGGGATATACCGTGACGCTGCGGGAACTCTACCACCACAGAAAAAAGTCTGCGCTGTCATCGACTTTCTCACGCCGACTACTGTTACGCAACTGAGACAATTTCTGGGTATGGTAAAATTGTATCGACGCTTTCTACCCTCAGCTGCCAAGTTACAAGCGCCTCTAAACAATCTGCTCACTGGTGTCAACACTTCGGGTATGACGTTTTGACGCCAGAGCTTCAAACAGCGTTCACAGAATGCAAAAAAAGCCTTGCCAATGCCACTCTTCTCGCACATCCCGACCTCCACGCTGAGCTGGCTATTGTCGCTGATGCATCAGACACTAGCATAGGAGCAGTACTTCAGCAATGTAAGAACGGTGGATGGTAACCTCTTTCTTTCTTTTCTAAAAAGTTGAATCCAGCCCAACGGAAATATGGAGCGTACGACCGTGAGCTGTTTACGATGCCATTCGTTTTTCCGGCACATGTTGGAGGCGCGAACGTTCACAATATACACTGACCACAAGCCGTTAACTTTCGCGTTTCAACAGCGTTCGGATGAGTGTACACCACGGCAATTTCGCCATCTCGATCCCATTGGTCAGTATTCAACAGTTATCCGGCATATTCCAGGAAGGGACAACGTAGTAGCCGATACACTGTCACGTGTGGAAGCTATTTGTGCACCAATAGACTATGAAGCGCTCGCCCGAGCTCAAGTTGATGAGGCTGAACTTCGGGCATTATTGCAGTCGAACACAGCACTACAGATACGACGTCTAACGCTTATGGGCACGGATCTTGAGATCCAATGTGATACCTCAACATCGATATCACGTCCATTCGTCCCAGAGCCATTCCGACATCAAATTTTCAATAGCTTGCACGGTATGGCTCATCCTGGCAAAAAAGCAACTATAAGTCTGATTACGGAGAGTTTTGTATGGCCAAACATCAAGCGAGATTGTCGAACTTGGGCTCGTTCATGTCTCATGTCTCATGTGTCAGAAATCGAAAATCACCCGACACATCTCTGCGCCGGTGAGCGACTTTCCTTTGCCCGACCTAGTTGTTCCTTTGCCCATCTCATCTGGTTACGGGTATCTTCTAACGTGCGTCGATCGTTTCACAAGATGGCCCGATCGCTATACCAAATCGCTATACCAATCGCTGACATCAATGCTGACACAGGTGCTAAGGCCTTGCTTTCAGGATGGATTGCTCGGTTTGGAACACCATTGCGTATCACCTCGGATCAAGGTCGTCAGTTCGAAGTCCGGCTTTTCAAAGCGGCCAATCGGATTATGGGAATAACTCACTCACGAACCACCGCATACCATCCCTCATCTAATGGTATGGTAGAACGTTTTCATCGACAGCTCAAGTCCGCTCTCAAGAGCCACGAGGATGAGTGGTAGACTGACAGCCTGCCACTAATCCTACTGGGCATCCGTTCAGCGTGGAAGGACGACGTACAGGCAACCCCTGCCGAACTCGTCTACGGCTCAACACTTCGTCTACCAGGTGAATATCTGGCTTCATCAACAACTCCTGTGGACAGCACGGCTGACACAACTCCGACAACGATTGCAACAGCTACGTCCACAACCATTACTCGCCATGGACAGCGAGCCACCTTCATTTTTTAAGATCTTGCTACTTGTACGCACGCTTTTGTACGACACGACGTCGTCCGGACACCATTACAACAACCTTATGATGGCCCGTTTGAGATCGTGGCGAGGGAACCCAAGTTTCACATGATTCGACGCGTAAATACTACCACGGCTGTTTCCATTGATCGTTTAAAACCGGCATACACACTTCCTTGATCTTCTCTGCGAGTATCGTTCTTCTCACTCCGTTCTCATTACTGGAAGGGGAGTCCTGTAGCGACTCAATCCACAGGTCTTGGATCAGAGAGATCTAGTGGGTGTTGAGTGTTCATATTGTTGGGTATTGTTGTTCTGTTGTTATCAGAGAGTTTCTGTTTCATTCCCTTTTGAACTAGAATCGAAGTAAGATGAACTTATGTAACGTATACATAATAAATATCATTTTTACTCACTGAGTTATCTGAGTTTGCTGATTAGTTGCACCACCAAACAGTCTTCTGTTCAAAATATTCGAAGATGGAAAATCATTCGAATATCTTTATTATATTGCAGGGTAATGGTTTGCTAAAGTCAAAATTGAGATGTACCTCATGATCTTTGTGAAAAAAAATTATTTTTTGCACATAATTATACATACTAGAAATATTATTTAAAAAAAAAGCATTATTTAAAAATAATTATTTTATTATTCAAAAAATAATTATTTAGAAAAAATTTATTATTTAAAAAAAAAATAGCTTTCTAGGTCAAATGGGTGAAAAGTTGAAAAAATGTGGTCAAAGGAACGCGTACCCAAATTTGAGTTTTTTGGTGAAACGCAACTTGCCGCATGTCAGAAACTATTAGATCTACAGCCGAACAAAAAAAAACGTGTTATTTTCTTAGCTTTTTAACAACTATGGCAAATTTCATAAAAATCCAAGAGGTACATGGAAATAGTTCGGTTGATTTGGAAGGGAATGACCGTGGACGCAGGCAAAAATGACGTAATGTTCTGGTATGTAGGCCTATACTGCACTCTGATATCTAAAGTTTCAACTTCGAGCAACCGACATTCTGTCAAAAATTTTCAATCTCCTGCTACGTTATTGAGGTCATGTCATATTTACATTTTGACTAGGGCCTATAGGCTTACCCAGGCTTAAACTTGAATGATAGATATGTTAAGTCAAGCAATGCATCATTCAAGAAATTCTCCCAGTGATATTCCGTAATATCATTGAATAAAATCGTTCATATTATTGTCATAAGGCCCGGAATTACCAAGTCCAGTTAGCCTTTATCTGACAGTTCAAACTTGTTATCACCATGGTTACCCATGCTATTTGTTCTCATCAACTCCCAGATAAATACTAACTGGACTTGGTAATACCGGGCCTAAGCAAAGTTACTAAACTCGCAGTCACGGCCCAATAGAATGCGCGTGTAGTTTAAACTCTCGTACGGAAATTCCAGAAGTTGTTTGTATCTTTGCAGATATGGAATGTCAAACAGACTGATGTACTTGAATGTCTGTGGAAAGTGACGTCATGGTCTGGAAACAACGGCACCATCGGCAATTTTGAAAACTAAAATACAGGTAATTGGACATCGGTTAACATGGGAAGTATACCCCGAGTGAAAGGCCAGTATCAGTGTTTCAGGGAAGAATGATCCGAACAAAAAAGGCTGTGTTCTCAACGTTCTTATCTAGACTTCCTTATTTTTTGACTTGATAATCATGTAGTAACCACAATAAAATACAATACAAAAACTTGACAAAACTTTGTCATTTTCATAGTTATTTAAATGAGTAGGTCTGTGCTCACTGAGCCGAAATGAAATGCGATATTGAGAATCTACCACCGATATGTTGCCGTGGGCCTATATGCTTTTTTCCTAGATTAATTCCTTTCTGCAAATAGTGTTTCAAGTGCTTGGAGGCAGAATAACCGTGTGATGTCACACTAATAATACAGGTAGGCCTTACACTTGCGGTCACAAAATGTTTCATTCAAAAATTTCAATTTAAATAGAACCTACACGCATTTAGGCCTATAACTCTCAATTTTCTCACAGACCATGCGTGGAGTGTGTATGCACATTGTTTTCTAGTTTGAGTGTGTGTATTATCAGTACAATTTCTCTTCAAGATGGATTTAATGAAGTTTGATCGACCACATTATGTGACTACAACCGTAGGCCTACTTAAAGGCAGAAATATGTCGTTCCAATACAGTAGACAGTTATTCAGGTGCTTGAAGCCAAAAATATTCCTGCCAACAGTTGTGACCTTTAGGGACTATGATTAGGTAATCTAGAAAAAGTTGAAAAATTGCAACTATTTTGAACCAATGCATAAAGTTGTGAGGGCTGTTATTATCCTGACAATATCCATTCATTAGGAATGCATTATATAATTTTATATTTATATAATTTTATATTTATATAATTTTACATTGCTTTGAAAGAAGAAAACAAAAAAAGACTGAAAGTTGATTGTGTCTACTCAATAACTTATTAGGATATTATGGGCCCACCTCAATACCTACTTCACAGATGAATACCTACTTAATTAAAGGCAATAATCGATTATCAGAAATTGGATCACTACCAGCATTGAGTATATAGTGTAGATATATACTCAATGCTACCGGTAATTCATCTGCATCAACCAGTAAATCAATGAAACGTTATTAATTAATCAACTATTATGATCAATTTGAATGTTTATCAATACATGTCCAAACACCACACAGGTAGGTAGCACATTTTGAGTTAAGGTAATTACTGGAACATATTATTGTTTTGTGATAAATGTTTGTTTACTGTAATTGGATGAGTGATGGCAAATACTTCCATCCCATACTAATGGAGCTTTATCTGTGTGGTTTTTGTTTGTTGGTTTGTACCCACTGCATAAGTCGCACAGTTTAACCATTGCATTTAATGCCACCCTCAACATAGGCGTGCGCAGGAGCTTGTATTAGGTACGGCGCCCGATCTGTGAATGCAATATATCCATACCACAATGGGGGGTGTGGGGGGAGGGCTCTCCACTGTGCCCCGCAGGGAGATTTTTTGAAAATCGCGTTTTTTTTTTCATTTTCCATAGAAGCTGTTGTACACTGGGATAATTATACATAAGAGTAAACACAGATTATTTCTTTCAAAGCTAACTTGAAATTCATGAGCACTTTGATATTTGGGAACATTTTGGGTCTTGGAGTAGATAGAAAAGAGACTTGAGGGACCAAAAGGTACTCTAATTGATGAAAAAACTTCTAAGGGTATGAGTCACAGTTGTTATTTATTTAGCAAGTTCTGTTATTTTACATAGAATGAACATTTTCATCACGATATAGGCCTACCTATTTATAATGTAATAAAGTAATATGTATTAATGAGTAATAGTAATAATACTTATTTTAAAAGAAACTTCGATTTTATTTTCACCGTGGTATTGTTACGGGAATTTTCTAAATTGTTGTAATCAATAATATCTCAAAATAATGCAAGATCTACCAGGCTGATTATTATTAAAAACTATCAGCTGTAAGGCAGTAGACGTACTTGAATCTTGATAAATTCTTTGCCGATATATTTACCTGCAATTGAAGTAATATGACGACATCGGGCGGCTCCCACATTCTAACAAAATGTGACGCATAGTAAAACTGGTTCAAACGAGTAGATTTCAATTTTCAAAGAAAAATAAAATTGAATGATTCTGTATTACATTCACTAAGAGTGAAGTATAAAACTGATTCATTAGTGTAAATATCACATGACAAATTTCATATTTTCAGTATTGAATGTTAATAATTTGTCCATTATATTGAAAGAAACATCACGGCGACCAGTGGCTTCTTGATTGATAAGTCATTCAAATGAAATGTGATTTTAGTCTGAAACTAGTGAAACGCATAAATTTCGGAGCTAATTAAAATTAATCTGTGTGATTTAGTAATATTTGTATTTATTTATTTTCAATGTTCCGTAGTTTAAACATTGTCGAAGTAAAAAGTATAGAAAAAGTTCAAACAGGCCAGGCCGTGTCTAATGTGTCACCAAAGGTGACACATTAGACACGGCCTGGGCCTACTCGGCCGCCCCTGTGCGCACGCCCATGACCCTCAATGACATTTGTGAGTGTGAAATAGATAAATAATGATGAAAACCAAATATGTAGGCCTACTATTTTACAAATTACTTTCATGATTTATGCCTAAAGAGTCAAACATTTCCAGATTAATACCTATTTCTTCATATCATTACCTTGTAATCATTATACCATAAAATTTTTCTTGGGGTATTTTTTATTTATATTAGGCCTACTCATTTCTGAAACTTGACAGATCCATCATGAATCATGGGTGGGTCCAGGTCATATTCATGGAGGGGGGGGGGGGATTTCCATTTGAAAATGAAAATGCCATATAAGAACAGTTGTGCATTGGCCTATTATCACAAATTCGGCGACCAGCCGGGGGAAAAGGCCCCCTTCTGGCCCCGTAGATAATTTTTTGGAATTACACCCATTTTTAATACGGTTTAGCGTTTTTCAGATGAGGTTTAGATACCGAAATCATTTTACTTATAAAATTAATAATGGTGCCTGAACCAATATTTGTAGCTGCAAGGTCGTTTCATGTTATTTTAGCGCACTGGGAAGGCACTCAATTGTGCGCCTTCAAAACTCAGCGTGAATATTGAAGGTGAATGCAAAGGGAGGGGGGAGTCATGCCCCACAGGGACCTTTTTCAAGTTTTCCTTTTCTCAATATGATTCTACCGGTTTCAGGAACCTTTCTGGAATAAGCCTACATGGATTCTTCACTGTGATAACAAGACTGATTTTGCCAAATGATTGTTCCAAGCAAATAACGCTGAATTAATCCACCTTTCAATGACAAGAATATTGTAATAAGAACATTCATTCTATCCAGTGATGTGAATAGAATGAAATTCAATTTAAAGAATGTCGGTACGATTACTGATAGAAAGTCACATATGGGTGCCGATAGCGCCCCTCAAATTTGGCCACCGAGCAGCCACGCTCTTCGCCCACCCATAAAAAACAACCTTTGTTGGTATAATCATTGTTATTTTGAAAAATCGTAATATCCAAACTACATAGGCCTTCTACATCTGACATTTCGAAACAGTACGTAGAGTTCATTTTCAATGCAATTATGTAAAATATGAAATCTTGGCATCAGATTGCCATAAGGTACGTTCATAGAGCCATGTCATTTTTGCCGGCCGACAATCTTGTCGGATGCCGTAGGACGCCAAATGATATCTACCATTCACACTACCACGGCAAAACGATCGGTTATATCGTGAACTCAAGGCAATTATATATCGAATCGATGCGATAATCATGGCAACGTGGACAGTGATCGAGCTTGGCAGTCGATAGTCCGTAAGAAAAACAAACAGTTTGAGTATAAAAGTGGACGTGATATCGTCTAAGTCATCACGGCAAGTCTGTCGTCCGGCAAAATGTTCAACTTGAACCAACTTTCAAGGTCACAGTGAACGACACGCCCGGCAAGTCTGTGATTGGCTCATTCATTTTGACGGCACGGCAAATTCGTGTTGCCGTGGCTATATGAACGTACCTTGATATATTTATTTCCTTCCTTCTCTTTTCACATTTTGTTTATTTCTGTCTCCTCTTTTTTGTCGCTTCCAATGCATGGAGAGGAGGTAGCAACCTAACAGCACATTACATTGCCGCTAGGTGACAGATCCATCATGAATAGGATAAAAACGGCACGTTGCATTGCCTAAAGTTGACGGTTCCATCACGAGTGGGATGATAACGGCACGTTACATTGCCGAAAGGTGACAGTTCCATCACGAGTGGGATGGTAACGGCACGTTACATTGCCGAAAGGTGACAGTTCCATCCCGAGTGGGATGATAACGGCATGTTACATTGCCTAAAGGTGACGGTTCCATCCCGAGTGGGATGATAACGACACGTTACATTGCCGAAAGGCGACAGATCCATCACGAGTGGGATGATAACGGCACGTTACATTGCCTAAAGGTGACGGTTCCATCCCGAGTGGGATGATAACGGCATGTTACATTGCCTAAAGGTGACGGTTCCATCCCGAGTGGGATGATAACGACACGTTACATTGCCGAAAGGTGACGGTTCCATCCCGAGTGGGATGATAACGGCACGTTACATTGCCTAAAGGTGACAGATCCATCCCGAGTGGGATGATAACGGCACGTTACATTGCCTAGAGGTGACGGTTCCATCCCGAGTGGGATGATAACGGTAAGTTACATTGTCGTCAGATGACAGTTCCATCACAAACTGGGATAGGTATAGGTTGTGAGGTGGCAAGGCTAAATGACCTCGCTGTCGATGCGCCTTAAAACCCTAATATTCATTCATTCAGGAAGGATCAGATCAGTAACGTGGGATGGAACAGATCCATGCCTGCCAGGACGTTGGCATCAAAATATTAAATCCCTGGCACGTGTTTGTACAGTAACTTGGGAGTGGATCGTTCACTCCCTGGGACTGATCAGTGTTTATTGGGTAATCACTGATCATTAGTTCGCATTGTGAATCCAGCTTTAGCCGCCGCCTAGCTTTCTCGTGCAGAGACGAAGTTCAGACGAGGTTTATCTCGGCCGAGTCACTGCCGAGGCTTTGTTGATAATACACTTGACAACACTGTCAACTGACTGTCGACAGCCAATAGGAACGCGTATTTGCGTCACGTGACGGTGATCGTATCGTTTTCCAATTTTACAGATTAGGTTATAGAATATGGCGAACTACAATGTTGACAATTTAAATTGTGGAAATTGATCAGCTTCAATTCGTGAACAGTGTCTAATGATTGAGAATAAATGGATCAAACAGCTTTAAAGTACTAGGAATGAAAAAGAAGGCAAGAAAGAAAAGCGAGATTGAGTAGGCCACTCAGGCCTTCCATAACCTATACATGGTAAGTTTAAGCATTGAATTTGTAGTGGTTAAAGAAGGGACATCCTGTGTTAAAATTGTCGGCGAGCCACCGAGACCGGTTTGCTCAGAGCTTCCAAAAAGCAGTCCCGAAAAATATAGAGGGCCAACGAGCTGAGCGAGCTTCCGAAAAACAGGCGAGAAATTTATAGAGGGCCAGTTTACTGACCATAGCGCTTCGAAACGCAGCGGATATTTTGTAGTACTAGTCATTCTAAACCGAGAGCGGTCCGCACAACATCGCTGCTGTGAGCGCCTAGCGTTCTGCGTGGGCTAGTTACTGTCTATTGACAATAGCCAGAAACCTGTCAGTCGAAGAGTCGACACTTCTAACCGTCAGTACCAGAAACGAACGGTCGTGTCTACTTCTAACCATTTGTGCTTTCAACATGAGTAACTTGAATCTTATTATATTTTTAAACTCCACGCTAGACAGACAAGTGTCGACAGTTTAATTTCATTATGGTATAAGTTATTTCAACTATTATAATATAATAACTATTTCAAACGTATTTTGAACATAGAAACATTACGAGAAATGAATATTTGAAGTAGGCCTACAAAATATTTACCAGATTGGGAAATTTTTTAAAAATACTCAGTGTCTTTTCCGTACAAAGACTCACATGATGAAATTAACCCATCTACATTCCATTCTGAATAATTGTAATTAATTGTATCATATTTGTAGCAAGTGTTTCAACTATAGGATCTGGGATTTTTTCTTTTCCTATAAGATTGAAAAGTACATCAGATAGGCCTACTCAGGTATATAATAAACCAATTGACGCCAACCGTTCTCAATTGCATATTAAACTCGAAAACCAAGAGAAAAAAACATGAAACCGAAAACTAAATACAGTTTTATCATCCATTCGTAGTTGAACCCACTCCAAAAAATTATGAATTTGATGGGTGTCTTCGCTATCCTAAAACAATGTTATATAGGTCTACTCCTGTGCAATACCCTTTTTTTGTATAACATCGAAACTTGATACAAAACCATTGTTCCCCAATTAAGGCTATGGATGAAAGATAGGATCGTTAAATGTCCTAATTGATGTCACTCGTTGTCAATAGCTGTAGGTGAGATGACAGTGCATTGAAAACTATAATAGAGGCAAGACAATTGACAAATAATATGGATGTTTATCGTTTGAGAGATGAGTTGTTTTCCAACTTGGCAACCCTTCAATCAAACGATTAAAGCGAACCTTCATACAGTCTAATTACTATATTTACCAATTACTATTTGTATTTAGTATTACCGGTACCATAGACTGAAGAACAAACGGAATTTGTGTTCTTTAGTTTATGGTATTACACTTTTAAGCCACCGATTACCATTATTTTAAAATAGTTGACGTTAAAAAAATGCATCAAGGCCTCAAATTCAAGGCCAAATAATTAGTAGTCAAATTGAATCAAATTTTTTCAAAAAAGGTAATATTTTTCAATATTACTCGATTTCATTATTAACATTGTTTATAATATCACTTTTATATTTGTATCAGCGTATTCATCGTTATTTATTGAAGTGGCCCACATCGACATGGAATTATATAAGTTTTAGGTGAACAAAGAAAAGGCACAAAGCTTATCTGTAGACCTACTCGACATTATTATAGGCATTACTCTAATCTGAAAAACGTTCCTCATTTCTATTGTCGAAAATACATAAGTCAATATTCCTCATAATGGTCTGCTTTCAACAAGTATAGCAAGCGATGGTACAAGAAGATTAAGGATTAGGGGCCGTTGGACAGGGGAGGGGGGAATGGGCAGGGGAGGAGGAGAGGCTTCAGGGGTGTGGGCTTGTAAGTTGTACGCCAACCATCTCACCAGCTCATCTTGAATACGGAACTATTTAATTCATATTTTTATCCATCCTGACTTGGTTTTCCGTGGTTTCCCACAGTCATCGAAACAAATGCTTGGATAAAGTGCTAATTGGCCACGACCTTTAATTAGTAGAGTAATTATAACATAACATATAACATTTCACTCATTTTATTTTCTATTTTGTATTATCATTATGATGAACTTTACATCTGCTGTTAATGGAAAGAGGTGATCATTGCCCGAGAGACTTATTTCAAAGTGGAAGATATCAACATTTGTGTGTTTTGTTTACTCTTAATACCAATGCCGGTAATGTCCAGATATATTTAACAAAAACCGGTTTTTACTTATAATGTGTTCCGGACTTTCGGAAACTGAAGGACTTTTATCTGCGGCGGAAAAATATGGTCACAGACAGCGCAGTCCTGGTGTTGAAGTTCATTGGTTTTAAATAATTGAATGAGCGAAGCGAAGACTCAATCTTACCATACTCGAAAAAAAAGCCTTTTTTCGCGCTCCACATGTCAAACGAAAATTCAAAATAAGTTGAAACTTAGCATACACAAGTGTCCTTATCTAATTCGATACTGTATAGTTTTAAGGGGGGAGGGGGGGGGGGGAGGGTAAGGTGCAAAACTTGATTCTCACCATTGGTCCGTCTCATGATGTTATGACACTAGGCAAACGCGTGATGTGTTTCCGCGTTGATGGATGAGCTGGAGCGTATCAACTTATCTTTGGATTGGTTATTATATATATATACACCTTGAGATCCAAACCATTACATCACTGCCATCTTATTTTCCATTAATAATTTATATGATAATAAAGAAGGCTTTGTTTTAATCGTTTACAATCAAGTGGTGACACTTGTTGCTTTGATTTAATAGGTATCTTAATAGCTTTGAATAATTACCACAAATAACATTATATATTTTTTTTACATCGAAACGGCTGATCCGATTTGAGTGAAAGTTTGGAATAATGTGTATCATTATTAGATTGAAATTTCCTGAGAATTTGAATCCTCTCAGATGAAATATTTTTCACGAATGTTTTCCTCTGCGTTATTCTAATGGGATTTTTGAAAAATTTGGAATGAGTTTTCTCAGAAGTGGTTCAACCGATCGCGCCTTAAAACTATACAGCATCAAGTCAGATAGGGGTTCATGTGTGTGCCAAGTTTCAACTGATTTTGAATTTTCGTCTGACCTGTGGAGCGCGAACAAAAAAAAAAGAAAAAAAAAAAAAAAAAAAAACAGGCACTTTTTTTTCGGTATAGTGAAATTGAGTCTTCGCTTCGCTCATCCAATAAAACGCCCTTGCAAAAATTCTTACCCCATTTGACATGAAAGAAAAAAACATGGAAAGTCCATAATTTTCGACCGGGCCTATTGAATATCTCTCTTATGGAGAATAACATGTAACGCTTTTTTGAGCTAGGAACGTAGAAGAACTAAGATAGGTAGAGAAAAAGTGTTCCCACAAAATATCTGCGCTCGAATGTCATCTTTCGTCTGATATGTATAACATAGCTACTTATTTTCGCCATATGATTTCAATTGATCAACTCGCATGGCGTGTGGCTTTATTGTTGCAGATTTTCTAGTTTTAGTACAAGGGCTCACATTATAAAATAAACCCGCCTACATTCCACTCTGAATGATTGCATTTTA
Organism: Brachyptera risi; assembly: GCA_964007535.1. Lineage (NCBI taxonomy): Eukaryota > Metazoa > Arthropoda > Insecta > Plecoptera > Taeniopterygidae > Brachyptera > Brachyptera risi. The sequence goes on from OZ023329.1 coordinate 13,322,925, forward strand.
GAATATGAGTATCTGTGTTAAAAACAGGTAATAAATTCTCCCGTTAGGTATGTTCAGCATAATGAATAGGCAAGGGTCGAAACATGATTTGCTTGACTGATGACAGAGACTATCCTCTACAGGGAGGGAGAGAGTTGAGTATGACGTCAGAACCTTTTCCCCCGCCACGTTAGATTAGGCACTTCGCTGGGGGTGAGGTTGGAAGCTCTTGACGGGATGGTAGCCGAAAGGGTCTATTACCTGCGTCGGAAGGAACAATATAAGTCGAATTGTCATTATAGAAATAAATTAAAATCGCCGTCGAAGAATCAAGATGATTATATACGGAAGATATGCATTGAAAATGAAAATCTAAACAATTTACTTTTTTATTGGAAAAAATCCACTCATATGCGACCGAAATACGTCGAAATGTATTGTATACGAAACGTCCCTCAAACATATCGACGTATCTCGGCCGCATATGAGTGAATTTTTTACAATAAAAAAGTAAATTGCTTAGATTTTCATTTCCAATGCGTATCTTCGGTATATAACAATCTTGATTCTTCGACGACGATTTTAATTTATTTCTATAATGGTTATTCAACTTCTATTGTTCCTTCCGGCGCAGGTAATAGACCCTTTCGGCTACGATACGGTCAAGAGCTTCGAACCTCACCCCCAGCGAAGTGCTTAGTGTAGGACCACGTTGCGGGGAAAAAAGCTCCGACGACTGACGTCAGCTCAACTCTATTCACTGACACTTAGGACACTTAGGCGATAAAAGTTGTTTAATTTATAAATTATGTCACTTTGGGGCAATTGTGAAAATGAATTATGACTTTAAAAGATGATTCACATACTAAAAATATAAATCCGCTATTTTAAAGCATTTTTTGTGTCCACACATTTTTCATCCGATTTCACCAAAGTGTCCCCCCGTCTCGCCAAAGTGTCTGTCCCGTAGGCCTATGTTAAAAGCATATACTTGCCCATCATGAAGATGTCGATATATATATATATATATATATATATATATATATATATATATATATATATATATATATATATATATATATATATATATTTATGATATCCAATTCAATATGATTGTGAGCAATTTAATTGCATGTTTTTTATTTTGGAGGAATGAAATGCTCAAAGAATGGATTGTTGAAAACATTGTTCTTGTGTCAAGTTTTGAAGTTTCTACCCTGAAATTTGAAAGAATCAAAATAGATTGAATTGAATTGGAATATCTGATAATTTGGCGGATGACTGTTCAAAAACATTAAAAACATTAAATTAAATTGGAAATATAAAACATATTATTGAGTTAGAAATTTTAATCAAGGATGCCCTTCATCTTTCTACTGATTCCCTATTCTATGGGTACCATAGATAATAGTATAGTACCATGGTAATTAAAATTGCAAGTTCTACACCTCAGAGAATTGTGTTTATATAATGATGTTGCAATTAGGACAGTTATCAATATTTACGTAACATTTCTTCGTGGGGAAAATTAATTGTGTTGGTTAAATGCAGGTCTTTGCTCTAGTTTTTGAGAATTTGAATTCAATAATTATTAATGTTTACAAAATTGCAAAAGCAGAAATGTTACGAAACTTAAAATTGAAATATTGAAAATTGATAGAGAAATGAAAAATAACAAATAATAATCTGATGGTTTCAATACAGAACATTTTCCCAACATGACCTGTAATTTAATTTGAATCTGGGGAGTTTCAAGTTTTTTAATAATTATATTGTGTCTCTTTCCATTTCATGTATAGGCCTAAGCACTCCATATACTACTGGTATAACCTTCTATGGCGTTTTTTCCTTTCCCATTTATGGCGTTTTGTCCTTTGAACCCGTGTTAATCAATGCTAACTAGGAAAACGCTATAAGTACGCGTTGATGGACGAGCGATGTTGAAAAAAGTGTTAAAAGGGTCACTTTTCATTTTTTCTCTTTAAAATGGCTGAGCTGGAAAAATTGAAAATTTCTAAAATGTTAGACAATTGCGTTCTACATATCCAGTACAATTTTTTTTTTTTTATTTCTTTCTTCTCTAATAAGCCTTTGACCAAGTAAAATTGGCCGTCGCCCATGTGTCCGTCGCCTAAATGTCCAATGATCAAAGTAGATCGCCCAAGTGTCCGTCGCCTAAACGTCTCTCGCCTAAGTGTCCGTATACCCTCCCTGACATGGACATTAGTCTCGATTAGTCTATAGCTGAATTTAAATAATAACATAGTAAGAATAGTAGGCCTAACCATAATAATCATAATAATATAATGAGTAATAACAGATATAATCTGAGAAATACATGTTTTAAGACTTCAAGGCGATACTAATGCAATCATTTCTTCTACAGACAAGAACCGAAAGGGTCGCTTCCCTCTCTATGCTTCAATCGATTGATTGATGGGTTGATAAGTTGTAAAACAACATATTTCTCAAACCAGATTGTATGAAGGTTCGCATCTTGCGAAGCGAGTTTGTGGTTTATCTAATTATTGTTAATTTGTTATTACTTTATAACTTTCAAAATCCAAGCATTACATACACAGAATATTATTTACAATTATACGAGGATAATATTAAGATTTTATTTGGGGCTTATTCACTGTAAAATAGTAAGTATTCGAATATGAACACTTGATTATTCGCCGTGTAATAATAATAATAATACCGTGATTACTGCATTTGTCATTTGTGTAAATATAGGTCTACAGTTGGAATACTGCTCAAGTGTTGTTATACTAATTAATGACTACTAGCACTAATCAGCGCCAAGTTAGGGTCAATAGGGTCATTGCGTGCTAGAAGGAGAGGCTGGCTAATATCAAATATCAATCGCAGTTTACTTTTATTGCGCGCCAAACACGGCTAGCAGATTGCTCGCAGCGGCGATGTGCTACGGTCCGCTGCCAGTCGAGAGTGAGTAGTTTTAGGAGAAAACCGCTCGCTTCGGAGGGCGCTACCAGCTAGTCTGTCGACCCAAGAATCGACACTAGCTCTACCTATAAATTTCTCGACTAGATGGGCCGAACCCTCAAACTGGCTTGGCGCACAGGCTCCCATATACGTGTCCTATCTTTAACCTTACAAAATCAATGGTTTAAGTAACACAATTAATAAATGATATATGTGTCGTCTCTGTGATAGAAAATATGATAGCCTACATACATTATAGTAATTATCAAATTTCTACTGCACCTCCCTAATCTAATATATTTTTCCTCTCTTTAAAGGACATGGTAGCTCGAAAATGTGAACTGGGACATCTCCGATCAGGCCCAGGACTTCAGTATCAACATCTCCGGCAAGCGAGAATAGAAATACTTTGATACGAACAGCAAAATTGGTAGTAGGGCCTACACTTGACACCTAATCAACACGTCTGAATGGTCGAGCAGTATAGTGTGATGGTCTGTAATAATGAGCGCTCGTCATCCGTGGTTTGAAACTTCTTGCAGGCTACTTTGTTGATTGAAATTGTGTGCATAATAATGCTTTTTGGTCAATAAGGCTTGTGGAATGGGTATTTTTTTGGGGGATAACATTGACATGAACTACCTGCATCTCAGTAAATGATGGTGATATTCTATCAATATCATGATAATAATGTGAATTACGTTAATAAATTTACTCTTGTTGTATACATTAGGCCTATCTGACTTGTGTGAATTGTGTTCCATTCATTGCTTGAACCCTGATTCTTGACTACTCTGACTGTGTTATATAATCTTGCAATTTGTGAAATACAACATTAGATGGATCTTTATTTGCCATCGTATGGTGTAGAATCCAAAGTGCAAGGTTCGGTCTTACGAGTACGACCACTCTGCCACCTAACATTGTCCTTAGAATTGTAGGGGCCTATATCATAACAGAAACATGAAATAAAACAGAATTGGAGATAAATTGCAATAATTAAAAACCCAAGGATAGACTTGACACGACTTGTATATTATTCAATCTCTATTAGTGATTAAATGTAGGCCTACTAGAAGAAAGTAAGATGAAAGTTAAATCAGTACGCCCCGGGCCTTTACGAGAAACACATAATATTCTAATTTAAAATTCAATCAAGTATTATCTAGAAGTATTGAGTAAAGAAGTATCTTACCGGCACAGTAGCTGAGTGGTTAGCTCACTTGCTTCGTGATCCGGGAGGTGAAGGGACATATCGGACCCGGTTCGATCCCCGCCACCGTCCATCTTTACGGGGGGTTTTCGTGGTTTCCCTCTGTAGTCTAGGCTAATGCCGGGATGGTTCCTACAATATAGGCCACGACTGCTTCCTTCCCACTATCCTTCCCACTACCCATAAAAAACCTTCATCTCATCATCCCATCATCTCATTAATCATTCATCCGACGCCAATAGATCTTAGTAATCATTACAGTGCGTCGTTAAAACCCAATGGAAAAAAAAGAAGTATCTTCATCAATGCTAGTAGTGTCTAAACAATCATGAACTGAAGGAAATGATATTCAAAATAAGGTTAGGTTAGAATGACTGAAATGATATAAATCAATTGAGAAAACCATTTTAATGTATCAAATAATTAGTATACATTCCCATTTCGAAAAGTCTTCAAGAGTAATCAGTTGTACTATCATAATTATTTTCATTGTAATAGAAATAATAATGCAAAACCGGCCAAAACGTTCAATTTGCTTGAAAAAAAATTCATAAATGGCATCAAAAGCCTTAAGCCACGGTTTAAACTACCTTCCCATCACGATCTAAAAATGGCATCTTTAGGCCATGGCTTAAGCCATGGCCTTGCTTAAACATCGTCTCTGCAATGCAATTTCTGACTTAGACGGCGTCTAAGGTAGGCCGGGGTTTAAACTCCGTCTTTGCAATCCACCTTTTGTTTGGTTGCTCTAAAGTCTAGCGGGTGCGGGTAGTGGGCACTATAAATTCAATGGTGCGGGCATTGATTTTGTAAGGTTCACTACAAATTCAATGGTGCGGGTCAGGGAACGTGCCTCACATTTGTCACTAACGGTGAGCTCACAGGTGTCAGTACGGGAATCAAGCTACCACCAGCACCCGGATCGTATGAAGAAAGCGTCGGAATGCACGAACCAGCACCCGGACAGTATAAAGTATGCATCGAAACTCCCGTTTCCAGATTAGCCAGCACCAAAAAAAAAAAAAGCTAAAAAGTGACAGATGCCTTTAAAAAGATTATAAGGAGTGGATGAACTCATATAGGGTGGATAATCATCCCCCATCGACCAATTATCCGCCCCCCACCATTATAGAAGGTAAAGTAGAACCCGAAGCAAAATAAAGTATTTCGATTATTATGGTTCGCAATCCAGCACGGGAGCTGGAAACAGACCCTTATTTGAGATGTTGTTTGAATTTCTGGACAAAAATGACCCATATAGGGTGGTTAGTTGACCAATTAAATTTTGTTTTCCACCCCTAACTTTTTTTGTATGACGCTCGTTTGGGCGATAATCATCCCCTAACGGATTCCCGTATTTCGATAAACGGACACCCATTGTAAAGGGTTGTTTGATTTTCTGCATGAGAATGACCCATATAAGGTGGTCAGTAGACTAACCCCAAACTCTTTTCCACCCCCAACCTTTTTTTGTATGACGCTCGTTTAAGAGAAATCCATCCCCTAAAACATTGATATTTTCCGTACTCTGGGTGCTGGAACCAGACCCATATTTGAGGGGTAGTTTGAATTTCTGCACCAAAATGAGCCATATAGAGTGGTTAGTAGATCAATTAAATTTTGTATTCCACCCCTACATTTTTTTGTATGACGCTCGTTTGGGCGATATTCATCCCTTAAAGGATTCCCGTATTTCGATAAACGGACACCTATTGTAGGGGTTGTTTGTATTTCTGCAAGAAAATGACCCATATGAGGTGGTCAGTAGACCAACCACAATCTGTTTTCCACCCCCAACTTTTTTTGTATGACGCTCGTATAAGAGAAATACAACCCCTAAAACGTTGCTATTTTCCGTACTCTGGGTGCTGGAACCAGACCCATATTTGAGGGGTAGTTTGGATTTCTGCACCAGAATGAGCCATAAAGGGTGGTTAGTAGATCAATCAAATTTTGTATTCCACCCCTGAATTTTTTTGTATGACGCTCGTTTGGGCGATATTCATCCCCTAACAGATTACTGTATATCGATGAACTGACCTCTATTGGAGGGGTTGTTTGTATTTCTGCAACAAAATGACATATATGGGGTGGTCAGTAGACCAACCTCAAACTGTTTTCCAACCCTAACTTTTTTTGTATGACGCTCGTATAAGAGAAATCCATCCCCTAAAACGTTGAAATTTCCAGTACTCTGGGTGCTGGAACCAGACCCTTATTTGAGGGGTAGTTTGAATTTCTGCACCAAAATGATTCATATAGGGTGGTTAGTTGATCAATCAAATTTTGTTTTTCACCCCTAACTTTTCTTGTATGACGCTCGTTTGGGCGATATTCATCCCCTAAAGGATTCCCGTATTTCGATGAACGGACACCTTTTGGAGGGGTTGTTTAAATTTCTGCGACGAAATAACTCATATGGGGTGGTTAATAGAAACACCCCATATTGTTTCTCACCCCTAACTTCTTCAGTATGACGCTCGTTTGGGTGATATTCATCCCCTAACAGATTACCGTATATCAATAAACTGACTTCCACTGGAGGGGTTGTTTGTATTTCTGCGAGAAAATGACATATATGGGGTGGTCAGTCGACCAACCTCAAACTGTTTTCCAACCCTAACTTTTTTTGTATGACGATCGTATAAGAGAAATCCATCCCCTAAAACGTTGAAATTTCCAGTACTCTGGGTGCTGGAACCAGACCCTTATTTGAGGGGTAGTTTGAATTTCTGCACCAAAATGATTCATATAGGGTGGTAAGTTGATCAATTGTATTTTGTTTTCCACCCCTGACTTGTTTTGTATGACGCTCGTTTGGGCTATATTCATCCCCTAAAGGATTCCCGTATTTCGATAAACGGTCACCTATTATTATTATTTAACTCTTGCAAATGCACATAAATGCGCGGTGGCAAGTTCCCTAAGTACCCCTATCCCACCATCTCCTTAACCCTCTGACGGAATAACTTTAACCTGATGTCATCCCCTTCAAAAACATTTCTACTAAGCCCATTCCAGTCCCTACCTGTCCTATTTAAGAAAGAGAATTTACCGACATCTAATGTAGCCCCCTTTATGACTACCGCTCTATCATGACCCCGCCTACCTCCATACCCTGACTTATTTCTTTTTATCAACTCATGCAGCTCCCCCCACCCCCCCTCTCCCTCCATTACCCTGAAGAAATTACATAAACGATCCTCCTTCCTCCGTATTTCCAATTTCTGCCACCCCAGGTCTCTCATCATCTCAGTTGGACTCTCCAACATATTGTAGGGGTTGTTTGAATTTCTGCATGGAAATGACCCATATGGGGTGGTCACCGGACCAACCCTCATCTGTTTTCCACCCCTAACTTTTTTGTATGACGCTCGTTCAAGATAAATCCATCCCCTAAAACGTTGATATTTTCCGTTCTCTGGGTGTTGGAACCAGATCCTTATTTGAGGGGTAGTTTGAATTTCTGCACCAAAATGATTCATATAGGGTGGTTATTTGATCAATCAAATTTTGTTTTTCACCCCTAACTTTTTATGTATGACGCTCGTTTGGTCGATATTCATCCCCTTACAGATTACCGTATATGGATATCATGATGGATATCACCCAAACGAGGGTCATACAAAAAAAGGTAAGAGTGGAAAACAATATGGGGTGTTTCTACTAACCACCCCATATGGGTCATTCCGTCGCAGAAATTCACACAACCCCTCCAATAGCTGTCCGTTTATCGAAATACGGGAATCCGTTAGGAGATGAATATCGCCCAAACAAGCTTCATACAAAAAAAGTTAGGGGTGGAAAACAAAATTTAATTGATCAACTAACCACCCTATATGGGTCATTTTGGTTCAGAAATTCGAACTACCCCTCAAATAAGGGTCTGGTTCCAGCACCTAGAGTACGGGAATTCCAACATCATAGGGGATGAATTTCTCTTATTCGAGCGTCATACAAAGAAAGTTAGGGGTGGAAAACAGTTTGGGGTTGGTCTACTGGCCACCCCATATCGGTCATTCTCTTGCAGAAATACAAACAACCCCTACAATAGGTGTCCGTTTGTCAAAATACGGGAATCCGTTTGGGGATGAATATCGCCCAAACGAGCGTCATGCAAAAAAATTTAGGGGTTAAAAAAAAAATTCAATTCATCAACTAACCACCCTATATGGGTCATTTTGGTGCAGAAATTCAAACTACCCCTCAAATATGGGTCTGGTTCCAGCACCCAGACTACGGAAAATAGCAACGTTTTAGGGGTTGTATTTCTCTTATACGAGCGTCATACAAAAAAACTTAGGGGGGGAAAACAGATTGTGGTTGGTTCATCATATGGTTGGACCACCTCATATGGGTCATTTTCTTGCAGAAATACAAACAACCCCTACAATAGGTGTCCGTTTATCGAAATACGGGAATCAGTAAGGGGATGAATATTGCCCAAACGAGCGTCATACAAAAAAGTTAGGGGTGGAAAACAAAATGTTATCGATCAACTAAGCACCCTATATGGGTCATTTTGGTGCAGAATTCAAACTATTCCTCAAATGGGGGTCTGTTTTCTGCACCCAGTGCTCGTTAAATATCAACCTTTTAGGGGATGGATTTCTCTGAAACGAGCGTCATTCAATAATAGTTGGGGTGGAAAACAGAATGGGGTTGGTCTTCTAACCATCCCGTGTTGGTCATTTTGTTACAGAAATTCTAACAAGTAACAACCCATCAAATGGGGGTCTACTTTCAACAGTCAGTATTCGAAAATCATCAACCTGTTTTGGGATGAACTTTTTCTTAACGATCATCATGCTAGTAATGTTAGGGTTGGATTATAGGTCGAAGGTTGTTCGCCACCACGCCGACGCTGACCGTTTTTTTACATTCAAGTGATAGCGCATTTTTTGGCGTTGGTACTATGGTTCGATTTCTGTATCTAGCTTGACGCCATTGGATTGACCTTGAGTTTGGGTGGTGGCCTTGAGGTGGTAAATTGATGCACATGCTTTCAGTATCGATAATTTTGTTGTCACTTGTCAGTCAAAGAGGTTATGCCATCAATGGTTATGCCACCTAACGTTTTATTTAATCTCTCAGTTCACAATGAAATGTAAAAAATTCATACTACCTAACATTCCAACAGGAACGTACGTATTCTCATCTTTTTTATCTATAACAGCCGATTTACATATTGTCATGATCATTGTCACAAGTTCTACTCGTCGTAGACTTGGCAACTGTTGAAAGTAAGGTTATAGTAGTCCTAGAGCTAGACTACTAGATTTAATCCTTTCTATTGTGAGCGTTATAGAGCCTAGTAATGGTCGAAAGTTAAGCCACTATAGTTAGAAAGTAGTCCAAGTCATCCTAACATCAACAGTAGGCGAACAATTCACAGTAAATCCATCATAAACCGTGCTGATCTATTTTAAGGTCATGTTGTCACATCAATTTAAGGTTTTGGGTGGTGATATTGTCATAATATAGCTCATCGCGACCAATTTCAATTCGTTTGTTGTGTTTCTTAATTTTTCAATTATTCATGAAGGGTTTTGGCCAAGTGTTGTGGTCGAGGCTTATTTTTTAGCGACCCATTGAAAGTGTTTTGATGCACGTTTACTAGAAATGGCAGACATAGGCCTATTTTATGGTTACCTTTAGCATTGCCTCTAGGCCTCTGCATAATCCATCATGTTTAAGGGAGTTTTAAACTATTGAATAATAACAATTGATAACAATTATTAACAATTTAAAAATTTTTGTTTCTTGTGGTGGCTTCATGCAATATGCTTAATCAAGATCTACGGCATTGAGATTGTAATGTTAACATTACAATCTCAATGTCTACGGTACTAGAAAACACCAATAAGCCAATCACAGACTTTCCCTGTTTGCCATCCAGTGTGGCTTTGAGAGTTTGTTGAAGATGAACTTTTACCGGCCGTCAAACTTGCCGTGATGATGTATATAAACGATATCACAGCCATGTTTGTACATACAATTTGTTTGACGATTCGACTAACAACTGTCAAGCTCATTATAGACCTTGTTGTAATTGTCCCATCGATTTGATATATAAACCTCCATTCTTCCATTGAAAAGCGCATCATTGCTAATTACACTAAATATGTGCAACAACTATGATACCGTAACAGTGGTGAGCATTTTGTGAGAAATTATAATGTAAATGTGTGCAACGAACTATTGATAGCAATGGTAGGCCTAACTATTTTGATAGTAATATCATAGACTAAAGAAGACTACCAAGACAGTTCATGTAATGTTAAAACGAGAATCATTTTCCTTCACCCTCCGCCACACACCTCACCTCTAGTTCCGAATAACAGCGCTACGAGTGCTGAAAATCGTTTCATGCAATTGTGTTTCTGTCCACGGTTATTTCACGAACTAACTGCGTTCGACAGAAATGAAATGTAGGAAATGTAGAATATGTTTAGAATTTGCTATTTTCGTGAATTTCGTCTGGTAAATCCCGAGTCTCGGTGTGTCAGCGTATATACGATGGTTCGAGCGACCGTCTAACTCATTCATTACGTTCAGCGCACAGGTGTTCCGAGCAGCGGGCTCGCAGAAAGCTGTGAACATCAAGAATTGTGGCAACAATTTGTCTCTCGCTCACTTGGACACACTAAGCACAACCCCCATGTACATAACAGTAACCTACAGCAATATGTTGGTGGAGAGTCTCGTATACGAGTATCCAAGAAAAAGGTTTCGAACGACCGTCCCCCTATCCCACACCATTGGCACTTTGGTGGTTCACGCAGTAATTTTGTCGTGTAGGCTAATTCGCTAGGTTCATCTCATCTAACCATGATTCATAATCTAGCTAACATTCAATCTTCTGTCTGAACATTCAAAATTTAAATTCACTAAAAAAACGCAAGTACTAAACCTCCTGTACTGCTGACAAGCGAAATATTATATTATTGGAGTGTAAAAAAATATATCACACATATAATAATTATGTGAGAATAATTTTCTCATAAAATTCGATTGAATATTCCATTTATGAGAGAATGCCCTGCCCCAATGAAATCACACTGTTGATTCGAAAAAAATATGAATCAAATTAGATAATTGCTAAATTAACCCTTCAGAGTAAAAAAAACTTTCACATTCGATGCTCATACTACGGCAACTAAGTTTAGACTTCTACATAACTGCAAACAAACGACTATAGTCATAGTCTATCTATTGCAGTTATTCAGTTATTGCAGGGCTCAGAATTACCTGCGGACTACCATGAAATGTATTGAATTGATTGACGTCACCCTCGGTAGCTCAGTCAGCTGAGGCACCCCCTCAGAAACTGAAGTCAGCGCTGGACGTGGGTTCGAATCCCGCATAAGGCATAGATTTTGTGAACGAATCATAGATATCATCACTTCATAGTTTCATAATCACCTGCTCATTCTTACCCCCGTATAACCTAGCTGTTGGTGGAGTCAAACAATAATCAATTATTCAATATTAAATTGACGGTTGACATATACAATCGTCCATATTGATCTATAAAAGAGACGGTCAATCGGTTGCATCCTACTCTGAGCTTCCGGGAATTCTAGCCCAGAGTGTAGGGCTCGACATTCTTAGTATTCTTTAGTCTATGGTCAGCTGAATGTCTTGAATGAAGAGGTTTCAAGCTTCATTATTGGTCGACATGAAATCAGGGACGGTCTCAATGACGTGAAATCGAAGTTGTCACTTGACGCCAAAATTGACGTAGATATGTCCTCGACGACGGTCTGCCACCGAGTGACAGCTTTTACTTCTAGGCCTCTTACCAAATTCCCTACCCCGAGTGCTGGTGGCGCTCGTAGAACGAGTAGTGGCACGATTCGGAACTTCAACTCGTGGCGAAATAAATGTGATACTCACTTCTCCATAAGGATGAAATGTCTTGGTAGTAGTATTCTTTAGTCTATGGTAATATATTTGACAGCTGAAAGTTTGCTATGGATACCAACTCAATTTGTATTAATGACAAAATAAGTTGTAGTGCCACCAACATTTGCCTGTCAAACATAAGAATCCACCGGTTGCTGTGGAGAATACACGGTACGAATAATTTGTCTTTGTGCTGAACCCATCAAGATTACCGGCCGATAGAAATGCCGTGTCTCTATGAACATACCGTGACACAGAGCGCTGTCCTAGTAGCACGTTCAAATTATGCTGGGGTCGTGAACATCAACCAGTCAAAGGTACTAATATCTCATCCGGATTGGTCTAGGGACTTTCTCCTGTCGGACGAAAAGGTGATCGTCATCTCGTTCTTCGGGAAGTCTCCGGATAATGCCAAAGGATGCAAAACAGGTCTTCTGGACAGTTTTCCAGGCCGAAACATATTCCAGACTTTGATCCTGGATGACCCAACTGTTGATGAGACACTACTGGTAACGAGGAAAAACAATCATATAAAACAAAAAATATAATTTCCCCCTGTACCATACTGTGATAATTATAATAGGGCCTACGATAATAATGTCTTCATTTAGCAACATGGCTATATATCGAATACATAACAATACGATGCAGTACACAATTCAAGATTGGCAGGGTTAGGCTAAACTAGATTGGAGAGTAGGCCCACTAGATTACAGTTAAATTGAAGTTAAATTGTATACGTAGGGAATTTCAGTTATTAAAAATACGATTAGGCAGAAATTAAACTCCTTAATGTCTCTAACACTGTGAACACTTGATGTTAGATTTTGATAGAATTTCATCCCATCGTGTAATACTGTATCTCTGCGCCCCCATACTCACCTTTAAATGTATATGTTTTGTAGCAATTTCTGGTTTTATATTCATTGTTGTACAGTATAACGCAAAAGTAAAAAGCCGTTCCATTTTCTGAAGCCTGGGAGGTAGGCAGCACGCCACACAGATGGTAAACCGGTGGGGTTAGGGTGCAAAGGTCGCATCGCAGGTAGGACTGATATGAACAATTCCCAACATGTAGTTTGATCTGCGTGATTGTGAATCGTATCACCAAGCAATGTTGCCATTCAACTTGTTCGACAGGTTCGAAGGGTTGTTTGGCACTGTTGTCAATTCATAATTAGAGTTGGAATGATTTCAGTATAGAGTAGAAGAGAATTACGTTCTCAAATGGTCAGAAACACACATTCTTAAATTCTCATGACACGATTTTTTTTTTTTTGAGACGAAATTGTTCAAGAAAAACTCTGAACAAATAATCGAAAATAGGTTTTGCGGGTGAAGAGGTTTCGACAATTGAAATCACGATTCGATTCAATTGTTCTGTAGATCTTGAAAATCTCAGCTCGGAATAATAGATTACCATCGAAAATAAATTCAATATGCAATGAAAAAATTATGATTCCATGCCAATCCGATGGCGTTTGAATGAATAGTTTTTCATTTTCTATTCAAGCCCAATTTTGTATAAAATGCTACATCTTTCATCACAGCTTACTGGAAAATGAACAGTATGATTAGGAACGTAAAAATAATTTGATGTGAATCAAATATGAAGAACTGAAAATGCGAAGGAAATTCATAATAGTCGGACAGTAAAATTTCTATTCATCATTGATAATATCGAGATAGCATGGACAGAATAAATGTGAAGTTCGATATATAGAATTTGAAATAGTTCCGTTAAAATCGGTTAAAAGGGGTGGTATTTGATAGATGTCTAGGGTGGGGAAGTCAGATTGAGAGAATAGTAAAAAAGAGTATAAATGCACTAAACTTTGTAATGAGGCAGCTTAGGGGGACAAGTATGGAGATAAAGGAAAAGGCTTATTTCTCGTTAGTGCGTCCCATGGTGGAATATGCTAGTTCAGTTCGGGATCCTTATAGATTAGGTGAGATAAGGGATGTGGAAAGGGTGCAAAGGATTGCAGTTAGAAGGGTTACAGGTAGGGTTAGGAGGTGGAAATGGGGGGAGAATGAAAGGGGGGAGAGGGTGAGAATATTGGAGAGTCCATCTGAGATGATTTGAGACTTGGGATGGCGGGAATTGGAAATACAAAGAAAGGAGGATCGGATCTGTAATTTCTTCAGGGTGATGGAAGGAGGAGGGGGCTGGGGAGAGTTGAATAGGTTGATTGAAAGGAATGAGTCAGGGTATGGGGGTAGGCGAAGTCATGATAGAGCAGTAGTTACAAGGGGGGCTAGATTAGATGTCGGTAAGTTCTCTTTCTTGAATAGGACAGGTAGGGATTGGAATGGGCTTAGTAGAAGTATACTTGAGGAGGATGAAATAGGGTTGAAGCTATTCCGTCAGAAGGTTAGGGAGGCGATAGGATAGGATCGATAGGGAACTTGCCACCGCGCATTTATGTGCAACTGCAAGAGTTAATAATAATAAATAATAATAATAATACAAAATCCCACCATAATCGAAGAAAGTGCCTTTTTTCCGCGCTCCACAGGTCAAACTAGAATTCAAAATCAGTTGAAACTTGGCATGCACAAGTGTCTGTATCTAATTCGATACTGTATAATTTTGAGGCGCAGGTTGTCGAATTACTTCTGGTAAAACTCATTTAAAGTTTTCAAAAATCCCGTAAGAATAACCCAGAGGCAAAAAATCGTCGAAAATATTTCACCCGAGAGAATTCAAATTCCCAGTGAATTTCAATATAATCATGATACATATTATGCTGAGAATTTCCTCAAATCAATCCAGCCGTTTTGATGTAAAAAAATATATAATGTAATGTTTTTGAATCACTCGAAGCCGTCAAGATACCGATTAAAATTCGAGCAACGGGTGTCACCAATTAATTGGAAACGATCAAATCAAAGCCTTCTATATTATCATAGAAATTAATTAGGAAATTAGGGATAGCAGTGACGTATTTGTTCGGATTTTAAGGTGGATATCGTCTTTCCCAGACACAATCTTCGGCTTATGTGGGTATCATCATTTCCAAACGTTCAATTAACATAACTAATATTCTCATTGATTTGTTATTTTCATTATTTTCATCATCATTAGAATCACTGAGGTGCTGATTGAATTATACTAGGTGAACGCGTCGTGTGTTTCCGCGTTGATGAACAATATTTGGAACAATATTTCAGTATATCTTTGGATTGGTTATATACTTTCATATTTTATATATTTCATATCTATTATGTATTATGAATTTTAAATTTCCAATGAGAGATATTGTTCGTTTTTCTTTACTTTTTATTCTCATATAGGTAAGTTCTTCAATTTGAATCGTCAATCTGCCCAAATTTACCGATCCAATTACCACCAAAAGCTATAAGTATTTAAAGATGAAAGAAAAATAACGCACATGCGCTAAATGACCTCGCTGTCGATGCGCCTTAAAACCCCAATATGCATTCATTCAAAAATAACGCCCATACATAAAATAGCATGTAGTTCGGATTTGCATTGTGGCCTGTGGAGCGCACACAAGAAAAGAAAACGGATCAAGATCTGATTTGGATCAAATACATGTCTTGATGGTGAATTCACCATCAAGACATGTATTTGATCCAAATCAGATCTTGATCCGTTTTCTTTTCTCAATTCTTTCTCGTATTCATACGAGAAAGAATTGACATCAAAACAACTGACGCCAATAGATCGTATAGTCATCAGTGCATTGCGACATTAAAACCAATACGAATGATACAAACATATAGAAACATTATTTTGAATTGCACAGATGAAATCACTTCAAATATAATCAATACTATTTTACTTCAGTCAGTATACCTGCATGTGGACTTTGAATCTCGTACCGGTTTCTAGCGTGCATGACAAGTTGCCTACCTCCCGGGCTTCAGAAAATGGAATGGCTTTTTACTTTTGCGTTATCCTGTACATCCATAACTGTTTGCACAATTCTGGAATAATGTGGAACGCTGTTGCCGATCCATCGATACGATAGCTATAATGTAGGCCTACTCATCTTAAAAAATTAAAATAATTTAAAAATTGCTAATTAAATTGCTGATCATGACAGATTGGATTTTTTCCCCAAAATCCTAGTGACACCAAAATGATCTTTGAGTTCAGTAATTAGTTACCAGTGCTTTAATAAAGATAAGATAAGTATTATAATGTATTTCTGTACGTGGCAAAGTGTCACAAATTGGCCGGGAATTGGTGTCGTAACTCTTTCTTGTCCGTTGCGGCTGGCTCGAGTTGATTCTTTGAATCTCGGCCAACTGACTGATAACTCTGCTCTGTCCACAGTGCGACATCGAAGGGTACTACGACGTGAGTCAGCGAATCATTTTCCTTCATTTACGCGGCATATTCGACGTTCATTCCTTGATCAAGGCTTATGACCAGTTCAGTGATAAGCTACAGAAAGATGTAAGTAACGTGGATCAAATGCCCATATCATTATTCTATATCATTATTTATAATTCATTATTTATTATTTATTATTCATTATTATTTATTGTTGTTGTAGGGCGTAGATTTGAGTCTGTCCCACTTGAGGCATAGGTTTTTATGAACATCCTTGCTCTTATTATCACTTCATAGTTTCATTATCCTACTCAATCATACCTCCAAATAAGCTAGCTCTTGGTGGGGTCATTGATCAAACAATAATTAGTCAGTCAAAAAGTGGTATTGAATAATCAAATTTTTTATGCCAAACGATTGGTCAATAATCTTTTTCCTCATGACTAGAATATCAATCGATAATCAACAATTTGATTTGTTGGTGAATTAGCAACAAAGCAACATTAATTAAATAACTAGGCTCGTCACTCACTGGATTTACATGAAAAACAAGTACGTAAAAACATGTTTATCGAACGATTTGCTCACAACCACAACGCAAACTTTTTGCGCTTCATCAATTCAGCATCAATTTGAATCATTGGATGGATGTTGAAAATTGATTGAATTTAATGTCTTAAGGTACGTTCATACTACTACGGCAAAACGTTTTTGCCGTCACGGCTGGTCACGTGAACCAATCAGAAACTTGCCGTACCAGGCGATACGGCACTGCCGTCCAAGTTGAATTAACTTTAACTTTCTGCCGTACGGCTAGCTTGCCGTGATGCGGTTTGTGACGTAGTCGACCTAATCACGGCCCTGTGCATGCTCAGACCGCTTTTCCTACGCACTGTGGGTGTAGAACCAACTGTTCAGCGGTCGACTCTTTTTGGCGCGTCAACTCTTTTGATTGTTCTCGTCTTCTAACCTCATTTGTGGTATGAGATTGTAATATTTACCAAATCTTTCTCGGTTTTGAAAGATTGGACGAGTATCCTATCTTCTAGATCTTCTTTTCCTTCTTTTCCTACTCCGTAAATGTGCAGCTGCAGCTAATAATAGTGTTTTCAGTCTCAGAAGAAGTGGAATTAAGTAACTTCTCACTGTTGTCGTCCATTTTGACAGATAGCAGACCGTGCTCACTTGCCGTCTGACGTTTACCGTAGTACTCTGAACAAAAGAATAAAAACTTGTGTTTACCGCAACAGAAAAACCGTACATGCGGCAGGTTGCCGTAGTAGTATGAACGTACCTTTACTGGTACTGGCTGATGCAGATCAATTGGTGATCCATTGTCTGACATTTGTCAGATAATCCGGGAGGTGAGGGGCATTTCGGACACCTGGTTCAATCCCTGCCACCATCCATCTTGACAGTTTTTTTTTTTTTGTGGTTTCGCTCTGTAGTCTAGGGCTCTAGGCTGATGCTGGGATGGATCCTACAAGAAAGGCTATGACCGCCTCCTTCCCACCATTCTTCCCATTACCTAAAAAACTTCATCTCATCATCCCATCACATGATTCATTCATTCAACGCCAATAGATCTTAGTTATCATTATAGTGCGTCATTAACCCCCCCACCTCTAAAAAAAAAATAGACTGCACCCTAGTATCAGTGCATTATTTATTTTTTTATTTTTTATTTTTTTTATTGTCACAAATCAGTTATGCTAGTTATGCTCTACTAGGCAAACGCAAAATATGCGTTGTAAGATGAGCAAGATATCTGAATAAGGTATAATAACAGTCCTACATTTGCTACTTTATCGACTCTGGTATTCTACACACTCTGTCCTTCATTTAATTGCTACTTTATCTTCTCTGGTATTCTACACACTTTGACGAATATAAAGAATAGGTAATTCTTGAGCAAATATTGAATCTAGAAAACAGTGAAACTTGGCTCATTTCCTTATATTTGATGTATAAAAACAGTTATTTGATTTTTTTTCTTCGAAACGACTAGTTCGAATTGCTTACAAAATGGTGGTTATGTGTATCATTCATGTTTGAACACTCGGAGAAAATTTTATTATTTTCGGAGAGGTTTCATTTTTTCGTATTTTCTTACTCAGCCTACCGTAATCTTATGGGGTTTTTGAAAACTTTGACATGATATTTCTCAAAATCTATCAAGCCAATTAATTCCAAAAACTATACAGTTCTAAGTTGTAAAAGTTGGCCCGTACAAAAAAAGTTTCATGTTGATCAGTGTACCCATGTGACCTGTGCAGTGCTTACAAACAAACAAACAAAAAACACACAGACAAAGCTCCATAAGAGTGGGATGGAATCTTCGCTACGCTCATCTAATTAGTGGAGCGGCTAAGATCAAAAAATCACAACAATCGCGCATTTAGTGATTAAAGCGTGAAATTTGGTAGAGATGTACCTTTTGATATTTGAAAATTATTTGGCTATGATATCAAGCGAGATTTTTCCCCTGAGAGCTGAAATATCCAGTGGCGTTAAAAAGAAGAAAATAAGGGGGTAGTGTATGTACTAGTCAAACGCGAAATATGCGTTGTAAGATGAGCGAGATATCTGAATAAGGTATAAAAGTCCTTGAAGTAGTTCTATCCTTGCTACTTTATCGACTCTGGTATTCTACACACCTTGATATCTGAATAAGCCATAAAAGTCGTTAAAGTAGTTCTACTCTTGCCACTTCATTGACTCTGGTATTCTACACACCTTGATCTGTATAAAAAATACTTCATTGTTGGTCAACTCTTGAATCTAGAAAGCAGTGAATCTCGACAACTTAATTATGTCACAATTTTTATGATATATTTGATGAATATTATCAGTTATTTTATTTTTTTCTTCAAAACGGCTGATTGGAATTGCATAAAAAATCTTGAAAATGTGTAAAATCTATGTATACACATTTAGAGGAAATTTCATCCCATTTGGAGAGATTTTATTTTTCAACATTTTCTGCCCAGCCAAATCTTATGGGGTTTTTAGAAACTTTGAGATAATTTTTCTCAAAATCGGTCCGACCGATTCATTCCAAACACTATACAGTTCTAAGTTGGATGAGTTTGCATGTACAAAAAAAGTTTCATGTTGATCAGTCAACCCTTGCGACCTGTGGAGTGCTTACAAACAAAAAAACAAACAAACAAAAAAAAAACACAGACAGAGCCCCGTAAGAGTGGGATGGAGACTTCGCTACGCTGATCAATTTTTTTTTTTTTTAACTTCTTTTTCTCTACTTTAGTAACTGACTGATATTTTAGCTAGTCAAAAACGAAATATGCGTTGTAAGATGAGCGAAATATCCCAATAAGGTATGAAAGTTGTTGAAGTAGTTCTACCCTTGCTACTTTATCGACTCTGGTATTCTACACACCTTGATATCTGAATAAGCTATAAAAGTCGTTAAAGCAGTTCCACTCTTGCCACTTCATTGACTCTGGTACACTACACACCTTGACGCATATAAAAAATACTTCATTGTTGGTCAACTCTTGAATCTAGAAAGCAGTGAATCTCAACAACTTAATTCTGTCACAATTTGTATGATATATTTTATGAATATTATGAGTCATTTTATTTTTTTTCTTCAAAACGACTGATCAGAATTGCTTACAAAATCGTAATAATGTGTAAAATCCATGTATACACATTTAGAGAGAATTTCATCCCATTTGGAGAGATTTTATTTTTCAACATTTTCCGCCCAGCCAAATCTTATGGGGTTTTTAGAAACTTTGAGATGATGATTCTCTAAAGCGGTTCAACCGATTCATCCCAAAAACAATACAGTTCTAGGTTGGATAAGTTTCCGTGCACAAAAAAAGTTTCATGTCGATCAGTCAAACCCTGCGACCTGTGGAGTGCTTACAAACAAAATAAAAAAAAACTCACCCAGACAAAACTCTATAAGAGTGGGATGGAGTCAGATAACTAGTCAAACGCAAAATATGCGTTGTAAGATGAGCGAGATATCTGAATAAGGTATAAAAGTCCTTGAAGTAGTTCTACCCTTGCTACTTTATCGACTCTGGTATTCTACACACCTTGATATCTGAATAAGCCATAAAAGTCGTTAAAGTAGTTCTACTCTTGCCACTTCATTGACTCTGGTATTCTACACACCTTGACACATATAAAAAATACTTCATTGTTGGGCAACTCTTGAATCTAGAAAGCAGTGAATCTTGACAATTTAATTCTGTCACAATTTTTATGATATATTTTATGAATATTATCAGTTATTTTATTTTTTTTCTTCGAAACGGCTGATCAGAATTGCTCCCAAAATCGTGTAAATGTGTAAAATCTATGTATACACATTTAGAGAAAATTTCATCCCATTTGGAGAGATTTTATTTCTCAACATTTTCCGCCCAGCCAAATCTTATGTGGTTTTTAGAAATTTTGAGATGATTTTTCTCAAAATCGGTCCGACCGATTCTTTCCAATAACTATACAGTTCTACCTTGGATGAGTTTGCGTGTAAAAAAAAGTTTCATGTTCATCAATCAACCCTTGCGACCTGTGGAATGCTTACAAAAAAAAAAAACACAGACAAAGCCCTATAAGAGTGAGATGGAGACTTCGCTACGCTCATCAATTATTTTTAGTCCAATTGAAAATAGCTCTCCACTTGCTTTGTGGAGACTGAAATATATTCATATTATATTCAATGATAAGAAAAAAATAGGACACAAGTTATTTCCAGGTCATTCAAGGTCACCAAAGGTCATTAGGTGATGTAATTTAATCAGTTTTAAAATATATTGTAGCGTTTAGCAAGTTGGTTTCTATTTGATGTTAATAAAAACTCACAACCAGTTTCCAGGTCTCATCACGAGGAGGTAGCTGCATACAGAGATCCACCCTGACCTACCCCAACCACCCAACCATGATAATAGATCAAGGTTACTTTCATAGTATCTAGTGTTCGCACTCGCAGCCATCACATAAGCACCAATTAATTCTGCAGTGTAGCAAGAGCAGCGACCACTACATCCTTTTTTGCACTTGCATGAGATTAGTAGAAGCATCTGGGATGGACGACCACAATGGCTTCCATTCACTGTTTTTATTCAACATCCATCCCCATTCACTAGGCGAGGCAACTCAGGATGTGCAGTGAGCGAATTCCACCATATGTACACCTGGTACATGGCTTGCCTGATATGCTACGCCAGTGCAGCCTTAGTCGGTGGGATTCCATTGATGGGGTTTGATTGCTGAGCAAATAGATGCCTGCGCGTGACATCTATATGTTCATTGTTTGCAATCAGATGTTCTAGCATAGATTGATATTTATAACAAATCTTTTGATTAACTTATCACATTCTTCTGATACCTCAAGAATACCAGATGACAATTGCTTAAAAGTATTGTTTGCTTCAGGATAAACCATCCAAAGATCTCAGAATTGCTTTATTCCATGGTGAACTAAAGGAGAAACCGTGTCGCATCCCGAAAATGCGCGGAAGAACAACAAACATCGAGCCTTTGTGGTACCTAATCTATTGGAAATGTCATGGACAGGTATATGCCGTAGACGGTCTCCTGTTCCAAATGCAATTTACTGCTTATCAAGTAGGCCTACTGGTATGTGTAACAATGCTGTAGCAATAACATCTACTTCCGTATCAACTGTTTTCATCAAAATAGGTCTACTTCCTCTTTGCACAGCATCTAGTATGTGCAAAAATATCCTTGTATCTGCTTCTTCGTGTGAAGACGGTGCTATGACGGATACGTTCCCTCTTCTAGGTATAAAACTGACGTTCTCTTGCATGTTTTGTTACTATTTCTTCGTCAATTTTTTTTGTTGGATATATCACTTCTTTTGCCAAGAATTGGAGAAGTTTGTCCTCGTTCTCGTCTACTTTAAGAAAATTGCTCCAATTCAGTGGAATAATTGACGAATGATCAACAATGCGGGGATTTCCTTGGCTTTGCTTTTCTCTCGCATCTGTCTTCAAGCTCTCAATTATGTACATGTCCCAAACAACACAGAGACGTTTTGTACCATTCAAAAATGATTTCGCATAGGCTACAAATACTTCCCTTGCATATTGCGTGAACGTTGAAGTTTCTCCTGGCTTCAACATTTGCACAATTGCTGCACCATCGAGGATTACTGTGGCTGGTGACACTTCCGGAATTCTGTTCAGGCAATCCATAAGGTTGGATTTGGTTTCCTCTTTAAGACTTCCATAACCTAGAATTGATGGTGGAAACACTTGATTTTCATGGCTGAGAAAATCATCGAGATTGCCTCATGGATTGCCTCGAAATGACTATTCCAGAAAGAACTGTTCCGATTCTTAGCAAAAGAACTGCCATCCAAGAAAAAAATTGACGAATAAATAGTAACAACATAGCAAGGGAATGTCATTTGAATACAAAGAACTGAAGAGGCATCCGTTATAGCACCGTCTTCACACGGAGAAGCGGATACCAGGATATTTTTGCACATACCTCATGCTGTGCAAAGAGGAAGTAGACCTGATTTGATGAAAACAGTTTATACGGACGTAGTTGTTATTGCTATAGCATTGTTTTTATACTAATAGACCTACTTGATAAGCAGTACATCACATCTGGACCAGGAGACCGTCTACGGTATATACCTCTCCATGACATTTCCGATAGATTAGGTACCACAAAGGCTCGAGGCTTGTTGTTCTTCCACGTGTGGTGACCCCACTCTCAGACAAACCTGTGTTGACCACTACCCTTTCCTACACAGCATGCCTCATGGGTCCTACCCCATTCTTGTTCTTTTCTTCTTGTCACGGACTCTACCACGAAAGAATCGCCCTGGCTTAAATCCCGTTTCTTTTCCCACGCCTTCTATCTTACTGCCTTCCTCTATACACCTGTCGTCAAGTCTGATTGTTATTTTTTCTGCCAATCCAGATTTTGTCTTTGATCCTTTCAACTAATTAGTATTCACTTTAATTGTTTTTTTACTTAGTGTGTACTTTTTCTTTGCTAATGATCTATTGGTAATTGTTACTTGTATTTTAAACTGTTTTAAGATTTAGTTATTTGACAATTATATAGGCGTTGACAGTTTTGTCTGTCTAACGGTAAATGTGAAAGGGGAGGTTTTTTACTTGAGTGAGATCCGACAAGGAGTCAGTAGTTGTACTCAGACTCTCCTAGGGTAACCACCTATAACGGTGCTCTGCCTACTTTGTACTTGTACGTTTTACACATGAATAAAAAACAATTTCTTTCAAACTTATACCAAGTTTTATATACTTAATGTGAGATCTCTTAGCCGAGCATTATAGATCTTACATCTGGCGCCCACATAAAATTAATTAACTATACTTGTTTCAGTGACATTTGAAACATTTCTGTCTATATCTGATAAGTGATACGTTATTATTCCCCTCTCGCGGTGTCCGCAGACTTTTTGTGTTTCGTTTTTTCGTTTCTATTTTCTTTGACTGTGTGATACTTGTATCTTCATTATAGTTATTTTGAACGATTGTGGACTACATATATATATAGATATGGATATATTCAACGTGTGTTGTGACGTGATCATTTTAATCGAACAATTTTTAAATTTTTGTGTGCAACATCGGCCTGCTATTGCAATGCCTATGACACGTTCGCAAACGTCTGGTCAAGGTACTGGACTGATTGACGGTGAAGAAGGCTTGACGACGACGCCGCCGCCTGCGTCGATGATAGAGACAATCCTCGCATGGTTGGAGACAATGGTCGGTTCACTCCACTTGAGAATGGAAACAGAGTGGAGTCGGGGATGGCCACCACCCAGAAACAATCATCGCCGTTCATACCGCCTCCACTCACGTCTACAGCTGCACCGCCTCCTCGTTTCAGCAACGACGATGTCTTGCACCCTCTCGATTTCATCGACGGAATGGAAAGATATTTAAGATACATTCGCGCTCCAGAACAGGATTGGGTGAGAATGGCCAATAATAACATGGAGAGCATGCCCAGAGACTGGGGTCATGCTTTCCTTTTCTCTTGGTCTCATTAGACCGATTTTGTCGCTTCTTTCCTCCACATGTTCTGGTTGGAAGATCGCCAGGAGCGCCTTGTACAGGAAATGCAAAGCACTCCTTACTTTAAGGCAAAACACACATCCATGACACATTTTTTCGTGTCATGGATGACGAAAATCAAGCATTTGTTGCCACCGATGAACACCAGAACTTTTCTACGTCGTATGATGCAACTTTTACCGGCCAGCGTGGAAAATGTGTTGATAGAAGCGAATGTGTCAACAGAGGCGGAAATGTTATCGCTTCTTCGCGACTTAGATGAAGCCCATGCGAGACGTAATGAACGGACGATTCCGTCATCGTTTTCGCAAACGAGCTAGGAAAACATCAACCCTCGTCGCCAACGCCGCAGCGGTCACCCAACGTTCAAGGGTGTGAACGCGAGTCAGCGGGAGGAAACGCGTCATGGCGTGACCGTTCACACGGCCATCGCGACGCTCAGCCCCGGGTTAACCACATGGAAGTCCATCGAGCAGCTTTGGCCAACCCGAACCTTGATGTCCCGACTGAACGTGAGATGAACTTCGCAGCAGACTCCGCTGCAACCACCGAGGCGTCGGGAAACTACAATTAGCCGACCAAGCGCCTTCATTGCTGTCGGCTACAAATACGTTGAAGGTAAACCAACCTATAGACATTTATTCGGCGGACAATATAGACGCCCTACACGACAAAAAACAATATTATTGGTGATGATCACACTTTGGAGGACGCCGTCTCACAAGTAGCTGATCACGTGCGCGATCGAGACGCTGACACCAAAACAAGTATAATTGAAAGTGAAATGCGTAGTGACACGATTAAACCTGTGGGTATACATATGTTCAAAGATGGAAACAGTGCTGTCGACTTGAACCAGTATGTGCGATTGAACAATTATTATGGAATGAATAAGGCAAATGAACATCACTTGATAAACATCAAAATCAGTAACGACAGTGTTATTAATAATTTGCCCGAGTGTTTAATGGAACGAAAGTTGGACAAGAGAGTGTTGGGTGAGTTGCAATTGATGGATTGATCATTACTCGACCTCAGATGCACTCAATATTCAAGCTGGCGTAATTTGCTCATTTGACTCATGCCGATATTAAACATTGCATTTTGTTAATTTAGATGAACTTAGTAGGCCTACTTAAAATAGATCTAGCTGTTTTACCTACATTTTATAGTTTATTGAATGTTTTATCGGAATAATCTCTAAATGTAATTATCGTAAATCTTGTAGGTCTACCAATCACAACTTTGATGGTGTTTTTTTTGTTTCCATTTTATTATGGTTTGCGCACTTCACATACATTTTTTATAATGCTGTAGATCTTTTATTTAATAATAGTTTGACAATTGATATATTGTTCACTAGAGTATGCCGAGCCAGTTATAGTGGGTATACAACATGGTGAAATATGTATGGTGTATTGATTTAGACTCATGATCAAATTAATACCATTTATTAGAATAGCTTCTAAGCTACTAGGGTACTGTGATTGTCTAATCAATTTTCTTGTCTCTCTGTCTACTAATATGTTTTTAGTGTTTTATAAACTGTGTATTAAGTAAAAAATTAACATCATTTTTACTCGCTATGTTTTGCTTTTCTGTTTTTTTTTTGTGTCATCAATAGTTGATTTAAGTTGGCTGTTTCCTACTTAATTGTGGGGGGGGGTGATGTGATGACCCCACTCTCTGACAAACCTGTGTTGACCACTACCCTTTCCTACACAGCATGCCTCATGGGTCCTACCCCATTCTTGTTCTTTTCTTCTTGTCACGGACTCTACCACGAAAGAATCGCCCTGGCTTAAATCCCGTTTCTTTTCCCACGCCTTCTATCTTACTGCCTTCCTCTATACACCTGTCGTCAAGTCTGATTGTTATTTTTCCCGTCAATCCAGATTTTGTCTTTGATCCTCTCAACTAATTAGTATTCACTTCAATTGTTTTTTTACTTAGTCTGTACTTTTTCTTTGCTAATGATCTATTGGTAATTGTTACTTGTATTTTAAACTGTTTTAAGATTTAGTTATTTGACAATTATATAGGCGTTGACAGTTTTGTCTGTCTAACGGTAAATGTGAAAGGGGAGGTTTTTTACTTGAGTGAGATCCGACAAGGAGTCAGTAGTTGTACTCAGACTCTCCTAGGGTAACCACCTATAACGGTGCTCTGCCTACTTTGTACTTGTACGTTTTACACATGAATAAAAAACAATTTCTTTCAAACTTATACCAAGTTTCATATACTTAATGTGAGATCCCTTAGCCAAGCATTATAGATCTTACACACGCATTTTTGAGATACGACACGGTTTCTCCTTTAGTTTACCATAGAATAAAGCAATTCTGGGATCTTTGGATGGTTTATCCTGAAGCAAACAATACTTGAGCAATTGTCATCTGGTATTCTTGAGGTATCAGAAGAATGTGATAAGTTAATCAAAAGATTTGTTATATCAATCTATGCTAGAACATCTGATTGCAAACAATGAACATATAGATGTCACGCGCAGGCATCTATTTGCTCAGCAATCAAACCCCATCAATGGAATCCCACCGACTAAGGCTGCACTGGCGTAGCATATCAGGCGAGCCATGTATCAGGTGTACATATGGTGGAATTCGCTCACTGCACATCCTGAGTTGCCTCGCCTAGTGAATGGGGATGGATGTTGAATAAAAACAGTGAATGGAAGCCATTGTGGTCGTCCATCTCAGATGCTTCTACTAATCTCATGCAAGTGCAAAAAAGGATGCAGTGGTCGCCGCTCTTGCTACACTGCGGAATTAATTGGTGCTTATGTGATGGCTGCGAGTGCGAACACTAGATACTATGAAAGTAACCTTGATCTATTATCATGGTTGGGTGGTTGGGGTAGGTCAGGGTGGATCTCTGTATGCAGCTACCTCCTCGTGATGAGACCTGGAAACTGGTTGTGAGTTTTTATTAACATCAAATAGAAACCAACTTGCTAAACGCTACAATATATTTTAAAACTGATTAAATTACATCACCTAATGACCTTTGGTGACCTTGAATGACCTGGAAATAACTTGTGCCCTATTTTTTTCTTATCATTGAATATAATATGAATATATTTCAGTCTCCACAAAGCAAGTGGATAGCTATTTTCAATTGGACTAAAAATAATTATTTTAAAGAGTGCAAAAATTGATTTTATATTCATACGGTTGACCCCACGAAGCAAATAATATATAATATCGCTTCAGTATATCATTGGTTATACGGTTGGGAACACGTGACACACCAATTTCCTCCAGAAAATGATAATAAAAAAATAAAATGATAAAAAGTGGATTTTTTTACATTTTTTACCTTAAATTGACGTATTTTATTGAATATACATGGTTTTGGGAGAAAAAATTTGACATTAGGCCTGTATTGTTTAAATATTAGTCAGTTACTAAAGAAGAGAAAACAAAGTGAAAAAATTAATTATACATACTCCACCCCTTTATTTACTTTTTTTAAACACCACTGGATATTCCAGCCCTCAGGGGCAAAATCTTGCTTGATATCATAGCCAAATAATTTTTCGAGCAATTTTCGAGCTCAGCCGCTCCACTATATTAGTATGCTAATTACCTAGTTATCAAAAATAATGCTGTTCTGTTCGAACTATCTGGTAAAAAATCGAGTGAGTGACTAGTGCGCGTTTGTTGCAGGGCTACCTGACGGTCTGGTCGGACCTGAAGTGCCGCTACGCCAGAGCCCTCTTGCTCCTCTTCTCCGTGTCGCACATCCTCGTCCTGTCGCAGCCGTCGCACACGCTGGACCTCAGCTACCTACACTTGTTCCGTGCCCTTGACGTCATCAGGTACGAACATCCGTGGCCGTCAAGTAACCGCAAGCAGCGAATCACTATTTGCGTTATCGTATAGAGTAAAGTTGTGAGAAAAAAAGAAATTAAGACGAACAAGTGCTATTTTTTTATAATTTTTTTTTTTCATTATTCTTTATGTATTTATTTTTTATTTATTCATTTTTTTTTCAATATGTTTTTCGTAGTTTCTCATAGTCCTTAAAGCGATTGCTTGGATGAAGTACTGATTTACTACAACCTTTAATTAGCAGAGTGATCGGCCTATCACTCATTTTATTTTTATGGCTAGATGATAAACTTTAAATCTGTTGTTTAAGCATGGAAGTGAGCATTGCCAAAGAGACTTGGCTCAGGATGTAACATCAACATTTATATGTTCAGTACACTCTCAATATGAATGTTGGGAATATGGATGTCTGGATATCCCAAAAACGATTTATACTTAATGACTTATAATGTGTTCCTGACTTTTGAAAATGGAAAGATTTTCACCTACGTCGAAGAAGTGTGGTCACAGACAGCGCAGTCCTGGTGTCAAAGTTTATTGTTTTTTAAAATTTTAAATAATCCAGAGATGACCTAGTTATTTTATTGTTGTTCTTCCCAATCCCCCAATAATGCATACCTCATATTTAGGTTATGAAAGTCTTGAACATCTTAAGGAGTAGGCTACCTACTCAGTCACATTTTCAATGTCAATGTAACATCTAGGTAACTTTTCGATATCGCCCTGGCGGTAACGTTTTGCTTGATGTACACTGGGGACACCTTGAATGAAGTAGTCTTCGTTACTCTCATCAGCTCCCGTTCTCACAGTCGGTTTGTGTTTCAGGCAACAGAGCACGCCCGAGCTCAGTTCTCTCCTGTCCTCCGTGCCGCAGCTGCCCAAGGACTGGGTGAACAACGGCCGGCCGTGCAGCCCGCGCGTGCTATTCCTGTTCGAGACCTGCCCCGCCATCTACCGGGACGACACACACCCCATCTCCGCCCTCGGCTCGCACAGGTAAACACTTTCTATTTTTTTTCTTCTGTTGTTTAACTAATTATCTATATTATCTAGCTATCTATTATCTATGTATCAAAGTGTCACTATTGTAGTAAAAGTAATCAGAATAATTTAAATTTTATTGATTCTCCTCAATTCCATATTATCAATCAATTGGGAATCTTTTAATTTATCAATACTTGTGTATTAATTTTTTGATATACCATAATTACTAATTCATTGATAAATCATGAATGATGAGTGTCTTACTGCCATTCTCAATTGTAATGCTATTTATAAGTTATATTGTAAAATATGTACATTGTGTACCGATTTCCTCGAAAGAGGGTTAAAGGAATAAACTCTACTACAGTAAACCCTCGATAATTCGAACTCGGTTAATTCGAATTCCGCGCTAATTCGAACCAGAGAAATGACCCCGGCCGCTGGTATAGGGATATCAATGTTAATTCATTTCGATAATTCGAATTTTTATTATTTCGAATTTCGAACTGATGATTAGTCCAAACTACTGTTTTATTATTGTTTCGTGTTTGTTTAATTCGAATTTCAGCAAAAATTACGAATAAAAGTTTTCACAATTGGATATTTTATCACGTGAAATCCTTTGTCATCAACATTCCTGGCGACCCGGCAAGCTAGACATACGTCATAGCCACATGTGCAGCGCGTGCTATCATGATGAGGGGTGAGGCAGGGGGTCTTTTCAGGGTCACAGACAGACATCTGGCTGGTCGAGACACCCGAGCGGTAATGTTTAGGATAATGGATGTGATTGTGTCAACTTTTATTCGTAATTTTTGCTGAAATTCAAATTGAACAAACACGAAACAATAATAAATGGACCAGCCGGCTAGTGCATGTAGAGAGAATAATTCATTCATTTCATTCGGGGTCCCAATATTTATATTTACTGCCTTGCTTCCTACTTTTAATCCTAGCATCCAGTTTGGTAATTTGACTCTTTCAACACTGTGAACTGTGATAAGTGTTACCTAATGAATGACATGATAATACATGGTATTAATGGGACTCCTTGTTGTGTTGCTAAAATTGCTGAGAAAACACTTGACTTGAAGATAACCACATGGCTGTCAAAGTTGGCTTCCTTAGAGCAAGGGGGAAGTAGGAGGGAACAAACAATGTGCAAGGCGCACATGGTCAACCAAACTGCACGCACACAGTATACTACTGTACTATACAAGGAAAAAACATTTTTTTCATAATTCGAATTTTTTTAATTCGAATTTTGATTTTTGGGGTCCCTTGGAATTCGAATTAACGAGGGTTTACTGTACTACTATTACTACTACTGTAAAACAATGATGTGCACTATCACAATACCTGTGCCAAAAAAGACTTGAGAATAATTGAGGGCCCAGGTACATGAACCAGCTAACTCCAAAAAAGTGCTTCTGAGTTATGAAGGTTTGAAGTTTGGTGATACACATTTAGGAATAAATTAATGTGTTTTCGTATGATTCGCATGGGTTTATATGTTATTAATAAGTGAATAATGGATGCAGGTTATCCTCCACATAAACTTGGCATTTATTCATAATTTGCGCCCTTCTTTATGGTAAACAAAAATGTACACCATGTCTCTGATTGTCGTATCCGAGTGCAGACAATGAGCGGCTCGATGATTTGACTCATAAATGGGACGCATACTTAAACAAAATACTTAACAGTGATGCACTCTATTGTCATATAATAGCAATCTTTGCAGGTGACATAGTCAACACAATAAGAAATTCATGGCTTTCACCGGGAGCATAAACCAGCTAAGTCGAGTTAGCCGGTCCATGCACCTGGGCCCTCGATTAGTCACAACCAAGATGCATGGAGGGTTACGTTGGTTTGCCGGTTTGAGATGGTGTCCTCACTCTCTATCCCTCCCATGTTCAAAATATGTTCCAATTCATGGGCCACATTTTAAGAACTATCGATCGTGCGTAGATAAGTAGTGAAAGAACTCAGCATTCACGTCAGCTCAGCTAATAACAGCTGTCATCAAGTTTGTCAGCCTGTCGGCCGTTTCTACAAAATAACTCTAGATAGAGCAGCGATCTTTGGTTCTTAGAAAAGTACTCGGGAAATGGAACGTGTTTTCAAATCAGTGAAGTCACCCTCAATGCATCTTGGTCACAAAACTAAAGGACCAATATAGGTATGCTGGTATCATGATGTTTAATGCCTTACCACCATTACTACAACTCAAAGTAAGTGGGTCATCATTTAGGACTGTTCTAAAACAATACCTCTTGAATAAACGTTTTTATTCTGTAATAGAATGCTTGACTGATTGATAAGACTGTATTTTATTTCTTGATATTTTGAATCATTTCAATCTGTATTATATTTTGACAATGTATTCATTCTGACTCATCTTATAACATTTACATTTTCAATCAAGATCAATGAAAATGAAATGAAAATTTTATGATCAGTTCCATTCGTGAAATCCCGCATCGGAAAGTGTCTGCCCTATTGAGCCTGGGATCGCTTTCAAGTGTGATGTATCTCAGAGAGTTGCGTGTGTTTGTCGGCAGGACGGAGCCACTGCGATCGCCTGACGCTCCGGAGAAGCCGTCGATTAAGAGGCTGGAGCATGCGCTCGAGGACCAGATCTACCACATCCTGCGCAAGAGCCGAATCATCACCAACGTCAGGTCAGTCGAGGTCATTACACGCTCCTCTTAACGGGGTGCATCTTTGAAATTCATCCTTACTATTTTTTTCCATGTGGGTCATTCCATATGAAATCACTCACTTTGAATCAATTTTCTCCTTGACCGACTCCGATTTGGATGAAATTTGGTGCACTTGTTTAGAATGTTGATTTAGGCACTAATTTTTTTTTTTTTTTTTTTTACTCAAAGGGTTCAAAAGTTACAGGGGGTGGAAATTGGGGTCATT
The DNA here is from genome assembly GCA_964007535.1 of Brachyptera risi. NCBI lineage: Eukaryota > Metazoa > Arthropoda > Insecta > Plecoptera > Taeniopterygidae > Brachyptera > Brachyptera risi. Next base: position 13,355,112 of record OZ023329.1, read on the forward strand.
TCACCCCCCGCGCGTGTACTGACCACTCTTTTTACTCAATATCTAGGGTTGTATGGAAGCTACAGAGTCCCAAATTGGCTCATATGCAAGATAATTGCATGCTCTGTCTGAATATGCAATAAAATCTGACATACTGTTTATACTCATTGAATTTTGAATTTTTACATCTACATTTTCCAAAATGCCCCTAAAAAAAAAAAAACCCTCTCTGATTCACATGCCATTTTTTTAAATGTTGACAACATATACATTGTTACTTGTGCCAAAACTCAAGATTGGCCTACCACCAGTTTCTTATGAAAAAAATATTTTGTGTGTAGTGTCGATTTTATGTCACGTACGCAGCGTGGTCCACCTACAATATTCTGCATGGCATATATATAACTATATATGAATAACTTGTTACCATTCTAAGATGCATGTTTGGTAAGCGCTAAAGTTGCCCTGCTCGTGTCTGCAGCTGACATAGCGTATGTACGACCGGTTGCTGTGTTGGGGTCAGCCAGCGATAATACATCATCAAAAGACACAGGTAGCTCATCTGGCTTACTTGGGTAGAAATATGACGGTGCAGGTCCATGTGGGTGAAGAAAGCTGACTTTCAGTTCTTGAGAGTTGAATAATTTTTCTAAAACACATGCAAGCCACCAATCGCCGTTGTACACTACGGTTACAAAACTGTGAATGTCATCAAAGCCAAACTTGGGTGTTGGAGGATCAACAAGATCTTCGTCTGTCTCATCCTGGATGTTGTCTTCCTCCATAATGTTCTTGACTACACGAACAATATTAACTTCATCCGAGTGCGAAAAATGCTTCACATTCAATGAAGTAAGCGACATCGGAAAGAACGAATGATAGCTCCTTGTGCCTACAATAGTTGATAATGACTGATATCGTTCTTTATAGATGGCACCATTTTCTTGTATCTCTTCATCAGATACAAATGCAAAAGAAACGGTCCAAACATATCCTGTTGCCCACTTGTATAGGTCTATTGGGGTCATGATTTGGTCAGCATATGGCTTTTGTAAACTCGCCCTTGCTGCATTGCGTTTCACTGTTCCGCCAACTCCGTCACATGGTCCTTTGCCATGGGATGTGGCGAAGAAGTGCCACTCAGCTGAGAGTTGAAAATCAAGTTCGTGATAGCATAAGTTGACAAAGTTTTTCTTGTTTTTATATTGGGCTGCAGCTCCATCAGAAAAATAAATAACATGTGATAAATTTAAAATTTTTCGTTCAAGATGACGTAGTAAGTGTTTCTGGAATGTATGCACAGTATTAGTGTCATGAGTGAGTGAGTCAGAAATGACCACGTAGCTTAGGTGTTGTAGATCCTGATTTCTGGGCTTGAAGTAACACACAAATGGGTGAAGCGTACACTGACTGTTATTCCAATGGAATCCTTGGGCAGCATCCTGGAGAACAAAGGAATAGTTCTCCGCAAAGTCACCAACTACAAGAACCTCTCCCGGGCTTAAATGAGATTTTTTCTCTTGCATGAAAGCAGCTTGCTGTCGAGCAATGAAATCGTGGTTTCTTAGCAATACTAATTTTTCAAGAAAATAATCAATAAACTCATCCACAGGTTTTGTAATAGTTTCGAGAGTGCATCTGTCCGTTGACACCCACTGTTTGTATGTCACAGAGTCGATTGAGTTCTCATAAAAAGAACTTTCTAATTCTTCGCGAAGTTTGTTTGTTCCCGGACAAATATCACACTTTCCGAGGAAACAGTTAAGAGGCCGCAGGCGCTCGTATTTCACGCCGCAAACTCTCACGGCCGTAATTTTTGAGATATTAATATGATTGTTTTTGAATTCTGTTAATAATTGAAAAACGGAGGTTTTCGTATTTACAGAATTTTGAACAAAAAATTTGTAATTTTTCAAATTCTTCAAATGGAAAATGAAAAAATTTCTAGTTAACGAAAACCTAGATACATATTTTTGATTACCGAAAAAAAATACGAAATTTGAAATATATCAAAAGTGTGAGCTAGGGAATTAACGGCGTTTACGGAATGAGTTCGGCGGGCTAGTCTATATAAGGTTGCGCCACGCACACCGTGGTTGCCATTTGACCTTGTGTCAAGCTAGTCTTGTGACGAACGCAATGGTAGCAGAAACGAAGTGTTCAAGTGGTGGGGGAAATGCTGACCGCGTGGAATCCTCCCCGCCGTAATACGCACGTGCTCGCTATCTTTCAGACATTTCGTCCTGACGTCTACTCTTCAGTGATTATAATTTAATTCTATGACTATTCTATTGATCGTTCAATTTCTATATTATATTGTATTATTCATCATTTAGTGTAGTGAGCCTTCATATTGTCCTGATCAATGTGTAAAGTTCATAATTATAGCCTGTGAAGTGATTATTCTCATAATTAGTTGATTAATTATAGGCCTCCTCATTCTATAATAAATGGACTGTAATTTTTTCTTCGACTATATTACTGATGCAAATATGACACCTCGTAAGTTTCGAGGTCCTAAACGTCGACTAGAATTAAGTTCGCATAGGGCAAAAGCAAAAAGACTGAAAGGTAAACTGAGTCATCTTTCGAAATGGCGAGAAGCTAAACGTGCAGCAACGTAAGTGTCAATTAATATATTTGTATTAGAATATTACTTTGTCAAGTCAACTTCTGTCAGCTATGATACGCCCTAATATTATAGTTTCCCTATAGTACGAGTGAACCAAAGCATATTCGTAACATTCAAATTATTATTTATATAATTATTACAGACGAGATACATTGTGCCCTGATATTGTCGACGACCAGGCAGGCGAATGTCAAACTGTTGCGGTCGATGTTGAAAAGAACCAAAGAGTTGTTTTAAATGATTCAATTCTTTCATCTTCTGGTTTTTTTGACATTGAAATAATATTGGAGAATGATCCTGACAAACCAATTGATAGCGACCTCTTGCAACCTTCAGCGCAGCCCAATAGGCCTGCGTAAGTTTTTTCTTTTGTTTCTTATCATAACTCTCATTATTATTATTATTATTATTTATTTATTATTTGTTATTATAGCCTATATAAGTGTTTTATTTTTTGAACATCTACTTCACAATATGGTTCCACTAGTTTCTGTTGTGTATGGACACTATAGGCCCTATATCATTTGATGCCTTAGTATTTTGGTAGGCCTACAATTTTTTTTATCCATGATATTCGAGATCTGATATATTGACTCAAGCTCACTTTCAACCAATTTATTTTTATTGCATATTGACAGGTCTGAAGATGATGCCTAACCGTATGATCTGACTTGATCGGGATAGTATAGTTGATTATCAATATCATTAGGGGCTGTCCATAAATGGCGTTCACAATGTGGGGGGCGGGGCGGAGTGTTTGACAAGGGGAATGGGGCGTGGGGGGGTATACACTCATGAGACATCAACATTTACACTTCATATTATTAATTTATTTCAATCTCCGTTAAAATCAGTTGGCACCACGCTAATTTGAATGAAATTATATTTTAATGCAAAATTTAGGTAACTGTGAATAGTTTTCATGTTCATGATTGAACTTCTTTGTCCTTTGCTTGAACTATGAGTTTTGAGAGTTCAGTTTGGTCAAGTTATTGCTCTCACATGTAAATTGCTTTGGTTTAGAGGTCATATTTGTTGAAAATGTAGTGGAGGCCAGGCCTGAACATTACGATTTGTTGTAAAGCGACAGAAGTCGTCAGCGACAAGAATCTGTATGAATATCTGAAGGAGGTGGTTCTGATCTAAGAGAGAGGAGAGGTAATCGAAAAATGAAAAGTATAAATTGAAAAGAAAAAAAAAGAAAGAAAAGTATAATATGAAATATTAAAAATGAAATATTAAAAATATGAAAACAAATAAAATGATAAGTATAAAGTGCCAGCTTCAAGCACATCAATAAATGTTGCTTTGAACCTTAGGTTCCTGGAGGCGTCTTGTTTTTCTAGTTTTGAAGGGGTAAACCCATTTAGAGGGTAGTGGAGATTCAATGTGTCTCTTAGGAATGTATCTTGTTTTCACGCGCTGATTGTACGGAATTATGGGTAACCCTTTAAGAATAACGCAGTGGTGAAAATGTTAGACATATTTCTTTCGAGATTTGAAAAAATACTGTATCATATTACAGGAATGGTCAACATCATTACATAATTTCAGATAATTCAGGTCAGCAGTTTTGTACGAAAACGTAAATTGCATGTTTTACTTGTTTTCCTTCCACTCTATACAATAAAATATACTCTCGCTCAGTAGCGTAGCCAGGATTATATTTCGAGGGGGGAGGGGGGGGGGGGGGCGAAACTCAAGTGTAAAATGGAAGAAATTTTGTGAAAAATTGGCTATCCTCATGGCAGGGGCAGATCCAGGTCATGTTTATGGGGAGAGGTCGATTTCAGTTTGGAAAATAAAATGCTACATGAGAACAGCTGTGCAACGGCCCGTTATCGCGAAGCCGGTGACCCGAGGGTGGTAAGGGGGGAAGGCCCCATTCTGGCCCAGCAGGGATTTTTTGAAATGACACCTATTTTCCATACAGTTTAGTGTGTTTCAGATGAGGTTCAGATGATGAAATCATTTTAATTATGTAATACAAAAATGAAACAAATATTTGTAGCTGCAGGGTCGTTCCGGGTCATTTTAGCACCCCGGGCAAGCACTCAATCGTGCACCCTCAAAACTGAGTGTAGAGTGTGTATATCGATGATGAATACAATGAGGGAGCCATGCCCCGCAGGGACATTTCTGAGAAGTTCCTTTTTTAATACGATTCTATAGCTTTCAGGAACTACCCGAAATTTCTGGTATACATGAATTTGAACAAGACTAATTTTTCCAAATGGCTTTTCCAAGCAAATAAAATACTGAATTAATTTAATTTATCGAAAGGGATGATACAAACTGTACCAAAAATAAACTGTAGGCCCTACTAAAAATTAACTGACCTAAAAATAGGCTCTACTGAAAACCAACTGATCTGAACTTCTATTTCTTGTACAGCATGTACAGAAGGTAAAGTGAGAGATGTGGCTCCTCCCCTTCATGAATTGTTACCTCCTAGCCTCGAGGAATCAGTTTAGGTCAGTTGATTTTTAGTACAGTTGATTTTTAGTACAGTTGTTTTTCAGTACAGCCTATTTTTAGTACAGTTGATTTTTAGTACAGTTGGTTTGGAAGGTTTCAGTGCACCAGAAACCAACTGACCTAAACTTCTATACTTCTCGACACAAAGTTGAACTGAAGGATTTGGCTCCACCCCTTCATAAATTATGTTCAGGTCAGTCGATTTTCTGTACAGCCTAATTTTAGTACAGTGGATTTTTAGTACAGTTTTTTCAAGCTCACTAGGTCAGTTTTTAGGTCAGTTGGTTTTTAGTACAGTTTGTCGGTTTTTATTCAAGGTCGGTTAGTTTTTAGATATGGAGCCTATTTTTAGTACAATGGAATTTTAGTACAGTTTTTCAAGCACACTCGGTCGTGCTTCAGAAAACTGTTCTAAAAATCCACTGTACTAAAAATAGGCTCGATCCATAAACTAACCGACCTTGAATAAACTGTACTGAAAACGAACAGACCCGAAAACTGAAGCCTATTTTTAGTACAGTTTGTCAGTGTTTGGTTTTTAGTAGATTGTCGTTTTTTTTTTTTTTTCATTCTACCGGCTAGTAGCGTATAGTCTGTCTTGCGGCAGTTTGACCAAGTCCCGAGTAGAGCTAGAGCGAAGGAAGATTACAAAGACTTTGGTCTCGACCCTCCAGGTAGTTTCTAGCCAGCTTTTCTAAGGTTGACAAACAATGACTTTCAGTATCACTTTCAACATCATGGCCATCAAATACCTGGGATTGGATAAATGAAATTATTTATTTAAAAAAAAAATTGTTCTGATTTTTCCTGTTAGAACTGATGAGAAAATATGTTTACTTTCATCCATCGGAAATGAGAGGGTATAACTATTTCGTGCATACATTAAATTGGCAAAGAAGATGAAAATATATATTCTGTCAGTGCAACACTTGCCTAGTTTCTTTTGATTTTTGTTCTGAATACACTATTTGTTGTCAATGTAGTGAGTTTATGAATTGTTTTATTGTAAAACAATATTGAAATCGAACGCATTATATACTCATTTTTGTAATTGGAGATCGAATAGAGAAATATTTTTCAACTTGTAACCACATTTCTTTCTCCCTGTTTTTGTGTGGATAATTATTACTATAAATGAAAACGCAAAACATGCACATGCGTTCTGAAATGAGCAAGACATGTATATGGAATGCACTCAATTCAAGTAGTATATACGCAACTTGATATTAGCATTCATCGAGCCTTCCATATTCATTCATATCATTTCATTCTTCAAACTCAAAACCTTCGTTAATAATTAAACCTCTTGATTGCCATTCACAATTTTCAATTGGATATCTGACATTTTTCACCCTAATAATTTTATAATTTTAAATAATCATTTCAAATCTGGTCAAAACATGAACCAGAATGATATCAACAAATCTGTGAGAATTTCATTTCAATGGGTTGAAATTGAAAACATCAAACATTCCACCAATCACTGCACTGTACTTTTGGGATTAATTTTCAGAAATATTCACGATGAACCTGTTCAACCGAGTCTGCTCAAACACAATCCCAACCTATTCTGTTGTGATACCAAGGTTCAGAAAAAGTTTAAAATTATTCGGAATTTTTGTCTGATTTGGATGCCAATTGTCAGCTTTCATGGGATAACGAAAACTATAACTTATGAGGTATATGATTGAAATTATATGGATGATTGATTTATATAAGAGAGGCTAGATAAATTTCAAAATAAAAGTGTGTAATTATCCAAACGATCCTATCTTTCATCCATAGCCTTAATTGGGGAACAATGATTTTGTTTCAAGTTTCGATGTTATTAAAAAAAAAAAAAAGGAAATACGACTGTCGAGAACATTTCATAGGGATGTCTCGCTCATTTTAAAATTTCGCACATTTTGTGCGTTTTCCTAGTATGAGGAAGTGTGTGTGCTCATCGCAGTGGATGAGCTTTAATGAGCCAATGAGATATGAAAATATCAAAAGGTCTATGGATCATGTTCAGGTCATTCCATTCAGTTATTACTTCGACTTCAATATAATATCTATATTCAAAATATATATTCACACAACTACTTTACACGAGCGGTTATTATTTCTGGCTTATTTCAAATTAGTATTCTGCGAACCTTTTCGACAGCTCTGGTTGGACCTCCTGATGACCGTTCAGTTGCCAGCCAATAGCGTGAGTCTGTTTAGGTTCGTGTGTAATACCCGCGAACAGGCTTGCCACGGTTGTTGGAATTCATACAGTATGTTTTAAACAAGTTATTTTAGCTTCTGACAAAATATGAACGGTTGGAAGAGTTCATATTTATTGCAATTGATAATATACATATTATTCTATAAAATGATCCCAATCATCAACACATTTTGAATAGATCATTATTAATTTCAATTTCATTTTGTTATAGTTCAATTCTTCATAACGTATTCGTATGATTTTTTTTCTGATAACATCGAAGCTTGACACAAAATCATTGTTCCCCAATTAAGGCAATGAATGAAAAATAGGATCGTTTGAACTGGGCACCACAAGGGCGATCACCCCAAAGAATAATTAAAAATAAGTTGACTCATTGAACAAAGAATAAATCCTGAGATAATATCGCCAGGGCTCGAAAACAATTCAAACATTCACAGTTGGGAGAAAATCTTGAATGTCCTTATCATCTTGATCTTCTTCTTGAAATCTTCCTCCTTCTCTCTTTTTCTCCGTACCTGGTACTTGTGTTTATTACAGAATTGGTAATATATTATCATGATTATATATAATTATTAGGGCCTGTATTATCATCAATTCTGTTTTCATTATATTATGGTCAATGTTATTAATTATTGTATCAGTAATGATATTGTCAGTATTATCATCATGAAAAATAATGGACAAGAGTTGAAGATAGATTATTTCTTTGCAATAATAGTGGATATGTAGTGATAAATGATAAATAATGGAATGGGATGGATGATATATATGACTGTGGAGAACTCATCTCTTTCGAGTACAATTTGTTATATCGGGCCTATACCCATAATGAATAGATAAACATAGTAGGCATATAGATAAACTAGAAACAACAGTCGCTGATATATTTGATTTACGATTCACTTACAGACCATGTAGGCCTACTTCAGAACAAATTATTCAGGACGTCTGATATTCTTTTTAGTAATTTTAATTCATGTGTCATTTCAATGAATATTGTGGGAAAAAGAAATCTTTTCGTTCGATTTCCATAATCATGTTCTGTCATTGTCAGGAGGTTGTATATATTTGTCTAAAACTCCAGTTGAACGGGAATGTTCAGGAATGATTCGAAATTATGTGAAAAAGTAATTATTTGTGATTATTCGTACATTTTTTTTTCAATATTTCAATTATATCTATTTATTCACTTGAATAAGTTTCCTATTTCCTATTTGGTAATATTTAGCTGACTAGATGAGCAAATAGAGATTATGCTGCTATGATACCATCCATTGTGATGAATTCATTGCATTTGATAGGATTGTTAAATGAATATAACAAGTTTACTCGATGAACGTTATGAATCAGGGTCTTATGATCGAAATATATGGATGGGTGATGTATAGCAAAACAGATACACAACAACCAGTATACGAACAAAACACTTTTTGTGTTTTTCAAATGATAGCACGTACCGGTATTGATCATTTTGAAAAATCTAGACGTTTGTAATAAACAGAAGTATGGATTATTAGTTTGGTTTAAGCACGGAAACTTGGATAAGTAACTATTCATAACTATTCATTTGAAAACGGGACCAGTTCACATACAGTTTGTTTCAGAATATGATTCTGAAAGAAATTATATCGAGTGAATAATCATCCACAATTAATGACTAGAACAATAATTTAGTACATTGGAGTTTGGCAAGATCCAGTATTAAATTATTCATGCATGAAATAATGAAACTTGAATTCTAATATGTGATTCCTTGGGTCTACATAAAATTCTGATACATGTGAATACTCAACTTGGACGCATCATTGATTATCTTTCACAACGTCGAAGTAAATAAGGAGGTGAAAAATGAATATTTTCAATAATTTTGAAATAATTTTTCACGTTTTCTAAATAATTCATATTCCTAATTCCATATTCCGACTTCTGTCGTTTTTAGATGATTTAGATGATTGTCGTAGGACAATCTAAGTTCGAAATTTATTCTTCCCATCTGAACTATTTGCATAAGTTGTGAATAATTTATTTTAGTTTGCAACAATTTTTTTTTCACTGAATTTCTATATTTTCATTAGGTTATGTCTAGGATTATATAATTATGGAAATCATTCGTGTACGTGAATTTTCATGAGTGTCTCTATCTATTCATTTTTCAGTCTCCCATTCACAAATGTTGCTGAAGTAATCATTTTCGCTGCTGCTATTTCGATGGCTTAATGTGACAACATGTGTTTCGAAAAAAGTGTTGATTCCTGACTTAGCAACCCTCCAATCGAATCACGAAGCCACACTAGATCGATAATGAGCGATATTAATCGATATGGAAATATGAGAGAAATGGTAGAAATAAATCAATCACAAAGAAATATTAGAACTTTAAATTGACACATCCAACTGAACTTTTCTTTCAATTTTTTTTCTTTTCATTCAACTAAACAATTTTGTTCAAGGCGGTTTGGTTTTTTCCGGTTTTCCTCATACAAGGTTTTCCTTCTTTATATGCGGGCTTCTCATTTCTTTTTCTATGTCAGTTCACGATATATTTCCTTGATATTCTATGTATGTATTTTCATTATATTATCATGATGAATTAAATTGAACTGAGAATAAAAATCACTTTCCAATTTGAATTTTGAATTTGTATGTAGAATGGAAGTCTCCGCCACGCTCATCTGACTACTATCACTAATCATATTGAATAACAAATCATTCATAACAAAAACAAACGGTAAAAAATAAGACTGATGAACATAATAATGTATTTGATATAGTTTTTTTTACAGTCAACCATTCATAGAAAAATTGAGTCTGACTTGAAATCCAAATGGCCTATGGTTCCTGTTTCTCTACCACCATCAAAACATGGAGTAGGGCCCTAATCTCAATGTGATGTATTGGTAACAGAAAGGGATTGCAAATATTTTCAAAATGTAGAATTGAACAACCTAATTGGAAACACTAATTCATTAGTTTTATATCATGAAATGAATAATCAATTACTGATATTGAGTATATAATTATTCATAGCGATGATCAATTCTTGTACCTCTCAAATCATCACTGACTTTTTTTGTTGTTCTGAATTGAGTTTTTCTCAATGACTTTGAGAATAAAATGGCCCTGGACCTATAACCTCAGTAAAATATTAACGTATCATAGAAACAATTATGATTTGATAATTGATACTAATGTGGATACTAGAGTTACGAATAGAATAATTGGACATACGTGTGAAACTTTTCCCAGTCAATATTTGCACATCAATGAACAGGCAAAGTTTTCTCTACAATATTATACAATTCAATATACTGTTCATCGTTCATTGAATAATTAATTACGATAATTATTGCAATAGTAGGCCTACGTTAGATTGCAGTATTGTTTTCAATCACTCTCGTTTTGAACGATACTGTACGATCATGTAGGCTAGTAGTTCATTTAAAATATATTTACAATAGAAAAATACAAATGAAAAAAATAGTTGAATCACACACCGGTTCAGCATTTGTAATTTATCTCCACTCTATGCTGGCGTAAACTTGAGGTAATTCATCAGCGACAAAATGAAAAGAAAATCAAAGTGATATTTAAAAAACTATAACTACTGTAGTGCGAGCTCACGTCAAGCATACGCCCACGTCTGCTACATCTGTTATTTTTGTGAATGTTGTCATCGAATGTATTGGCGTCAGCAGTCTGGTTGCCTGTTTCCCTCCCTCCTTTGCTGTGTGAGAGTGAAGTGATGATTCGGTCAAGCTCGGCAGTCTCCGCTCTTTTACGAAGCCTCTAGGGTATACCTCCAACAACCGCGTTCTCTAGGCCTAGCGGGCGAACAACGAGAGCGTGTTGAGCGCCTGCGGCCTCTTAAGATGTGGGACATTACACATAATGCTAGCTAGATAGTGATGGTATGATTTCATGCTGCCATCTGTATGGGAACAAAGCTTTGCACCCAAAGCCATCAACTTTATGTTTTGATGGATGGTGCAGACACAAACGGCATGCGTTCCAGCTGCTCCTGCTAAAACACAATGTTCGGGTCTGAGCTCAGCAATTTTTGTAAAGCCTACCTTGATGTTAGGGTGCTTATCTTTGAAGTTACGATAAACTTCGGTCAAGTTACTTGAGACGAGTCGTTTCTGACGGTGAATACGACCCCTGTCCTCTTTGACAGAGACGAAATCTTTTTTCCCCAGCATAACTCGACTTATGTCATCATCTTCGTAAAACTCGGAGATTAATTTGGCGACTTCAGGGGGAAGTGTTTTGCCCGGTCTTTGATTTGCAGATGGCAATATGCCTTGGGATTCTACTAATTGTTTTGCTTTACGAACTATATGGTTGGAAGCGTTGAACTCGCGCATCACCTTACGAATGGTCCAGCTTTTTGGAAGTACAGATAAAATAGTTATTTTTACACTCTTCGTGGAAGTCTGGTACTTTTCCTTCAATTGACTGATCATCTCCGATTCATCACGAAGGCTAGCGTTACACTCGTCTGATGATGATATCAAATCTCCCTGGACACTACATTCAGCACTTGTAGATAAAAGTTTCAGTTTCTTCTTAACACTATGTTTTATTTCAATGTTTTTTCTCTTAGGGTATAATTTGGATTTACTCTTAATTTTCTTGTTATCCAGTGGAGATAGACCAAGTGCAGCTAAAGACTAATTAACAATAGCTGTTTCACAAACTGTCTCCACAAAAGGTTGGTCACATTCAGAAGATTTGGTTGGTGTTTGAATAGAAGGTGCTGTTAGTACTTTTAGTCTTTGCGATAGCAACTTCCGACAAGTCGTGCATAATTTCTTCCCAGGGATGAGATCGACAATCTCCAAATATTTCGACCTGCATTTCAAATTAATCAATGTCAATGCTTCAACTTTAGTTAGTCCAGAGTGAGCTTCAAGTGGATTGCAGCATGACTTGATGTGCATGCAAAATTGCACAATAAATTTGTTTTCATGCAAACTGCACACTGTTTCAGCATTTTCACACTTAGAACGCAACTGTAATAAGAGTTTATTTTCACTTTTGAATTCTTCAATATTTTTAAACAATTGATCTTGAGTAGTCTCACATTCTTCTTTTAAAAACAGTCCAATTGAGCACATTATGAATTTGGTCAAAATTAAAATTAGGAATCACACAGTTGAAGACAAAGGATTTGCTATTTGCTACCACACTCTACAAGATGAAGCAAGAGATGGCCATCACACTGATGGCTTGCTGCTGAGTAAATTCAAGTTCAGACAAGAAATTACAATTATCTGAAAAACTTCTTGTCTGAGCTTGATTCATGACTCACTGCTTAATATTGTGTTAAATGTAGGCCCTATGACATTTCAAGACTAGACCTGCAGTATGGGCAAAGGAATAAATGTGCTTAAATATACTAGGCATTACTCACCAGTCACCATCTAGTCAAAACCTGTATGCTGCAACAATATTATGTGCTAAGAAAATGTCTGATGAAAATCTATCACACAAAATGTTTCTTTCCAAAGAAACTGGTGGTGGGCCAATCTTGAGTTTTGGCACAAGTAACTATGTATATGTTGTCAACATTCATAAAAAATGGTATATGAATCAGAAAGGGTTTTTTTTTTAGGGGCATTTTTGAAAATGTAGATGTAAAAATTCAAAATTCAATGAGTATGAACAGTGTGTCAGATTTTATTGCATATTCAGACAGAGAATGAAATTACCTTTCATATGAGCTAATTTGGAACTCTGTAGCTCCCATACAACCCTACATATTGAGTAAAAAGGGTGGTCGGTACACGCGCGGGGGGTGAAATGACCCCAATTTCCACCCCCTGTAACTTTTGAACCCTTTTGAGTGAAAAATAAATAAAAATAAAATAGTGCCTAAATCAACATTCTAAACAAGTGCACCAAGTTTCATCCAAATCGGAGTCGGTCAAGTCAAAAGGTGAGTGATTTCATATGGAATGACCCATGTTCATAATCCAGTGTGAATGAAAAAAAATGCATACAGTGAAACCTCTATGCATTGTTTCTCAAGAGACCAGGAAAATAAAACCATCCATCCAGGAAAACAATCCATCCAGGAAAATTTAACATTGTTTATATGGGAGTAGGGTGGGACAAAATTAATTAGTATACAAGCAGGAAAACGATGAATCCCGGAACAATACCACTGTACCACTGAGGTTCCACTGTACTACCAACGTCAAGATAATTTTATGCATTTTATTCTTCAATTAATTTGACATTCTATTTTTGTGAATTCAATCAGTTCTCCAACATGATAGATAATAATTGATATGATAGATAATTGATGATGAAAATTTCATCATATTCATGGTATTCATTCACGTATTATCTTGAAAATGATCAATTGAATTCACAAAAATAGAATGACATATTGACTAGAGAGCATAAAACTATCTTGGAGTCGGTAGACTCTTTATTCATTTACACTGGTTTGTGAACATGGAAATGAATATTAAAGATGAATTTCTGTATTTGTATAAGCATCGTGCATATACCTCTTAACCCCTTGAATATCTTTGACGAGTGTCGCCCGCGAGACGCGACTTAGCATTCATGACCGACGACGTGTGAGGCCCGCTTCTTACCGCGCGTCATGTTTAAATCCATATCTCCCAAAGTTACCGTCAGAATGTGCCATAGTATGGCTACAAAGATAGCTCTTGTAGTGAACTGTTGAACTAATTACAGACTATGTCGATAAAGGTAGTAACTCTTTGAGTAAATGATGTTTACTGACGCTTCAAATTGATCTTGCAGCTGTCATTAGCAACAATGGCTATCAGAAACCAGCAAACAACAGTGAAACTGTTCTAAATGCAGTATTTGGCAGCGATTGTGATGATGAAAATGATGATTGTAGTTCACAGTTAGAATATGATAATGATAACAGTCTTCAAATAGGCCTAGATCCTGTGTCAAATGTCAGGCTTGTTCATGATTTTTAATTACTATTAGAATGGTAAAAGTAGGTTCAGTGAATTCGGTAAGCAAGGGGTTAATCACAACCAGATCAAATTGTCAAACCAAATTGTCTACACGTTTCTTGGATGTGTATAGCGAAGACTTCTATTGTACTTGCTAGGGGTGTGCGAGGCCAGGTTTTCAAACTCGAGTCCGATTCTTCATGAAATTATCGAGTCCGAGCCGAGTCTCGAGTCTTTATCAAATAGTATATGAATAATCAATAATAAGACGATTTCAGGCACTATCAGTACAAAATTCAACTTCAAATAATTTTAATGTGCTACAGTAGTTAAAAGTTGGTCATCAATGAAGGAAAGGAATAAATAGAGAGGAATAAATGAAAAAGAATAAAGGGCACATTCATTTTAATCTATATTTATTGAGTTACTTCATGTTAAATTTAGAATTTACTCAAAGTGTTTTTTTTTTTTTTTTTTTTTCATTTATTTTATTCCATTTGTAATTAATACATGAGTAAGCCTATGGCTACCAACTAGACATCTAGTGTTATTGATAGGCCTAGTCAAAGGTTACATATACATAGTTATAACACAAATACATATTACATAGATATAAGATGATTAATACAATGATAAATAATAGTGATCAAATTAATATGTAGAAAATGAGTAATGGAATACCCACATAAGCAGTGCTCGTGTGTGGGAGAGGATATTTGTAGAAGAAATAATGTAGTTTGATTTCAAGATGGCTTGAGAGTTAATTGAGATAAGTTTATGCAAAAATTTAGATGATAATGAGGTCTAATTTAAATGTGTAGAGGGAGGTAGTTTGGCTATAGTGTGGATAAATTCAGGTAAATACGTTTGAGTAAAAATCTGGCAGGTTTTTATTGAATAGATTTTCCCAGTGGTTTAAAGGTAGATTTGATAGCCATATGAGTATCTTTTTTTAAAAAATAGAGTAATTAGTGGAAAGTTTAGTATCTATAGGGAGCGAGTTGAAAAGTTTTGGACCGAGGTAGTCCAATTGTCTTTGTCCAAAGGAGGTGTTTTTCCTTGGTATTGTTATATTGTAAGTCAATGTTCTAGTAGTGTGTAGGTGGTCTGTGTTTTTGAATTTAGGAAGGTTTTTAAAAATATGAAGTAAGAGATTTTTTGCGAATAATACTCTTAAAGGGAGTACTTTAGAGTATTGGTAAGTTGAAATTGTGGCATAATCTCTTGGTTTATTTAAAATTATTTTTAAGACAAGATTTTGGATGATTTTTAGTTGATTAAGGTGAGTGCCAAGGGCGCCACCCCAGGCTAAGATAGCATATTGAAGATAGGACTGAAAGAGACCAAAATATATTAGTTTTAAATTAGGAAAAGAGAGAATATGTCTAAGTCTGACAAATTTGTATGTGATGGAACGAAGCTTTTTGCTTAAAATATTGATATGAGATTTCCATTTAAGTTGGTTATCTATGGTTATACCCAAGTATTTAGTTTCATTGACATATTTTAATTTAAGACATATGCAGTTATTAATCAACAGAGGGCAGTTATGATTGTGCAGAAACATCCAAGAATTATCAATATTAGGGGTTTTATTATTGGAAAATGACATACATATAGTTTTTTCAATATTTAGGGTGAGTAGGTTGAAGTCTAACCATTTATATACTTCTTTAAGCCCAGATACAGCTTTCTGTAAAACTATTTCATTTGATGTGGCAGAAAACACTAGGGCAGTGTCATCAGCATAAGAGATTAAGTTACCATTTATTTGTAGGTTACACAGGTCATTTATATAAACTAAAAATAGAATCGGACCAAGTACTGTACCTTGTGGTACGCCATACTTTATTTCTCTATGCTTACTTATACAATTTCTAAATTTAACATACTGAATTCTATCCATCAAGTAACTTTTCATTAAGTTACTTCAATACATATTCGGGTATTTTTGATACCATTTCTACCCCATGGTAATTTTCCAAAAGCTTTGGTTGCCATACCATTGGATCTGTTGAACTTATTCGTTTTAGGTAGATTAATACTGGTGGATTCAGGAGCATCATTCAGAGAGTGTTCACATCTGATTGGTCATCCACACCTACTGCACTCTCGAAAATCATGGGGTCAACTTCATCCATTGCGATTTGCGAGGGTTGTCTAGGCTGTCCAGTTGTCTAGGCCTCTAGTAATAAATAATTTTATCATAAGATTGCTATATGTACTTGTTAAGTGTATGAAATTAAATCATGGGGTAATGTATCAATGTAGGCCTAGCCCTACCACTGAAGCCAGTTAAAAAATAAAAATAGGCTAAAGTGTGTGAGGTTAGGTTTGCCGTGATAGGCCTATTCCACATTAAGTCTCAATTCAACAATTTCATTTCATAAACAATGTTGCTTGTTTCAAGTATTTTGGTTAAAACCACAAGTTTCGTCATTACTAGCCTAGGCCTACCTTATTTTCTTGACGAAGTAAGTAAGATGCAACTTCTACAAAGCTCAAATTGTTTCTTTTCTTCTTCTTCTTCTTGGCAAAATCAAACTTGTTTTGTTTGGGCTTTGGTAACCGGAAGCATTGAGTTTATAGTATAACACTGTAAACTCAATGCCGGAAGTCAGTAGCCATAGCCTTCTAAACTCACCAGCCAATGAGACCACTGATTGAGAAGCAGCCAATGAGAATTGAGAATTCAAATTTCGGAATCGGCGGAAGATTCAAAGACTTGAATGGACTCGGAAATTCGAATCTAAATTACTTAAACGAGTCCGATTCTGGCGGAGACACGGACTCGGACTCAAAATTAGGTGGACTCGCACACCCCTAGTACTTGCCAGAAAAAATATTGAGGTTAGAACTCGTTGAATACAGGCTGCCGCTATTCATCGGACCACCAGTCTATGTCACCACAAGCGGAAGTTAATGTTGTTGTTCTTGCGCACAGCCTAAACTAACCTAAATAAACCCAATCTAACTGACTTGGACAACCCAAACTGAAATAGTGTCTGTAACGCTTTTATTCCCAAGATCACGTCTATATCCCGGATACGTTGAGACAAAGTGAAATCAAATGTTCATAGCTTTTTGTCATATTCTCAAACTCATAGCCAAAAAACACTAAAGTTGGCCTTACATGAACATTTTCGATGCGATATCGCAACCTCATGCGGGAGAGATATCGGCCATTTTGAATTATTGACCAATCAGCAAAGACTGCGTGATGGTGTGTGGTTTTTGTCGCACATGTTCAACTCTACTCAACTTTTGGCTCGCGACGCAGCAAATCGCATGCGGAATGGCCGGATGTAGCTTGGGCTCAGGTAAAATAAAATCCGCTTGGGGTCGCCGTCGTAGGCCTACTGCTTCCCCCAGAACAGCTGTGCCGATTTTAGCATGAATTGTTTTAAAATAATTCCATAATTGATCAATTTGCCCAAGTGCATACGACTTCTTTCATGAGATTTTGTTTTTATATAGGCCTAGTTATTATTATGATTGAGAAGACACCAGCGATGTCAACAAAATTACAACAAACAATCAACGTACTTGAGTCGAGCCACGAAAAGCGCGGGACACTATAGACACGCCCGTCTCTTTGAGAAACTAGCTTGAATTGCTACTAGGCAGCAGCACTTTTGTTTAATCGCAACGCACCGCATGCGGGAGCGATATCGCATCAAAAATGTTCATGTAAGGCCAGCTTAAGAAACAAGAAATATTAGAAAAACATGGATTTAATCACTTTTCTGTTTCTGCAATGCAATTGCCATTTTTACATCTCTCTTATGTTTCCAGTACGAACTCTCTATTTGCCATCCCAGCCAATCAGGAGTATGTGTTTGTGTGCACGAAGCGAGACCCGAGCCGCGGGGGGCTGAGCTTCATGGCGGACTCGCTGGTCGACTTGTGCAACAACGCCAACTCGTCAAGCCGCCAAGAAGATCCGTTCGTCATCAATCAGCCCGACCCCAACGGTATGTCGCTCGGCTGGGGGCACACTCACGTACGATCCGGTTTCAGCCTGTTTATTCCGGTCTTGAAGAAGAAAATCATTTATCCATGATGACTGTTCATCTTGACGATGAATGACTAGGAAGGTCCAGCTAACTATAAATTTGGAATTATAATTGCCGAAAGTAAAATTGTATCATAAAATTATAGTAATAAAATCAAAAATTTGTTACAGTAGTGATAGTAAAAGTGGTGACGATGAATGAGAACAATTAATCAGAATTGGATTTAAAGTTGATTCAAGAAGCGTTGAAGAGTCGGTTATGGAGAATATGAGAAGATTAGAGATTTAGATACAGGTTTAGCACAAGTTTAAGATGGTCTGGAATTATCTAGGTACAGGAAAATGCCCCCTGGAGATATTAACTTCCTGGATAAGTATTTTTGCTAAATTTTCATATGTTTTTTGTTGTTTGTCAAATCACCAAATCACGTAGTGAAATAATCTCTCATCTTGTCATCCCATCATCTCATATACCATTCACCAACACCAATAGTTTGTAGGCATCAATACAGTGCGTCATTCAAACCAATATAAATAAATTCATCCAAGTGAAAGATAAGCTCGATCGTTTGCATTGTCAATGGATCACCGCGTTGAGTAGGACCTGTACACTATCAAAGTTTTGTATTTGTGTAAATCCAGCTCATTTTGCCAGTAACATAATCAAAACAAGAATCAATTGATATTTTATCAATTACGGGAATGTGAAAGTGAAAGGGGTGAAAGCTCACGTGCCCAGCCTTCTCGGCTATTCTCACTTCTTACTGCGTGTTGACATTCCAGAACACTCGTTCAAGAACCTTATCCAGCAGCACGTGGACCAGGCCTTCTCTAAGGGCTTTGACGACAACGTGGGTCGTCACGTTGCTCCGTCCTACTTCGAGGTAAGCTTGCTCCAGGGTTATGATGTATTTTGAAGAATATAATTTGTGACGGACGATGTTAGAGATGAATGATGGATAATGATACAGAGGGAGAGAAACAAGTGAAATAATGAGGTAGGCATAGTAGATATAGATTGGAGCAAACACATGGATATGGCACATAATAACACAAATATGGACAATGCGAGTACATACTAGGAAGTGGATTCAACAAAAATCAACCAACTCTCGTTTCCCATTACGTTTTCCACGCACTCTGAAGGAAATAACCACCAGGCAAAAATCACAGAAACATTAATAATAGACCAAAACTGACGACATGTTTCAATCTTATTGAATCTTAATGAACAAAAGAATTGATTGTAATTCCTTAAGGCCTGTTTTCATGGCTCGCAGGAGGCGGTGGAGAAATGTGCCCGCCGCTTGCGCTGTTTACAAGATCGCGTTTCTCAGCATCCACTTCCAGATTTGATTTATTCATTTAAATATATGATTTGAGTTCAATTCAGGCGGTAAAGTGATTTTTAGCATCGTATTATGTGGCATGCAAATACAATAATGATGACTATTTGGAAAGTACTGATATAGGCCTAGAGGTGATATTTCGACATAACCCTACTTCTTGCACGAGTTCGAGAATTTAACCACGTGCTGTTTTATTTCCAAAGTTGAATTGATTTAATCTCTTGCAGCAGAGAGAAACAGGTTCAAGCTACAGAATCTACGGCTTTCTGACTGGCCAGAATAAAAATATCAGCCTGCTGCGAGATGTATGTACCTTTATTCATTAAAAATCTATACCCGGTGTTGTGATGGCCTTGAAATCAAGCCCCACTTCCCAGAAATGTCTTAATCGTATATATTTATGACATTGACGAGATACGTTACTTCTGCAGCCGATAGCAACATATGCTCGTTCCGATCTCTGCGGCCATATTGTACATTTACAAATATAATCCTAGCAGGGCATACTATATCATCACTAAAATATGTTGAATATGGCAGTAACTTCCCGGTTTGCAAAGCGGTGTGAAGCTATACCGAGACACAAATATGTACGCCTTCTTAACCTTGAGTAACGTATTTCTGTAATATATATCAATGATTTATCCATCCCACGTGCTGCAAAGTTTGCCTCGTGTGCCCTCAGATGGTGCCAGCGAGCGTATGGCACTCTGCCGCGTGCAAAGCGTTCGACCTGTTGGTCCTGGACTCCGCGACTGCCCCCCTCCTCCGCGACCTGCTCGACACGGACGTCAACTTCAGCGAGGCTCGCTGCGGCAAGGTGTTGCCGTTAGCGACCGCCACCTACCAGGAAAACCTGCCGACGCACTACACGCGGGACTACCACGAGACCAGGGTAGGGTTGGCATACGTCCCGATCCCCACCTCATACCTCATAGATCATAGCCTTCCGAATTTTCTTCTGAAAAATTTTCACACTGAGACATGTAGCCGAGTGGTAATGGGGTTCGATTCCCGCCATGGTCGACCATCCTGACAGGGGTTTTTCGTAGTTTTTCTCCGTCGTTCAGCTCAATACTGAGATGATTCCTCACCAACAGACCACGACCGACTCCTTCCCACCATCCAAAAACACCTAATAAAATGACCTTTCATCTCACCATCCCATGTTTCACCGACGCCAAAAGATCGTAGTCATAAGTAGGCATATAGTATGTCATTACTCTACATGAGTAAAATAAATTATTACACGTTTCCTCCACGAGGATTAGGTTGTGCAAGGTCTATATTGATAAAATAGCAGGTACACAAATGGGCGTGTCATCATTATGCAATGTGATTGGTTACAGTATATTGCGCCTGTTGACAAATGTAACCCTATCAGGTACGTGTCAAGTTGATGGACATAGCATTTGTTCTAAAAACAATTTCATCATCAGTTTTCGTCAAACATTTGTTTTTTTGAACGAATGGTATTTTGATCAAATGGTATACAGCCGCTAAGCGTGTTATCAGGTCGTTGACCTCTTGTTCCAGCCGAGTGTGTAATCGGGTCGCTGACCTCTTGTTCCAGCTCAGCGTCGCTGTGAGTGTGTTCAGCGTGCACGCGCGCGGCCCGCTGTACCGCCACTGTTGCGAACGGCTGGAACGCGAGTGCGAGCGCCACTGGAAGGCCGGGCGGCAGATGTGCGAAGTGCTCAGCCTCACAGGGAACCCCTGCACTGCCCCGCTGCATCGTGGCGGGGGGGAGGGGGCCGGGGGAGGGGAGCTGCAGGAAGCTGACACAATCGATCACAGGTAATGAGAAGCGTGCCGCGGGGAAGTTTGGTTTCGGAAGGTTTGTAGATACAATTGGTTCTGTGGTTCACAGAAGATATTTAATCTATTCCAATAACTTTGATGACCCAACAACAACATCTTGCAATATTGACATGGGGCTTCTATTGACATCTAGGAGATAGATTGAGAAATTGGTGTCAATTTTTTTCCCGATAGAATATGCGTATGTTTTGTAAAATGTGTCAAATTGACGAGCTTCTGAATGTTTAACTGTGACTGAAAGTGATATCAGTAAATTTATTGTTCCACATATCAAGTACAACAATATATCAATAGGGCCTACAGTTGAACCATTTGTTTGTGCTATAAATTTTATAAAAGGCCTTATAAACACATGTATATGGTAGTATCTCGACTGGTATCATTCTCAACTGGTACGATTCTCAACTGGTACGATTCTCAACCCTCATTAGTCTCAACTGGTACCATTCTCAACTGGTACCATTCTCAACTCGTACGATTCTCAACTGGTACCATTCTCAACTGGCACGATTCTCATCTCGCACCTTTTTAGGCACATGCCATTTCAACGTCGTCTCAACTGGTACCATTCTCAACTGGCACGATTCTCATCTCGCACCTTTTTAGGCACATGCTATTTCAACGTCGTCTCAACTGGTACCTTTCTCAACTGGTACGATCATCTCGCACCACTTGACCACACCTAACCGCGTGTTTGTTCCCTCCTCCTCTTATTTTCGCCTAATGAAACTGCAACATGATCACAAGTCAGTTGACGCCCCAAGATATATTCTGTCCAATCAAAATGCATCCCTGGAATATTTCACGTGAAATTTGAAACACAATTGGAATATAAAATATAATAGAGACCTATTCATCAAAATGAACGAAATCTACTCATCGAAAAGCAGAAAAATCACGTAATTCACTTCCAAGAAAAAGTTACTTTTCAGTGTAGGTGTAAAATCCATTTATCCCGTCTTCGTGATTTACTAATGCGTCATTCCTTGTGATCATTCAACTATTTGATTCACAATTTCATATCACTCGTAGTATAGCTATAGTTGAATTTTCTTATTGTTTCAATATCAATACTAACTTCTAGTTCATAGTACTGTAGTTGGGTTTTCAGAAGTTGATGCATCCGAATGATGAGTGAATACAGTAAGCCTACAGTTGAATTTAATCTTTTCTGAGTTTCGTTGATACAAACGCACTGACAATCTATAGATTCAATTACGATAAAAAATTGGACCTGGCATATTTTTTCAGCCAAGCCTTACATTTTCTGGATTCACCGCTATCACTATCAATCAAAGCCCTTCATAAACATTCCGGAGAAATGCTCCAAGTGCGTTATTCAGTAGGGTGGGTCTATATATTGGGGTTTGGGGCAAATAGCATGCATAATTATATTGTTAAATAATCTGCTTAATCAACTTTTTTTCAACACATCCATGTCAAATGAACTCAATCAAATGTGCTGGTCATATTTATCCTAAGAGATCTAATTTTTGTTCACAGAAACACAGCCTAATGCGGTAATCGAACTGATGTTCGACTCAAATCAAGTTTCTCAATCAGGGCCCTAATAGTAGTAACTGAGCTGGGAACGGCGGCTGCCCCTCCCCTAACCTAATGATTTGCCCTCATCAAAGATCATTTTTCCTAAAAAAAAATACATTGTTGTTTACAAATATCTGCTCACCGAGTTCTATACGTTGAGAAAAGGAATTAAGCGAATAATCAAAATATTACTTCTGCAGATACAGTCATGCTGAATTCTTCAAATTATTATTTTCAGTAACGACTGATGATCATCTCAATTTTTACCCATTTTTCCAATAATCTGTTGATTATAATTTACTATCCGCCAAAAATACAGAATCAAAAAAAATCAGACAAGAATATATTATATGAGATTTTATCAGTATGGGATTTTTTTCAAGCCAGGTAACAAAAAGGTTGTGTGAATATGTTCTTTCAAGATTGGGTTAACCGACGCACTGTACTGATGGCCACAATCTATTGGCATGCATTGATGAATGATGAGATGGCCAGTATTGTATTGAACGACTTGGAGAAACCACAGGAAACCCCTGTCACGATAGTCGACCATGGCGGGAATCAAACCCCGGTCTCCTGGATGACGGCTCAGTGTCAGACCCGTCAGTGTGTATAAATATGAAATATAAACAATTCATGAGCATACGACTTCATGAAATGCTATTTTATTGAGAATTATTCTCAAGAATAACCAACGTATTGTTTGAATTTTAACGGAAACATGGTTTATCTATGTTCAGTCTTCCACTGTTCCCACTGATCGAAACAAATCACAAAGCTGCTGTTTTATCAGAAGAGACAATGAAAGCCAACATTTCTAAAGTGGACCTACCGTGGTATTCCCAAGTGATGAATTATTGTATTGAAATTCTTCCAGATCTAATGTAGGATAATACCGTACTTTTTATTCCTAGAAATTTCAAGATTTCTGAGAATAATGATTCGACAATCAGAATTTTCATTCAACTTGAATAATGAAAATTACAGGGAATGCGTTACAACTTACAATACAGTAGTTGATTTGTCGTTACCATTATTCGTCGATGTGTGATCTGACAATAATAGACCGAGATACAATCTAGGATTATAGATATGTAGCTACAATCCTAGATATAATGGACAGTTATAAACAATCTGACTACAATAATCTGTGCATTTATTCACAATGGTATTCCAAATTCAACACTGAAATGATTCTCTTGGATCTATTGATCCAAGATCTATTGGCGTCAGTGAACACAGAACATATGAGATGAAAATTTATTTCATTATTTTTTGTTCTTGCATAGTGGGAAGGAGTCGGTCGTGGCTTTTTGTCGAGGAACCGTCCCAATATCAACGTAGATGACAGGGAAACCACGAAAAACACCTGTCAGGATGGTCGACCATGGCGTTAATTGAACCCCAACCACTCAGCTCAGTATATAGATATTATATTAAATATATATATGATTATAAATTTATTTATGTATATATATATATATATATATATATATATATATATATATATATATATATATATATATATATATATATATGAATATATATATATATATATATATATATATATATATATATATATATATATATATATATATATATATATATATATATATATATATATATATATATATATATACATATATATATATATATATATATATATATATATATATATATATATATATATATATATATATATATATATATATATATATCGATATATATATATATATATATATATATATATATATATATATATATATATATATATATATATATATATATATATATATATATATATATATATATATATATATATATATAAATATATATATATATATATATAAATATATATATATATATATATATATATATTATATATATAAATATATATATATATATATATATATATATATTATATATATATATATATATATATATAATATATATATATATATATATAAAATATATATATATATATATACATATATATATATATATATATATATATATATATATATATATATATATATATATATATATATATAT
>OZ023329.1:13382844-13502844 GCA_964007535.1 Brachyptera risi
TTGGAAATAAATCGCCCGGCCTCCCATTGGTTACCAAGAACACGCCCTCACAGTTGAAGGCGTACACGAAGGATGACAGAGTTCCAGCTGGTACCATTCTTAACTGGTACCATTCTCATCTCGCACCTTTTTAGGCACATGCTATTTCAACGTCGTCTCAACTGGTACCATTCTCAACTGGCACGATTCTCATCTCGCACCTTTTTAGGCACATGCTATTTTAACGTCATCTCAACTGGTACCATTCTCAACCGGTACGATTCTCATCTCGCATCATTTTAGGCACATGCTATTTCATTCTCGTTTAACTGGTACCATTCTTAACTGGTACGATTCTCAACTGGTACGATTCTCAACTCGCACCATTCTAGGCCATACATGCTTAAACATGGGTGTTGCGAGTTGAGAATCGTACCAGTCGAGACGTAGCCCATGTATATATGTGCAATATAACCTGAAAATGACCCGGCCTGGGAGAGTACAGTTGATACCTTCCCCCTGGGAGGTAAGGTGGTGATTTTGTAACCTGGCTATCAAGCAGCTAAGCAAACGGTAATCGTGTGACGCCCGTATTGGTTGCAGTGCGGAGGCACTCCCCGTGGCGGAGCACTGCAGTGGCGTGCGCTACGTGTCCGCGTGTAACTGCGGCAGGAAGCAAGGGTCGCGCGAGGATCCATTCCTTGTCCGGGCGGCCAACTTCGACTTCTACCACCAGATGGCAGAGGAGTGCAGCTGCGGCCAGCTCGAGGTCATCGGCTTTCCCGTCTTCCAGCCGAGCACGCAGGACTACAAGTGAGTTGCGCAAATTGTCGCCGGGTTGGGGAAACGTCGAATGATGTCGTGTGCAGTGAAACCTCGATACATCGGTTTTCAAGGAACCTGAACCCTTACCGCGACAGCCACTCAGAATAACGTCCCAGGTCTAGCTAGCTCGAAGAGACTAAGGACATTGATTGGATAATATTCTCTAGGAGAGCTAAATACAATGACAATATGAGACAATAACAAAGTTACGGTCTCTTAGAATGAAAAAATGTGACCCATTTGTAGCCCACCTCAAGAGTAGTGCTAGGATTTTGTGCTAACAACAATGGGAAATACACAAATACTGGACATGTTGCTATTGAATTTGGCTCTACTGGTGAATAGGAAACCAATCCAAATCCTCAGTCTCTGAAGTTAGCCAGGTCTAGGATGTTATTTCAAGTGGCAGTCGCGGTAAGGCTCCTGGAGAACTAAACAAGCCTTCTAGGAAGATGATACATCTAGGAACTTTCAACGTTGGTTATATGGGAGTGAGGCGGGACATAATGAATGATGGAAACTAAAAAGCGATGGATCCGGAAATGATGCGTGGAGGTTCCACTTTACAAGGAAAAGCCCGTTATTAAATATATGCCTATCAGTGTAATATCTACGCATCGTTCTCGGATCCATTGTTTTCCTGCTTCCATCATTCATTTTGTCCCACCCTACTCCCATGAACCTGGTCTGTTACAAAACGATAGACAGAAGTTTCATTGTGTTCAGTAAACCCTTCAGATGCCTTCCGTAGCTCACGCGAAGGCACTGTTTTAGAAACCGAAGTCAGGTTAGGCGTGGGATCGAATCCTGCTTGAAGCATGGACTTTTGTAAACGTCCTCATCACTTAGCATTACTTTGTGGATTCATTCATCCTGCTCATTCGTACCCCCAAATAGTCCAGCTGTCAGTGGGATCATTCAAGCAAACACTCCCCATCATAAATTCACGTTTGTTCAAACTCAGATGATTCAATTGTGTTGTAACTTGAACAACATTCCCTTAGAGCTTTGACCCATAAGATAAATGTTGAATATTTCCATAATGCAAATGTTCATAATTCAAAAAGGTTTTTGTTTCGATGAAAGAGGCTTTGCTGTAAATTCTGTTCCAACGAGCAATAGAGACAAGCAGCTTACCTTGAAAGTCGACATGGAAGTTCCGTCGAAATGACCCGCATATGTTGACAAAACTAGGGTTGGGAAAAGATATTGATTTAATTGTCGATAATTTTTTTTTTAATTGCTGTCAGCTTATCTATAGTATCAAAATTATCGTGTCATGATATGTTTGAATTCATGTCTTCAAATCGTTCATCTGGCATCATTGTAGATGGATAAAAGAACAAGCTCTCCATGAATCCACTGATCTCTCGAGGTAAGCTGCTGCTCGGTACGTCCATTACAACACAATTCATATGAATTCAGGAAATAATTATATAATTTATTTGTTGAATAAAACTGGTACTGAATGTACTTGAGAGTTTACTTCCCCAAAAAACAGTGTTTAGCATGATGACCCACTTACATGGCATGTAAATTATATAACAATTAACAAGTTACCTGTACATATTGAAAATCTGACCAGAATGAAATTTAAGCTAGCTTCAAAAGAGTTTGTAGTAATAAACTGTTTCTACTCTATATCTATCTATAATTTCTAGAATACAAATATTTGTGATATACTGATATGTTTCACAGCTTTTCACTGTATTTAAATGATTATATCCAGCTTCAATACTTCTGTCTATATTTTCATTGGATTCTTATTGCATATTTGTATGCGCTTTGACGATTGCTGATAATTCTTCAACATGTGTCACGTGAATTCTAATGGCAATACAAAATGTACTTACTTATCCAAGTGACGCTACTGAAACATAGCATAGCTATGCGAAATACTGTCGCATAACTTTAAATGTCCTCCCGAGCGCTCCCGCTCCGAGAACCATCACCTGTCTGCTACAATGTCGTTGTTTCCAGGGCGGCCCAGCTGTTCCGCGGCGACGCGAGAGAGCGTGCCGGGTCAGCGTCGTCCGAGCCTCGCGACCCCCCTCTCGGCACTCCCCTCGGCCACACGCAGTTGTTCAGCCTAGGTCAGTCGCCGTCCGCCATGACGGTAGAGAAGCAGCTGACGTCGCCACCGGGCTCGCAGGAACAATCGCAGAGTAGGACGAGCCTGACGCTAGCTTGACGCGACGCTTTTCAACTAACGCGCGTGGACCGTAGATACATCCTAGATATGTACTGGTATCCATGAAAGAAGAACGTTCTCTATCAGATTAACACAGTGTATTTCTACTAGAGTTGCCATTCGATATGAAAACTCATATCGATTATCGTTTACTTAACATCGATTATTAATCGTATTATATCGATATTTTTCTCCTAATCGATAATCGTATCGAATGTCAAAATATCGTATCGCATCGGAATAATTGTGTTGAAAATTGTGGCTAAACAGCTGTGTTGATTGATTCATTGCCAAGTGGTTGCCGTGGGACTACGTGCGGGACTTTGGTCCTAGCAGGGAGGGGTAGAAAGATAATGGGATAGAGGAAGAGGCAGATTTATGAGCTGTAATAAAAGTACACGTAACAATATACATCTGGAATTCATCCATATTGTCCGGAATATGAGCCGAGGGTTTTTCTCGAAATTTCAAGCCAAGAAGTCAACCTCGGCTTAAATGCGAATCTCGGCCTATAATCTGTCAAAAATACGTTTTTTCTCATTTTAATTGGGCGTACTTCACCCGTACACTCATAACAAGGGAATCAACCTGAAACCGCGAGATATTCCACTGAAAACACGTTGAATAAATGTTTTATCATGAAGAAGCATGATTTTCCCAATTTCCATCATTTTCATTTGACGCGCAGTAATGAACATAACAAGCACGTTGAGCTGTTGGCTGCATGGTGTGTGTTATCTACTGTGTGTGGTCTAGCGTCGTCTGACCTTGAGGACCACTCGTTGACTACAACGTAGTGTGAAAAACGTCTCCGACTCGAGACGGCCGAGCGCCAATTGACCGCGCTGTAGTCTATATTCTCGTCATATATGCGCATACCAACTCTGACGTAATAGCAAACAGCGTTTCTCATTGGCTTTCGAGTGCCCAATAGAAATCAAGAACTTTCGCGCCATATGCACTGATTGGAGCAATTACGTAAAGAGAAAAAAATTAGTTTGAAAAGGAAAAAATGTTCATTTCGATAATTGAAAATAATCATATTGATATCGTATCGCCGAAATTCAATCGATTATCGTATCGTTTGAAAAAATATTGATTTATCGATTATTGTTGGCAACCCTAATTTCTACCCATTGTTTTCCAAGGGACCGGGAAAAATAAACTGTCCGTGCAGGAAAACGATCCGTCACGGAAAATTTAATACTGGTTATAGGCCTATATGGGAGTGGGGTTAGACCAAATGGATAGAATAAAATATATATATTTTTTTAATAACATCGAAACTTGATACGAAATCATTAGGGGTGTGCGAATCCATGTTATTTGAATCAAATCCGAATCCACTTTCAAATTTGGATTCGGTCCAACATGAAAGATTCGAAAATTTCTAATCTTGGCGCCAAAAGCGTGGCAACATTGCATTGTCAACTTTCTAGATCTTGTGAGCAAGTGCGATGCGCACTAGCCTACAAGTGGGTGGTGTCGTCATATATGGCCGGCTTCGATTGGCGCTCGGCCGTCTCGAGTCGGACGAACGAAAGTCTCGTCAAAGATCTTAGTATCTAGCTTCGTTAACGAAGTTAGATACTAAGATCTTTGGTCTCGTCCTTGTCAAGGTTAGACCACACACGTCACGACCACGCAGTAGTTGGATGACAGATGTCATGCAGCAAACAGCTACGATGTTGATAACTGCGCGTTGAATAAAAATGATGGAAATTGAAAAAATGATGCTTCTTCATGATAAAATATTTATTAAACGTGTTTCCAGTGGAATACCTCGCAGTTTTTAGTCATTAGGGGAATGCTGAGATGGGATTTTCACTTCCTGGATCAAGTGTAACTTGATAAGCAGTGTCGTTTGTCTCATTATCACGCTTCACAATGCATGTTAAAAAGATTCGGGTTCGGATTCGGTATTTTTTATGAAGATTCGGTTCGGATTCGGTTCGAGATAAAAAACATGGATTTGCACACCCCTAAAAATCATTGTTCCTCAATTAAGGCAATTGATGACAGATAGGATCGTCTGAACGGGGCACCACAAGAGCGATCTTACATAACTATAATATAGGAAAATAGAGTAAATATAGATATAGAATATTAATATAGCATAAAATATAGAAGCAATACTATAGAATAAGAAGGAAGAGAGAAAAGATGGATGCAGGAACCATGCCTAGAGGTTTCACCGTAATTGTAAAATTTCGAGTAATTACGTAATCTCCCTGCAGCTTCAAGGGTTTAACAATTTTGAAAGCTGTATTCCCATTTCTTATCGTAAACCTAATGGAGAATTATATTAAACTGTACGTCAAAAAAAGAAATCTATACAAAAATAACGGTGATATTTGCGTTTGTTATATTGTTTAACGAACTTCTTCTATCGTGGGTACGAGTATATATTCACCGAGAGATGAGTCTTCGTGTGAACCCGGCAGCCGTGATTAACATAGCGAGTAATACGACGTCACAACATCAGCTGTCACCTGGTGCTTCACGATCTGGTGTTCACAAGCGTCATTGACAGTTGTGTTCGCTAAACCAAAGATTAATTAATCAAAAGCTTCAGCTGCGTTTGTATCAGGTGACATGCCTCAGTTGCCGTGACTACAAGCATCTCTCGGTGTATCTATGGGTACACTACCAAGACAGTTCACGCTCACGGCAGAGCAAGATTTAATACCCCTCCAATCTCCTCGCCCATGTCTGCAGTTAGTGGTACTTTACGCAAGCTACGAAGCAGCTGGATTATGACTTGTGATTGGCTATCGCTAGAGTTTGTAGGAATAAAGCATTTAGTTTTAATTACTCAGAAAAAAGGAGCTGTAAACTCAAGATCAATGACTGTCAGATTTTCAATGAAAATTCCACATTCTTCCAGACTTCTCAGTCTGAGGCAGGAAGCTGGTTGAAAACCACTTGCGATTTTATTATAGGTATTCAAAGAAAGAGATAAGGGTAACAATTCTTTTCAATTTGACCTCTGATTTCTCCAGTTGATTTTATATTTGAATACAATTTTCAAAAATAATATTTTATACAATAGTGGGACAGCTCAATATCTTCAAAACCATGCATATTTTCAGGAAATAGCTGGATGTAGCTGAAACTCTGGAAAGACATTCACAGTGAAAAATAGTGATATAGAATATAACGTTGAATGAATCAAAATACCATGAAACAAAGGATATGAAAAATGTATATCCTCTGAGATATATTCGATTTTATGGTCTTATTTCATCGGTTTCGTTTTCACAACTCTAGCTATTGCACTTTTTCTAGCAAGTGGAAAGTCACTCATTGCAGATATTCAAGCGAGGGGATTGAACAAGTGTACAGGAAATTGAATCTCATTTTGACATTACCGTGAATTGACTTATTAGTATCTGAGGTCTACGGTTACGCTCTGCTTGGGCTGGTTTTGTTGGTTGGGGATTTCCTGGTTTTGGTAACTGCCTTCACAATCCCCCCCCCCCCCCACCCTCCTCCTCCTCCTCGTTCAGATCCTTGTGGCAGGGCCTACAGTGAGATTCTCTGTAATATTGTCAATTAGGATCGAGTAATTTTTGTCAGCAACCAAGTTTTTTATCAATATTTTCGATCACGATTCCGATCGACAAATCTTCTAGACTTGACAAGACCCTCCCTGACGTTGATTATTGTCAACAAACTGCCACATTCAAACGAAAATGGCGGTGTTATTTTTATTTTCAACTATTCCAAACCAAGAAGAACCACGATTTCACCGTTCTTAAACCAAGTTTTTGTACGGCAAATAGAATAATTCAATACCAATTTCATGTTTCAAATACCATATTTCTATGACTACACCCATTTCAAATGCTCTTTTTCAATCCATATCATTGTATTTCGTTTTGAATCATCAATGTTGCAGCTAAAATTTAAGATTATGTTTTTATTGTTCTTGCATTGGCGTAGTATACAACCTGCCATGTCTTGCTGGCATACTGTGCAATACTTCAAAGCGTTAAGGAAAAAAGGTCTATTTACCAAGAATGGACATCATGCAACGTTTATAGTAACGATTAGGGGTGTGCAAGCACCAAATATTGGAGTTTGAATTCAAATTTAGCTGAACTCGATAATTATGAGTCGATTTTTTTAAAAAATCGAATTTTTCTGTAGGCCTACTTGTATTGTCCTGAAAATAAAACGTGATTAATGATTATTTTTTTTGAAATTTATGGTCCAGAGGTTGCTACTGACATGCAAGTCTTGGCCTGACAGTTTTTTTTCGAACTCGGAACTTGCGATTTTCTCTCAAACTTGAGCTCGACTCAAACTCGAATTCTCAAACTCGCACACCCCTATTGATGACGTATACCGGTAAATCCTATATCAGTAGATTCAAAACTTATCGAAATACGCGAACGATCGAGATTGTTAGCTCGTAGAGAATGGACTCTAGATAGTTGCTGATCGTTCGTAGTTTCGATCGGGATGGCTATCGATGAAAATAGATAATTGCTATGCTGATTGGCTCAAGTCTGAACCTGTGTCAACTCCTCCTTCCCCTCGCCTCTCCTTCCACCTTGCAACATGGTCACAGGTGCTGGCTCCTTGCTTGATGAGAGACTCTTTGCTACTCTGTTTCAAACACTTCATTATCATGTTTATTTGTTAATTATTCTGGTTATAATTTGTTGAGTTATTTGTAGGCCTACTAACCTAAACCTCTGATTTTATAAGTAAAAACATAGCTTGACAGACTAGCATGTTGTGAATGGTTTGAGGTAACAATAGGTTTCTAATAGGTAGAGTTGTCGTTTGAATGCAGATTTCAAACGACATCAAAACATTAATAGCAGATATCAATCGAAATGTATATGGAAATTTTTTATTTTCAATCGATATTGAATAAAATCAGAAATATTAAATCGAAAATATTGATCAAGAAAAAGTGCGAGGTCGAAAGTCATGATTTTCGATCAAGTATAACATTTGCCACCCATTTTACAGTACCGGTAATATAGAAAATTATATTTGACTTCTGAGATGGTCAGTTTCTCTTTTCAAAGGAGAAAGTCAAGTCATTGACAATCTGGTAGTAGAAATTCCGTTGACAATCAGATTGAGAGTTCATCAGTTCCGACCTCAACTCTTGCTTCTCCTGACTCTCAGAACTTGAACAGAAACATTCAAATTCTTTATTATCGAAAAAATGCAATTTTTGAAAATTATGATTTCAATGAAACCTCTACGCATCGTTTCCGCATCCATCATTTTCCTGCTTCTATCATTCATTTTTTTTTCTTAATAACAAATACAACCTAATAACAAAGCAAATACAAGTTTTGTATCAAAACTTGATACAAAATCATTGTTCCCTAAGTAAGGAAATGAATGAAAGATAGGATCATTCACCCTGTTCCACTCTATTCCCATGCCATAACCAATGAAGAATTTTTTCCGATGTATCGTTTTCCTGCATGGAAACGATTAATTTCACCTGGTCGCTTGAAAAACGATGGATAGAGGTTTCTATGGATAGAATTACGATGGATGGAGGTTTCTATGGATAGAAACGATGGATAGATCGAGTCGTACAAGTTGCTGCGCTAGACTCTAGCGTTGAGTCGTCGTCTCATGTCATTTCAGCTGTTTTCGTGTCCGGCCAATCAGCGGGCAGCGATATGGTCCAGGAGGAGGCTGCCAGCCATCTGAGTCTAAATCCCCAGGCGCGAGAATACAGCCTCCCAGAGGGTCACGAGATCATCATCCAGGTGTCAGACCCGGAGACAGAGACCAGTAAAGGTAAGCCGGAGACCCCGAGACAGAGACCAGGAAAGGTAGGCCAGAGACCCGGAGACAGAGACCAGTAAAGGTAAGCCGAAGACCCCGAGACAGAGACCAGGAAAGGTAGGCCGAAGGGGGACGTTGAAGTGCCTGTACCGGAATAAAGTCGACTCGGTCGTGTGACATGGTCTTCGAGGTTCTTATGAATGGATGGTTGTAGAATGTGGCCAGGGTTCAGGTAAGGTTGTGGTAACGTTTTTGCTCGGTTTTTCTCTCAACGGTGGACTCGAGATGAGATGAGTAGGTCGGTTGGTCAGGATTTTGGTCAGGGGTATAACACGGTAAAACAATGTTGAAATGATGTGAGTTATATTAATAAAGAAAAAAAGATAACAATACATATAAATTATATGAATTGGGTGGAAGGGAAAGAAAGAACAGCAGCTTACCAAGATTTATGACTAGAGAAAGGTCTACTCATAGTGGAGAGCCTGTTATAGTGATAGAACACATAGAGATGAAAGTTACACGAGGTTTCGACGTTTCGGCTATTGCCTTGGTCACAGTAGAGTAGAGAGTGATGAACTGATGAAGGCTGCTTGTTTGGGTGGGTGGGTGTAAATGGGGGGAGGGGGGAAAAGTGGGAAAAACAGTAAATATAAAATGAAGTGGGTTGGGGGCTCATATAGGTTGGATGTGTGGGAGGGGGCTAAAAGAAGCTGTGTATTGTGGTTACACAATTGGGTAACTACAATGCACAGCTTCTTTTAGCCCCCTCCCACACATCCAACCTATATGGACCCCCCCCCCCCTCACTTCATTTTATATCTACTGTTTTTCCCCCTTTCTCTCCCCTCCCTCTATTTTCACCCACCCACCTGAACAAGCAGCCTTCATCATTTCATCACACTCTACTCTACTGTGACCAAGGCAATAGCCGAAAACCGGCACAGTAGCTGAGTGGTTAGCTCACTTGCTTCGTGATCCGGGAGGTGAAGGGACATATCGGACCCGGTTCGATCCCCGTCACCGTCCATCTTTACAGGGGTTTTTCGTGGTTTTCCTCTGTAGTCTAGGCTAATGCCGGGATGGTTCCTACAATATAGGCCACGACCGCTTCCTTCCCACTATCCTTCCCACTACCCATAAAAACCTTCATCTCATCATCCCATCATCTCATTAATCATTCATCCGACGCCAATAGATCTTAGTAATCATTACAGTGCGTCGTTAAAACCCAATAAAAAAAAAAAAAACAATAGCCGAAACGTGATTATTTGATAATTTGATTACGTGATAATTAGTGATAGGAAGTAGAATTACATTTTTAGAAATATGAAAAATGGTGGCAAGGTGAAGTATTGAATAAGGCATGATTACATCGGCCATTCTGGAACTGAATCGGCCTCGATTTACACTAAGAGAAAATGAAAAACGATTAATAGTAAGAAGTTTTTCAACACATACAGGCCTAACACGAACTAATACTGAATAAATGAAGCTAAATGAGCAGGTCGCCTCCTCCTTCTCTGTGGCCTAGCTGGCAAAACCACAGGCTGTTTTTCAACATCAGGAACATCGGATCGCTTGTCGTCCATCATCTCTGCGGGACGATTGGAAGTCGGCACAGCTGTGTGGAGGTAGTGCTGGTCAACTGGTGTCTCGGTGTCAACTTCATCGTCTGGCGACTCGTCGATGTTGTCACGACCCCGCCAAAGTTTCAGTTGTGAAACAAGGGCGGTTGTGGCATAAAATCTTCGGTCATCGTTATCAATTTGGGTGACTCGGTATGTGTCACTTGGCAACACATCGGAAATGACCAGGGGCCGCGATACTTTGCTTGGGCCTTCGTTGGTTTGCCGGTATGGATAGGAGCTCGACGCATCACCACAATGTCTCCTTTCTCGTATTGTACCCCAGCGTAACGAGACTTGTCGAAGTGGTTCTTCGACTTTTCTTGCTTCCTAATGATAGATTGTCTGGCCTGTTCTCAGAGAATCGTAGGATCATTCCATACTGGGTTGTTGGCATGAATTGTGACTTCATGAAAAACACCATCGTGAAATCGGGGTACATACCCATGGAGAAGTTCAAAGGGTGTTTTGTGGGTTAATTTGTTCACTGACGAGTTCAAATCTCTCTGCACCTTTGGCATAGTCTTGTCCCAGTCTTGGTGTGCAGGGTCCTGAATAGCCATGGCGATGACAGGTAGCACGGTGCTATTAACACGTTCGACCTGTCCATTTGCTCCTGGGTGTCGCGATGAGTTGACTGTATGATGAATCCCTTTATTCACACAGAAATCTGTGAATTCCTTCGACGTGAAGCATGTTCCACGGTCAGAAATGATTCTCTCTGGTAGTCCTCTTTTGTTGATGAAAGTATTTTCTTTTCTTTTTAATAATATCAAAACTTGATACAAAATCATTGTTCCCCAATTAAGGCTAAGGACGAAAAGTAGGATTGTTTGGACGGGGCACCACAAGGGCAATCTTACCACCCCATTTTAATTATTTAAAACCAAAAAAGTATCGATGCATTTCATATTCTCACCCACCCACCTGAACAAGCAGCCTTCATCATTTCATCACTCTCTACTCTACTGTGACCAAGG
This sequence comes from Brachyptera risi, assembly GCA_964007535.1. NCBI lineage: Eukaryota > Metazoa > Arthropoda > Insecta > Plecoptera > Taeniopterygidae > Brachyptera > Brachyptera risi. The sequence continues at coordinate 13,394,217 of OZ023329.1, forward strand.
CAATAGCCGAAAACCGGCACAGTAGCTGAGTGGTTAGCTCACTTGCTTCGTGATCCGGGAGGTGAAGGGACATATCGGACCCGGTTCGATCCCCGTCACCGTCCATCTTTACAGGGGTTTTTCGTGGTTTTCCTCTGTAGTCTAGGCTAATGCCGGGATGGTTCCTACAATATAGGCCACGACCGCTTCCTTCCCACTATCCTTCCCACTACCCATAAAAACCTTCATCTCATCATCCCATCATCTCATTAATCATTCATCCGACGCCAATAGATCTTAGTAATCATTACAGTGCGTCGTTAAAACCCAATAAAAAAAAAAAACAATAGCCGAAACGTGATTATTTGATAATTTGATTACGTGATAATTAGTGATAGGAAGTAGAATTACATTTTTAGAAATATGAAAAATGGTGGCAAGGTGAAGTATTGAAAAAGGCATGATTACATCGGCCATTCTAGAACTGAATCGGCCTCGATTTACACTAAGAGAAAATGAAAAACGATTAATAGTAAGAAGTTTTTCAACACATACAGGCCTAACACGAACTAATACTGAATAAATGAAGCTAAATGAGCAGGTCGCCTCCTCCTTCTCTGTGGCCTAGCTGGCAAAACCACAGGCTGTTTTTCAACATCAGGAACATCGGATCGCTTGTCGTCCATCATCTCTGCGGGACGATTGGAAGTCGGCACAGCTCTGAGGTAGTGCTGGTCAACTGGTGTCTCGGTGTCAACTTCATCGTCTGGCGACTCGTCGATGTTGTCACGACCCCGCCAAAGTTTCAGTTGTGAAACAAGGGCGGTTGTGGCATAAAATCTTCGGTCATCGTTATCAATTTGGGTGACTCGGTATGTGTCACTTGGCAACACATCGGAAATGACCAGGGGCCGCGATACTTTGCTTGGGCCTTCGTTGGTTTGCCGGTATGGATAGGAGCTCGACGCATCACCACAATGTCTCCTTTCTCGTATTGTACCCCAGCGTAACGAGACTTGTCGAAGTGGTTCTTCGACTTTTCTTGCTTCCTAATGATAGATTGTCTGGCCTGTTCTCAGAGAATCGTAGGATCATTCCATACTGGGTTGTTGGCATGAATTGTGACTTCATGAAAAACACCATCGTGAAATCGGGGTACATACCCATGGAGAAGTTCAAAGGGTGTTTTGTGGGTTAATTTGTTCACTGACGAGTTCAAATCTCTCTGCACCTTTGGCATAGTCTTGTCCCAGTCTTGGTGTGCAGGGTCCTGAATAGCCATGGCGATGACAGGTAGCACGGTGCTATTAACACGTTCGACCTGTCCATTTGCTCCTGGGTGTCGCGATGAGTTGACTGTATGATGAATCCCTTTATTCACACAGAAATCTGTGAATTCCTTCGACGTGAAGCATGTTCCACGGTCAGAAATGATTCTCTCTGGTAGTCCTCTTTTGTTGATGAAAGTATTTTCTTTTCTTTTTAATAATATCAAAACTTGATACAAAATCATTGTTCCCCAATTAAGGCTAAGGACGAAAAGTAGGATTGTTTGGACGGGGCACCACAAGGGCAATCTTACCACCCCATTTTAATTATTTAAAGCCAAAAAAGTATCGATGCATTTCATGAGATTGGATGAGGAAGTATTTTGGACAGGGTACAGGTGAACAAATTTTGTAAGGTTATCCACTAGTACGAGCAACTCGATGTTTCCTCGACTGCTGCGGGGAAATGGTCCAAGGTGATCAAGATGGACGACCTCGAATGGGCTTAGACCAGGGGGATTGGGGTGTAACAGACCTGGCTACACTCCACGAGGCACTTTATGCATGAGACACTCAAAACAGCAAGCTATGTAGTGTTTTACGTAACGCTGCATTCCTGGAAACCAGTAATTTTCCTTGTTTCTAGCAACCGTATGGTCGAGGGAAAAATGCCCGGATTGGTCATGAAACTTCACCACCATGCTCTTATGCATACTTTTGGGGACCATGTATAAGTTTAGATCCTCCTCTCGATAGAATAGCAATCCATTTCTTAACGTTAGGTGTTGGGTTTTGTTGATGTCTTCCTTGCTGCATTCGTGTTCTGGTTTTTCTAGCGTCTTGATCAGCTGATGCAATTCGGAGTGTCCAAGCTGGAACATTAAGACTTGATCGGCAATAGTTAATGTGACAAGCACCTCCAGACGGTCAGCAATAACCTCGTCCATCGTTTCGGATGGCTCCTCGACTGGAGCGCGGCTGAGTGCGTCGACGTGTTTTGCTGGCACGGTGACGAACGTCAAAATCGAATTCTTGGACAATGTCATATGCTCTGGCTATGATTGGGTTGAGGATTTTTTGTTCATTCAGATAGATGAGTGCCTGGCAATCCGTTACGACGGTAAAATGAATACCCAGTAGAAATGAATGAAGCCTCTGAATGGTCCAGACAATAGCCATCAGTTCAAGGCGACTGGAGTTATATTGCTTCTCAGCTTGGTTTGTACGTTTGCTTACACAGTAAACAAGGCTAAGTTGACCATTTTCGTCTTCTTGGAGAAGCATCCCTGCTAGTCCTTGGCTGCTCGCGTCGGTATGGACTTCGGTTTTAGCCTGGGGGTTGAAGAGTGCAAGAATTGGTTGTGTTGTCAGTTTGGTTTTCAGGTCGTCAAAAGACTTCTGTTGCTCGTCGCTCCACAGAAACCGTTCGGTGGACTTTGTGAGACGAGTCAAAGGTTCTGCTCGGCTTGCGTAATGCCTGGTAAACCGCCGGAAGAATCCAGTGAGTCCCATGAATCTCCGGATTTCATGGACATTTTGTGGTTCCAGGAACGATCGTATTGCATCGGTCTTTCGAAGGTCAGGTCGGACTATACCTTCGGAAATAATAAAACCCAAGTACTCAATTTTGGATTTCCCAAATTCACATTTCGATAGTTTGAGAGTGAGGTTGGCTGAAGATAATGCTTCGAATACTGCACGGAGTCTGGTAAGCATCTCATCCCAGTTCCTTGCAGGGATCAGCAAGTCGTTCAGGTAGCACATGGCGAAGGATGCGTGGGGCGTAGTGTTGCGTAAGGGTCCTAGTGCCTGGTTGATACAACTCTGGAATTCGGCTGGGCCATTTGTTAGTCCAAAGATCATGCGTTCAAACTTCCCTATCTCGTCCGGTGTGACGAATGCTGTCTTTTCCTTTGCCTCGTTGGTCAGTGGAATTTGCAAGTAGCCGTGTGCTAAATCTAAAACAGTAAACAATCTAGAACCAGATAAATTTTCAAGTTGATCATCAATGTTAAGTAAGGGGAAGTGATCTCGCACAGTTTGACTGTTTAATTTACGAAAGTCAACAACTAATCTCTCCTCTCCTGTCTTCTTTTTCACCAAAAGGACCGGGCTTGCGTATGGCGATCGGGTCTCTGTCACGATACTGTGGTCCTTCCACTCTCGTACTATCTGGCTTATTTTCTGGCGTTTGATTGCATTAGTTTTGTATGGGCGGCACAATACGGGTTTGCTGCCTTCTACTTCCTTGATGTCCATTTGTACAATATTGGTGCACCCCAGTTCCAACATGTATAAGGCAAAACATTTACGATGATCATTAATTAGTTGAATGAGTGAGCTCGTTTCATCCTTGGTGATGGTGTCACCGACATGAACCTCCTCTTCTTTGATAGGGCGCCACTCGGGGGTTTTGTGGCACAGAGTAACTGGGTCACCTCAAGCCATACATTCACCTACCTTCAACTTTCGATCGGTGGGTGAATTATTGATAATGGGAAGAATGGACCTCTCATCGTGCAGTTGGAACAGTTGCCCTTTACTGGCTTGTCCTAACACAAGTAAATCTGTTTCTTTGGATCCAGAATGAACCTCCACAAGGTTAACGGAATGTCTTGGTATCGCGGTGTCACTTACCACGCGAAGTCCCACTTTTTGACCTACTTCTTCCCGTTGTAATGTAGTCAATTGGTTGATAAGTTCAGATGATGTGTGAGTGATGATCAATCGATCGTTCACTTTTGCGAAGACGATGCTCGGAAGTTCAGTCCACGTCCTGCCAATTATCATCTCTACTGCCTGAGTGATGTCGGGAACGATAAGTATGCAAATGTTGTCAGCTACGATGGAATCTACTTCCACCGTCGCAATTACCTTTCCAATAGCCTTGGTATTCTTGCTGCCAAACCCTGTCAGTACACAATCGGAAGTCATTGGAGTAAGGCCGCACTTGATGGCTGCACTGGCCTGCATGATGCAACTCGAACTGCCAGGATCAATAAGAGCTCTGAGCTGAACATTGTTGACACTTACGGTACGGAGGTACTTGCCGGGGCTCGCACCTTCATTTCCAGACACCAACGCAACAGAACTGGTAGTTTCTGGAGGTTAGGCAGTACAGTGACGCTGGGTGTGTCCCTCCGTTTTACATCGAACACAGTAACAAGGTCGTCTTGGTTCTGGGCAGTCTCGCGATAAGTGTCCGTGATGGTAACAGTTGTAGCATTGGGCCTCGCCAGTACTACCGGTACTCTCGGATTGATTGTTGGACAATTTTGGATTTGATGTACATGGTACAAATTTGGGTGCCTTGGATTTGTATCAGTGGGCTGTTTCGACTGGTAGTGAGTACTTTTCGGTTTTGTTCCCGAAGACAAGACGGTTGACTTGTCTGTAGTTGTCGGTGGTGCCTTCGTTACTTCTTTCCTCTTCGCAGCACGGCTGACTCGTTCTCTGTCAATTTCTTCGAGGTCGGTTATGTCGCGAAGCATCTCTTCCTCGGTCGTGTGAAGTCGAAAAAAATAATAATAATGTTTATTTAGCAATTTTTGCTATATTTTATACATTAGATACATAAAAAACATACAAAACATGAAAATACAATTTAAAATACAACAATGATGATAATATAAGAAGAATGACATATATGACATAGACATATCTGATGAAATAATGAATACATATTTCAATTCATATTGTCCCAAAAACGCACATTTCCACTCGAATCTGGAACCAATTTTCCTTCCTTTATAAATTTAGAACACGCATTCCTGAAATTTCCAGATGTTGATAGTTTGGTGATTGTTTCAGGAATGCGATTGTATATTCTTAGGCCTTTAGAAAAAGCCGAGTTGTCGATAAATGATGATGATGCCTTCTCAATATATATTTCATCATAATTTCTTGTACCATGAGTGTGTGTCTCTTTACACAATTTCAATTACACAATTTTGTTGTCAAATAATCGGGTACTAGACCATGATAAATTTTATATATAAAAATGAGAGCATTAAGGGTGATCCTCTGTTTCACAGTAAGCCAGCATAATTCTTTACACATTTTCTCTATTGACCCTCAATATACTTCGCATTGCTTTATTTTGTTGTTTTTGCATTGAATCGATGGCATTTTTAGTACACAGAAATAGAATACTACTGCAATAATCGATATGAGGAGCTATAATTGAATGATATAATGAAATTTTTGTTTCAATAGGTAATGATCCATTCATTCTTCTAAATAATCCCACCCGCTTTGCTAATGTTTTGAAATTATGGATTGTGCATGTTGCTTAAAATCGAGATTTTGATCAATTATAATGCCTAAATATTTGATTTCAGATACAATTTCAATTTTACTCCCTTCAATCATGATATTTAAGTTTTGTATCTCGTTTTTGAATTTATTTCTACAATTTTTCGGGCAGAAAACCATAGCTTTAGTCTTGGGGACATTAATTTTCATCCTGTTTATTTTCAACCATTGCTCCAATGATTTTATATCTTCATCTAACATTTTATGCACCTCCTTATAATTATATCCACAACAAGATATAACTGCGTCATCGGCATACAAATTTAGTTTACAATTTTTGAGAGCATTTCTCATATCATTAATATATAGTATGAATAATAATGGTCCCAGAACAGATCCTTGCAGAACCCCTTTATTATTATCAATATAACAAGACGAAGCCTTGTTATATTTAACTTTCTGAGTTCTATCTCTCAAATATGATTCCAACCAACTCAAAACGTTGCCTCGAATGCCATACTTAAATAATTTACTTATAAGAATTTCTCTATCAATTGTTTCAAATGCTCTTTTAAGATCAACGAATAGTGCTATAGTTATGCATTTATTATCTATATCTGTTTTCCATTCATCCAGAACCAATTGTATACTTGTTTCACAGCCATGCTTATCTCGGAAACCAGATTGTCTTTCATACAGAATGTTATTTGAGCATACTAGTCGAACGCGAAATATGCGTTGTAAGATGAGCGAGATATCTCAATAAGGTATAAAAGTCCTTAAAGTAGTTCTACCCTTGCTACTTTATCGACTCTGGTATTCTACACACCTTGATATCTGAATAAGCTATTAAAGTCGTTAAAGTAGTTCTACTCTTGCCACTTCATTGACTCTGGTGTTCTACACACCTTGACGCATATAAAAAATACTTCATTGTTGGTCAACTCTTGAATCTAGAAAGCAGTGAATTTCGACAACTTAATTCTGTCACAATTTTTATGATATATTTTATGAATATTATCAGTCATTTTATTTTTTTTCTTCAAAACGACTGATCAGAATTGCTTAAAAAATCGTAATAATGTGTAAAATCCATGTATACACATTTAGAGAGAATTTCATTCCATTTGGAGAGATTTTATTTTTCAACATTTTCTGCCCAGCCAAGTCTTATGGGGTTTTTAGAAACTTTGAGACGATGATTCTCAAAATCGGTCCGACCGATTCATCCCAAAAACTATACAGTTCTAAGTTGGATGAGTTTGCGTGTACAAAAAAAGTTTCATGTTGATCAGTCAACCCTTGCGACCTGTGGAGTGCTTACAAACAAACAAAAAAACACAGACAAAGCCCTATAAGAGTGGGATGGAGACTTCGCTACGCTCATCAATAAATTCATCAATCTGCTCCTTAACAATATATTCCAAAACTTTTTCGAAAATACATAGGACATTGATTGGACGATAATTTTCTCCATCCTGACTATCTGTTGTTTTTGGTATAGGTGTTAGAATGGATTTTTTCAAATATGCAGGTATTCATCCTGGACTCAAAGAAAGATTTATAAAGTTACAGAGAATCTTATGAACGGATGGTATTGCTAATTTTAGAATCTTGTCGTTAATTCCAAGCTCACAATATGATGTTGGTTTTAATTTGAAAATTGCTTTCACCTCATCTTCACTATTCACTTTCCTGAACATTTGTAATGATTCATATTGTTGTGAATTTTTTATATATGTTAACGACAAAGTTTTCTATTCGTTGATTTTGATTATGCTCTCTGCGATTGAATCAATACTCTCAATAAAATAACTGTTGAATTTATAAGCAATAATTTCATCACCAACTATTCGAATATTATTAAAATAAATTCCAATTTTGGGTTGTGATTTCTTTCCTTTATATAATGGTTTCAAGACAGACCATAAAGCCTTCGGCTGATCCTTGAATTCTGATATTTTTTCACAAATATACAAGCGTTTCTTATTTCTAATTAGCGACACTACCTTATTTCTCATATTAGTGTAGTTCGTTCTGTTCTCGAGTGTTCCATCTGTCTTGAATATTCTATATAATTCATTTCTTTCGATTTGGTTCATTTTTATCTCTTTATCATACCATTTATTGGAACAATAAATATTTTTCAAAATTATTTTTTTCTCACAAGAAAAATTACCAACTGTCTCTCCTAGATTACTATTGATTTCAACTATCATTGTTTCAAGATCTTCATTGATCATATTAGACTGCCAATTTTTTGCAATTTTGCAAGGGAGTTACTCAAATTGCGAGAAAGCAAACCTATGACTACTTGCTTTTTCATATCTTCGAACGACAGTTTCAGGTTCTTGCATAACCTAACCTTTTGGTGAAAGTACATAAGTTCACTTTCTCCATGCTGCTGCTATCTGTCGTGCATCTGCTTCCACTTCTCAGGGAGACTAAGTTTTCCTACAAATGCAGTCTTAAACATTTCTTCAAACAAATCCCATGTGTTGATTGCCTCGTAACGGTTGAGGAACCACTGGTGGGCTGCTCCGGTCAAGTGAGATCTAGCGGTTTCTAGTTTCACTTGGTCGGACCAGTTTTAGAGGGAACTCGTAGCCTTCAGGGATCTTAGCCACTCACCAGCATTAACATGATTCTAGCCATTGAAGTCTGCGATGCTCTTCGACAAGTCTGGTAATAGAGTATACATGTTGGCCATCATGGTGGCAAACATTTGGTCTCTCTAACGATTTTCTTCTCTCATCACTTGGATGACATCGTGTATGCTCGAACTCGACACAGCTGATTCGCCCAAACTGTTCGGGCTCTCCACATTAGTCCTAATTACGGTAGCCGGCCTTCGTGTGCGACTGCGATGGTTGCCCTAGAGTAGATCTACCATTATTTCTTGAGGTAGACATGGTAGGTGTGGAGAAATAATTGAATCGCCTAAGTATAAAATAAGGTAGGCTAGGCCTACTACTCGGGAACTAAACCAACTTGAATATATTGTGGATTCAACGAATGGCTATCACTTACGCGATAATAATGAAATAAATATAAAGTTACGAAAGTTTGTAGTTTTTGTTACAACACGTGTAACGGAAATGGTCTATGTATTCACTTCTTCCGGTTGATGATACGCACTCTTTTATCGACTTTAGATCAAGTTTCCGGTCGGTAACACGCGAACTTCCTTTATCGACTGTGGATACCTTTTTCCGGAATAGCCTCGAAACATGACCTCGAAGTTATCACACGTGTTCGAGAAAACTAGTTTTTGCCTTCTTTCTTATATAAGTAAAATACGAATTATAACGATTTATGCTGTAAATTATAGTTTATAACGCAACAGTGCAATAAGAACATAGCAAGTGTGTACTAGGCGCGCAGTACAAGCCTGGGGTAGGCCTAGGCCTAGTTTAACAATCATTACGCACGCGTTTGCTTCTTTTCGGGTTTCATTTTCTTGTTCCTCTGTAGTTAATCTTCTTGTTCATCCCACTTCTGATATGTTAACGTTTTTGCTCGGTTTTTCTCTCAACGGTGGACTCGAGATGAGATGAGTAGGTCGGTTGGTCAGGATTTTGGTCAGGGGTATAACACGGTAAAACAATGTTGAAATGATGTGAGTTATATTAACTAGTCAAACGCAAAATATGCATTGTAAGATGAGCGAGATATCTGAATAAGGTATAAAAGTCCTTGAAGTAGTTCTACCCTTGCTACTTTATCGACTCTGGTATTCTACACACCTTGATATCTGAACAAGCTATTAAAGTCGTTAAAGTAGTTCTACTCTTGCCACTTCATTGACTCTGGTATTCTACACACCTTGACGCATATAAAAAATACTTCATTGTTGGTCAACTCTTGAATCTAGAAAGCAGTGAATCTTGACAACTTAATTCTGTCACAATTTGTATGATGTATTTGAAGAATATTATCAGTCATTTTATTTTTTTTCTTCAAAACGACTGATCAGAATTGCTTAAAAAATCGTAATAATGTGTAAAATCCATGTATACACATTTAGAGAAAATTTCATCCCATTTGGAGAGATTTTTTTTTCAACATTTTCCGCCCAGCCAAATCTTATGGGGTTTTTAGAAACTTTGAGATGATGATTCTCAAAATCGGTCCGACCGATTCATCCCAAAAACTATACAGTTCTAAGTTGGATGAGTTTGCGTGTACAAAAAAAGTTTCATGTTGATCAGTCAACCCTTGCGACCTGTGGAGTGCTTACAAACAAACAAAAAAACACACAGACAAAGCCCTATAAGAGTGGGATGGAGACTTCGCTACGCTCATCAATAAAGAAAAAAAGATAACAATACATAAAAATTGTTACACAGTATTTAAGTGATGAAAAAAAGTTGAGCCTACTGATCGCCGGTTTTACGATCAGCAACGTTAAAATAAATACTGCCGGTCTTACAGTTTTTCTTCTCACGACACCCGTCTGAACTAGTTGAGATGCTTCATCGTTGTGGGGTGAGGAGAAGCCTTCCACCCCACACATCCTGTCTGCACGCGCCAAAAATTAGTGATAGGAAGTAGAATTACATTTTTGGAAATATGAAAAATGGTGGCAAGATGAAGTATTGAAAAAGGCATGATTACAGTTGACACCCAAACACATGTCACACAACCAAGTCGACTTTATTCCGGTAAACGCTCTTCAGGTGTCTTGACCAGAGACCCGGAGACTGGAACTAGTATCCTGAGTGGTTGATTTAAAGTAACCGTTTGAGGAAGAATAAACCGCACTGGAAGCACCACTAGGCACATATGCAATGGAACAACTTGCGTCAATTTTTTAATAACATTGTTTACAATAACAACTAAACTTGATACAAAATCATTCTTCCCCGATTAAGGCAAAGAAAGTTGGATGGTAGAATTGTTCGGACGGGGCACCACAAGGGCGATCTTACCACCCTAAAGAATGATCATTAATGAACAATGATTCAACTTATTTAATAGATAATAAATCTGGAGATTATAATTTAAAATTACTGTCAATTAAAACATTTGTATTGCAGAGCAATAATCTTCAATCTGTAATCTTATACAGCATAATATTCTTAGCTATGTCAAGCCTTCTATACTAATTCAAGTATCACCAATAATAATCTACAGTTTGTTGTTTTATTGCAATATCATTTCATCGACTTATACTATATATTTTTCATCTCGTGTAGGCCTATTTTTCAAAGAAAAAAATTTGTGTTTGACAAGAATTCTGTGTCTGATAATAACCTTTCGTTCAGAGGAGGACATTTATTTTCACCAATGGAGATATATAAAAAATATTATCTTAACGTTCTTGAATTTGTTTTTATTCTTCTTCTTTGTTCTTGACTTCATTATAATTGGTAATTTCTGTTTCTATCCGTTCCAATATAAATTGATTTCGCTCCTGTTCCGCTCGCTGCAGACAAGTCACTGATCCGCCAGCCGTCGACCACGGAGTACCTGCCAGGGATGCTCCACGAGGAGGGCCCGTCTGGTCTTCTGCCGCAGTTCCCCTCGTGGTCGCTAGTGTGCCTGGGCCCGTCCAGCCTGTACTCGCACAACCTAGGCCTGCAGGACCCTCAACACGCCGGGCTGCTGGGGGGGTCGGCCTACCTGCTGCCCTGGGACGTCACAGTCAGGCTCAGGGAGAACAGGTAGCTACCAACCAACACACAGCCTACAGATATTATTGGAAAGTAGGACTTGATTCAAAGAATATTATTTTGTAATGGACGATATGAGATGAATGATTGATGATGATACGGGTTAAGAGAAACTAGTGATGTGAGAATGATGAGATGGCTACAGGTTGGAGGAAATACTTAGATAGAGCACAAAAAACACATCTGTCAATGCAAGTACTGAGAGATAGGTTCCACAAGAATCAACAAACTCAGGTTTCCCACTACCTTTTCCACAGACTCTGAAGGGAATAACCAACAGGTGAAAATCACACAAACATTATTTTAATAATAAACTAAAACTCACGACATGTTTTGATCTTGTTAGATCTCATCAGGTCAGTATATTAGGTACTGTATTCTTAATACTTCTTCCTCTCAAAGAAACACCTGCAAACTACCCCCTGTGCTGGCCTGCCTGGCCTGTACTAGCCTACAGATAGAAACAGTAAACCCTCGTTAATTCAACCGGTTAACCCGAAATTTGACATATTTCGAACTTGAAGTCGGTCCCCGGCTGAAGGTACAGTGAAACCTCCAAGCATTGTTCCCGGATCCATGGTTTCCCTGCTTGTATCATTCATTTTTTCTCGCTCCACTCCCATATAATTTATGTTGAATTTTCCTTAATGGATGGTTTTATATTCCTGATCCCTTGAAAAACGATGGAAAAAGGTCTCACTAGGCATTCCAATGTTAGTTAATTCAATATGGTTAATCCAAATTCCAGCTAAACCATAATTCGAACTAGTATTTCGACCCTTCAACACTGTTTTTGAATTGGATAATTCAAAATAGTTTGAGTGAATTCTTTGCGTTGATGATAATTTAATTAATTTTCCCAATTTCCATCCTTTTTATTTGACGTGTAATATTAGGCCAACGCCTGTTGAGCTTTGATCTTGATGATTTTTTGGGAAAAATAGTTAGTAAGGACTAGGGAGTGATTTCGTAACCTGTCTGATATGGTGTTGATGAGTTTGTTTGCCACCAGAGAGCAGTGCTGGCTGAGTGTCGGCGACCAGTCATTCACGGCGCGAACCAGTTCCTACGTCAGCTCCAGCCAACACACGGCCGCGGCTCGAGGACGGAAAGCAAAGCCTGTTACTAAAGGTGACGTCTTGACAGTTTCTTGTTCGACGTATTGTGCAAGCCATTTCCAGTCCATGTCTCTGAAAGAATAGAACTTGTTTGAAATTGTTTGGAGTCGTACTTTCCAAACTTGGAAATTTATAGTTGAATTGTTAGACAAAATTTAGAGATGTTTTATTTTGTAATTCAACGTGATTTTTCAACTTGATTTCAATTTAATTTCAATTTTAATTTAATTTTTCAACTACTTTCAACGTGGAAAATACTCGAGTTGCAGATAAAGCTGCAATGTGCGACTCTTCCGTTCCGTGGTTTATTACCTTCACTTTGTTGGTAGGGACTCGAGAACCTTATTGAGACAAAACTCGCAGTTGAAGCATGCACTCCTAACAGTTCTCATCCACATTGCATGCGATCCAATTACGTGTAGCCCTTCCTTCGAATTACACATCATCCAAGTTACTGCGGTATATAAAGTATAAACTTTCGGTAATATTATATAACAATAATTCATCTTGAAATGTTCATTGTTTTCACCATCACAGTAGTAGGCGGAGGCGTCCTCTTTATTCCTGTTCCAAACTTTCTTCATGTGACTGATGAAAATTAAAATAATAGTTGGAAAAAAGTTTGTAAATTGTATGCCTACATATTTATTTATTTATATATCTATTTAAATTAGTTTTTGATGAAAGTCCGATTTCTTTTGTTTTGTTTTCTGTTTTTTTCCCGTGTTTTGATTGTCTGTAAATACGGTACATTGTCCACTGTAGGCCTACCATAGTTACAGACACTATACATACGTGATATTCTGACAAATTAGGCCTACCTGTATTAATAACTTCCCGACGTGACCCGTTGTGTGGTTGCAGACTCGTCCGAGTTTGTCGTGAAGATCTTCGTCGGGGTGGAGTACGAGTGTCCCCGCGGTCATCGCTTCATGTGCTCGGGTCCGGACAAGGTGCTCAAGACCACCGGTACCGGGCAGGTCAAGGACAACGGCAACCGGGTCACGGCCAACGCCATGCCGCTGTACTGCGCTTGTCCTTGTCGGTACGACCCACTCGCCCTCAAACAAGTGCTTGTCACTCTGGCGCATTCTTTAAATCTATCATTTTGGGGGGGTTTTGATATAGGGGTGTGCGAGTTTGAGCATTCAAGCTAGAGTCGAGTTCGAGTTTGAGAAAAAATCGCGAGTTTCGAGTTCAAGTTCCAAAAAAACAAAATCGAACTTGGAATTTTTGAACTCAGTTAAATTTGAACTTGAACTAAAAACTCGACAATTAGAGTGCTCGCACACCCTTAGGGTGGATTGCAGACGGAGTTTAAACCTCGGCCTACCTTAGATGTCGTCTAAGTAAGAAATTGCATTGCAGCCACTATGCAATTTCTTACGTAGACGGCGTCTAAGATAGGCCAGGGTTTAAACTCCGTCTCTGCAATCCACCCATAGTTTTTATATTGGGTTTATTCATTATTGGGGAAAGTAGCACTTTGATGCATCTATCATTTTGGAACATTGTGTTTTATAGAGCAACAACGTTCTGTTGATTAACACCGGTACAGTGCTGGAAAAGCATTATATAACTACAGTGAAACCTCTATGCATCGTTCCCGGATCTATTGTTTTCCTCCTTGTATCATTCATTTTTTTCTAGCCCCACTCCCATATGATCAATGTTAAATTTTCCTGGATGGATGGTTTTATTTTCCTGGTCCCTTGAAAAACGATGGATAGAGCTTTCACTGTACATCGTATTGGTCGAGGTAGTCGTTAGCAATAAAGATGCTGCCTTTCACAAGCATGTGTCTAATCGAATCAACAGGTTCTGAAAGATTTACATAATTTTAATGCCATTTTAAGTTCAACGTCGATTTTTAAAAACATTTCCGTTTGCTGTATTCTTGAATCCATTTGAAATATCCGCTTGACGTCGATTGCGCCTGGAATGTTTTGTGTCGTGCGTGCGTGCGTGAGACGTTGACTTGTTCGCAGGAGTGCCAAGCCGCTGGTGGCTCAGCTGATGAGGGTCCACGTGGTCACGCCCAAGGCCCCCGTCTACGTGACCTTGAACCCTCGGGTCCAGCCCGCACCCCAGCCGTGCCCAGTGTTCGTCACGGGCTCGGACCAGCCGCTGCGGCTCTCCCAGTCCGCCTACTGGGTGCTGCGCCTTCCGTATCCTTCACCAAATATGTTGCATATTTCAAACTTCCTGGTTTGCAAAGCAGTGTGAAGCTAGTGTTAAGACACAAATATGTACGCCTTCTTAACGTTGTGTAATGTATCTCGGTGATAGATATCTATGCACTAACGTTGCAGCTCGACAACCCTACCAACAGCTAGGTTACACGGGGTACAAAGGAGTTTAACGACCTCACCAACAACTAGGTTATTTGGAGTATGAATGAGTAGGGGATAATGATATGATGATAGGTGAAAGAATGATGACAAAACCCTTTGCCCGTCTTTTCAGATTTGGCGGTGATAATAGTTGGATGGTTTATAAAAGCTTTTCAAATTGTGTTGCTATTTGACAACATTCAAGTAATTTTAAAGTCTTTCAACAATGTTTTTTTGGACGTTATCAATTCACCAACATCAGCTCATACCTATTAGCTGACATTGGCAATACAGGTCTGTTTATGTGAAATATAATTGAAAACTATATACGGACACACCCTCTTTTGAAATTACTCATGTGATGACCCTCCTCTTTTACTTGTTGCTCATTTTTAAAATGGTTCAATAAATCAATTGACGACTAGTGATTGACCCGCCCACAAACGTCACAAAACAAAACATCCAATCATAAAGGGCTGTTTGTTATGTAGGAAAATTGACATAGCCTATCAGAGTAGGGGCAAGGTGGGAGGAGTGGAACACTTTTCAGAAAACAAACCATATCTCAGTCAAATATCAACATTTCATAGATATTATTTTTTCTGAACTTAGTATACACCTTGGTTCATATATTCTAATTTTTGCCAAATTCATACACAAACCAGTAATTGAATATGATCAATTTCCTACAGGTCTGCAAAGTGTTCCAGTCCTCCCTGGGATGGGGAGGACTGGAACACCCCCTGGGGAGGTATGGAACAGCATTATTGAGATATATGAATTGATCAGACTGTTTAATTACATGTCACTTGTTGTAATATGAACATTGTTACAATATATAATATATAATAGCACAACATATCAAACATATTTGTACATAAAAAAAGGCAATTTACGTCTTATCCCATTAGAAACGTTGTTAAGTCGAAGTCGAACATCAGTTGCATTTCCATTTGGTGATGGCAAAATCCTTACTACATGTCGAAATCTTCAACTTCATATGCCACAGACGTGGGGGAAAGTATAAATTTGAATTTATCGATGTGTTGTGGGCTTATGGCTCTTTCACTGACTCGCGTTGAGAGCGACGAGTTACAAGCAACAGGCGCGCTGACCAATCAGGTCTCGTGTTTTGCGCGTTGGCCGCGTCAGGCGCGAGCTCGCATTTGCCACGTAGAGACATAAACTTGGTTCAAGTTTTGACGAGTTGCACGCAAGTACCGCCATCTAGACTGCTACATCTCATCGCTCACTGTGTGCTCCGATCGGACGTACAACAGTACAAGGCAGTATATGATAACCTCAAAATCTAATTTGACACACGTGAGAATGGACAATACATTTTCTTCAAACTATGGAGAGATTTTTTCCATTAAATGACTAAAATTATTTGTTGTAAAATTAAGACAATGGAACGAGGATTGCATAGTTCAAGGTAAGGGCGTAAACAATAGGCCTAAGATAAAAACGTTCTTATTGCTCTCCTAATTGGTTGATGAATCGAAAATAAAATTGTTTCGTTATTTTCTGAGTATTCATGATTACAGTGGATAAGAAATACAAGGCCGGCAACCTTACGTCGCCAAATATCAAGCTTTAAAGATAATATGACAGTTGATATTCTTGAAATGCCAGGCATTCATTTTTCTGTACATCTTCAACGCTCACGAGCCAATAAATGCAACTACTCGCGTGACGCAGCAAATTGCGACCAACGCGTCGCGCGCGCCGCGAATCAGTACAAGAGCCTTCAAGTATTTCACTCCCATAATGTAGGAGCATCTTTTCACAACATTAGCTATGTAAACCTTACAAAATCAATGGCCTATATTAGGGAGAAAGGCATACATAACCTCAAATTAGTGTATACATAACCTCAAATTAGTGTTCCATTCCTCCCCTTGACATGCTGTTCCATACCTCCCTTGGGTACACTTTTGCACAAAAAGTGTTATAATTAGGGATGGCATCGATTAAAAAATCTAAATCGATTTTTTTTATATGGTCAAATCGATTAAATAATCTATTAAAACCATCAAGTCTCGAAAAAGTTAGTTTTTCGTATTTCTGTAGTTTGCCGCTTATTTCACGATTTTAAATTTGAATTCTTTCTTCTCATTGGTTGTTGAAAGTTCTCGTTATGCATCGCATAATATGTTGTTTGAGGTTAGATGTATTAGAACAGTATGTTATCTCTCGTTCAGTGGTAGCAGTACACAAAATCTTCAGTCAAGATTTGAGGTGAAGTTGAATCTTGATTCTTAGCACAAAACTCAAAATTCAACCACACATCACTTCTCAAATTCGGAGGTGTAAACTGCATTTTCTTCCCACTCCTAGATGTAGATGCCATCTTTAGCAACTATGTGAATCGCTTTGGTGAAGGCCTCAAACTTCCGTTTTTTAGGCCAGTATCAATACCTCGTTAACCAGCAGGCCTACTAACCTGCGCGCGCACGTGAGGCAATTTGAAAAGCGGCATTTTCAAAATATGGTACAGATCGGAGATATTGATTATTCGATACCAATATCGATTAATTGAATATTTTGCGTAATCGATTAATCGAATCGATTAAATCGATTCAGTGCCCACCCCTAGTTATAATTGAATGAATTCAGTAAGCTCATTATCAATAATAGTAGTATCTGTTCATAACATATTTTACTTACATGAAATAAATAATTTACCTTCATTAAAGTAACGATGCTCTGTAAATTAAGAAAATAAGAGACCTAAAAATGCAGGTTTGGAAATCCAATTTTGAAAATTATTTAATAACAGTAGTACCAACCATCATATCTGTCTCAAATTACAGCTAGTGGAGGGTAGCACAGAAATACATATCCTGTTGAATTGGCAACACTACAAATGAAAAACTAGTTGAATAGGAGCTAATGTTCCACTCCTCCCAGTGTTCCACACCTCCCACCTTGCCCCTATCTCTAAATGCCCACATGAAGTATAGATCTAGGTGGCCCGCCGATAAGCCACGCCTATCACTAGTGGTCAATTGACGACTCGCAGTCTCCGCCCCCATGACGTCAGAAATCATACCATCCAATCAGCAAGGCTGTGAGAATTGTAGAAATTCAAATATGCAATCGGCGTATCTTCAAATGACCACAAATGATATGATCCAACTGGCTGACTGGTAAAGCCACGCCTATTCTGAGTTGTCAATTGATTTCATCTTTTGCCTTTCGCAATACGTTTTTAATCGATCTGAAAATACTACGTTTTAATTATTTTCTACGAAACGGTTCATCCGAATCATCTTCAACTTTGGAATAGTGTTCATCATTTTTGTCTTCAAATTCTTTGAAATTTTGAATTCATTCGAAGATAATTCTTTTCCGAAATTTTACCTTCTGATTTTTCTTATAGCCTTATAGGCCCTAGTTTCAAAATACTTCAAAATGTTTTCTCTCAAATTGGTGCAACCGATACGACTCAAAACTAGACAGCATAGTGCGAGATAATGACGCGTGTGTATGCCAAGTTTCAACAGAATTTGTGCTCCCGTTTGACGTGTGGAGCGTGAAGTTTAAAAAAAAATTGAGTCTTTGTTTTCGTGTAGGGTAAAATTGAGCCTTCGCTTCGCTCACCCAGAAACGTTTCTTAACAGTCCACCAGTTATGTGTATGTTGGCGACCATGGGCCGTATATTGCGCCCAAGGACCCGGTGCCTCAAGGATACGGCCGATTGCTAGCGGGCATGTACAGCATCACAGAGCAGCCACCCGAAGAACAATAAATACTGCTCGATTTTCTGCTAATCGAACAAAAACAGGTAACATCGGTTCGCAGGTTATTCTTAGTCATGGTTAATTTTCTTGACTCTTCATTTGTAAGAAAAGCCTTGGAAAATGCTCGCGTTTGATACAAACTAACTTGCTTGGGTATTCATTTATTCATCAAGTTTGCTGTTCAACCAGTAGGCCTAATTTGTAAACAATATTGAAAATCAATCGAGAATAGAGAAAAATCAGAAGTTTCATTTGATATCTAACGATGAATGATAGGCCTATTGAATATTGATCAGAATGATTGACATTTGTTTTGGTTAGATGACTTCTTGGATTTTTGTAATCATTTTGTAACATGCAACAAGGATTTGTCGATCGAAGAACTGAAGAAATGTGATCGATAAGATCGAACGTAATTGTTTCCACAATGTATACTGTGTACTTGCAGTCACCTGAAATGCTTTTTAAAATAAAAAATGGTATCTGTAGAGTCTACGCGTATTTTACCACTAATGTCTTTATTGAACATTTGCATGTACACCTAGCATAGATATATATTACCTACCGGCACAGTAGCTGAGTGGTTAGCGCACTTACTTCGTGTGACCTGGGAGGTGAAGGGACAAATCAGACCCGGTTCGATCCCCGCCACCGTCCATCGTTACAGGGGTTTTTCGTGGTTTCCCTCTGTAGTCTAGGCTAATGCCGGGATGGTTCTCACAATATAGACCACGACCACTTCCTTCCCACTATCATTCTCATTACCCATACAACCTTCATCTCATCATCTCATTTATCATTCATCCGACGCCAATAGATCTCAGTCATCATTACAGTGCGTCGTTAAAACCCAATATATATATTAGGGCTGTGCGAGACTCGAAATTTTCGAGCGAGTTCAAGTCGAGATCGAGACTCGAACTCGCTCGAAAAGATTTTTTCCCAGATCAAAATTTCGAGTCTCGAAATACTTTCGGGTCTCGAATGTTTTCGAGCGAGCGAGCGAGAGTGGAAGAAT
This sequence comes from Brachyptera risi, assembly GCA_964007535.1. Classification (NCBI taxonomy): domain Eukaryota; kingdom Metazoa; phylum Arthropoda; class Insecta; order Plecoptera; family Taeniopterygidae; genus Brachyptera; species Brachyptera risi. The sequence goes on from OZ023329.1 coordinate 13,413,609, forward strand.
AGACTTGACATCTTTTCATCATTCAACAGATTGGTATTAAATAATAAATACCGGTATATAGTGACTGAAACTTATGAAAAAGTTTTGTTTCTACATTTCTCCCTTCGATTTTGCATATAAAACTTGCTGAATGATTACAACGCGTATCATCTCACACTGTCAGTTGCACCAGACTGAATGACTTCGAGTGACTTGAGTTGAGTCGTAGTAATCATCAGACACGCACACGCGTCTTTCTCCCTTCCTCAGTTCCTCCCCCTTAACCAAAACACATCCACACTCTGTCGAGGACAGATTGAAACGTCATAAAGCCACTTGGGGCGGCCGAGCACCAATGGCAAAAAGTTTGCGCGTCGTGTTTCTATCGGCGAAGTTAGCCGATCAAGTAGCTCATCAGTACCAAACTTATCAAGCAGTTTCGCCCGGTTTCTCTCGTACGCAATACAAAATGGTCGTAATTCTAACCGGGAAGTGATGATTTTCGTGGCTATCTTTTTTAATATTGATTGTATCCACTTCAAATTTTGCACTTAGATAACTATCATGCCAAAACTATAAAAAAAAATGAAAAATAAAATGAAAACCACCAATGAACATGATTATTTGGTTTTCACGAAATTTTCAACCATGAAATTCCATTCCCCCACACCATACCATTTTATCTTTCGTTCTTCTCAAACAAAAATTTTTTTGATTCAATTTTTCCACGAAAATATTGTTATAGTATTGTTAAAGGGTTGGTCTTATCGGTTTTTTGATATTCCTGCTATATTTCAAGATATAATTTTATTTACGATGTTTTTTTTTTTAATTAAATTTTCTATAAAATTTGTGCTCGAACTCGCTCAAATTAAAATTTGTGCTCGAACTCGCTTGAACTAAAATTTGTGCTCGAACTCGCTGAAACTATAACAGTGCTCGAAACTCGCTCGATAAAAGTCAATCTCGCTCGAAACTCGCACGAACTTAAAAAGCTCTGCTCGCACAGCCCCAATATATATATTACCTTGTCCTTACCCAGATACGTTACTCCTGCAGCTAATAGCGACATATGCTCTATCCGATCTCGGCGGCAATATTTGATCTTGACAATTTTTTTTCTTTAAATAAAATCGAAACTTTAAAAAAAAAACATTGTTCCCCTATTGGGACTAAGGATGAAAAGTAGGATCGTTTGGACGGGGCACCACAAGGGTGATCTTACCACAAGATTTCAATTACCGGTATTTAAAACTTTAACACCAGGACTGCGCTGTTTGTGACCATAATTTTCCGCTGTAAATTGAAGTCTTTCAGTTTCCAAACAGAATATAGAAAGGAGTTGCTTCAAAAATTTCTAATATTGCAGAAACTTCATGGTTTGCAAAGCGGTGTGAAGCTACTGCCGAGACACAAATATGCACGCCTTCTTAACTTTGAGTAACATATCTCGGTAATATTTATCACCATCTAGTATCTACTCTAGCTTCAGTGCGTACAATTTCAGTAATTTTGTTTCAAAATGCATTTTATTGTGACTTGATCACAATCAAATGGGATGCGAGGAACGAGTACAGTGAATCCTCGATCATTTTTCAAGGGATCAGCAAAAACACTCAACAATACGTACCACGTGGTAAAAAAGTGCATTCCAAAACCTACTGGTCTTACTTGACTTGTAGTGTGGTACTTGCCAGTGGAATTATTTGTATCCAGTAGGGCTCAATAACAGAACGCACCCAGTACAATTCGAAAGTAAAAAGATGGACGACATTTTTCAATAGATGTTAGGTTATGAAACAATGCGTAAGAAAATGTATACGCAAATCAACCTTAAATACATTTTGAAACAACTAACATTTTCCCGATGCAGTTTCTCCCCCTTATTTACAACAATATTCACACTCTGATTTTTCTATGAATAAACTGATGTAATCTCGCAACATTCGTGGAGGTCGACATTACTTTTACTGGGTAGTTACTCGGACAAAATGCTCCGGTGTTTCCAGTATGCAGAATTAAGTGGCATGTTGGGTTTCGGAACATTCAGTAAATTTCGGAATGCATACAGTACGCTTGCAGTAGATTCTAGAGGTTTCAGAATGCAGCCATCCTGTACAAGATTTTTCTTGATACAAAATGACTGTAGAAGTAGGTGAATTATGGACCCATGAACAATCAAGATTTCACTGTACATACTATAAATGATACGTGTACATAGTTGAACAGAATAAAAAAGTGCTGTAAGAAAATATGTAACGTGCTTGCTTTGAAATAAAACCACTTGTCTTATCGTGCTGGCCAATAGTTGTTTTATTGTGGTACAGTTCTTTAAAATAAATAGTTATCAAGTTATCTGTACCTACGTCACTATCTCAACATCGTCAATCGTCAATCACAGGGAACTGGAATTCAAGAAATAATGGTTCCCATAAAAACTTATATCAATTATTAATAAAATTAATATGTAATAACTTATTTTAATGGAAGATATCTCACTATGTAGTATGTAGTATGTACGTACTACCAACTGTCAGTACTTTAGTTCTTCAGACTTCAGAGTAAATCAATTCTTTCAAGATGGCATTGGAGTTCAATTATTGTTGGAAGTATCAGTAACTTCTCTTTAATTTGATATTCAATCGACCCCAAAACACTGATTTTGAATCATAAAGTTTCAATGATTGAATGAATTCTCAACATTGAGCTTATAAAAAGCTCTGTAAGGACCAGGACCCTTAGAATAACGTTGCTACCCCTGGTGGTTCAACACCTTCAGCTGTTACACCAATGCTGCGGACCCCCTTTCTAGGCCTAGCTAGCTCCACGAGACTTGGACTTTGAATGGTTATTGTTTACTGGACAACTTGAATACTATGTCAACGTAAGATAATAACAGTCATGGTCACATATACTGCAAAAATCTGTCATATTTTGTAGCCCACCTCATGAGCAGGGCTAGGCTTTTGTACTTGTCAACAATGGAAATACACAAGGTCTGGACATGTTGTCATAGAATTTTGCTATACGAGTAAACATTAACGAATCAAAGTCCTCAGTCCTTTGGAGCTAGCTAGCCCCAGGGCTTTATTTTAGGTGACAGCTGTTGCAGTTCAAGGGTCCACAACTATTGATTGGATACCAGCAAAATTTGAATGACCAAAGTTTGAATTAAAACGGGCTTACTGTAAATGGCAGTGAATCATAAAGTTTGGATGATCATAAGCTCAGTAACCATGGTGAACATAAGAAAACTACCAACAGAAAACTTTCATGATCACCTAAAATGGACTTTTTAATTATCTAGCAGAATACGCATTTGACCACTGGGGCTATCTGTAGACCTATACTTATAGGCCAACATTTTTCCTCGATTTCAACATTTTATATTAATAAACACAGGTAATAAACGTAAGTCATGGATATATATTACCTTACCGAAATACATTACTCCTGCAGCCGATAGCGACATATGCTCGTTCCAATCTCGTTGGCCATATTGGACATTTACAAATAGAATCTGAGCAAGGCATTTTATATTATCACTAATATGTCAAATATGCTGACAACTTCCCGGTCTGCAAAGCGGTGTGAAGCTACTGCCGAGATACAAATATGTACGCCTTCTAAACGTTGAGTAACGTATCTCGGTAATATATATCTATGATCTAGTACACTCATTTGTTCCACTTAATAGCCCAACTAGAGAGGGTTAGGTCTGTAATTCAAGTGAACAATAGTCTTGAAACAAGATCGTTCATTACGGTCGATATCTCTGCTGATTATATCTGTCACCTTGACGATGTTGCTGGTATCCTCCTTGGTTGTCACGGTGTTGGTAGCCGCCGTGGTTCTCGCGATGCTGGCGATATCCACCCCCCTCTTGCCCCCTATCGTATCTCCCCCCGCCGCCGCCGCCCCTACCCCGTCGATCGGCCCAGTCAAAGTTGCGTCGGGGCTTGTTGTACCACGGGTCGACGATCGGCGGCGTGTTGCTATCGTTGTCCTTGACGGCTGTGAACTCGGCGTCTGTCTCGGAGTAGCGGTCCTTGAAGTCGTCTTCGCACTCGGCAAGAAACTTGGCCTGTTCCTCCGTCAGCGGGACCGGCGACGGAATCTCGGCAACTTTACTCTCTTCGGCCGTCATCGTTATCACAAGCAAGTTCTTTTATGCAATTGAGTAGTATTTTAAGGCACTTTGGTTAATCTTGTAATATCAGTTTAATCCTAGGACTGGTTTCGTATTTGTATATATTTTCTACCCTGCATATGATCGTGGAATAATCAGGAGGGAATCTGAAACTGAAGAAAATATTCAATTAAATCAAGAGAACAAGTATCAGTATTTTGCCCGTATCTGTCAGTCGTGCCGTAATCACAGCCCACTAGATAGTCTGTAGAAGTAAGGCTAGCAACTGTGACCAAAACAGTACAGTGAAACCTCTATCTCAATCCAGTATTTTTCGAAGGACCAGGAAAACAAACTACAGTGAAACCTCTATGCATCGTTCCTGGATCCATTGTTTTCCTGCTAGTATCATTCATTTCTTCTCATCCCACTCCCATATAATCAATGTTGAATTTTCCTGGATGGATTGTTTTCCTGCATGGATGGTTTTATTTTCCTGGTCCTTTTCAAAACGTTGGATAGAGATTTCACTGTACAGTATCCAGGAAAATTTAAATTGGTTATATGGGAGTAGGTGTGTGTAGGAAAATAGCCCAAGGCTGGATAAATGAACTGGGTGAAAGGGATAGGAGAACAGCAGCTTAGAGTAAACCCTTGTATATACAAAATTCAAGGGACCACAAAAAGTGATTTTGATTTATACAACTTCAGATTAACCAAAAAACTCCTTTTCCACGAAAATCATCACACTTCCCGGTTAGAATTGTTAGCAATTTCGTATTGTGCGCGAGAGAAAGCTATATGCCACATGTGCAAGAAACCGAATTACTGATCGTGTGTATTTGGCTATCTTCGACAACAAACGAACGTTAGATGGCCAGCTTTCATTGGCGCTCGGCCAAATTGGGCATTTTGGCATTGGGCTCTGTTCAGAGTGATTGAGTGTTCCGAGCTTACCGCTCGTCAAGGACAGACAGAGCGGCCGGAGCGCACTCTGAGACGGATGACACACTCAGTGGCAGCAAACAGCTGAGCTGGCTTCGGCCTAATGTTACTCGTCGAATAAAAATTATGGAATTTGGGAAAATAATGATCAATTCAAGAAATTCACTCAAACTATTTTGAATTATCCAATCCGAAAACAGTGCTAAAGCAATTGAGGGGTCAAAATATTAGTTCGAATTACAGATTAGCTGGAATTCGAACTAACCATATTCATCAACATTGAATGGCTATGATACCTTCAGCCGGAGACTGACTTCAAGTTCGAAATATGTAAAATTTCGAATTAACCGAGTTTGGATTAATGAGGGTTTACTGTAGGCCTACCAAGATTTATAAGTGGAAATACTCAGAGTGGAGAGCCTGTTGATGAACACATAATATTTTTAAAAATTGATGTTTTGAATATTGCTCAAGTCACTGTAGAGTGTAGACTAGATTCGTACCAATACCACTATTTGACACTGACCAAAGCAATAGCCGAAACATCAAGTAATTTGTAAAAAAACTCGTGTGTATTTGTAATCATCTGTGTTCTATCAACAGGCTCTCCACTATGAGTATTTCTACTCATAATTATACTTGTATGAATATTTGTTTTCTTTGAACGGGCTTGGGCTCTCCACAATGAGTTTTTCAATCAACTCCGTTAATCTGCAGTTCGTTTCACAATGAATCATATATCTAGCCTCAGGTTATTTTCCTACACACACCCACTGTAATAGTCTAATTGATATTATGTAACGGACATGACTTACAAGATTCACTCAACACGTTATCCAGGACAAGTGCGTAGAATCCTTTGTCGGACGGATTGTTGCGGGACACTACGGCAGTTGAAACTGGCTCAAATATCCTGGGGAAACAAAAAATTATTAAATTTGGTAGGCAAAAACACATTTCAAATACTGGCAAATGAGTACCGGTAGTGTGCGAGATTTATTTGGTGTGCTCATTCTCTATATCTATAGATCAAAAAGGCACAGGCATACCAATTCATGTCAAAATGTCTCAAACGAGTTTTATACCAGAATAACAAGACAGTTTATGAGGCGAATTTGTTTCACATAAATGGACAAAAATCAAAAGAAAATGACGAATGCTAAAATAAATACAGTTCCATAAGAGAGAAGTAATCAAAATAATTCAAGAATAAGAAGAAAGAGAGGATCGAGATGATAGGATGATATTATGAGATTTCAGTTTTTTCTCCTCAATTTGTGAATGTTTGAATTGACAACTATTCCTGGAGCTATTACCCAAAGATTTATTGTTTGTTAAATGAGTCAACTTATGTTGATTATTCTTTGAGGAGATAAGATCGCCTTTGTGGTGCCCCATCCAAACGATCCCCCCTCCCATCAATATCCCTGATTGTATCAAGTTTCGGTGTTTATAAAAATGAATAGAAAAATCGGTTACAGAGAACTACTGAGGAAAAAGCAGATTGAAATCCTGAAGATCTGCAAATTTTTAAAAATATTTCCTTAAAATTTTTGATAAATTTAAAAACAATATAACTGCTCGTTGGTGAAGATTTGTACATGCATCACACCAGGCTGTTAGGCTTACCAATGAAATCATACATAGGGTAATTACTAATTACTGCTTGGTAATGTTAATGACCACGTACCAGCCCAGGTGCTGGCCACACTCGCCGCACAGACAGAACTTCCACGCAAATCCTGGGAACCACGAATGATCTGTGTGCCACTAAAACAAGAAACAGAAAGGGAGACATTACAAACGCACATCAAGTAGACCAAATCACTAATGAACAACTCACTAAAAAATAAGCGAATGATTAATACGGTAAGTAGACTCATGTTCAACAGTGAAATTGCAACATGAACATTTATGATTTACCACGTAAGTTCGGTGTGATGGAAGTTTACTTCTAGATTAGAATGAACTTATTACAAGTTCATGTCCGAACTGAACCGTAACCATCACGACCTATCAAAACACAGAACGGTTAAGGATGCAGCATATTTACCCAAAGTTCATGTTCCTAGATTAGAGATGTGAAGCATTCACAAAGAAATACGGAAAAAACTATACTTGAGCCTGCAGTTTGAAAGATCGTTACTTTTGGTACATTTTAGAGACTAGGCGTCACAGAGTGGAATAACGTGACATGCTTAAGCCTATGGGCCCAAGTTAATAATGATATACGTACATTTTCAACTCCAATGCAGCTAGCTTTGGCTAGTGTGACAACTTGAAACCTATTTTTCAGTGGGTTTTCCAAGACTTGCACTTGCACGTGTTGTCGCAGAAATAAGCTCTGATCGCCTTTGATCAAAGCAGCAGGACTTGGATGGTTGTCAAGGTAAATTGCAGCTGCAACGTCTGCACCACAATCACGGCAAAGAATGATATCTGAAAATGAATATTTTTCTTCAATTTCCTTATATGTAATCTAATAGTGGCATATATATGACAAGTATAACATTGCACGTTTGAGATCAGAATGCTAAACGGGGAAGTACTCTTCTACGGGAAAACATTTAGGCCTACCACATTCATGTTTCTACACTAATTGTATCCATGAAAGAAGACAGGAACGAACCACGCCTGCAGCGCTAGTTGTGTGGGATACGGGGGCGGTCGCTCGGAACCTTTTTCTTACGGTATATATATATTAGATATATATTGGGTTTTTAACGACGCACTCGAATGATAACTTTGGAATGAGCACGTGGATGATGAGATGAAGGTTTCTTCGGTCATTGAAATGATAGGGGGAAGGAAGCAGTCGTGGCCCATATTGTAGGAACCCTCTGGGCATGGTCAAAAACCATTGAAAACCATTGTAAAGATGGATGGTCTACTACAGTCACATTGAAAACCATTGTAAAGATGGATGGTCTACTACAGTCACATCACTAAAACATGGATCAAGCATGTTAGCACTGTACTAGGCCTAGGCCATTGAGTTTGTAGTTATAAGAGAGTACCTCCAATGTTAAAGTTCTATAAGAGCAACCGTGATCGGCCGGCTTGAGCTTCACCCCAAAAGCATGGTGTTTTGTCCAGGTGGTGCTAGTGGCTAGTGTCGGCGTTACTAGTCAACCGGCGACACTAGCACCACCTGGACAAAACACCTTGTTTTTTGGGTGAAGCTCGAACTGTCAGAATTATAGAACCTCCCATAAGAATGTCCAGTCTTTTTAACGTAGTTATTATAAAGTCAATGCCTAGGCCTACATAGGTCTCCAGGCCTATATGCTGGTATGACAACCTTCTTTTTTTTTGCGGATACAAGTTGGTATAGGCCTAGGCATTGATTTTGTAAGGTAACAAATTCATTCAATGGTATAGCATATATAGCATGGTATAGTCATGATAGAGCAGTAGTCATAAAGGGGGCTAGATTAGATGTCGGTAAGTTCTCTTTCTTGAATAGGACAGGTAGGGATTGGAATGGGCTTAGTAGAAGTATACTTGAGGAGGATGAAATAGGGTTGAAGCTATTCCGTCAGAAGGTCAGGGAGGCGATAGGATAGGATTGATAGGGAACTTGCCACCGCGCATTTATGTGCAACTGCAAGAGTTAATAATAATAATAATAATAATAATAATAATAATAGGCCTAGGCCTGGTAACAAACGCTCTTCATGTGAAACTGGGCCTACGTCACTGATGGGATTTTATTTTATTTATTTATTTATTTAGCAGTCCTGCTACTTCCATTACATTCATACATACTGACACAGACATTGGATCACCTAGAGAGGAAACTTATTTTTAACAAATACTATACATTCATTTTTAAACACATTAATATCAATAGAATTTACAATAGCAACATCCAATTCATTATAAAGCCTGAAACCACTATAGAATATTGATTGTAATTCTTTTAGCGTGTTCTTTCTTTGTACCTTAATGCGATGATCATTCCTCATGTACATTATATGGTCTCCTTTGTTCCCTTCTTTTTCATTCAGATAACCTGGGAGTTCTCCCTTTTCTAACTTGTATATAAAAGTAAGTACATTAAGTGCAACTCTCTGTCTAATTGTCAACATGTCAGTACGCTCTAATAATACACGAACAGGTAAGTAACGGTCACACTGGAGGACGACCCTCAGCGCTTTGTTTTGAAGCTTTTGCAGCTTGTCTATATTATAATCACTTGCACTCCACAGCAATGTACTACAGTAATCAACATGTGGTAGCACTATTGTTTTAAATATTAACATTCGTGTACATTGTGATAATGATTTTCCAGCCCTCGATAGGAATCCAATTTTTTTCCCCATCTTTTTAGTTATATATTCAATGTTACTGTTAAAACTCAAGTGTTGGTCTATAATTACCCCTAAATATTTCATCTCATGAACATATTCTATAACTGCATTGTCCACCTGTATATTAGGTAGGTCTTCAAATTCATTCAATATTTTATTTTTTACATTATTAGTTGCTGTTATTAACATGCACTTTGTTTTACTGACATTTAGTTTGAGTTTGTTCATCCTCAGCCAGTCTACTAAAAGTCTTAAGCTTTCATTGACTATTCTAGTAGCTTCAATGACATTATCCCCTGCTAAGGATAACAGGGTGTCATCTGCAAACAGTTTTATAAAGATATTCGAGTTACATGTGATTTCAAAAATATCGTTGATGTAAATTATAAACAGGTAGGGCCCCAGTACGGATCCTTGTGGAACACCATAATTATTATCTATTCGTTCAGACTTAGTATCATCATAAATTGTACATTGAGTTCTTTTTTCAAGATAGCTCACAAACCATTGATATGCAGTACCTCTTATCCCATATTTCCATAATTTTTCTAATAATATTTTTCTATCAATAGTTTCAAAGGCCCTTTTGAAATCTAAAAAGAGCGCTATTATAATTCTGTCTCTTCCCTTTCCTAATTCTGCTAACCACTTGTCTATAACAAATTGCAATGCAGTTTCACATGAGTGATTGTTCCGGAAACCGGACTGATTATTATGTAGCAAGTTGTTCCTCGTAAAGTGGTCTTTCGGTTGTTCGTAAATTACCTTTTCTAGAACTTTCTCATATATTGGGAGTTTATTGATGGGCCTAAATTCCTCTGGTATAGTTGGCTTTCCAACTTTAGGGATAGGTATGACCTCTGAATTACGCCACCTTTCCGGCACTTGACCTGTCCTGATCGAGGTGTTGATAACATTAAGTAGTGCGGTACCACTTCTCCAAAACGTTCTCTTAAGTATTTCGGTACTAATACCCTCCTCTGTCCCAGATTTGTTTTGTAGACCACTAACAATCTTTTTCAGCTGTTGTAAATTGATAGTTGTAAAGTCTTCGAGTAGTGCTATCGACCTACTGTCAACATCTGTGGTACGGTCTACCAGTTCTTTTGGATCTGCATTAGGCTCTTCTATGCTATCAATTATATCTCTTACACTATGGACAAAGAATTGGTTAAATTTATCAGCCAGGTTATCTGCTTCATACTGCCTGGGAAATATAATATCACTGTTCCAAGTAGTAACTACCTTACATTGGTCAGTAATTTTTTTGAGCGTCTTCCACATAGTTTTTGTGTCATTTCTCACCGCATCTATGCTATTCTCATAAAAATATTGTTTTTCTAATCTAAGTGTCTTAACAAATATATTACGATTTACTTTGTACTGACTCCAACTATCTATACTATTAGTAAGTTGCGCTTTAATGTAGGCATCATCTCGTAGTTTTTGTTTACTCAACACTTGCTCATTAAACCATGGTTTGGGATTGATTCTGTTACTAATTCGAATTGTTTGCTTAGGTGCTATTATATCAATACTGGTAACAATGTTATCTACAAATGTATCAGCTACTAGCTGTAAGTCTCTGCTATCATATGCCCAGTCTTTTTCCAATAGAATTTGGTTCAGTAATATATAGTCATGATCCCTCAATCACTTTCGTTTGATTATTTCTGTACCAATTTCTCTTGTTTTATTAATTACTTTTCCTAACCTAATTTCTATCAGCTTATGGTCTGATAAGCATTTCTTACTCCAAACTTTAACACTGACATCTCTAACAGTATTTGTAATTACCAGATCTATTATACTTTCGCTTTCCATTGTAACACGGGTTGGACTAGTCACCAATTGCTTCATTCCAGCAGAATGTATGATACTATCAAGTTTCATGCTATAACAAGTTCTTATAGCTACGTTTATATTGAAGTCGCCAATGACAACTATTCTGCCACATCCAAATGTAGGCCCACTTTCCAAATAAGTCTCAAAATGATTCAAAAATTCCTTGTGTGATGCACTAGGTGTGTGATACAATAACATAATAGCAATGATTCCTATTTTGATACTCACACTCCATAAATTATTCCCTACTTTGTATTTATCTAGCATCTTATATACAACATCCTTTCTTATATAGAATAAAGCACCACCAGTATGTCGACTCTCTGACATACACTGTTCAACTACATATCCATCAATATAGTATTCTCCTTCGCTTACACTGTCTGTTATGTGAGTCTCTGTTAGACATAGCACCATAGGTTTTTCCTTTACAATCAGGTTATGTACACTGTCTATATTTCCTGTTAATCCCTGTACATTACAGTATAATACTAGGTCATTTTCCCTTAATTGCTATTCAGCATTATAGCAGATCCTATTTTTTTGGTTCCTCACCACTCTGTCGTAGCATGTACAGTCTAAACTACCAACTTCATGGGTGGTATTTAGCTGGAGCCCAAACCTTTCATTTGCTAGCACACAATTTATGCAGCACACCTCACGTTTACTGGCTTGGCACTGTTGGACATTGTGCCCAGTATAGGCACAATATGCACAGACGGTATCGTGCTGGCAGTCACGTTGATAGTGCCCATAACGAGAACACTTATAACACTGAACCACATGGTAATAATCTTCTATAGCACATGAGTTCCATCCCACCCATATTTTACTGAGCTTAATCCATTGGTAACAATCCATTGTATTGCAATTCACTGTATACAAATGGAACTTTTATCCATAGGCTAGGTCCTAGTTTAAGACCATAAACACATCCTCTAGGCCAGTGGTGACCAACCTATGGCCCGCGGGCATTATTTCAGTGGCCCACTTAGGAATTGTATGAATATTACTATTTACCGTGTGGAAATCAAATGGCCCGCTGGCCAATTAAGATGTGGGTGCTTTCAGAGCGTCAAAGATGGGGTAATTCTCTAGCTAGCCACTACTAAATTAATAAAAATACTGTAATAATAAACGTTATATCGTGTAAATCAAAACAAGACAGTGTATCAAAAACAGTACCACATGCGGGACCGAACACGCGCAAAAGGCTAGCTTGCTACCACTATGCTTGCTACCGGTGAGATTGTAAATCGAAGCACAAAATCACATCCACAGTGAGTGAGTCATTGTTCCTTGGTCACTTTTAGTTTTATTACAAGTGTTGTGGTGGCAAGACGTGTTTCGGAACGAAATTAACATTATGTCAAAGCGCAAAGCAACCAATAATGAATGTCGATTATTTCAGGAGAAGTGGACAAATATGTACTTTTCTACCTACTTCAAAGGCAAATCGGTGTGTTGTCAGTGATTTTGCATTTAAAAAAATTAAAATACTTTGAGCAAAAGCCCACCATCAAAAACGTAATGTTTTTCTTTTTTTCCTTTGTTTTCTCATCTGAATCCATTCATACGTTCCATCAAAAGTCGACAAAATGCACCTAAAATTATGGTTTGAAAAAAATTCCCTGCGGGGCTCAACATGGGGGGCCTTGTCCCCCAAACCCCCTGCGGGTCACCGGCTTCGCACATACTACCCCGTATGTAGTAATTGTTCTTATCAAGAGTATAGCATACCTAGCGAAATAATCACCGCACACCGCTGATATATATAATACATACATTTTTTTTAGTGAACTTGTGCGGCCCCCCCCTACTGAAATTGGACGGCAAATTACGTCCCTGAAATGTCTCTATTTTGTCCGTGAAAAGTCTCTAAAAAGTCTCTGTTTCGGCTCTGTATCGGCCGGCCGAAACAGAGCCGAAACACAGGTCATTTGTGACAAAAACCACCACTGTTTCGGCCCTGAAATGTCTCTGTTTCGGCCGTGAAACGTTTCTGTTTCGGCCGTGAAATGTCTCTGTTTCGCCCGTGAAAAGTCTCTGTTTCGGCCGTAAAAAGTCTCTGTTTCGGCCGTTATTTGTCCCTACTTGGGCCGTGTATTGCCCCTACTCTACGGGTTGATTGACCTTTCATAACTCTAATTATATGTAGCCCAATTCATCATTGAATCAACTATTGAATCACACCGTGTTCATGAGACGCATGAAAAAATGATAATTCTAGCCGCTCATCTAAACCTAGAATAAAAACATTCTCTTTCGACATGGATATACGTCTCATGAACGTGACGTAATTCAACAGTTAATTCAATGATGAATTGGGCTACATATAATTAGAGGTATGAAAGGTCAATCAACCCGTAGAGTAGGGGAAAAACACAGCCCAAGTAGGGACAAATAACGTCCGAAACAAGATACTTTTATACACGGCAAAGTAGTTTTCTGAACCCGTTTCTGTTATATGCCACAGCTCGTCTTCTTGGCAGCAATTAGCAAAGAATTCTCTTGAGTCTTACGACAGTGAGGACTATGTCATTTGATTGTAGAATCACTTAATCCACCCCTCTAACAAATTGTTGAACAGTTTTTGCAAATTCGTTGTAGTCTTCATTGCACTCCTCATATCAATGTTAACTCAACAAGTACAAGTGACATACTGGACACTGGATGCAGCAATGGAATGTGGTGTGACAGGTAAAAACTGGCTAGGCCCTTTCACCCCAATTCAACCCCTTGCTTCGTGTTAAATGGTAGGCTACAAGTAACTTGTAGCCCGAGGCTACATTCTTTGTGCCCGAGGCGATATGTACTTCCAACACAATAGCGGTCGACTCTAATCGATTCCAAGAAACAGAAAACAAAGTCTCTAAAAAGTCCTTGGATCGGCCGTGTTTTGTCCCTGAAAAGTCCATAAAAAGTCCCTGAATTGTCCGTGTTTTGTCCCTGGGAGAGACAGAAATGTGGTCGCTATATTGTCCGGGAAAAGTCCTTAAATTGGCCGTGTTTCGGCCCTGTTTCGGCCGTTCAATCTCATCCAGTTTGCGGCCGTTTTTCGGCCCTGGGTAATTTTATCGTTCAACGTACCATCGCTAATTTTAGTCCGATATTCTTGATTGAGGTGTTTTCTGATAGATCTTGTTTGTATGTATGAAGTAGTGTTTGGACTTTTTGTGTTTTGTTTGTTTTAATATGTTTTTTACTCACTTGAAGTTGATGCTTTGTGATCTGACTAAGACGACAAAGGTGGACAGTAGGTTAGGTTAGGGTCAGGTTAGTGTACAAACCTCGCGTATACCGCCGGCAGGCGGAACGGAGCTTATATACTTTTAAAAAAATGAAGAAAAAATTGAAAAAAATTGAAAAAAAAATGGCGTGGTACGTTAATCAGTAAATTCACCAGGCCCTGTTTGGGCGCTATGCAACCGCACATTTCTGCAGTCTGTTTGCCTTTCTATGTACGTACGTGAATCGGTCGCGTTTCGTCCCTTAAAACTCAATCGTCCCTGTTTCGGCCGTGTGATTTCAGTAAGGGCCGCGGTGATATTTGGAAAATTTAAATGGCCCCCTGGCCAAAAAGGTTGGTCACCACTGCTCTAGGCCTTTGCCCATAATAAGTTGAAGCTTGATGTTTCGACATGATAATGAAATACCATTATTGAGATTATGATCTCGAAACTAACCAGAGTTGTCTTCTGATAACTTATGTCCGCAATTTAAATTCGCACACAGCAAAATAATCACTAAACCTAGCCTTAAAAGATGCTGGACATAATCTCTACTTTTTGACATCATTTATTCACACAACAGCTGATGAAGCTGACCTCCACGATATAATCATGAAGTAATTATATAATGAAAGTTAATGCGGTCTCCGTTATACACGTTTATTCTTCGAGTTATTACCTGATAAAACAATTGTATAGGCAGTTCAATGTTATCATCTGTCTCTTATCATTATTGATAAGTAGGCTACTAATAAGTCATGAATTAAAATTGTTAAATTTTGGAACTAGCACTGCCATTAAGTATAGAGGTTTAAATAGAGACCCCAACATATTGTCTAAAAGTCAGCCGGTTTTAGAAGTAGTACCCAGCATAAGATACTTGGAGCGCTACGAAACCTGTCGAGTGTTTCGCGCGATTTTGCGGCTCATGAAGGTACTAGAAACTACCTGACCGACCTGTTCGTATTTGAGCAGGAGCGCGAACAAATATTCCGGTTTCACGGCGCCTCTGACAAGCCTTGCGAGCAGTTGTGATGGCTTTGAAAACCAATAATGATATTAATAGTCGCTTTGCTGGAAACGGTATAATAATAATTAGGCATACTATGGCGACACGGATTAAATAATAAATATCCTTCTCCCAATCCATCCTTCAATAATTTGTTCGTCAAAGGTAGGCCTAGTTATTAATTACGTCAAACCGTCAAGAAAATGATTCAATGTATTTCTGTAATAATCTGAATACGTTGTAAATGTCATCATTATCGTCGTTACTTACAGGTCTATCTATACATGTGATAAAAGCAGGAAATCAAAATACATACATTTTAATAATTGTTACGTTTATGTTATGTTTCAAGTCATTAAACACTCATTTGTGATTATATTTGTGTTGGCGCCTCGAATCCACGACACACACATATTATCTCTTCAATAGAATCAACTTGCATTTGAACTAAATAGGCCTAGGCAAATAGACCTGTAATATTCTTCCGAATGTCTTATATATCAATTGAGAATGAATTGTTATTTCAAAGATCTTTATCAACAGAGGGCTAGCGTAATTTGTATTAATCCCAACTTATACAGATGGCGATAGAATACACGATAACGTTGATAAAAATAAACCGTATTCGACATAGTAGTACATAATAAAATATATCTTATTAGGATTGATTTGTCTTGAATAAAAATGCTTTATGCGAAACGTTTTCACTTGATACGTCTCTAACTGAAATCCTTCCGTAATTTCAAAGTGGTGTCGTGAAGAGATTAATTATATCGACCCGACAAAGAAATGATTGAAACGAACCAGGAATCTCTCTCTCTCTCTCTCTCTGTCTGTAAAATCTGATAAGGTGTAAACGTCGTCGTGGTCATCACATATAGTCATCATATATAGGGTATGGCAACAGTTGCAGTATACATGGGAATAATAATCTAGTTTATCTAAAGGTTTCCTGACTGTTCTTTAACATAGCTCATGACAGTTACCAGTCACCCCTGTAGGCCTAAATAGTATTCAAACGAATTGAGTTTCACTCTGTGAAGTTGTTCACACTATTACAATTATAACGAGATGGGTGACTGGTAACTGTCATGAGTGATGAGTGATGACACTAAACACTAATCAGTAAGGTTATACAGCCACTCATCAGAGACTCATAGAGCGTTTAATTGTATTTATAAGCAATATAATTGATTGTTGTAAAAGCGCGCCAATTATTATTATTATTATTATTGGTCGATATATAACAAAATATACGACCTGTCCGATTTTTGAGACAAACCATTGTGGATGCAACCTTGTTATTGTTATGTAATCTTTATAGACATTTTAATTTAGTAATATATATATGTTGGTATTGTTTCACGTGCAATAAATGTTTTTTTTTTAAGTAAAAGTAAAATTCGTCAATTTCATTCGGTCCTTCACATCATTCCAATATTACGAATATGTTACATTATTATCTCATTCGTCAAGTTACGTTTTGTGGGGTCCTCCACCAGTGCCGTTTCAAATAAACATTAACAAGGTTGGGTATGAGAACAGATGTTTTTGAAGACATTTTATGCGCCTGTCAATCACACATTGTTCAATACAGACTACCTCTTATTTTCTGTGTATGGGCTGGCTACATATGGATAGAAACTAAAATGTGGAATGATTTTTGTAGCAATATGTCTATCAGATGGAATGTAATGCATAACTAGTTTTTGATGAGATCTAGAATTTTAGACTAATATAATTTTAAATTATAATGAGGCAACAGTTCAAGTGGCCAGCTATTATTATTATTATTATTATTATTTAACGCTTGCAAATGCACATAAATGCGCGGTGGCAAGTTCCCTAAGTACCCCTATCCCACCATCTCCTTAACCCTCTGACGGAATAACTTTAACCTGATTTCATCCCCTTCAAAAACATTTCTACTAAGCCCATTCCAGTCCCTACCTGTCCTATTTAAGAAAGAGAATTTACCGACATCTAATGTAGCCCCCTTTATGACTACCGCTCTATCATGACCCCGCCTACCTCCATACCCTGACTTATTTCTTTTTATCAACTCATGCAGCTCCCCCACCCCCCCTCTCCCTCCATTACCCTGAAGAAATTACATAAACGATCCTCCTTCCTCCGTATTTCCAATTTCTGACACCCCAGGTCTCTCATCATCTCAGTTGGACTCTCCAACATTCTTACCCTCTCCCCCCTTTCATTCTCATCCCATTTCCACCTCCTAACCCTACCTGTAACCCTTCTCACAGCAATCCTTTGAACCCTTTCCACATCCCTTATCTCACCTAATCTATAAGGATCCCAAACTGAACTAGCATATTCTACCATGGGACGCACTAACGAGAAATATGCTTTTTCCTTAATCTCCATACCTGCCCCCCTAAGTTGCCTCATTACAAAGTTTAGTGCATTTATACTCTTTTTTACTATTCTCTCAATCTGACTCCCCCACCCTAGACGCCTATCAAATACCACCCCCAAATACTTGTAGTTTTCCACCAACTCCAGCGTCTTCCCTCCTACCTCATACACTACATCTGTCCTTATGTTTCTCTTACCGAATGTGACTAATTTGCACTTTCCTGTATTCAACCCCATCTTGTTTGACTGAACCCAACGATTAATTGCCGCTAAATCTACCTGAAGAGCTACTACATCCTCCTCTGTAATGATTTCCCTATATAACACACAATCATCTGCAAATAACCTTATTTTCGAATCAACAACACTAGTCAGATCATCTATATATAAATCAAACAATAAGGGACCCAACACACTACCCTGTGGAACTCCTGACGTAACCTTAGTCTCACTTGAAACCTCTGAACCCACCCGAACTCTTTGCACTCACATTATTAATAAATATGCATTTTTATTTTTTTAGTGGTAATGGAAATATAATGGTTCATATAGCCGACGGATTGCAATGAACACTCCATTATCTACATAAATATATTTGCAAAACATCGCTATCATCATCATAATATACAGCATGTCGGCATAATAACATTCCCAGTAGGTGTTTCATCATATTTGACCATTAGCACTAACGGTTGGGTGTGTTGGTACGCCAATTCTTGGAAGCTATTTTAGCAGTTACGGACAGATTTAATATTCTCGTTAAAAATATTTCACCGTTCGAACTCTTGTTTCATTATGTCAGATATCTAACTCAGATATTCGGTGTATACAACACAATGCTGTATACCGCATTCGGGTGTTCTTATTTCATATTGATAATTGATATTGCGTAAGTCGCGATTTATTTTGTACTTTATAAACTAGTGTAGGGCTTAATTAACTAGCCCTCTTTAGTCTGTTGGAACGTTGGGAGGGAAGCGGTCGTGACCTAATGTAAAGGAACCATCCCAGTATTCACTTTTACAGCTGAGGGAAACCACGAATAACCTCAGTTCCGTAATCACATTCCGTAGGAGATTAAATTAAAGACAGTATAACTATATTTTGATGATAACTTCATCAATACGAATATATATATATATATATATATATATATATATATATATATATATATATCCGTATTGATGAAGTTATCACCAAAATATAGTTATACTGTCTTTAATCTAATTTCCTACGGAATGTGATGAACTGTTTCATGATGAATTTGTTACTAATTTACTCTTGGATCAGGTACCATTCTTCTTAATTTATATTTATCGTTTAAATTCTCATCGAATTATCGATTCAATTAATATTTAGTTTTCAGCTAGCAGTGTAGTTAGTTACGAATCAAATCAACTACGTCAACTTAGGCCTACATGAATATATTTCTGACTTCCGTTATTACTCGAATCTCGATCTTCCCTTCAGAAAACTTTTACAACAAATTACTCTTTGAAATACCTTCAAGAGGAAGGTTAAATATAGGTAGGGTCGTACGATTTTACACAACAATCTCTTGCCGGTTCCGATCGATCGTTCACCAATTTACGTCCACTGACACACGATAGTTTCGACCCAACAATAGCTACGAAGTTTGACGGTTCGAAACCCCCAAACGCCAGTCATAAAGGGTATGAAAGACAGACGGGCGATACCACCTTTCCATTATACCCTAAATCGACACATTGCCCAGTACGTATTGTGTGTAGTTGATTGACAGTCGACAACAGGCAGGTACTATTTTATGTTACAAATATCCTATACACATACATATTTGTGAAAATTGTTTTTAATTTCCGTTCATTGTATCATTCAATTTGTTTTTGTTGTTCATTCACATTTTAATTTTCATTATTGAGCTAATTATATTATTTTTTTAAATGAAATTGACTTGAATTAATTTTTTTTAAATTTGTAAATACGAATGTGATAATTTTGGAGAAGCAAGTTGTGAATGGTATTTAGAAGTGTTATAGTAATTGAATTGCATACCTTTTTATTTCAATTTTCAAAATTATTTAATCGGATATGGGAGATACAGAAATGGAAGATATGAGCTGATACGATGGAGTACATTGGAACTATAATGAGATGTTGAAGGAAGAGGAGTATTTTAAAATGTGTCGACTGTATTGAAAAGGAAAGGAAAAAAACAAGAGCATTGAAGAAAAAGAAAGAGAAAAAATGGGAAAAAATGATAGAAAAAAGAAGAACAAAAAATAATAAGAAATCGCGCGACCAGACCCGGCTGTCAACAAGGGTCGCTTTCAACGTTTGCTTGGCAGGTGGATAATTAGGTCGGTTCACAACATGCCATTCAAACGATAAAGTGACCTAATTTGTTTATACGTATTTCTGGATTCGAGGCGCCAACACAAATAATCATTATAAATGGAGAACGTGTTAAAGGGTCTTAAAGAATGTTAATATTTACATACACATGATAATTATTACCATGTATATTGCAACTGTTGCCATACCATATATATTATGACTATATGTGATGACCACGACGACGTTTACACCTTATCAGATTTTACAGACAGAGAGAGAGAGAGAGAGATTCCTGGTTCGTTTCAATCATTTCTTTGTCGGGTCGATATAATTAATCTCTTCACGACACCACTTTGAAATTACGGAAGGATTTCAGTTAGAGATGTATCAAGTGAAAACGTTTCGCATAAAGCATTTTTATTCAAGACAAATCAATCCTAATAAGATATATTTTATTATGTACTACTATGTCGAATACGGTTTATTTTTATCAACGTTATCGTGTATTCTATCGCCATCTGTATAAGTTGGGATTAATACAAATTACGCTAGCCCTCTGTTGATAAAGATCTTTGAAATAACAATTCATTCTCAATTGATATATAAGACATTCGGAAGAATATTACAGGTCTATTTGCCTAGGCCTATTTAGTTCAAATGCAAGTTGATTCTATTGAAGAGATAATACGTGTGTGTCGTGGATTCGAGGCGCCAACACAAATATAATCACAAATGAGTGTTTAATGACTTGAAACATAACATAAACGTAACAATTATTAAAATGTATGTATTTTGATTTCCTGCTTTTATCACATGTATAGATAGACCTGTAAGTAACGACGATAATGATGACATTTACAACGTATTCAGATTATTACAGAAATACATTGAATCATTTTCTTGACGGTTTGACGTAATTAATAACTAGGCCTACCTTTGACGAACAAATTATTGAAGGATGGATTGGGAGAAGGATATTTATTATTTAATCCGTGTCGCCATAGTATGCCTAATTATTATTATACCGTTTCCAGCAAAGCGACTATTAATATCATTATTGGATTTCAAAGCCATCACAACTGCTCGCAAGGCTTGTCAGAGGCGCCGTGAAACCGGAATATTTGTTCGCGCTCCTGCTCAAATACGAACAGGTCGGTCAGGTAGTTTCTAGTACCTTCATGAGCCGCAAAATCGCGCGAAACACTCGACAGGTTTCGTAGTGCTCCAAGTATCTTATGCTGGGTACTACTTCTAAAACCGGCTGACTTTTAGACAATAGGTTGGGGTCTCTATCTGAACCTCTATACTTAATGGCACTGCCTGTCACACTCAAACTTGTTTACCGAAAACCGACTACATTTTTTTTTCATTTTTGTATGTTGGTGCTACATTAATCTTTGATGGTTGGCTACTTGTATCTACGGAAGGAATTGATTGCGAGGCACCCGTGCGATGGTGATTTGTGATGAGCGGACGGTCGCTCGGAACCTTCTCTTTTGTACTTATATATAAAACTTTATTTTTATTCTTTTATTATCAACTCTTGCAGTTGCACATAAATGCGCGGTGGCAAGTTCCCTATCAATCCTATCCTATCGCCTCCCTAACCTTCTGACGGAATAGATTCAACCCTATTTCATCCTCCTCAAGTATACTTCTACTGAGCCCATTCCAATCCCTACCTGTCCTATTCAAGAAAGAGAACTTACCGACATCTAATCTAGCCCCCTTTATAACTACTGCTCTATCATGACTTCGCCTACCCCCATACCCTGACTCATTCCTTTCAATCAACCTATTCAACTATCCCCAGCTCCCTTCTCCTTCCATTACCCTGAAGAAATTACAGATCCGATCCTCCTTTCTCCGTATTTCCAATTCCCGCCATCCCAAGTCTCGGATCATCTCAGATGGACTCTCCAATATTCTCCCCCTCTCCCCCCTTTCATTCTCCTCCCATTTCCACCTCGTAACCCTACCTGTAACCCTTCTAACTGCAATCCTTTGCACCCTTTCCACATCCCTTATCTCACTCACCTAATCTATAAGGATCCCAAACTGAACTAGCATATTCCACCATGGGACGCACTAACGAGAAATAAGCCTTTTCCTTTATCTCCATACTTGCCCCCCTAAGCTGCCTCATTACAAAGTTTAGTGCATTTATACTCTTTTTTACTATTCTCTCAATCTTGACTCCCCCACCCTAGACGTCTATCAAATACCACCCCCAAGTACTTGTAATTTTCCACTGACTCAAGTGACTTCCCTCCTACATCATACACTACATCAGCCCTCACTCTCCTCCTACCAAAGGTGACTAACCTACACTTCCCTTCATTTAACCCCATCTTGTTCAACTGAACCCAACAATTAAGTGCCGTCAAATCTGCCTGAATAGCTACTACATCCTCCTCTGTATTGATTTCCCCATATACCACACAATCATCTGCAAATAACCTTATTCTCGAATTAACAACCCTAGTCAGATCATCTATATATAAATCAAATAATAACGGACCTAGCACACTACCCTGTTGAACTCCTGACGTAACCTTGACCTCACTTGAAACCTCCGAACCTACTCGAACCGTTTGAACTCTATCCTGAAGAAAGTTTCCAATCCAATTAACTAACCCAGCATTCCCAATGGACAGTTTCAACTTCCCTAATAATATAGTGTGATCTACCTTGTCGAAAGCCTTTTCAAAATCTAAAAACACTGCATCAATACAGCCCCCCTTGTCTACTACCCCTGCCAGCTCTTCCGCAAAACCTAACAACTGTGTCTCACATGAATACCCCTTCCTAAACCCATGCTGCACTTCCGAAATACCCCTATGTTCATCTACTTTCTCCATTATTCTCTTTATAACTACCCTTTCCATCATCTTACATACATGTGACGTTAAACTGATTCCCCTGTAGTTGTCTACCCTGCCCCTTTGCCCTCCCTTTGAAATTGGAACCACCTCCGCTTTTTTTCCAATCTTGCGGTACTATACCTGCTGTGATTGAGGCTTGGAACAACCTTAGCAAATAACAACCCCCCTACCCGCTAATTTCAGGAGATCGCTTTGCACCCCATCTATGCCTGGTGACTTCCCACTTTTTAGTTTCCTTAATACATTCCACACTTCCCCCTCTGTAAGCAGGACTTCTTCCCCCTCCCCCTCCAGTGTTGTTTCTCCCTCCCCTATAATTCCAGTCACATTGAACACTTCCCCGTAGAATCTATTCAATGCTGCTGCCTTCTCCTTATCCGTTTTCCACTCATTCCCTCCCCGATCAACTAAGGTGGGCAACTCCTTACTACTACCCTTCTGACTAGAAACAAACCTGTACATTCTATTCCAGCTACCCTGTACATCACGTTCATTAAACATACCACCCATGAAGTTTTCTTTCGCCTCCCTCTTAGCCTTGTTTAAGTCCCGCCTTAGGTCCCTGATCGCTTCCTTTCCCTCCCCTGACTCCCTCAATTTCCTACTCATCTTTCAACCCTTTCTCTTAAGCCTCCTAACCGTACTATTATAGTAGGCAGGATCTGCATTTGCCTGCAACACCTTATAGGGAACCAACATATCTCTAACCTCCTCATATACTTTCCGAAAATTGAACCACAGACCTTCAACATCACGCTCGTCTTTTCATCAATTTTCATCACTTTTCATCAACTACTATAGTAATTCGAAGTGTCTATTCGCACGGTAATGCTGTGCGAACAAGGACTTGAAACGCTATTCGCAAGGTAAAAGATGGCCGACCTCGAAAATTCACCGTGCGAACAAGGACCCGGAACGCTATTCGCAAGGTAAAAGATGGCCGACCTAGGAATTTACCGTGCGAACAAGAACTCAAAACGCTATTCGCAAGGTAAAAGATGGCCGACCTAGAAATTTACTGTGCGGACAAGAACCTAAAACGCTATTCGCACAGTAAATTTACTGTGCCACTAAAGGCCCATTCACAACCGAAATTAGCAGTGAAATTAGCATTAGCAGCAATATTTGTCTTATGGCCCCCATGCACTCCGTTCACAATGCGACGCATTAGCCGTAACGCATTAGCAGTAAGCGCAAGGTTTGCAAACTCCAAACCTTGCTGTTAATTTTACAACTTGGTGTAAGCACTGACTAATCAGATTTGAGTAAACGTTTGGCGCGCCACAGCCTTCTATCGTTCGGACGATGTCGAGCAGGCGCATCGTTAATCCCATCGGCCATCAGCTAATGTAAACAAGCCATCTCATTGGCTGATCCTTAATGCTAAATTATTGTTGTGAACAGCCACTAAATAATTACATTACTGCTAATTCTAATTTTACTGTTAATTTCGGTTGTGAATGGGCCTTAAGCTCCTAGAACGCTATTCGCAAGGTAAATAATATGGCAACATCGTCCAAATCCCGCGACTCCGCGAGTTAGAGTTTCCCGCCAAGCGGCCAAATGCCGCCATAGACTCTTAGTAGGGCTTTGCATAGGGCGACATTGCTTCGTGGGAAGGAATAATGTCATCTATACATGAAGGTATGAAGGTACATTCTCGGGGAATTTCAATATGATAATTATACACATTATTCCGAACTTTCAGTCAAATCGGATCAGCCGTTTTGATGTAAAAAATATATAATATAATTTTTCCAAATCATTCAAAGCTATTAACAAACCAATCAAATCCAAGCAATAGGTGTCACCAATCAACGCCACCAACTAGGCGTTTGCCTAGTCATATATATATATATATATATATATATATATATATATATCCATGATATATCCACCTTGAGATCAAAACAATTACATCACTGTCATCCTATTTCTTAATTAATTTCTATGATGATAGAGAAGGCTTTGTTTTAATCGTTTCCAAACAATTGGTGACACTTGTTGCTTGGATTAAATTGGTTTCTTAATTAAATTTGAATGATTTGAAGAAATTAGATCACATATTTTTTAACACCAAAACAGCTGATCCGATTTGACTGAAAGTTCGGAATAATGTGTATAATTATTATATTGAAATTCCCTGGGAATTTGATTTTTTTCTGAGGAAATATTTTTGATGAATTTTCTCCTCCGGGTTATTCTTATAGGATTTTTGAAAATTATGAAATGAGTTTTCTTAGAAGTGGTTCAACCGATTGCGCCTCAAAACTATACAGCATCGCATTAGATAAGGGCACTTGTGTATGCCAAGTTTCAACTTATTTTTTATTTTCGTTTGACCTGTGGAGCGCGAACAAAAATAAAAGAAGCACTTTTTTTCGAGTATGGTGAAATTGAGTCTTCGTTTCGCTCATCCAATTAAATCATTTCGAATCAACCTACCTTATGTTGACCCACAAAACTAATATTAGTTGTTTGAAGAGGTTGTCTGAATGTGATGGATGAGGTGAGAGATGAAAAAGATTAATGATGAGAAAAGTAGAGACAAATGGATGTGAGAGTGTTGAGGAGAGTATAAATAAGGTAAAAAACATGTGAGTGCGTCAGTGGTTTACTGTACAGAGGCGTCACGCAAGCAATATACTAGGGTACCCAAGGATAATTCTTGATTTTGCCGCCCCCCTCCTCAATTTTTTGTTCATCGCGACGGTCAGCTCCGAAAATGGCACCTCCATTGAAGTCATGAGCGCCTCATGCCCGTCGGCTCCGAAAATGCCACCTCCATTGAAGTCATGAACGCCTTATGCCCGTCAGCTCCGAAAATGGCACCTCCATTGAAGTCATGAGCGCCTCATGCCCTTTTGACCCGACTAGCACACTTCCAGCGAACTGTTCCTGCTCTAAAGTCTAAATAGTACGTGTTTTACTTTATTTCAAAGATATGAAATGATTTATTTTGATGACTCAAAATCTTTGAATACTTTTATCAGTTTTTCGGAAAATTGATGAAATATAAAGAAAATCGGGAGCTAATATTGCGAAGGTCGCCTTTGCAATATTCTACCTTGAATGTTTGCCAAAATGTTTGAATGTTTGCAAATATTCAGGGTAGGCTAGCGCCCATCCTGCCTACCCGTGCATGACGCCTCTGTTACTGTACAAGGCCTTAGTGTAGTAACCTTGGTTCACAGGACTGTTTCACGATTTATACGTCTGACAAAGACTTGATGTTTAGGTAATATTGATGTTTGAACTTTAGGGTCGCAGAATAGTGACCTTGGGTAAATAACATCGTTTATAAATACGTCTCATAATCCCGACGTTGTTTTACATTTGTCTGTATTTTGGTCGACAAACGTAGCGTATATTGTTTCATGCATCAAGTGCATTCTTTTTGATAGACATTCTCTATATATGTATTGTACTTTTCCATGAGATATTTTTACGGGTTTCTAATTTGAACTGATTAAACTTGCTGAATGTGTGCCAAGAATTACTTTTCCACGAGATACTTTTACAGTTTTCTAATTTGTACTGATTAAACTTGCTGAATGTGTGCCAAGAGATATACAGTGCAATCTAAAAAAAAAAAAAGTGGTTTAGTGTGAACCACTTTTGATTCAACATTTCTAGTGTTATCAATGATTTTTTAGGATTAGTCTTGAACCTGTATTACCTCTTGACTTGTCACTGAGAGTTATTACAACATCTGATGCCAAATGATAGCAGCTTTATAATTTTTGTATTCTTAATGTTCGTCTTTTAGTCAAAAATGATCATAGGTCTGTGTGTGAACATTTATTAATGTTGACTGAATATGGGTGACTAAATGTGATATCATTGTTATAGTGTTACCCATGCATGTATTTTTGTGATGATCTTGTACATGACTACCTCAACTGTTGTAAACTTTGTACCAAGCATGGTTAATGGGGTTTGTGGTGCTATAGGATAGTATTTTCTCTTGATGAAACGTCTTATAATATGTATTTTTATAATGTCCTTGTGCCACACCCTGTCTGGCATCTGACTGGTTCAACTATGACGTAGCATGTGTACACTGAATTAGTTGATCCATGAATATGGTTTCCACCATGTATTAAGAATGAGCAATTTCCTTGTCGAGTTTATTCTTTTTTTTTTTTTTTAATAACATCGAAACTTGATACAAAATCATTGTTTCCCAATTAAGGCTATGGATGAAAGATAGGATCGTTTGGACGGGGCACCACAAGGGCGATCTTACCACCTCATTTTGATTATTTAAAACTAATGGTCTTCAACACCAGGACTGCGCTGTCTGTGACCATAATTTTTCGCAGTAGATAAAAGTCTTTCAGTATAAACACACGAATGTTGATATCTTCCACTTTGAACTAAGTCTCTTGGGCAATGATTACTTCTTTCCCTTGACAGCAGATGTAGATTGATCATTATACAAAAAGCACAAATTAAATTAGTGATAGGCCTATAATGTTATAATCAGGCCTATCGCTCTACTAATTAATGGTCGTGGCCAATTAGTACTTCATCCAAGCATTTGCTTCGAGGACTGTGGGAAACCACGAAAAACCACGTCAGGATGGATAAAAAAAGGTGTTTGTTGGTCTTGAGCTTTTTCTTCCAACTTCTTCTCTTCTTTTCTTCTCTTCTTGTTGTGTTTGATATATATATATATATTTTCCTTCTTCTTACCGGTACTTCTTTTTTCTTTCTCTTTTTTTCTCTCTTTCTCTTCTTTTCCCCTCTCTTTTCCTTTATTCATTCATTCATTTCTTCTCCTCATTCCATTTCATTTTTTTACTTCATCTTCCTTTTGTCTTTCATTCATTAATTTATTCATTTTTATTCATATTTTTTTTCATTTTTTATTTTCTTCTTTTTTTTCTTCTTTTTTTTCTTTTTTTTCATTTTTTTTTCTTTTCTTCATGTTTCTCCATTTTTTTTTTGGCATTTTTATTTTCATTTTTTTTTTCATTTTTTTTTCATTTTATTTTTTCTTTTTCTTTCTTTCTTCTTTTCATTTTTTTTCTTTTTCATTTCATTCATTCTAGTTATTGTATTTGATTATTATTCAACCCTTTTTTTCTTTCTTTTCTTGTTTTTTCTTTTTTTTTTTTTTCTCTTTTTTTCTTTTTCTGATTTTCTCAATATTGAATGCTTGTGAATTCTTGGACGTCTGAGGGAAACCATGGAAAACCATCAATCAGGATGAAAAAAAATGTTTCAAGCTGTTGATGCAACTTGATGTACGGTAGTCAGAACTACTTCTCCTTGAGAATATATTCGTCACGATTGTAGTAGGAACTCTACTTCTGATATGTCTCTTCTCGTCTGCCAGTACAAAGCTGCCATTAGACAATCCCCAGACAAACCTTGATTTTTCAACAGAGCTCGATGTTGATCAAGTGCTGGGCATACAAGTAGGTGTTCTGCATTTTGATCTTCCAGCTTGCACAGGGGACACATGGAACTTGCTTTAACTCCTATTCTCTTCAGATGTTTGTAAAGAAAATCATGACCTGTTGTAATCCTGAAGATCGCGACTGCAGTAGAACGAGGCAGGGTATTGCAATGTATCGGTTTTTCCAGCAAAGACTCCCATCTCTTTCCTCTAGCGACATCTTCTTGGGCCTGATTTAAAATAGTTTTGGATTTGATTTTGAGCATATTTTTGTAGGAAGCTATCGACATTGGTATTGTGTGCTGCCTCTGATTGGATCCCAATTTGGCGAGTTCGTCAGCCTTTTCATTTCCTTCGATTCCGCAGTGACTCGGGATCCATTGTAAAATCAATGACCAACCATCCTCTATCAGATCGTGGGATAGTTTTTGACATTGATTGGTGATTGAACAATCAGTTGCCTTTGATGTAATAGCTTGAATAGCTGCTCTGGAGTCGACAAAAACCACAATTTTCCGAGGAATGGTACGCTCGCGTATTAACTCAAATGCTATCTTAATCGCTTCCATTTCCCCATCAAAGCATGAACCATATCTTCCTGCTGCAGCCGATTTTTGGAACATGATGCTGTATACTCCAGCACCAGCATTCGATTGAACAGCATCTGCCGAACCGTCGGTGAAAACATGAAGCCACTCATTTGAAGGGTATAAAGTATGTATTGTACGTAGAGATAGTTGCTTCAGTGCGAATACATTCATCGTATCTTTCTTATTCATCTCGTCAATCAGCTTTATTCTCGTCTTGGGTAATAAAAGCAATGACGATGAAGGAGGTGGAAAAGGTTTCCTTGAGGCCACGTCAACTTCTATCTCAAACTTCGTCTTCATGTTATTGACAGCAGCACTGAAACCTATCTGGAATGGTATTCGTAATACTGGTGGCTCATATGATTCCCAGTACGAGTCGTTAAGTCTCAATTGTTTCTCTTGTTGAACAATAGCAGCTCTTTCTCTTCGAATAAATAGTGGCTCGATTTGCGTTTGAATTTCCATCGCTGTGATTGGAGTAGACTTTGCGGCGCCACATATCATTCTAAGAGCTTGATTTTGAACTAAATCGAGAATTTTAATATTGGTTTGACTAGCAGTACAAAAGGCCTCTCGGCCATATTCCAGCACCGGTCTGACGTATGTCTTATACGTTGTAGAAAGAACATCTTGTGTAGCACCCCACCGAGTGGAACTTAGTCTTCGCAGTATTTTCAAACGGGCTTTTCCAATGTCAGCTAGTTTCTGGGTATGTTCTTTCCACGTTAGTTTGTTGTCCATATGCACTCCCAAATACTTGCTTTTAACTGAACTTAACTGTAGTCCATTATATTGAAGCTGTATCTGATGTTGTGCTGTACACATTGAAAACAATTGGTATGTAGTTTTTTCGGTGTTAACAGTCATCTTATTCGCCTCCGTCCAGTTTTTCAATGTTGAGAGAGCTTCATTGATCTTAGTTTGCATTGTTACTATGCATGATCCCGTCGTCCATATGATAAGATCATCAGCATACATCAGTGCATTAGCTCCTCCAATGCTTTTGATTTTATTCGGGAGATCGTTAACCATCACGTTAAACAATGTGGGACTGGAAACTGCTCCCTGTGGTAGACCTTGGTGTGTTTGACGGTATCCTGAGCATGACTGATTAACTCTAACTCTTATAAATCTTTGTGCGAGAAACTGCATAACCCATCGAATGATCTTCCGTGGGACATTCATTCTGCATAACTTTTCTATGAGAATCTGTCGACACACCGTATCATATGCAGCTTTGAAATCCACTGAAACTGCCAATGTGGATTCTTTCCTTTGAAAACCATCCTTCACATCTTGAGAAACACGCACAATTTGGTCGATCGTCGATCTGTGTTTTCTAAATCCAGACTGCTCAGGGGCGACGAGATTGTGTTCTTCAAGGAAAGAATTCAGACGGGACATCACCATTCTTTCTAAAACTTTGCAGAAAGTACTTGTTAGTGCAATGGGTCTGTAGTTTTCAAGTTTATCTGCTGTTTTGTCTTTTTTTGCGAGAGGAACTACTTCCGCCTTTCTACATACAGCAGGTATGGTAGTATCCCACATTATGTTCATCAACCTGAGAATAGTATTCTTAGCCATGGGTCCCAAATGAATCAACATCTCTGACGTGATACCATCAACTCCAGGAGATTTCTTGAGTTTTGTCAATCGAAGTGCACTCTCCAGTTCAGCAAAATGAAACTTTCCATTCAAATCATTGTCATATAATGTATCACTTGGAACGTTCTCATCTGGTTGAAGTCCATCGTTTTCAAGTTTTTTATACACTTTGCTGAGGTTGCACTTCTCGTAGTTACTCACTGAAGCGTAGTATTTACAAAACGCTTCAGCTTTATCTTTATCTTCGACAAGGAGTCTCCCTCGTTCCAAAATTGGTTCATTCTTTTTTGAGTGTTCATTGTTCAATGCTGATATCAATCTATGAGCTTTATTTCCATCTTTTCGGTAGTCTATGTTCTTAATGACTTGGTGGAATGCCTCCCTCTTACTTTTCAAAATGTGTTTCTGTAAGCTGGCATGAAGTTTCCTCAGATGAATACCATCTTCTTTAGCGCCTGTAGTTTCAGCCTTTGTTCTTGCTTCATCCCATTCTTCCTTCATAACTTGAAGCGATGCATTCCAGAATGGTTTGTATTTCCTTACAGCTCCCCTTGGAACACACGCTTGGACACATTTCATCAGTGCTTTTGTTACATTATCTAAGGATTGATCAGGATTGTCGTTTACCAGGTCTTGAGTTATGCATTTGTCTGTTATGTTCTCGTAACTTTTCCAGTCTGCCTTATGAAAATTCCATTTAGGTGTAGTATCAATATATTCCATTTTCTTTGTCACATTAGGTGCATCGATTGAGACAAGGATTGCTCTGTGTCCGGTTCCGTTGGCATCTCCCTGTGGCTGCTGTGAAACTCTATTGCATATACTATCATGGGCAAGGACTAAATCCGGTGTTGATGTATATCCAGAGTACGATAGAAAAGTCGGAGAACGATCAGCACTATATACTACAGTAAAGGGATTACTATCAACGAAGTCTTCAACATTTTTGCCGATACCATCTGTTCTTTTATACCCCCATCTTGTCGAGGGTGCGTTGAAGTCTCCAATGATGACTGTGTTTCTCTTAATCGGCAAACTTTCAAGATCAGGTGTATTCCTGGGTGGATTGTATAACGCTATAATGTTGGTATAATAGCTGTTTTTCCATACCTCGACTTGCGTCGCCTCCAGGCTGTTAGGCGTGGTATTTGATTTCTTTGTAATAGTGTTCATTTTCGCTGTTATTGATTCTTTCACTCCAACAAACATACCGGATGCTATTTGGCGGCTTCTCTTCAGTGTGAAATGTTGAAATCCTGGGATACGGTACTGACCTTCATGTTCGGTTGACTTCCCTGCTTCTACTATGGCATAAACGTCAGCCTTACACTCATCAACCATCTTTTCAAACTCCACAAACTTGGCACTGTTTACGCCTCCAGCATTCCAGAAGAGTATTCGAAGAGTACTCATCTCTAATCGGAGCCAAAAGTAATTTGAAAATTCAAAAGTAAATGTTCATCAATACGTAGAAAGAGGTTATGAGTTCAATATTGAAATTGTCTTCGTTTCACTTCCTCTTCAACCTTGATCACTTTCAAAACTTACACTGTTTTATCACTGAATTTACGTATTAAGGTGTTCGCTCAATGTTCAAAAGATTAAGTTTATCAGTTGTACAAAGATTTAGTTCTCACAATATTTCGATATTTAAATCGTCTTTGTTTCACCACTTTCAAGACCTTGAACACTTTGACACTCAACTGGCAGTGAACTCTTGAATTATCTTGATGGCTCTGGAGTAGAACCACGAAGCTTATTCTTTCACTGAAAACAGATTGAAAAGTGTGGATCAAGTAAGCCTTGACTATAATTCTAAACTAGAAAACGTCAAAAATGAACCAAAATCTTATACACTAGTACTTCCCTTGTTGATTTTCTTGAAGATCGATGCTCGCCGAAGATGTTGAATTGAAAAATTCAGGTATAGTGCACGTAAATACTTTGAAATATGATTTTTAATCAGGAGCCAAGATTCAACGCGACTGTTGTTATTCCTATGTTGCCATAGGAATCTCAACGCCTTTCAACGAATTTCTACGCCAAAGTAGTAACTATTGTTGTGGAGCGGGGTTTGATAGCACTGTCACCAGTTAATTTTGGGGGTAATTAACAACCCATATAGAAGGAAGAAGGCGAGGCATGGGTCCTCTTGCCGTGAGGCAAGAATTCAGAATTCAAAGCATGGCTCTAGTTTATGTTTATTGAAAATAAGATTACATTTAAATAATAATAATTAAACTTACCGCATCGTCGAGCGTGATGTGTGACGACGAGTCAGGAGCAAAATGCAAAGTCTCTCGTCTAATAATTAGGGGTGAGTTTAAATACTATACCTAAAGTAGGTTAGTGACCAAGTACAGTAATGATACGGTACTGGTGAAAGGTAGGGACTAAAATTATACTATACTTTATATTAATACTAAAATAATACTATCTTATGTCCGCTTCATCACATCACCCTCGACTTCGCGAAATTGGAAATACTTCCAAACGGGGGTGTTTTCAATTACTCTAAGGAAAAAAGGGTTTAATATTGTTATACAATTACATAATACTATATTAAAATTACATATTTATCTTGACGTCTTCACCACTGTTTGTGGACTTTACAGTTCTAATTCTAAGGGGGTGGTTTTAAGACTAATAAATGAAAATACAATTAAATAATACAAGTAAACAAGGCTTAAACTAACTATGCTAACAGTTTGCGATGAAGGAATTGACTAAATCAGTGACCCATTCACAGTAGAGGTGTGATTCTTCAAAAGGAAAACAAAGCTATAGGACTATAAGTAAAGAGATTAGGAGAATGAGTAAATTGAATAGTGATAAGAGTCCATCTTTGCAACTTAATCGTTATGCACTTTTGTTATAACTATATTATTCAGCTGTATTTAATATTAATGGAAGAGTGGTCAGAATGATAAATTGTTCTCCCTCCAATTTAAAAAAATCGAATTTGTTCAGCATGGTAACAACCGTTCAAGTCGCGAGTCTACCCTACGAATATTCACATCACCTTTCTTCCGTTTTTTTTTTCCATTCAGCTCACGTGACAATGGACTTTGAATCCTCGACGACGACCCAGATACAATTGAATTTCTTGTGTTCTATGATTTCTGGTTGATGCTCGCCGTCGGGTTGCCTCATGTGTCGGTCTGTGGTATACAGGCTTCGTGGCATCTTAGGTTCGGTGATGAATTCGCGGATGTAGCTTGCCGACTTCCGGGCTGCACCAGGGCTAAAATACAATCATCACGCAGATCACTGATACGCTAAAATTATGATACACTAAATAGATGAAAATAATACGCTAATATGAAAAGGAAACTAATTGACGATTATTATTATTTTTTTTTTTGGTGGGGGGATCTCTCTTTTTTTTTTTGTGTGCTACTTGAAAAAAATCACTTGCATACTTATGTTGAATTTGAAGGACACTATCTCACTATCAAATATAGTTTGAAAATCCTAATTCCTGTTCATAATCAATTTGATTGGGTTAATAAAAATGAAATATATAATTTGAAGAATACAAAACTTGACTGAAATTTAATATGATATTGAAATTTGAATATAATAGAATGAAAGATAACAAAACAGAATCAAATTACTGGCCTAAAGATTTTCGGGGCATCCGTCACTTTTGCTTCGAAGAGTTTGACGAAGGCGTCGGCGGCGTCCATCTCCTGTCTTTGTCTTGTCTTTGTGGGCAAAGGTGTCAGAGACGGAAAAGGCTGCCATCCAGGACTATGATCAAGGTTTTCATCAGGTAGGCCTCCGTCATCTATAGTGATGTGTGGCTGTGGACATTGGGCAGGGCCCAACCGATGTTGTCAGCACAAGCCGTGGCGTTCCTGAAACAGATTGTACAAGAACCGGTGGCCACCCACTGGCTGTTCCGTCTTTAAACACCGATAATAAATTAAATTCATAACTATTTACTGAAATTGATAGAAGCTTTATACACTATTAATCCGTGGCACTTCAGCAAGGATATTAGCAAAAGACTGACGTGACAAATCTCAGTTGTATGAAGGGAATAATCTATACCTATTGGTCGAAGGGAGGGTGTGTCCATCCGCAATAACGGACTTCTACGTCTATACATACTAATATACCGTATTTGCTCTCGTTTCTCGAAGCAACTCCAACAATCTATAATTAGTGCTAAGAATAAAATGTACCATTGAAATGATTGTAACATCGCTTCTGAGCGTTTACTATTATATCAACTCTATATTTGGACATACTCATTGATATTAATATTGTCTAACTGTTCATGTTACCCAAAGTCTGACATCGTACCCGAATGGTTAAATAAATCCCTATTAATTTGATATATGAATATAATATTGTGTTATTATTAATATGCATATTAGGCCCGCTATTATTATTTCTCATTGATTTCCACCATCTTTAATAATCTATACGTCGTTGATTGCTTACAGGGGTTGTTGCCATAATGCGCGGTATGGTGAAATTATTTTCGTTTACCCTAGATTCTAATATTTCTACATGTTTAGGTGCTGAAGGTACTGCCGTAAATAGTACTGAGTGTCTATCTCTTGCTCTTCTGGACACTATTTTCGACCACCACCATTTCCTAGTACATATAATCGAGATTAGGATCACTACGAACGCTAATGAGAGTGAAGTTGAATATATATGCTGGGCAGGTAAATGGTACCAAGCAGGTTCACTCATCTCTTGTAACCTAGCTCTCCATTGTTCTATCGGTATAGTTCTTCTATTCGTTTTTTCTGTGTATAATTTGTTTAATAATTCTGCGATTTGGCTATGCGATCCTAGAGTCTCAGTCACATCGTCTTTGGTAATATTATTGGAAATTACTATATTTTCAATTTGAGGTATATGAATCGATTTATTTTTCACCAAGGATAAAGTTCCTGTTGAATAAGGTGAAAGTATGAAGTCATCGCTGAGGATTTGACAGTTGGGCGCAACGTCGATAGTTCCTGTTCCATTGAGAATGAGTGTTGTTGCGGCTACCTCTTTTTCGCCAAATTTAGCTGGGCAATGCAAAACCACTTGTTTTCGTCCTATAACGCTGTATACCCATACGTTAGTGGTTAAAGCTCGATAAAACACTGGCTCGGGGTATAAAACGATTTCGGTCGGACACAATTCTGCGACGTTGTCAGTATTACCTACATATAACGCTTGAAGACAACTCTTCCCTCCTGAACGTCGGACTATTTTTAAAGGTTTACATATTTTCACCATTCCTTCCTTACAGTTCGTCATATCATCTGTATCTAACTCCATGAATAAGTCTTTATTTGGTGTAATCGCGAGATATTTATTTCTAGGTCTGATGATCAAAGCGGCACTGTGATTACTCAATTGATAAGGTAGTGGAACTGCTTTGTATACATTGAAATATGTGTTATGGTTTTTAATTGGTAGCTCGATGAATAGTCGTAGCTTATTCCCCAGTGTTGCTAAAGTGACTGTGGATATAGAATAATACAGATATAGCTCATCGAGATTAATATTGGTGAGGAGCGCGAATCCTTGTGCTAAGTTCGGCTGAATTTGAGATAACATTTCTTTTAATTCATTCGGTGACAAGAAGTAGGCACTTAATTTATTTCGAGAGGTCATTATCAGGGCGCTATTAAATTGTTGAATCTCGTTCCTCAGCGTGTTGAAAGCTATTTCTAATGTTCTGAAGGCGTTCTGAATAGTATATGTCATCGCCATCAAATTCTTGATTTCGATTGTGGTGTTGGAAAAATGGCTTTGTACTTGTATGATTTTTGAATTGACAATATCTAAAACGCTCGCCAAAGCTGCAATGTTATTCGTATTCTTCTGTCCTATTGCGGCATTTTCGCTAATGACTGTCATTTGATCGGACAT
The DNA here is from genome assembly GCA_964007535.1 of Brachyptera risi. NCBI lineage: Eukaryota > Metazoa > Arthropoda > Insecta > Plecoptera > Taeniopterygidae > Brachyptera > Brachyptera risi. The sequence goes on from OZ023329.1 coordinate 13,450,127, forward strand.
TAAGTGTGTCATACCCGATTCATTGTTAGCGATATCATCGATTTTATTATTAATTTCTGTCAGTGTGTCTGCATCTAACGTTCCAAATAGAATATTCAAAAGTTTTCCCGCTGGATTGAATATGCCTCGCTTGAGTCTAGAGTCTGAGCTATGCGCCAGGGTAAGTTTTAAATCTCGTAGGTTTCCCTGTAGTCTTACGGCTTCATTTTTCAGAAGTGTTATCTCTTTCCCGATTATGATCCTAATTTCCGACGCCAAAATGGTAAACTCAAGATTGACCGAAGAAATTTCTATGTTTCGTATATTGGACACAGAATTGATGAAGACTATTATTGCTAATTCGTAATCCGATATGTCTATGTCAACCGTGATCAGCCATCTTGACCCACTTAGTAAAATGTCCTGGTCTTTGAAAAAAACAATACCTTTGTCGAGTTGTGGCGCCACATCGCTAACTACTCCCTGGGTAGCTATGAGGGATAGCAAGAAAACAAGTCCGCAACTGTAACAACAATATTGTTTGAAAAAAAATCCTTCATCAATCTAGCATATGTTATACGTTCTATCAGCATTCTATCGTAGTTACTGTAGACTAAGTGTGACTAATAATAGCAGAACTCGACCAAGTGTTCTCGCTAAATTCGGCTATAGATGACTATTCCATATTTATAGTGATTCGTGGAAATAACATGAACGTCACAATTAGGTCTATCCACAGCATTTTCTGTTATACGGATATCCAGTTACTCTCCGATCGGGGTCGTGAACGGTTAACAGTGACATATTTTCCGTGATATTTATTTCGGCTCTCCTAATTTTACATCTGAAAGTAATCACCGTTGCTACTGTTGAATGAAAATGTATATATAGGATACATGACCTAAAATGCATTTAGAGGTAAGAAGTGGTTATTCTACATAATATACCGTTAGAATCTTAGCTCAACGTATTTTGAATTGTATAGGAGATTTATCATTCAAATAGCCATATCTCTACTTATACATACTTCATTGACAATTATTTATTTCGACAGAACCTGCATTGTTACACTTTTACTTATTCGACTATCTCCGCATTTTCATCTGTGACTATATATTAATATAACTTGAATTATTCATTCAGACAATAGGCCTATTCATTGAATTGAAATTAACGTGTTCACAATTATACGCGGTCTAGTTTAAATACATCCTACATCTAATCTAAATGAATATTTGAAAAGTACGCGATCTTAATCGAGTTTACGTTTCAAGTTCTTCTAACCCAATCACTTTTTTGGCTTTTTCGATTTTTTTTTTTTAATGGTGGGGACGGAATTACGAACGATAATTTCCTACTCAAGCTTCTCAAATTGTATCTTGACGATCGCGGAGTGTCGATGTTTTCTTGGGCTTCTTCTAGTGGTTCAGTAGTTTCTGGGCTATTATTGGGGACTGAACTAGTGTCATTGGGAGAAAGGGAACTTGTTGATAACATCAGTTCGACATCCACTGCGTCTGAATCGTTTATATTACTCCGCTGAGACAAGACTCGAATATCATTCTCACGTTTAAATAACACGGCACTAGTTAACGCTCTATCTCTTTCGCCAAAGTCTTCCACTGAGTGTTCGCTTCGCCTATCATTGCCAGGAGTCATTTCGCACTCGTCGTCGGAAGAAACCTCTTCTTCTATCGGATTGTTATTTGCTGAAAACTTGATTCTATATTTTTTTAATTGTTCGGGAATATACCCACTGTTCTCGTCACAAGTCGCCTTAACATCAACTTCTTGCACCACTGCGCTATTGTCAGTCAATTGTTCGTTGTTGCTCACTTGTATCGTAGCACTGGGTTTGAGAGCTAGATTCTCGTCAAAGCTACCTGGTTCAAAGTTTTTGTATAACTTGAGACGATTCGCGTTCACCGTTTGAGTCTTTCTACCACGCAGTTCGGTAATCGTAATAGAAGTAACTCGGTGTATGTTTGTCACCCGCCAAGGACCTGTATAGTGTTGTGCGAATTTCTTTGCTACGCCTGCTGCAATAACAGGGGTATGAAGGAAGACAAGATCTCCTAATTTAAATCCTACGTCGACTGCTTTCCGGTTGTAGTACTTCTCGTACCTTGCCAAACTTTGTTGGTTATTCTGTTTAGCCAACTCGAAAGCGGTTTGAAGTCGGGCTAACAGTTCTGCTGCATAATCGACATGTACACCATAATTAGTGCGTTTCGGCGCGATGATCGTTTCGAATGGTAACAACATATCAAAACCGTGTACTAGAAAAAATGGACTCATTCCCGTTGATACATTGACACTTGCTCTCATCGCCATCATGACGTAGCTCAACATCTCGTCCCACTCGACGTCATTCAGTGCGTAGTGCGACATCATGTTTGCTATAGTGGAGTGCGATCGCTCTACCATTGCGTTGGCTTGAGGATGATACGCTAGGGTTTGAAGTTTTTTAATTTTAAGGATGCTACACACTTCTTTGAACACTCTTGATACGAATTGTGCACCCATGTCGGAAATTAGAATTTCTGGTACTCCCACAACACAAATAACATTTTCAACAAACGCCTTGGCCACAGTAGTTGCGTCGATTTTATTCAATGCGCAAGCGATTGGGTATCTGGTAAATCCACATATGAACGTTAGAATGTAGCGATTATGTTGTAGGGTAGGTCGTAGGGGTCCTACAATATCGATATGACATCTTTGAAAGGGGCGTTGTAGTTCTTCGAATTTTTGTAGGGGTGCGTGAGTAGGGTGCGGAGAAGGTGGTTTACGTTTTTGGCACGAAATACAAGAATGACAAAAGTTTTTAATATCTTTGTGCATACCATACCAGTAACATCGTTCTGCTATCATGGTAGTTGTGCGGTGTACACCTCCATGTCCAATCTGATGGTAGTTTTCCATCACTTTAGTAGTCAGTGTATTCGGAATTACTAATCTATTGTCACGATACAACAGTTTGTCATTATCTAAATTGAACCCTTGTCCATCTTTAACGCCGTTACTTTCTTCAAGTTTTATTATGATGATGTTAAGATTAGGATCTTTGCGTTGTTCACTCCGTATCTGATCTCTGTCTAGTGTGGGAACATATTCTATTTCCGGCTCCACGTGGTCTTCTGTGTCTGGACATCGCTTACTGTTGACATTCACTCTAAGTCGAGACAGGCCGTCTGCATGAGGAATAGAATGCCCAGGTTTATGCGTCACAGTGAAATCGTATTGTGATAACTGTAATACCCAATTCGTCTGCCTACTACTAGGTCGTTGAAGATTCACGAGATATGTTAACGCTGCATTGTCCGTTACGCAATCGAAGCTTCTGCCGAACAAGTATGGTTTGAATGTTTTAATAGCCCATACGAGTGCTAATGTTTCACGCTCATGCGCGGGGTACCTCGTTTCACATGGTTTCAATTGTCTTGATAGGTAGGCAACCGGGTGATCATGTCCGTCTACGTTTTGTGACAAAATTGCACCGGCGGCGTACTGGCTGCAATCAGTGGTCAATTTGAATCTGAGATGAAAATTAGGATAGGCTAATACTGAGTCACTGCATAACGCATTTCTTAGTTTGATAAAAGATTCCTCTTGTTCCTGAGTCCATTCAAATTTCACATCTTTCTTGAGTAGCGCAGTGAGTGATTTGGCGGTTTTAGCATAGTCCGGAATAAAACGTCTGTAGTACGAAGTTAACCCTAGGAGACCTCGTAGCTCCGTTATGTTCAATGGTCGAGGATAGTTCGTTATGCAATCAATCTTCTGAGGGTCGGGCTTCAAACCTTCGGATGACACTATATGACCTAGATATTTGACTTCTTTCTCGAGGAAGTGACATTTTTCTGGCTTCAGCTTCACTCCTGCATCTTTTAATCGTGATAACACTTCCTTCAATCGTGTGATGTGCTCGCTCACTGTTTTCGAGTATATAATGATGTCATCTAAATAAACAAGACATTGCACTCCAACTAGTCCTGTGAGAACGGTGTCCATATACCTAGTGAAGGTTGAGGGAGCGTTGCACAACCCAAAACTCATCCTCGTGAACTCGTACAGTCGGTTGTTTACCGAAAAAGCCGTCTTCTCCTGATCTTCTTTCCTGATAGGTATATTATAATAGCTCGTCACCAAGTCGAAAGTTGAAAAGTACTTTGACTCCCCTAGAAGGTCCAGCGTCTCAGTGATGTTAGGTATAGGGTACGCGTCTTTTATCGTGACTGCGTTCAGAAACCTATAATCCAGAACCATCCTGTACTCCGTTTTCTCTCCCGTAACATCCTTTTTAGGCACGAGTATCACACTAGCGGACCATGGACTGTATGAGGGTACGACTATGCCCTTCTTTAAAAGCTTAGTCAACTCTTCATTCACCACGGGGCGTAAACTATGCGCTATTCTGTAGGGGGGCCTCTTTATAGGGGACGCACCTTCCTTTAGTAATATTCTGTGTTCTACTTTGCTTGCAAGTCCAAGCTCATCTCCGTCTTCGAAGAGTAGATCTGCATATTCGTAAAGTGCATGTTTAACATCTCTTCTATCTTCTTCACTTAGGTGCTCTAATTTGCACAGCTCGTTTATCTTTCTCTTCTGTTTATCAGTTGGTACCTTCGACTGATTGCTAATACTATTTATTCTCGGATTGTTCTCTTTAACTAATACACCTTCAATTTTCCTCACGTAGCCGACAATGGTTTTAGCAGGAATCCTCACTTCATCATCATTTATATTGATAATCTTCAATTGAACATCCATATCTTCTCTCTCGGTTACGACCGCTCTTGCACAACGTATACCGTGCACACGTATTTCTTCAGGATTAAATATGAGATCCTTATTTCCTTGGTCATTTCCATTACCGTAGAGCAATTCACGCTGCTTGCCCGCACATAGATATTCGCTACGCCTAGGTATAACAATATCATCACGAAGGTGGACCAATGATTCTTTGATACATTGCTGGTCTATTTCTTCTGTGATCGTATGAACCGATGAATGCTTAGTTCCGTCAGAGTTCACACGTGCGTTGTTATCACCCGTCACTTTTCCACTTCGCGTAGGCTCGATATCCCTATTTGTCTTACCTGTCTTTGTGACATCTGAGTAAGACATGATACGGCTTTGCATATCATTTTCTATAGGACCCGGGACGATAGGAGTAACTCGAAGTTTAGCGGCCAAATTAATTGCTTCTTGTCTCTCGTCGATTTTCTCTTTTACCGTTTCACATCGGACTGCGTCTTTCTCTATATAAAGTCGCTTCGTTTCTTCTTCTGCATGTCTCACATTAACGGTATTCCCATTCAACTTGACAACGTTTCCATTCTGTATAAGTTCGTTTCTCTTCAAATCAACAATTACTTCATAAAACTTCAGAAAATCCCGACCGAGTATCCCGTCTGTTTCCATGTGCATGTTATCATCACTTACTGAGAAGTTGAACTCATAATCTGCACTGCCAATAGAAACTGTCAACTCTACCTCTCCAATTATAGGCAAGGCGTGACCTGTGATACCATAGACCGGACATCTTCTTTCTTGAAAATCAATCAGTCCCCTCTTCAAAACGGATTCGCTAATCAAGCTTATGCTTGCTCCAGTGTCAACCAATAGCGTTGCTTGAGTGCGCGGCTGTGAATGTAACTTGCTCTGAAGTTGTACCTTCACGCTGGTTATGTCTGTAGCGTCATGAGCTGGATATGTAGAATTCACTTTCCGTTTCATTTCCCGTTCATTCGAGGAGTCAATGAACAGATTGTCTAGTTTAAACGAGCGCCGTTATTCTGCGTATTAGCTAGATGGTTCGTTTGACTATGTGACGTTGGTCGGTACTGTTGTTGCCGCGGATGGTTGTAACTTTGATAAGGAGGTTGGACGAAGGCGGGTGGGTAAATTTGAGGGTTGCCGTACCTTTGCTGACCATCGTCCACTCTGTAATTTTGAAAATTGGGATTGTTCCCAAAACGATGTCCACCATAATTTTGGAAGTGATGACCTCCGCTTTGCATCCCATTGTTGTGATAGTTCGGCTGCATTTGTCCTTGATGCGAGTTATCACGATGCTCAGGCCTCTGATGCTGAGGAGGTTCGAACCACCTACCTCGTTGTTGCGTAGCATAGTTTGATAGATAGGGCTGCTGACTGTTAGAAGGTACTTGTCGTTGGGGACAATCTCTTATTAGGTGCCCTGGCTGAAAACACTGGTAACAAACGTACGCTGGTGTTACGTTGTTTGGTTGTACGTTTGTGAGCCTCTCGTAACGATGACGAAACCTCCGTTGTGGGTTTGGGAATTGAGTTGGAATGCTCTCTTGGCGTACAGCGTGTACGGTCTGAGGGTCGCCGAAGTACTCCATGTCGTACTTTTCCTCCCGTGTAGCGATCTCGAGGGCTTCTTCGAAGGTATCAGGAGATTGCGTCATTAGGTGCCGTTTGATCGGTCCCCGCAGTCCGTTCATGAAGTAGGTCAGGAGATTACGCTGAACTACCTCTCGCTCAATTACATTTCGTGGTTCCTCTTCGCCAACTACCAATGTTAGATACCCCGCTTTCTGTAGCCGCGATCCATAATCAGGAACTGTTTCATTTAATCGCTGTTTACAGTTCATGAATTCCTGTAAAAGCTGTATGGTCGGTGAGGACGTTTCGTATCTGTCTGTCAGTGCTTTTCTTATCTGAGCATCTGTCAGAGTAGAATAGTTGGCGAGTCCACGGAGATACTCTTTGGCTGCACCCGTCACATGATACTTTAAAACCTCTAATTTATTCTCGTTGCCCCACCGGCCTAACTTCGCGGCAACGTCTACGGACTCGAAAAATGAGACTAGGAAGCCTGTTTTTGTGTTACCATCGAATTTAGTTACCATTGAGATGACACCCTTAAAATTATCATTAGTTTCCGCCATCGTATTCTCTTAGTCTACCAATTGATAATAATCAATACTTAACTCGAATACATCTATATTTAAACTTACGGTACTATGTATATACTTCCGGAACACATTAATGATCAGATAATTACTTAATAACACTTCATGGTACTATCTCGACGAAACAAAACGAAATCGGAGGGCTACACAACTAATCTGATTCTTCATGACACTCAATAATAAGGAAAACGTGAAGAAGAAAAAAATTGACGACATGAAAGAAAATAATCATAAACTGTAACTAGGTCTATATAACTAGAAACAAAAAGAATAAACTAGAGAATAAACAAAACTAGGCCCATGTTTGAATTGTTGAAGCTAATAATTTTGACATCCTGGAATGATCCCGACCGCTGTCTACCAGTGTTGTGGAGCGGGGTTTGATAGCACTGTCACCAGTTAATTTTGGGGGTAATTAACAACCCATATAGAAGGAAGAAGGCGAGGCATGGGTCCTCTTGCCGTGAGGCAAGAATTCAGAATTCAAAGCATGGCTCTAGTTTATGTTTATTGAAAATAAGATTACATTTAAATAATAATAATTAAACTTACCGCATCGTCGAGCGTGATGTGTGACGACGAGTCAGGAGCAAAATGCAAAGTCTCTCGTCTAATAATTAGGGGTGAGTTTAAATACTATACCTAAAGTAGGTTAGTGACCAAGTACAGTAATGATACGGTACTGGTGAAAGGTAGGGACTAAAATTATACTATACTTTATATTAATACTAAAATAATACTATCTTATGTCCGCTTCATCACAACTATCTGTAAGACTGTTTGGTATATGTTCACTATTGCAATATTTGTATTATAATGTTGAAAAAAGGTGGGATAGATTCGATCATACAATGCCGTCCTCAAGTTCAAAATAGGCCGGTCCTATACGTAAAGTGAATTGTGCAACAAGCATACGTCTCATAATCCCGACGTTGTTTTACATTTGTCTGTATTTTGGTCGACAAACGTAGCGTATATTGTTTCATGCATCAAGTGCATTCTTTTTGATAGACATTCTCTATATATGTATTGTACTTTTCCATGAGATATTTTTACGGGTTTCTAATTTGTACTGATTAAACTTGCTGAATGTGTGCCAAGAATTACTTTTCCACGAGATACTTTTACAGTTTTCTAATTTGTACTGATTAAACTTGCTGAATGTGTGCCAAGAGATATACAGTGCAATCTAAAAAAAAAAAAGTGGTTTAGTGTGACCCACTTTTGATTCAACATTTCTAGTGTTACCAATGATTTTTTAGGATTAGTCTTGAACCTGTATTACCTCTTGACTTGTCACTGAGAGTTATTACAACATCTGATGCCAAATGATAGCAGCTTTATAATTTTTGTATTCTTAATGTTCGTCTTTTAGTCAAAAATGATCATAGGTCTGTGTGTGAACATTTATTAATGTTGACTGAATATGGGTGACTAAATGTGATATCATTGTTATAGTGTTACCCATGCATGTATTTTTGTAATGATCTTGTACATGACTACCTCAACTGTTGTAAACTTTGTACCTAGCATGGTTAATGGGGTTTGTGGTGCTATAGGATAGTATTTTCTCTTGATGAAACGTCTTATAGTGTTAACAAATATGTATTTTTATAATGTCCTTGTGCCACACCCTGTCTGGCATCTGACTGGTTCAACTATGACGTAGCATGTGTACACTGAATTAGTTGATCCATGAATATGGTTTCCACCATGTATTAAGAATGAGCAATTTCCTTGTCGAGTTTATTCTACGCCAAAGTAGTAACTATCTGTAAGACTGTTTGGTATATGTTCACTATTGCAATATTTGTATTATAATGTTGAAAAAAGGTGGGTAAATGCAGTTTACCCAAAAACTGACCACAAATTGCTTTTTTGAATGAACATCAATAACTGTGAGGGGCATCTATAGGCTTATACTACCTTACCCTATGGCACTACGGCCCTTGTAGGGCCCTGGCCTCTTCCACTATTCCTTTCCACACATCCCGATCCAGTGCACGCCTCCTCCATCCTCGCACGCCAAGCCCACATAGATCCTCTTCTACGTCATACAGCCACCTCTTGCGCGGTCTTCCGGGGAGTCGCCTTGCTTCCGGTTTTTGTCGATATACCCTCCGAACTCCCCTTTCATCAGGCATTCACTCCATGTGGCCGGCCCAACGTAACCTTCCCTTCCTTACTTCTATTGAGATGGATGGGTCTTCGTACATGGCGTAGAGCTTGATTTGCAGATTCTCCAATCCCCGCTATCCTGGATAGGCCCGTAGATCTGGCGGAGGATCTTGCGCTCCCAGGTATTCAGAGCATCCTCATCCCTCTTGGTAACTGTTCAGCTCTTGCACCAGGCTCGCAAGAGCCCCCGCTCTATACAGGCTTAACACATTCCATGTTCCTATCCAAAAATCATGTCCTTTTTCTCGCTCGAGTCGTTCCCTTTGATCAGTCCGGTTTCTTGTTTTTAGTGGTTGTTTCGTAACCGCCTTTTTTTACGAAGTGGAGTGGTTAGCCCCACGTCCAACCTGATAGGGGGCTGCCCCTTACAGCTCATAGGTAGTGTCCATTTCTGTTAGGGTGGGTCCCTTAGCCCTTGGGGATCCCTTCCCCACCCACAGGGCAGTGGGTTTGCCGTATTAGCCCCGCCGTAGCTTGCCGTACAGAACCACATGTTCTCCGCCATCACCATCGTTGAGGACTTTACACCTCCAACAAAGTTGGGTCGGACTACCTTTCGTCTGGCTTCTCCCCTTCGACCTGTCCGGCATGGGAGACCCTACCAGAAGTTTACACTTCCGCCGGCATAGCTCTTGGGATCATGAAAGCACGCAAAACCGTTCACCCCGTTAAGGTAGTAGTCCCAGAACGGACCTATACTAACTATTTGTAATATTGAAATAATTCTCTTGGACATTTACTATGGTTTTCTATTTTATTCCTATTTTGTGTAGAATTGAATCATGCCAAATAAATGTCGAAATAGTTCAAAGATACTGTATGCTTATTTGTGACTAGTACTTTTTAGCTTTTGTTTATCAAATAAAATTGTATAAATATTGTCAGAGAAAATAATAGAGTTAAATAATGGACTTTATACCGATTCAATTTATTGTAAGTAGATATATAGGGTAGAACTATAAACCATTTAGTAAAATGTTGCACATTTCTTCTAATCACTATATAAGTGGAGTAACAAATCTCATCATTCAATGATTGTAGTTTTAGGAATTTGTGAATAGTGAGAAGGAAGCAGTTTTGGTATATATTAAGGAAACATGGTAAAGATGGTCTGTAGCAAGGATTGAACCCTCGGATCACTAGGACAGTGGTCTAGAGAACTTGCAGTCTACCAAAATTCTCAATATTACAATATTCCAAGACTCTCCAATATTCTCACCCTCTCTCCCCATTTCCACCTCCTAACCCTACCTGTAACCCTTCTAACTGCAATCCTTTGCACCCTTTCCACATCCCTTATCTCACCTAATCTATAAGGATCCCAGACTGAACTAGCATATTCCACCATGGGCCGCACTAACGAGAAACAAGCCTTTTCCTTTATCTCCATACTTGTCCCCCTAAGCTGCCTCATTACAAAGTTTAGTGCATTTAAACTCTTTTTTTACTATTCTCTAAATCTGACTACCCCACCCTAGACGTTTATCAAATACCACCCCTAAGTACTTGTAATTTTCCACTGACTCAAGTGACTTCCCTCCTACATCATACACTACATCAGCCCTCACTCTCCTCCTACCAAAGGTGACTAACTTACACTTCCCTGCATTTAACCCCATCTTGTTCAACTGAACCCAACAATTAAGTGCAGTCAAATCTGCCTGAATAGCTACTACATCCTCCTCTGTATTGATTTCCCTATATACCACACAATCATCTGCAAATAACCTTATTCTCGAATTAACAACCCTAGTCAGATCATCTATATATAAATCAAATAATAACGAACCTAACACACTACCCTGTGGAACTCCTGACGTAACCTTAACCTCGCTTGAAACCTCCGAACCTACTCGAACTGTTTGAACTCTATCCTGAAGAAAGTTTCCAATCCAATTAACTAACCCAGCATTCCCAATGGACAGTTTCAACTTCCCTAATAATATAGTGTGATCTACCTTGTCGAAAGCCTAAATTCTTATAATAAATTCTTATAATGATAGGACTGTATTATTTTAATCAAACATTTATTGAACATGAAAACATACATTGTGAACAATGAAACAGAAGTTGATATATTGTGCTACATGCAATAACAGAATTGACTATCGTATCATCTTTTTATCCACTAAATTCCGAAGTTATTTTCCTATCTTGGTCCCAAACTCTACGACAGTTTGCCAAACCATCATCTCAAAACTCTTTGCTTCCGCTCTCACCGAGCGAAAGTAAAACTTCATCTTCGAAACAACCAAGACGAAGCAGTGAAAGAAAGATATTCAACTCACATATTTAAAATGTCGATCAAGAGGAAGAAATTGGAAGAAGAGAAAAGAAGTAAGAATAAAGAATCGACATGTAGACAAAAAATAGGGTCTTTTCTTCTAGGTCCACTGCAAAGTTCCTAGCAAAACTCATTAAGACATCACCTTAATTACATCTGACCTTGGAATTGTACCCTCTATATTTTTCATTTTTTCATTTCGAGCATTACCGAATAATCAAACTTTGAATTTCAACCCATCGTTTCTGCCTCTAGTTTAACAACATTCAAATCCTAACCGATATTTAATCATCTATACGGTTTTGACAAGGTTATATGGTATCTAGAGCGTCCCCACAAAATCTCACCCCATACTGAATATCGCCTCTTTCCGGTTACAATGAATTACAGATGACTATTATAATTCATTTTTATTGTATCGTCGATACTATCATAACACCAAAATGAAGACCATTTTATTATTACTATCATTATTTGTATTTATAAATAACTGACAATTGATGTTATTATTTGTAAATATTTACACCCCAAGCTAGACGCGCAAGCTTCCGCGCAGTGTAGCCTCCTCTCACGACCGCACTTTTCGAATTTATTTGAATTTGATCTATAGAAATTAGTGAGGTGTTGACTATACAGAATGGTTATTTTTGTGCTGGCCTAGTATGCTGCAGAATTCACAATAAAGACACGTACTGAACTCGGCTTGGGTTCATCATGCGAATGATGCATGCTGCATAGGCCTACTCGCTCAAGCTATAGAACCACAGAAATGCGAGCTTTCATGCGGAGAACTCTCACAACCATCAACTTGAAGTATCTATGATATTTGGGCCATTTTTTTCGGTAGAAATTCAACGAGCTAGGTTAACAAGAGTAGGCCTACAGAATTTTGAAACTCGAATCGAGTTCCATCTCAAAATCTTAAATTCTCTCTATAATAACTTGCAAATTCTCTCATAACTTATTATGTCTGGCTCTTATTTTGCTCATCTAGGCCTACATATTGTCAATGCCAGCGATTTACCAAGTAATCGGCCTATGACATCAAAAAATGGGGCTCATAGATTACGGACAACTCGAAGGAAACAGAAAGGAATCACGAATAATCTTTGAAAAGACGAGGCATACACAAAATACCGGCTAGGGTTTACACTAGGCGGCCTAATCCCAACTAGACTAATCAATTTTCAAATAAAGTAGCCTGCAATTTACATGTGTCGACCTTAACCACACTTTTTCTAACAACAAGCTAGCCTACAAGTCTACACTCTACAAGACTATGGAACTATAGGCAACTAAATGACATGAACACCAGGAATTTACAACAATTCTCTATAAAGACAATGTACAGTTAAAATATTGGGTATGAGGTTTAAAATCGCTAATTAATTCGCAACAAAGATCAGTGGCAAGCGAATGATGCTATCGCGGCCATGTTTCATTTCAATATTTATATTTCCGGCCAAACCGACTGTCTTCCGGTCAAACTGCCAAACTGAGTAGTAGTGTTCGTCTGTCTGCACTATCTTGCACGAACCTGCACCAACTTACAAGTGTCCCTGGATAAACTGTGCATCGAAAGTCGGAAACTGTACTTTGATTTTGTGTACCTCGATATTTGTGATTGTGTAGGCCTACTTCAAATGTAGTTTTCTGTCCCTTGGTAAACTGTACTTCAATTCTTGTGAAAGTGTGCTTTGATTTTCTGTGCCTCAACGTTTTCGCACCGTTTTCGGATAGTGAACTTTGATTTTCTGTCTCTCAAATTTGTGTACCTTGATAAAATGTCTCCCGATATTCGGAAACTGTACTTTGATTTTGTGTACTTCGAAATGGGTTCGGAAACTGTACTTTGATTTTGTGTACCTCGACAGCTCGTAGTGGCTCGTAGTACATCAAACTCCCGTCAGGTTGCACTATTGACCCATTAGGCATCTTATCGTTATTTGGTTGCATACTTACAGGATGTTTTAGAAGCTCACACCCAAGCACGTTCCTTCAATGTAACAATGTATAAATCTGATCTCCCTCCCCCCCCCCTCTCAAGCACTAATTATGAAATTCGGTCGGGATTTATTGCTCAATAAGTGCTATTAATTTGCCAGATTTTAAAATGAATGCTCTTTTTTCTTTAATGCTCCTTTTTGCTCATTTTTTCGGGAGGCGCGCAAGCCAAGCACCACGCGCGAAATTCGATTTTTTTCCGAAATGACTTCGAATGAATCACTTAAATAGTTCACAAAATAACAATTGGGAGAGTGCCATACCGTTTTTCAATCATTATTGAGAATGTACATATGCAGATGAATTGGATATGAAATTATTTATAGCTGTAACTTATAATTCGTTTCATTGAAGAAACTGCTTGCCAACTAGACTGAAAGAAAGAATTATGGACAAAAATCGATGATTGTATATTTTCAAGACATTCAGATCGTTACATATTTTTCATAAACCTTTCCAAAAAGTTTTTTTTCATCTAATACTTTTTGTAAGCGTATAGGCACTATACACACTCAGCTCAGAAATAAAGCTGTACTAATTCACGTTTCAAACGCCATCGTTGCGATTGTATTACGACTCGATCGTTTTTTCCTTCATCATATTTATAATAACTCATTAAGGGTGATGAGAAGAAGTACTCGATGGAAATAATTAGTATGTGTGCACGGAGCCTCTATCCCCACCAAAAACAGGGAGCCAAGCCCTTGCTATTCGAACACTTTGGCACATACAAGTAGTGATATAAAAAGTCTTGGCCAAGTCAGCTCTTCAAGAGAGGGAAAATGCAAATGTGTGGATAGATATTGGGCATATAATGCAAACGTTCGGTAATTATAACTGGGCTCAATAGCTTTTGACATGATGTAATGAGGCAAGTCAGGTCGGGCGTGGGTTCGAGTCCCGCATAAGGCATGAGTTTTTGTAAACGTCCTCTCACTTATCATCGTTTGATAATCACCCGCTTATTCTTATCCCCTTATAACCTAGCTATTGATGGAGTTGTGAAGCAGCATTGAAAAAAATATATATAGGGGTCTATAGTATACTCTCATAGGCCTATTATAATATAGGCCTATATATCGTGTTTCAATCTTATGCAGCCAATATTTATATTGAATAATTTGTAATTGAAATATTTTGAGTTAATTTTAAATATGTTCTATTCATTTTATTTTGACCTACATTTCAAGGTTTGAAAGTTCCTCTTAATCTTCTTATTGGGCTTATGGTAGAACTGATTAGGCCTATGTTAGTATGAATGTACACTAAAATAATGGAAGTAATTGCTCTCAAAAATATATTAATAATTGGCTTCATGTCCTATTATCCTATATGGCCATATGTCTATGTAATTTTTTTATGTAGCCGTCTTCTCTAATGAGCAATTTTTGTGCATTAGAATTTTAGAATTTTAGAATACGTTATTCGAAATTCTACCGCAGATTGCAGCAAACTTCCATCATTTGAAATGAATACAAATTAATACCTTGCGTTTGAAAAGTGCATTCCTGGTATTAATTAATTAATAGGATAATCCGATAATTGTTAATCAATGAATCATTATATTTCACGATTTTATTCAATATATTTCAATAATGAATTCAGAATTTAAATAAAAATTGAATCAATAATTCAATTGAGGTATGGGTTTGGATAACAATTCCAGAGTTTTGAAGTTTTCCACTTTTATCTTCCTATTCCAGTTTCAATACACATGCCTAACATAGAATATACATATTTGAAAATACATTTTTTCCATCGTTGAATTTGTAATTAATTTTTCATTGTTATAACAATGGGATGATTACAACAGAGATTCATTCGCCTTTGTCCGTTATAGATAGTTTTTTCATAATTCATTTTGATTATTAGGGTAAAACCTGTGTTCTGACGTACGTTTAGTTTTCATTTCAATGACTACAAGAAGTATTTAATTCAACATTTTGATTGATGGGCTGTAATTTTGTCATTTTTTTATTGGCTCCAGAATAAACTGAAGAAAAATCTCATCTAAGTATTAGAGAAATCAAAATTGTGGCCCTGTCACAACATGTTTCATTTGATAAGCTTCAGAATGAAGAAAAAATTAATCTTTCACTCATAAATCTAATATATCTTTCCATTGTTAAAAATTATTATTGTGTGTGTAAATCTTAGCTTAAGTAAATTGCAGGCAAAGCTTAACTTGTATTATAAGTTTTTTTTTATAACTTTATTCAGTTGGTTGCCCATGGAATTCAGAACATTTTTTCTAATCATAAATGTGGGAGGGTTACAAAATATTTATTTGTTAAATAACCAAGCATCGCATAATGATGAGGTTTGTTTTTTATGAAAGAGAATATGAATCAGTCAATAAAGTGACGCCAACATCGTGAAATTTACATCTCTGTCAAAAATCTCTTTTTCCAAACCCATAAGTACCATAATCAATTATTGAATATTTAATTGATTATTGCTTTTTATTGATACCGTATACATACATATTTGAGTTGAAAAAGTCATAATTATTACAAATTATGAAAACAAGTGAACAAGCGATGAAAATCGTTCGAAGTGTTTTGATTTGTAACGAAAAGTAGGCCATATTGTGTCTTTCTTGATTCAGAAATATGAAAATAAAATGTTTCGGTGAGATGGTTTTGCTGGTATACAAGTGATGGTTTCTTTTATTGGAAGAGAAACAAAAAACTCATTTTCAACACTTGGTTATAATAAATTGCCAAGTAGCATACCTACTCCAGAGTCCAGATACAATAATGAATCCCGCAACGCAATAGATTTTGATTACCGGCTGAATTCCAACATAATAATGGGACTCAATATGAAATGTAGGGTCTATTCAAAAGCATTAATATTAGTTTACAAAAAATGAAATGTAAATTGCAATAACTTGGGCCTACTGAGAATTTCCTAAGTTTGTAGAAATACAGCTGAGAGAATAGAGATATTTGCCCACCATGGTATCACATATATAAAATGAATTCAAATGACTCACATGCTTTGAATTATTGCCAATATAATACTATTCGGAGAGAAATAAATTGAGTCATATTTTAAAACAAATACATTCTGAATTGAACCCATCTGTATGAGAGTCGTTGTCTTGGTTTTGAAATAGAAGTTATTCGAAAAATGCATAGGCCTACTACTATGTATTTACCACATTTTTGCCGAAACGAACATGTATATAGATACTAAAAAATTATAATGTTCCCTGATGGCATTATTAGTATTTAATGTGTAGGAATTGGTGATAGAATTGGTTTACATTTTATAATAGTTTATCGTTTTAAAAGGCAAAAGTCACAATTCAAATGATCCAAGTGGTGCGTTCTTGGTTCGAATATTCAAGAATAATTTACGTATTAAAATTGATCGATAATAAATAATAATATTTGCAAAAAATTAATTCTTCCAACAATTGGATAGAATGTCAATAATTAATCACTCAAATTGTGCCTTTGTTCTTCAGAGACGTGATAGTATAATTATTTGATACAGATGGTATAAAAAATATAATAGGTCTATAATTCGTTCTAATGAGGAGATAAAATTATGGAAGCTAGTACATTGAGCGTCATTATTTACATTTTTCCTTGGAAAACTAGGTATTTTTAGGAGCTGAATGAGAAAGATCAACGACAGATGATTACAAAATAACTCAGACGTACTATATTATATTACCCCCACATAAGGCATTTTGATATTTTGTAATCGTCTGACACTTATTATTTCACGAGGTAATCATATGTATCGATACACTTTTTAATAAAGTGAGGGTTAAAAGAGCGTATAGATCGATCCCGGTCACCGACCATCTTTAGGCCTACTGAGGGTTTAATTGTTTTTCGCTACAACCAATGACGAGATATAGTTATCACACTACAGGCCACGACCCCTTATCTTTCCACTATCGTTATACCAAATGAACCATTAAGCAGTAGGCCTATTAACAATCCAACACCATTAAATAAACCATTAAAATCGGTGAAAAAAATTATGGTCGTGTATAGGATAAGTCAATCTACTTGACAGGCCTATCATTTGAAAATTACTTTCATCGTTTTAGGCTCAGAAAGCAAGAATAAATACTAAATCAACAATACACATTATAATTAATGATAATTAATATTGAAACAGTGATGAGAAATAGTTCTGAAAATATAATATTATACGATTAAATATATACTATACAATACAGGAAATTGTGTTCTGACAACTTTTGTATACATTCTTTTCTAAACGAACATAAATTTGTAAGGTTTCTTACTTTTTGTTCTAATTTATTATATAACCCAAATCCACTATAAAAGATTGATTTATGAGTACTGCTTTTATTTTTTCCATCTAAATATAACTTGGGCCTATTTGAATTTCTAGTATTGTGACAATTTGGATATCATTTGAGTAACATATTTGATTGCTGAAGTAATCGGGTGACTTATTGTGTCATCTGTCATTTTAAATATAAATATTAATACAAACAAAGCCACTCGTTGGCGGATTGTGAGCCATTGTAGTACATCTATCATTTCTCTTATTGGTGTCAATTTATTATGATGCAATACCGCTCTCATCCCCCTATTTTGTAGTCGTTGTAATCTATACTCAAGTCTTCAATGTTAATATCCCACAGAAAAGTATTGCAGTAGGCCTAATCAGAATGTGGCGCGATCATTGTTTTATAAATTAGGCATCCAACCCATGGTGAAAGACAATGTCCTGTACTCTAGGCCTACATAAAAATCCTACTTTTTTACTCATCTTTCTGACTATGTAATCGACATATTTCGTGAATTTTAGGTTGTTGTCGATTATTATTCCAAGATATTTGAAGTCATTTACAAATTCTGGGCTCTCAACTCTCATTATTAACAACAATTTCATTTGAGGTTTCACACATTTTTCTCTGTATCGAGTTATTGCTTGTTGTGACATCATGCATTTTGTTCTATTTACATTTAGTTTCAATTTATTTACACTCAACCACTGATTTATAGTTTGACCAATTCTTCATTTAACGTATTACATTTCATGATAATCATACCCTGCTAGCGATATTAGAGTATCATCAGCAAACAAGTTAATGAATAGGCCTACACCATCCATATAAACGCTGATATCATTGATATACAGAATAAAAATAAGAGGCAACAATGAAGTTTAAAACACGAATCGATAATAGCTTTATTTTTGAGCTATGTGTAGGCCTATGTATAGGGCTTATAAATTACGCTTACAAAAAGTTTTTCTTAACAAAAAACTCCACAATGTTGAACTGATGGCGTGAAAAGTTTGCTATAGTGTGTAACGAACGATCCGAAATGTTTTGCACATGGGCTATGAAATCAGCAATTATTGTCCCCATTTCCTTTTTTTAATCTATGGTTTATTGATGAGCGTAGCGAAGTCTCCATCCCACTCTTATAGGGCTTTGTCTGTGTGTTTTTTTTTTTTTTTTTTTTTTTTTTTTTTGTAAGCACTCCACAGGTCGCAAGGGTTGACTGATCAACATGAAACTTTTTTTGTACACGCAAACTCATCCAACTTAGAACTGTATAGTTTTTGGAATGAATCGGTCGGACCGATTTTAAGAATCATCATTTCAAAGTTTCTAAAAACCCCATAAGATTTGGTTGGGCAGAAAATGTTGAAAAATAAAATCTCTCCAAATGGAATGAAATTCTCTCTGAATGTGTATACATGGATTTTACACATTATTACGATTTTTAAGGCAATTCTGATCAGTCGTTTTGAAGAAAAAAAATGAAATGACTGATAATATTCATAAAATATAATTATCATAAAAATTGTGACAGAATTAAGTTGTCGAGATTCACTGCTTTCTAGATTCAAGAGTTGACCAACAATGAAGTATTTTTTATATGCGTCAAGGTGTGTAGAACACCAGAGTCAATGAAGTGGCAAGAGTAGAACTACTTTAACGACTTTAATAGCTTATTCATATATCAAGGTGTGTAGAATACCAGAGTCGATAAAGTAGAAAGGGTAGAACTACTTTAAGGACTTTTATACCTTATTGAGATATCTCGCTCATCTTACAACGCATATTTCGCGTTTGACTAGTATAGTTTTATCTATAGCTTTTTTCCCAATGAAACAAATAATCAACGATATAGCTCTAATTGAGAATATTATTATACGTTGTTATTTAATTTTGATATTTATTGAGTATATAGACCTATGATGGGCGCATACTTTATTATTTATTATTAATGTCATATCATGCCTTAATACGTCATAATGTTATAAATATTCGGCTGAAGAGGCCATAGAATAATATTAAATGGCCTCACAGTAGTCATCATGCTTGGGGGCATGTGAAACAACAATACATTGAATTGAATCGTACAAGAATAAGACATTAAATTGAATCAGAATTGATTTTATTTTCTACTGTCTGAAGACCTCACCTACAGTTAGGTTATACGGGGGTAAGAATGAGCGGGTCATGATGAAACGATGAAATAATTATATGTGAAAGGTCGCTCACAAAAACTCATTCCTTGTGTGAGACTCGAACCCTCGCCCGACCTTACTTCAGTTCACCTAACGCATCAGCGATATATTTGACTGAGCCACGGGGGCGGCTATATTTTATACGTATAGGTGTAATCAGTGAAAGTATGGAGAGAATAAGAAGTAGAGACATTAGGGAGAGGTCAATAGATACGTTAATGTGCAGAAAATGAGATGAAAAAGGGATAAATTGAGGTTATGATAGGGATGGAACTTGAGAGAATATGAAGAAAAGAATCTGAAAGAGAAGTAAGAGCAAGATCCCGACGAAGATGGAGAGACCATGATACATACATGAAAGCTTAAAGAGGAGAAAAGTTATTTGCGGGAGATAAGAAATGAGAAAATTTGGGGAACAACGGAAAGCATGTGAGTAAATACCAAAACAGAAGATGCCAACAGAAATAAAATACAATTTTGTAAGCCAGCTATCTAGGACTATATATTATATCAAATCCGTGAAGCTAGAACGTCAAGTGTTGAAATTTCGTTAGTACCCGCTGTACCGTCACAATTGACGACTATAGTGATTGACCCGCCCACAAACGTCACAAAACAAAACATCCAATCAAATGGGCTTTGTTATGTGGGAAATTTGACATTTACCTATCAGAGTATCTCTAAATGCCCACATGAAGTATAGATGTAGGTGGCCTGGTATTCAGCCACGCCTATCACTAGTGGTCAATTTGTATGGTATACACACATATTTTATTGAGTTTTGATGAACAATGTGCATTGGCGTCGGTGAATGAAATATGAGATGCTACAAAGATCAGATAAATGGTCATTTTATCATTCATATGTTTGGGACAGTGGGAATGATTCGGTCGTGTCCCATTGTTGGGGAGACATCCCAGTATTCACTTGAACTACAGGTGGGAATCACGGAAATCCTGCAGTCTGCAGCTCATGTACTAATAATAGTTACTTCATTAACTATAAGTTAATATTAAAAGTCCATGGTCAGTATAGGCCTATATATGGTCGATCTTGGCGGGAATGAAACCCTGCTGAATAGTTTTGCAGCGTGCTTCAGGTCTATGGTGATTTGAATGCGTCATTCCTTATCTGTATACTGGCAATTTGTCTGTTTTCGGAAAATCATCTCTCTATGTGAGCCACCTTTCATGCGATTGGGAGATGGGTTACGTATAGGCCTATTGCACTTCTTTGTGGTTATCTGTAACCAAAAGAGTGTGGCCAAACGAAAGCCGTTGCTGTGAACTCAACCTCGAATAACTATCGACATTTTACTCGTTTCCCTCTTCCAGAGTCATGATGCGCGTATGAAACCTATAAGATACCGCTTTGAAAATGAACTTCCTCAGGCGATTGTTGAGGGATGGACACATCAGACCGTTACGACTAATGAATACGGAGGACAACCGGTCGAACCCTCTTTTTCAAGTCACTCATACTAGCTCATACCAAGAATAGGCAATCCTTTGAGTATTTTGTCTATTGTCAAATGTCCCAAGACAAATATGTGTTCTGTTCAACACTTGTTCACAGGTGCATTTTGCAGATATCTCACTACTGGTCTTTTGGGTTTATGCTGGTCTTTTGTCTGTACATCTGCGAACTTGTCGAATGGCTTACATTCATGGGCTGGTTGATTGACAGTCATGAAAAGATTTATTATTCCTAGAAGTCACAAGACACCAGCTTAGATCTTGATGAAATGAGCAGAAATGAAATGTTTGTAAAAATGCAATAAAGAAAGTACAAAAAACCTTGTAATGACACTTTTATCGAAATTACCAATATATATATATATATATATATATATATATATATATATATATATATATATATATATATTATTATTATTATTTTCGGTAACAATTGTGTTATTTTTAGAAACCACTTTTAATCCTCTGACGTTTCAACCTGTTTACACAAGGTATTCTCAAAGAGTGAATTAATAATACAGGTAAACAGGTTGAAACGTCAGAGGGTTAAAAATGGTTTCTAAAAATAACACAAGTGTTACCGAAAATAATAATAATTTAACACCTTGTGAAAGTCTTCACACATACATACATATATATATATATATATATATATATATATATATATATATATATATATATATATATATATATAAATATATAAATGTATATATATATATATATATATATATATATGTATATATATATATATATATATACATATATATTTATATATATATATATATATATATATATTCATATATATATATATATATATATATATATATATATATATATATATATATATATATATATATATATATGTATATATATATGAATATACATATCTATATATAAATATATATATATATAAATATATATATATATATATATATATATATATATATAAATATATATATATATATATATATATATATATATATATATATATATATATATATATATATATATATATGTATATATATACATATATATATATATATATATATATATATATATATATATATATAAATATATATATTTATATATGAACATATATATATTTATATATATATATATATATATATATATATATATATATATATATATATATATATATATATGTGTGTGTGTGTTTATTGGGGTATTATAGTTGAATTGGATCGTATCCAAGAAGTTTAATCATCAGTGATAATTAAACTTCTTGATAATTTATCACATAATGTATATTATATATTGCAAATTTATCCATTTTTTGTAAGCCTCAAGAATAAATTGTGAAATAAGTAGAAATATGTAATATGATTCAAATTTTACTGAACACCACGAGAAATCGCGCATACATAGACCTATTCAATAATTATTCAGATAAAAAAAAAAATGATTCCAATGGGGTGCGTAGAAAAGAGAAATATTCGATGACATACATTCTAAAATAAAATTATTCATAGTTTTTCAGACGTCATTTAATTTACATAACCTAACAGTACTGTTCAATAAAATGTTGGTTCAATTGACAATTACTCCCTACATGGCATTAGATACCCCTGATAGCCTATGCAACTTATTGAGCAGCGATGTATTGAAAAGCACGTAGAAGCAGGGGTTCAAATATTTCAACTCAGTTAGTGCGCATGCGCTACACAAAACGAGGGACAGAAAAACAAGGGTCACTATATTGAGAGACAGTTTATCAAGTATCACAATATCGAGGGACACTTTCCGCATATGAGGGTTCGCTCTTCATTTCTAAAGGGTACACAAAATCAAAGTACACTTTCCGCATCTGCTTTGAAGCACAGTATAGTGAAGTACACTTTCTAGAATTTTGAGTGTCACAATAACAAAGTACAGAAAAACATCGGATATTATCAAAGTACAGTTTCTCAACTTCGATAAAAATCCATTCAAGACACACTTTATTGAAGTACAGTTCCCGTATTTTCAAGGGACAGAAAAGAGTATAGTATACTAAAAAGTATAGTAGTATACTAAGTAGTATAAGTAGTACTAAGTAGTACTTTAGTAGTATACTAAATATAGTATAAAAAAGAGTACAGTATATCGGGAGACACATTAATAGTACCCACTTAAGCTGGATTCACAATGCGAACTAATGATTAGTGATTAATGATTAACTAAAGTTGGCAGATACGGAATCAGTGTTGACGTTCACATTGTGTTTAATATTAGTGACTGACCTTGAAAGTTAACCAACTTTCAGCTTTAGTATTAATCATTAGTTTCAATCATTAGTCCGACCAATCAGAAGTCGTGAATTCGAAACGACAGAAAGTCAATGCAAAAGGAAGCTATCCCGCTCGATGGAACGCTCGTTTACAGCCTTCTAACATGTAGATTTCAATTTAAATCTGTCATCTCAAGAAAGCTACGACTCATGAAAATTAATTCTTATTGTGAATGCTCAGTTTCTTAATTTTAGTATTTAGTATTAGCTATGACCATCAATAACGTAACGGGATAAGCAACATGGCGGTTTCCTTTCACACCATGCGTATATCAAAGGGATGCCGCTTCACAAATGTTATGATGATTTGCTGGTATTGTTGTATGTTGATCTATACAAGTAATAGATGTAATGCAATCTGTGAATCCAGCTCTTTCCAACTGCATTAAGCAATATTGGAATGAATTTCATTTGAATTGGCCAATCTGAATTTAAAATACGTCTGTAAAAGCATTTAGTCCCCTAGTCAAGAGCCCTACTGCTATATTTACCATTTGATAACTGGATAATTACTCATCATCTACGAGAAAGATTAAAATCAATGCAATTGTACAACTATGTACTATATATTGAAATACGAGCCTAATACGTACAATTTGATTTGAAATTGCGAATCTCACAAATGTACACGAAAGCGCGCTGATTCCATCATGGTGAAAACGGCCTAATGTTAAAAGGATAGGACTTATGCCGTGTTGCTTATCCCGTTACGTTATTGATAGTCATAGGTATTAGTCACTAATCATTAGTTCGCATTGTGAATCCAGCTTTACACCGATCGGTCGGTGGCCGTTAGTCTGACTCGGGGCAGAATAGTGCAGCTTGCACTCGGCTGTTCGTTTGTCGACGCACGGTGAACTAGAGTAAGTTGGTGTAAAAAAGTGTAAGAAAAGTTACCCCTGTACGTATAGGTGGTGTAAAGCTGGATTCACAATG
This sequence comes from Brachyptera risi, assembly GCA_964007535.1. NCBI lineage: Eukaryota > Metazoa > Arthropoda > Insecta > Plecoptera > Taeniopterygidae > Brachyptera > Brachyptera risi. Next base: position 13,474,700 of record OZ023329.1, read on the forward strand.
CGAACTATTTATTAGTGACCAATACTAAATACTAAAATTAAGAAACTGAGCATTCACAATAAGAATTAATTTTCATGAGTCGTAGCTTTCTTGAAATGACAGATTTGAATTGAAATCTACATGTTAGAAGGCTATAAACGAGCGGTTCATCGAGCGGGATAGCTTCCTTTTGCATTGACTTTCTGTCATTTCGAATTCACGACTTCTAATTGGTCGGACTAATGACTGGAACTAATGATTAATACTAAAGTTGAAAGTTGGTTAACTTTCAAGGTCAGTCAAAATATTAAACACAATGTGAACGTCAACACTGATTCCGTATCTGCCAACTTTAGTTAATCATTAATCACTAATCATTAATTCGCATTGTGAATCCAGCTAAAAGTAGTGTAAGCAGATTTTACGCGCGCAACATGGAGGTATCTGTGGATGCTATTCACGTTTTACGTACGGACTGATGAAAACGGGATATTGTTTAGCTCTAAATGTTGGTTTTATCAGTTCATCAATCATCCATGAGATATTTGTTGATTGTTACATCAGTTTAGTTCATTAGTTTTATGAGGTTACTTTTATTTAGTTTATTAACAGTGCTCTCAAAACAATATTGTTCGAATATTCCGGGTGTCAAGTAGCTTACTGGCGATTCTCTCGTCTTGCTACTTTTCTATCATCTTTTAAATATTATATGAATGCTTTTGGCCAAGGGTTATTGGTCATGAATATTTTTGTCTCGACCAATATTAGTGGTAGTAGTAGTAGTAAACTTTATTAGCATGTTGCTATTTACATATTCAATTTCACTTTACATTCAATAAAACACTGAACTTAACATATTTCTAAATTCTAGAAAATCTAGGCCTATGCCTTTATATCTAGAATGTAATATTGTCATTTTTCTTCATAAGGAAATTTATCATGAGCGTAGAAATTAATTGAAAGTTGAAACATATTTTGAATTCGCGGCAAGTAGTTTGTGGTACGCGGTGAGTGGTGGCTGTTCGTCTGTAATTGTTAGTTCACGTACACCAAGTTGAACTGAACAACGGCGCATCCTGCACGGAGTTGAACTCACGTTGCTCCACCCCCTTAACGTGTACTCTAGTTCTTTTCAGTTCATGACAGACGAACACAACTACTAGTGTCTGGTCTTCAAACCGGAAACGACCGGACAAACTTACTGTCACGAATTGCTCGTGACAGTTGAGCTGTAAGCAGACACTAGTAAACTTTCCAATATGCCCAGTTATATCAATAAGTATAGAGGTTTAGATAGAGACTCCAACTTATTGTCTAAAACTAAAAGTCAGCCGGTTTTAGAAGTAGTACCCAGCATGAGATACTTGGAGCGCTACGAAACCTGTCGAGTGTTTCGCGCGATTTTGCGGCTCATGAAGGTACTAGAAACTACCTGACCGACCTGTTCGTATTTGAGCAGGAGCGCGAACAAATATTCCGGTTTCACGGCGCCTCTGACAAGCCTTGCGAGCAGTTGTGATGGCTTTGAAATCCAATAATGATATTAATAGTCGCTTTGCTGGAAACGGTATAATAATAATTGGGCATACTATGGCGACACGGATTAAATAATAAATATCCTTCTCCCAATCCATCCTTCAATAATTTGTTCGTCAAAGGTAGTTATTAATTACGTCAACCCGTCAAGAAAATGATTCAATGTATTTCTGTAATAATCTGAATACTTTGTAAATGTCATCATTATCGTCGTTACTTACAAGTCTATCTATACATGTGATAAAAGCAGGAAATCAAAATACATACATTTTAATAATTGTTACGTTTATGTTATGTTTCAACTCATTTGTGATTATATTTTTGTTGGCGCCTCGAATCCACGACACACACATATTATCTCTTCAATAGAATCAAATTGCATTTGAACTAAATAGGCCTGGGCAAATAGACCTGTAATATTCTTCCGAATGTCTTATATATCAATTGAGAATAAATTGTTATTTCGAAGATCTTTATCAACAGAGGGCTAGCGTAATTTGTATTAATCCCAACTTATACAGATGGCGATAGAATACACGATAATGTTGATAAAAATAAACCGTATTCGACATAGTACATAATAAAATATTTCTTATTAGGATTGATTTGTCTTGAATAAAAATGCTTTATGCGAAGCGTGTTCACTTGATGCGTCTCTAACTGAAATCCTTTCGTATTATTTCAAAGTGGTGTCGTGAAGAGATTAATTATATCGACCCGACAAAGAAATGATTGAAACGAACCAGGAATCTCTCTCTCTCTCTCTGTCTGTAAAATCTGATAAGATGTAAACGTCGTCGTGGTCATCACATATAGTCATCATATATAGGGTATGGCAACAGTTGCAGTATACATGGTAATAATTATCACGTTTATGTAAATATTAACATTCTTTAAGACCCTTCAACACGTTCTGCATTTATAACGATTATTTGTGTTGGCGCCTCGAATCCAGAAATACGTATAAACAAATTAGGTCACTTTATCGTTTGAATGGCATGTTGTGAACCGACCTAATTATCCACCTGCCAAGCAAACGTTGAAAGCGACCCTTGCTGACAGCCGGGTCTGTTCGCGCGATTTCTTATTATTTTTTATTCTTCTTTTTTCTATCATTTTTTCTCATTTTTTCTCTTTCTTTTTTTTAATGCTCTTGTTTTTTTCCTTTCCTTTTCAATACAGTCGACACATTTTAAAATACTCCTCTTCCTTCAACATTTCCTTATAGTTCCAATGTACTCCATCGTATCAGCCCATATCTTCCATTTCTGTATCTCCCATATCCGATTAAATAATTTTGAAAATTGAAGTAACTAGGAAAACGCGGGATGCGCGTTGTTAGACGATCTTAGGGGTATAGAAATCTAGAATGAAAAATAATTTGTCAACCCAATCTACATCTACAGACCTTGGATCACTCCAAACGTTCAAAAACCTTACGAGAATCAGTTATGTCACGGCCTTCCTCTTCATTCATTTCAATCGTTTTGAATTAATTGGTGACACTTGTTGATATAGATTTAATTGGTTCCCGTAATAGCCTAAATTGATGGGAAAATGCTTTATAAATGCGTTTTCTTCGTTATTTCTCATCCGATTGATGCGAAAAATCTCTCAAAATGTGCTTAATAGTTTCCTTTATATTCGGCGAAAATTTGAGAGGTCTTGAAAAATTTTGATTTTTCGAGTATTTTCCTCCGGGTTATTCTAATGGGGATTTTTGAAATTTCTAAAATTCATAAAAAAAAAGTTACGACCCGATAATGCCACAAAACTATACAGATCTGAGTTAGATGAGGAACCATGACGAAAAAAAGTTTGAAGTTGATAGCTGTAGCCGTTTGACCTGTGGAGAACCGACAAAAAAACATTAAAAAAAAATTTTTAAAAAATAAATAAATAAAAAAAAAAACATGAAAACGAACACCAATTTTTTTCAGTATGTCAAATTGAATCCTCGCTAAAGCTCGTCTAATAACACTTTTAAATACCATTCACAACTTGCTTCTCCAAAATTATCACATTTGTATTTACAAATTTAAAAAAATTAATTCAAGTCAATTTTATTTAAAAAAATAATATAATTAGCTCAATAATGAAAATTAAAATGTGAATGAACAACAAAAACAAATTGAATGATACAAAGAACGGAAATTAAAAACAATTTTCACGAATATGTATGTGTATAGGATATTTGTAAGTTAATACGCGTTTGCACATAAAATAGTACCTGCCTGTTGTCGACTGTCAATCAACTACACACAATACGTACTGGGCAATGTGTCGATTTAGGGTATAATGGGAAGGTGGTATCGCCCGTCTGTCTTTCATACCCTTTATGACTGGCGTTTGGGGGTTTCGAACCGTCAAACTTCGTAGCTATTGTTGGGTCGAAACTATCGTGTGTCAGTGGACGTAAATTGGTGAACGATCGATCGGAACCGGCAAGAGATTGTCGTGTAAAATCGTACGACCCTACCTATATTTAACCTTCCTCTTGAAGGTATTTCAAAGAGTAATTTGTTGTAGAAGTTTTCTGAAGGGAAGATCGAGATTCGAGAAATAACCGAAGTCAGAAATATATTCATGTAGGCCTAAGTTGACGTAGTTGATTTGATTCGTAACTAACTACACTGCTAGTTGAAAACTAAATATTAATTGAATCGATAATTCGATGAGAATTTAAACGATAAATATAAATTAAGAAGAATGGTACCTGATCCAAAAGTAAATTAGTAACAAATTCATCATGAAACAGTTCATCACATTCCGTAGGAAATTAAATTAAAGACAGTATAACTATATTTTGGTGATAACTTCATCAATACGGATATATGTATATATATATATATATATATATATATATATATATATATATATATATATATATATATATATATATATATATATATATATATATATAAATATATATATATTCGTATTGATGAAGTTATCATCAAAATATAGTTATACTGTCTTTAATTTAATTTCCTACGGAATGTGATTACGGAACTGAGGTTATACGTGGTTTTCCTCAGCTGTAAAAGTGAATACTGGGATGGTTCCTTTACATTAGGTCACGACCGCTTCCCTCCCAACGTTCCAATAGACTAAAGAGGGCTAGTTAATTAAGCCCTACACTAGTTTTTAAAGTACAAAATAAATCGCGACTTACGCGATATCAATTATCAATATGAAATAAGAACACCCGAATGCGGTATACAGCATAGTGTAGTATACACCGAATATCTGAGTTAGATATCTGACATAATGAAACAAGAGTTCGAACGGTGAAATATTTTTAACGAGAATATTAAATCTGTCCGTAACGGCTAAAATAGCTTCCAAGAATTGGCGTACCAACACACCCAACCGTTAATGCTAATGGTCAAATATGATGAAACACCCACTGGGAATGTTATTATGCCAACATGCTGTATATTATGATGATGATAGCGATGTTTTGCAAATATATTTATGTAGATAATGGAGTGTTCATTGCAATCCGTCGGCTATATGAACCATTATATTTCCATTACCACTAAAAAAATAAAAATGCATATTTATTAATAATAGCTGGCCACCTAAACTGTTGCCTCATTATAATTTAAAATTATATTAGTCTAAAATTCTAGATCTCATCAAAAACTAGTTATGCATTACATTCCATCTGATATACATATTGCTACAAAAATCATTCCACATTTTAGTTTCTATCCATATGTAGCCAGCCCATACACAGAAAATAAGAGGTAGTCTGTCTTGAACAATGTGTGATTGACAGGCGCATAAAATGTCTTTCAAAACATCTGTTCTCATACCCAACCTTGTCAATGTTTATTTGAAACGGCACTGGTGGAGGGCCCCACAAAACGTAACTTGACTAATGAGATAATAATGTTACATATTCGTAATATTGGAATGATGTGAAGGACCGAATGAAATTGACGAATTTTAATTTTCCTTTAAAAAAAAAACATCAATTGCACGTGAAACAATACCAACATATATATTACTAAATTAAAATGTCTATTAAGATTACATAACAATAACAAGGTTGCATCCACTATGGTTTGTCTCAAAAATCGGGCAGGTCGTATATTTTGTTATATATCGACCAATAATAATAATAATAATAATAATAATTGGCGCGCTTTTACAACAATCAATTATATTACTTATAAATACAATTAAACGCTCTGAGTCTCTGATGAGTGGCTGTATAACCTTACTGATTAGTGTTTAGTGTCATCACTCACAACTCATGACAGTTACCAGTCACCCATCTCGTTATAATTGTAATAGTGTGAACAACTTCACAGAATGAAACTCAATTCGTTTGAATACTATTTAGGCCTACAGGGGTGACTGGTAACTGTCATGAGCTATGTTAAAGAACAGTCAGGCTGAATGACCTCGCTGTCGATGCGCCTTAAAACCCTAATATTCATTCAAGAACAGTCAGGAAACCTTTCCATGTTAATATTTAGATAAAGGTGATAATTATTACCATGGATACTGCAACTGTTGCCATACCCTATATATGATGTCTATATGTGATGACCACGACGACGTTTACACCTTATCAGATTTTACAGACAGAGAGAGAGAAATTCCTGGTTCGTTTCAATCATTTCTTTGTCGGGTCGATATAATTAATCTCTTCACGACACCACTTTGAAATAATACGAAAGGATTTCAGTTAGAGACGCATCAAGTGAACACGTTTCGCATAAAGCATTTTTATTCAAGACAAATCAATCCTAATAAGATATATTTTATTATGTACTATGTCGAATACGGTTTATTTTTATCAACATTATCGTGTATTCTATCGCCATCTGTATAAGTTGGGATTAATACAAATTACGCTAGCCCTCTGTTGATAAAGATCTTCGAAATAACAATTTATTCTCAATTGATATATAAGACATTCGGAAGAATATTACAGGTCTATTTGCCTAGGCCTATTTAGTTCAAATGCAATTTGATTCTATTGAAGAGATGATATGTGTGTATCGTGGATTCGAGGCGCCAACACAAATATAATCACAAATGAGTGTTTAATGACTTGAAACATAACATAAACGTAACAATTATTAAAATGTATGTATTTTGATTTCCTGCTTTCATCACATGTATAGATAGACTTGTAAGTAACGACGATAATGATGACATTTACAACGTATTCAGATTATTACAGAAATACATTGAATCATTTTCTTGACGGGTTGACGTTACTAGGAAAACGCGGGATGCGCGTTGTTAGACGAGCTTAGGGGTATAGAAATCTAGAATGAAAAATAATTTGTCAACCCAATCTACATCTACAGACCTTGGATCACTCCAAACGTTCAAAAACCTTACGAGAATCAGTTATGTCACGGCCTTCCTCTTCATTCATTTCAATCGTTTTGAATTAATTGGTGACACTTGTTGCTATAGATTTAATTGGTTCCCGTAATAGCCTAAATTGATGGGAAAATGCTTTATAAATGCGTTTTCTTCGTTATTTCTCATCCGATTGATGCGAAAAATCTCTCAAAATGTGCTTAATAGTTTCCTTTATATTCGGCGAAAATTTGAGAGGTCTTGAAAAATTTGTATTTTTCAAGTATTTTCCTCCGGGTTATTCTAATGGGGATTTTTGAAATTTCTAAAATTCATAAAAAAAAAAGTTACCACCCGATAATGCCACAAAACTATACAGATCTAAGTTAGATGAGGAACCATGACGAAAAAAAGTTTGAAGTTGATAGCTGTAGCCGTTTGACCTGTGGAGAACCGACAAAAAAACATAAGAACAAAAAAAAAAAAAAAAAAAAAAAAAAAAAACATAAAAACGAACACCAATTTTTTTCAGTATGTCAAATTGAATCCTCGCTAAAGCTCGTCCAATTAATAACTACCTTTGACGAACAAATTATTGAAGGATGGATTGGGAGAAGGATATTTATTATTTAATCCGTGTCGCCATAGTATGCCTAATTATTATTATACCGTTTCCAGCAAAGCGACTATTAATATCATTATTGGATTTCAAAGCCATCACAACTGCTCGCAAGGCTTGTCAGAGGCGCCGTGAAACCGGAATATTTGTTCGCGCTCCTGCTCAAATACGAACAGGTCGGTCAGGTAGTTTCTAGTACCTTCATGAGCCGCAAAATCGCGCGAAACACTCGACAGGTTTCGTAGCGCTCCAAGTATCTCATGCTGGGTACTACTTCTAAATCCGGCTGACTTTTAGACAATAGGTTGGAGTCTCTATAATGGTTATATATTTATTTGAATATGCTTACACGTAGCTTATATATCTCTTTGCACGTAGCCGGCAAGCTCTGTTCGAAGGAAGGATAGAGTAAATTATTAAAATCAAGTAACAAAAACTAGTGAAAAACTAGTTCTTTTATTTGAAATGGAGGATATTGGGAATATGTCTGATATGGATGAAGAAGAATTTGTTACGAAGAAACCAATTGCAGGCGCATATAACCTCGAAAAAAACTTGGACAAAGAGTCCAATCATGATAATATTAACCGTGGATCAAATTACAATCCTCGAGATCCTGCTGGTTCTCAAACATCCTCATTTGTTGGTATGGTAATCTTATCGTTCAACGTACCATCGCTAATTTTTGTCCGATATTCTTGTTTGAGGTGTTTTCTGATAGATCTTGTTTGTATGTATGATGTAGTGTTTGGACTTTTTGTGTTTTGTTTGTTTTAATATGGTTTTTACTCACTTGAAGTTGATGCTTTGTGATCTGACTAAGACGACAAAGGTGGACAGTAGGTTAGGTTAGGGTCAGGTTAGTGTATAAACCTCGCGTATACCGCCGGCAGGCGGAACGGAGCTTATATACTTTAATAAAAGTGAAGAAAAAATTGAAAAAAATTGAAAAAAAAATGACGTGGTACGTTAATCTGTAATTTTACCATTGGAATGGATTGCAGAAGTTGATCATTTTTATAGTCTAGGCCTACCTTTAGCATGGGATTAATTCAACAATTTTTCTCTAGTCATGAGGCACGACTTGTGGATCCAAATCTGTCCAAATGCAACAAATAGGCTGGCCTAGACCTACTGTTTTGTCATACCAATTAGGTTGATCGTGACTGCAACAACATGAAAAACTGTAGCCATGAATTTTTTTTCAGGCAACATCGCCTTGATTGTATTAGATCCAAGGCTACAAAAAGTGGGCCTACCGGTACTAGACCTAGGCCATTGCCTCTGGCCTATAACCCAGTACTGGTAGGCCTTCACAATTATTGGTTTGCAGCAAGATGCATTGAGGGTTGCGTTGGTTTTCCGGTTGGAGATGGTGACTAAACTAATTCGAAAACACATTCCACTTCCCGAGTAGGCTACCTTCCTGAGAAATATTGATCGCTGCTCTATATCTAGTGTTATTTTGTAGAAACGGCTGATGAGCTGATAAACTTGATGACAGTTGTTATTAGTTGAGCCGACGTCATTGAGTAAACTTATTTCCTTTCATCACCACTTACAGTGGCGGCTGGTGACCTGAACAATGGGGGGTGCTGAATGAATTACATTAAATATGAAGCTACAAAGCCACAAAACTATGGGCGCACAACCTCGTAAATCACCATACAGGGCAAAATTTTCTACGTCTCAAACAAATACACATTTTACTCGTTTTACATTCACATTTAGATCTGAACATTCATTTATATTAATACCTCCATCTGTTTATCTTGTCAGCGTAGATTGAATGAAGAATAATATCTGAAATTTAATACTGTATGAATGCAAATATACCTTTCTAACTCTGCCATGATTCATCAATGGGTAGGCTACCCAGTGACACTTGCCAAGTGATCGAAGGGCTCGAAACACTCAGCCGTTGGTAATTTAGCACCGGTAAAGTAAGGGATTAGGAGATGGCGGGAGCCAGGAGAATGCGGTGTTCCGAGTATTTTAAATCCGGCAGTGTTCAAGCTTGTGGAGATACCCGGACTGCAGCACATTTTTAGGCTTTAATTCTCGCCTTTTTCCCTTCACCGCGTGCCCTCTTTGCCCTTCCACTCCAATTTGCTTTGCGCAACCACACTTTCAGTAGGTAGGTGGTTGGGGAGCCCGTAGACTGGACCCCGATATTGTGGGCTACAAAAGTGTATTAAATGTCGTGTGGATATAGTGGACCACAAACTAGATATACTGTACCCCAAAGCTCGTTGGACATACTGCACCCCGGTATTCTGGTCCCCAATATAGTGGGCCACAAAACTAGAACATGGGGGTCCAGAATATCTTTTCCAAACGACTGAAGTGGTATTGTGGACCCCAATAAACTGATTCACAGAGATTTTTCATTGTTGACCCCAATAAACTGAACCCTGATATTGTGGGCCACAAAAGTGTATTAAATGTCGTGTGGATATAGTGGACCACAAACTAGATATACTGTACCCCAAAGCTCGTTAGACATACTGCACCCCGGTATTCTGGTCCCCAATATAGTGGGCCACAAAACCAGGACACGGGTGGTCCAGAATATCTTTTCCGAACGACCGAAGTGGTATTGTGGACCCCAATAAACTGATACACAAAGATTTGTCATCAGTTTATTGGGGTTAACAATGACAAATCTTTGTGTATCAGTTTATTGGGATCCACAATACCACTTCGGTCGTTTGAAAAAGATATTCTGGACCACCCGTGTTCTAGTTTTGTGGCCCACTATATTGGGGACCAGAATACCGGGGTGCAGTATGTCTAACGAGCTTTGGGGTACAGTATATCTAGTTTGTGGTCCACTATATCCACACGACATTTAATACACTTTTGTGGCCCACAATATCGGGGTTCAGTTTATTGGGGTCAACAATGACAAATCTCTGTGTATCAGTTTATTGGGGTCCACAATACCACTTCGGTCGTTTGGAAAAGATATTCTGGACCCCCATGTTCTAGTTTTGTGGCCCACTATATTGGGGACCACAAAAGCAAAGTGTTTGTACAATTTTCTGGTTTAAACGTGTGGGCCACAATACTGGGGTCCACTTTATCCTTTTCTTGGGGTACAGAATATCGGGGTTCACAATACTGTGGTCCAAAAGAGCGGTACCCGGTGGTTGTTGGTATCTGCAAAAGCTACCAAGATTGATAAACAATGATTGCTAGATGAAAAACATAGTATGGAATTGAAGATATGATGCAGGCCTACTCAATATAAATTGATTGAAAATAGCCTATCATCTGACGAATCACAGAGAGTGCTGCCATTCTGCAGTACTCACACACGAGCCGCCACTGACCACTTATCTATGTACTGTCAATAGTTCTTTAAACTTGGACCGTGAATTGGAACATATTTTGAACATGAGAGGAATAGGAAGTGAGAACACCATCTCCAACCGGCAAACCAATGCAACCCTCGATTCATCTTGGTTTGCAGCAAAACTATCTAGGGCCCACACACAAACTTTCGTGTTACAATATTTGAGTTGGGTTAGGTTGGTTAGGTTAGTTCAATTGGGTTAAGTGTAGGCCTAGTTAGATTTACGTTGTTTAAAGTTTGTTAAGTTATTGACTGACACCCGCCCCGTGCTTGCACACTAGTTTTCATGTCATGGCAGTCACAATCATGTAATAAAGATGTCCATAGTAGGCTCTACTTTTTGTATTTGGATCCACGACAGTTGTGTTTGAATTGCAACATTGCTGGCTCCTCCCCCACAACTCGTGCTGATTGTGGATATTATTTTTTTTAACCTCTGCAATCACTACTTAGTACTTACACAGTTGTCATATCATTTTTTTAATGTACAGAACGAAACAGGTCAAATAACTCATTGCATTAACATCCAACTGGCAGTGACTTGTGTACACAGGATTTAAGATTAATTGTGTATAGATAGCCTAGACCTATATAGCATTTAGATATAGGTCAAGCAGATATAGCAGATATAGGTCAAGTAGATATAGGTCTAGATAGGTCAAGCAATGTTGATATTGTGGCTGAAAATTGGGTAAAAAACTTGGTTATGGCCAAGGAGAAAAACCTAGTAACAAAAAGAGTAACTGGTAGTGGGAAGCAAGGTACGCACATACCATGGTTTGATCATGTAGTACAGAAAGTTATGAAGGAAAGGGACAGATTATATGAGGTAGCTAAGCTAAGTAAAGAAAGTGAATGTTGGGTTAAATACACAGGTGAGAAATAAGGTTACACGAATGATGCGAAATGCTAAACGAAAATATTATGATAGAAAAATTGATAACAATAAAGGGGACGCTGTGAAAATGTGGAAAACATTGAGTACGATGGTGTCAGACGGGGATCATAAGGTACTAAAACAGTATATTGTGAATGAAAATGGAGACTCTATCAATGGAAACGCAGAAATAGCTAACCAGTTCAATAGTTATTTTATTGATCTAGTATCAGGCGGATTGTAAATAGTATTGATGAGGTTGTCACTGGACTAATTACAATTGCTGAACATGATATGATAATTAAATCATTAAATACAAAGGAGGGGTACTAGAGACAGAATATCGGTTCGGCTTTTAAAGGATGCTTATCCTATAGTTAGGTTTAAACTGCTAAGAATAATTAACCTCTCATTAGAGCAGGGCAAATTTCCTAAAGAATGGAAAGAGTTGCTCATTGTGCCCATCCCAAAGGTTAAGGGTACGAAGAAAATTGGAGAATATAGGCCTATTAACATGTTGCTAGTATATGAAAAAGTCATTGAATCAGTGGTGCAAGCACAATTAGAAGCTTATTTAGTAAGAACTCATTCTTTATCCAGAATCAATCAGGTTTTCGAAAAGGACACTCATGTGAGACTTCTGTGCTATGGTTGATATCGGAATGGGCTCAGGCAAAGGATGATGGTTTATCAATTATTGCTGTATTCCTAGACCTAAAACGGGCATTTGAAACTATCAACAAGACTAGGTTAATTGATAAACTAAAATACATCTACGGTGTAGAAGGTGAAGCTTTGAATTGGATCAAAGACTATTTGACTGATCGGTGGCAGAGAACCAAGTACAATGATATTATCTCAGAAAAAGAATGTGTTAATATAAACATACCACAAGGGTCAGTTTTGGGCCCATTTTCATTTCTAGTTTATATTAACGACATTATAAGATGCACTGAAAATGTATGTTTGCTCAATGTGTATGCAGATGACACAGTATTATTTTGTTATGGAAAAGATCTGGAAGACATGTATGAGAGAATGAATAATGTTATAGAAATAGTGGACTACTGGCCAATGGCCATGTATTAATTGCTTAAAGTTAAATGTTAATAAGACCAAGGGAATGTTCATTGGTACTGGTCGCCTAAAAGAATACTCGCCTAGTAATAACCACGTTTGGCATGTCAAATTAAAAACAGAAACCATTGAATTTGTGAATACATTTAAATATCTGGGAGTAATGTTGGACTGTAATTTTAACTTTAAAGCACACTGTGACCATGTCCAAAGTAAAATACGGAAAAAGATAGGTTATCTGAATAGGATCAGTTCATATTTATCATTATATAGGTATACATGTGTACTTATCTACAATACTATAGTAAAACCGCACTTTACATTCTGTATACCAATTCTCCATCAGGCATTTCTCTCAGATATACAAAGACTGCAAATGTTGCAGTTTAGAGTAATGAGAGCGGTATCAAGATGTGGTAGAGGTGTTAGTACTGAGCAAATGCTATCGGTTCTAGGCTGGCTTAATGTGAGAGATTATTTGACGTTCAATGGAATGTGCTTCATTTTTAAGATTAAGAATGATATACTTCTTGAATATTTAGGTAATAAGCTTCCTAAGATCAATGAAGTACATACACACAACACTAGGCAGTGCAATCAATATTTTCTTGAAGGTGAAATTAAAAATATTATAACCAAGTCCATTTTTTATTTAGGTATAAGACAGTTTAATTTGTTACCTACCAATTTACTTGAAGCAACCTCTTTAAGCGAATTTAAATCTATAATCTTAAGCAAATGTATTTGATGTAAAACTGGATTCTTCAGTTGAATTTTGTATCTTATGTTGTATTGTGTGTATGGGTACACTCAACATGTGAGTGGGTACACTCAACATTATGACGCTAAATGGAAAAATGGAGGAATTAATCGACATGATGAAAGATCAGAAACTGGAGATTTTAGGTCTAAGTGAGACTAAGTGGAAGGGAAAAGGGACGAAGGAGCTCAGAGAAGGATATAAACTTTGGTGGTCAGGAGGAACAGAAGGAAGAAATGGAGTAGGAATTATTGTAAGTGAGAAGATGAAAGAAGAAGTAATCAGCGTGGAAAACACAAACGATAGGATAATGAAGATGACGGTGCAGATGGAAAAGAAGACAACTGAGATTATCCAAGTGTATGCCCCTCAAACGGGAAGACCGATGGCAGAGAAAAAAAATTTCCTGAAAGAACTAGAAAATACCATCACGGCAGAAAGAGTGCTAATTATAGGGGACTTGAATGCGAAAGTGGGAAAGGAGTGGAAAGGCTATGAAGGGGTATTGGGTAAGTTTGGATACGGGAGTAGAGATCGAGACGGAATTAATTTGATAGAAATGTGTGTAAGAAATGAATTGACCAAATGTAACACACTGTTCGAAAAAGGAGCGCAGAAGAAGATAACACGAGTCAGCTGGGATGGAGAAAAGAAAACGGTGATCGACTACATCATTGCAAGCAGGGAATTAGGAAGATGGGTGAGTGACACAGCTGTGAACCCAACAGTGGCATTGGATGGAGATCACCGACTCATAGTGGCTACAATAAGAGGCGGACAGGAGTGGAAAAAAGAGCAGGTCAGAAGAAAAGCAGAGAGAAAGCAAGCCAAATTGAACATATGGAGACTGCAAGAAGTGAGTGTGGAAAGGGAATTTCAAAAATTGATCAAGGTGAGAGTACCAGAAAGTGAAATAAGGGACGTAGAAGAAGAATGGAGAGAATTCAAAGAAGTAATGGTACAAGTAACAAACGAAGTGTGTGGAAGGTCAAGTGGGAAGAGAAAGGCAAAGGAGATGGCATGGTGGAGCGAGGAGGTGAGGTGTGCAGTAAAACAAAAACAGGAAGCTTGGACTAGGAAGGAGAAAGATAGATCGGCAAGAAATATATTGAAGTACTTAGAGAGGAAGAGAGAGGTTAGGAGCATAATTGAGAAGGAGAAAAAGAGGACAATGGTAGAGCTTGCCAAGAAGCTGGAGAAAGATGGGCAGGGAAATAAGAAAATGTATGGAATTATGAAAGAAAAGAGGAGAGACAAAGAGGAGCAGAAGATCATGTATGATAAGAATAATAAACTGATTCGAGAACCCAGAGAAATTAAGAGAATGTGGAAAGAACATTTCGAAGAGCTATTGAATGCAAAACATACACGGGTAGAAGAAGTGGAGGAAGCAGAGATGGAAGGAGAGGACTGTGTGGAGATGGTGTCAAGACAGGAGGTAGCACAGGCAATAAAAAAGATGAATGGTAAAGCAGCAGGAGCAGATGAGATCGTGGTAGAGATGATGAAGGCAGCAGGGCAGTGGGGGGCGGAGTGGATGTTTCGTGTGATGGCGGCAGCATGGCAACAGAAAAGAGTGCCGGAAGATTGGGTGAAAGGGGTAATAACAGTAATATTCAAGAAAGGAGACAGAAAAAGAAGTAAGAATTACAGAGGAGTGACGCTGATGAGCCAGGCAGCCAAGCTGTATGAACGAATTATTGAAAGAAGGATGCGAGTGCTAGTGGAACCCAGGTTAAGGGAAGAGCACTATGGGTTCAGAACAGGCCGATCAACAGTAGATTTGATATTTGCTGTCAGGCAACTGGTAGAAACAAGGTGGGAGGAGTGAAGAAGAGTGTACATAGCTTTTCTAGATTTGGAGAAAGCATACGACCATCATCCCAGAGAAAGGGTGTGGGAGAGTCTCAGGGCAAAGGGCATACATGTGGGGATGATAGACCGTGTGAAAAGTTTATATCGAGAATGCAAGGCTTCAGTGCAAACAAATGGAGGCAGGACGGAGTGGTTTGAGGTAAGGAGTGGAGTTAGGCAGGGCAGTGTTCTATCACCTATGTTATTTATTTATTTTATTTTATTTATTATTAACTCTTGCAGTTGCACATAAATGCGCGGTGGCAAGTTCCCTATCAATCCTATCTTATCGCCTCCCTAACCTTCTGACGGAATAGCTTCAACCCTATTTCATCCTCCTCAAGTATACTTCTACTAAGCCCATTCCAATCCTACCTATACCTGTCCTATTCAGGAAAGAGAACTTACCGACATCTAATCTAGCCCCCTTTATAACTACTGCTCTATCATGACTTTGCCTACCCCCATACCCTGACTCATTCCTTTCAATCAACCTATTCAACTCTCCCCAGCCCCCTTCTCCTTCCATCACCCTGAAGAAATTACAGATCTGATCCTCCTTTCTCCGTATTTCCAATTCCCGCCATCCCAAGTCTCGGATCATCTCAGATGGACTCTCCAATATTCTCACCCTCTCCCCCCTTTCATTCTCCCCCCATTTCCACCTCCTAACCCTACCTGTAACCCTTCTAACTGCAATCCTTTGCACCCTTTCCACATCCCTTATCTCACCTAATCTATAAGGATCCCAAACTGAACTAGCATATTCCACCATGGGACGCACTAACGAGAAATAAGCCTTTTCCTTTATCTCCATACTTGTCCCCCTAAGCTGCCTCATTACAAAGTTTAGTGCATTTATACTCTTTTTTACTATTCTCTCAATCTGACTCCCCCACCCTAGACGTCTATCAAATACCACCCCCAAGTACTTGTAATTTTCCACTGACTCAAGTGACTTCCCTCCTACATCATACACTACATCAGCCCTCACTCTCCTCCTACCAAAGGTGACTAACTTACACTTCCCTTCATTTAGCCCCATCTTGTTCAACTGAACCCAACAATTAACTGCCGTCAAATCTGCCTGAATAGCTACTACATCCTCCTCTGTATTGATTTCCCTATATACCACACAATCATCTGCAAATAACCTTATTCTCGAATTAACAACCCTAGTCAGATCATCTATATATAAATCAAATAATAACGGACCTAGCACACTACCCTGTGGAACTCCTGACGTAACCTTAACCTCACTTGAAACCTCCGAACCTACTCGAACCGTTTGAACTCTATCCTGAAGAAAGTTTCCAATCCAATTAACTAACCCAGCATTCTCAATGGACAGTTTCAACTTCCCTAATAATATAGTGTGATCTACCTTGTCGAAAGCCTTTTCAAAATCTAAAAACACTGCATCAATACAGCCCCCCTTGTCTACTACCCCTGCCAGCTCTTCCGCAAAACCTAACAACTGTGTCTCACATGAATACCCCTTCCTAAACCCATGCTGCACTTCCGAAATACCCCTATGTTCATCTACTTTCTCCATTATTCTCTTTATAACTACCCTCTCCATCATCTTACATACATGTGACGTTAAACTGATTCCCCTGTAGTTGTCTACCCTGCCCCTTTGCCCTCCCTTTGAAATTGGAACCACCTCCGCGTTTTTTCCAATCTTGCGGTACTATACCTGCTGTGAGTGAGGCTTGGAACAACCTTAGCAAATAACCTACAACCCCCCTACCCACTAATTTCAGGAGATCGCTTTGCACCCCATCTATGCCTGGTGACTTCCCACTTTTTAGTTTCCTTAATACATTCCACACTTCCCCCTCTGTAAGCAGGACTTCTTCCCCCTCCCCCTCCAGTGTTGTTTCTCCCTCCCCTATAATTCCAGTCACATTGAACACTTCCCCGTAGAATCTATTTAATGCTGCTGCCTTCTCCTTATCCGTTTTCCACTCATTCCCTCCCTGATCAACTAAGGTGGGCAACTCCTTACTACTACCCTTCTGACTAGAAACAAACCTGTACATTCTATTCCAGCTACCCTGTACATCACGTTCATTAAACATACCACCCATGAAGTTTTCTTTCTCCTCCCTCTTAGCCTTGTTCAAGTCCCGCCTCAGGTCCCTGATCGCTTCCTTTCCCTCCCCTGACTCCCTCAATTTCCTACTCATCTTTCTACCCTTTCTCTTAAGCCTCCTAACCGTACTATTATAGTAGGCAGGATCTGCATTTGCCTGCAACACCTTATAGGGAACCAACATATCTCTAACCTCCTCATATACTTTCCGAAAATTGAACCACAGACCTTCAACATCACGCTCGTCTATCTCACACCACTTCTCAAACCTATCCTCAAAAGCTTTTTGAACCTCTGTAATGGTGTATTTAATGGTGATGGATGAGATGATCAGAAAAGTGGAACCAGAGAAGCAAGGCCCAGGGTCAAAGACAATGATATATGCTGATGATATCTTGTTATGAGGAGACAGTAGAGACGAGGTGCAAGAGAAAGTACAAAGATGGGAAGAAATTACAGAGGAATTTGGGATGAGAATTAGCGTGGAAAAGAGCAAAACAATGGTGATGAGCAGAGAGAAGAGAAAGATTGAAGAAAAAGTACAGCTGCAAGGTCAAGAACTGGAAGAAGTAGAAGAGTTCTCATACTTGGGAAGTATTGTCAGTAATACGGCAAAAGTAGAGCTAGAAGTGAATAAGAGAATAGCTAAGGCGGACGGGATATTTCAAAAAGTAAGGAAGCTGATTTGGAACCAAGATTTTCCAAGGAGTGGGAAGATACTCATTTATAATGGGTACTACTTGCCTATCTTGACATATGGGGCAGTTACATGGTCAATCAACTGGAGAGAAGAAAAGAAAATGGAGGCAGCAGAAATGAAGTTTGTAAGGAGCGTAGCAGAAGTGTCAAAGTTGGAGAAGAAGAGAAGCAGTAATATAAGGAAGTGGGAGTGGAAAGGTTATCATTTAAATTGGAAAGGGAGAGACTTAGGTGGTACGGGCATATGCGGAGAATGGAAATGGAGAGAATACCGAGAGCAATGTTTGAGATAGCAGAAAACAATGGAGCTAAGAGAAGAGTTGGAAGACCAAGAGAAAGGTGGCAAGAGGGAGTCAAGTTCGGGGTAGTCAACCGAGGAGAAAAATGGGAAGAAGTGGAAGACGAGAGATGGTGGGAGAATAGAGAACGATGGAGGGAACTCGTAGGAAGAGAAGAAGAAATAGAGGATAGGCCTAGCAGTAGTGAAGAAGAGGAGGAAGAAGTCGGAACTGGCAGGAACCGATTGATATGAGAAGACTGCCCTAGAAAAACTGGTGGAAACACCCCCTGGCCCAATTTAATTGGTTATCTGGGTTTGATATATATATATATATATATATATATATATATATATATATATATATATTTATATATATATATATATATATATATATATATATATATATATATATATATATATATATATATATATATATATATATATATATATATATATATATATATATATATATATATATATATATATATATATATATAAATACATACATACATACATACATACATACATACATACATACATACATACATACATACATATATATATGTTGTATTTGTTTCAATCTGAAATTTGTATTCGATGTAGAATAGCAAACTATGCTAATATAGTGACATAAGCCTATTATTATTTACACCCTACTCGAAACTCGAATCAATATCATCCATGACTATCATGTTTATATCAGGCCTAGCTCTCTTAGTTCAAATATGGTAGGCCTACCATTGGGTCTATTATCAAAAGAAATAAGTTAAATGCTAATTTATAAATTATTTATTATTTCAATTGAAAGGCAGTATCAAATTGTTGGTTCCAGGGTCGTGGTTGAGGGAGCGTAGAAAATATATCCAGGCCTACCAATCAAATTCTTCAACTTCAGAATCTGGACTTTTAGATCTGAAATTTGTTTGTGTTGGCCTAATGTAGGCCTACTGTAATTTTTGTTTCCAGCTGCTTTTAGTAAATTAAAAAAATTGGAATTCTATAAAGACCCTGCGTTGGAGCCACCCTCGATCAGCAGTGCAGTTCCAGCAGTACCGGCGCTAACTGCAGGCGTGCCGGTACAGCTTGGAGTGCAGCGAGTTAGTAGAACTGGAGCGCTTCTCGTTAGTCCTCGACAGGTATGTTTCAACTAGTTGATGAATCTATTACAGCTGTGTCTATTGTAATCAATCTGTATTTATATTTAAAGAAACGATTTCAACTTATGAATTGTCACCCTAATTTAAAGCACACCATCATGTGTGATAAATTGTATTTCCTCTTGGACCACTTGTCAACAGTGCATTTGCCACCTCCAGATTGTTCTAGATCACTTTATTGCAGAAAAAAAACACCCAATAAAATATGACCTTTCATCCCATCATACCACCATCTCATAATTATGATATACTTATAATATTTACTTATAATGTGTTCCGGACTTTCGGAAACTGAAAGACTGTTATCTGCGGCAGAATGTTATGGTCACCAACAGCGCAGTCCTGGTGTTGAAGTTCATTGGTTTTAAATAATTAAAATGGGGTGGTAAGATCGCCCTTGTGGTGCCCCGTCCAAACGATCCTACTTTCCATCCTTAGCCTTAATTGGGGAACAATGATTTTGTATCAAGTTTCGATGTTATTAAAAAAAAAAATAATAATTATGATCATTCACTGATGCCAAGAGATCTCATTAGGCCTACAGTGCGTTGTGAAAACCAATATGAATTGAAGGAATTGTATTGGATGCAATATAAATTTAAAGAAAGAAAAAGATAGAATGTATGGTCAAAAATAAAAATGAATTTATATTAAAGTTCATATAAAATGAAACGTGTTCCCAGGAACGTGGACTCTATGTTCAGGTTTCTTCTCAAGTCAGGAAACACTGGTTGCTAATTCTAATAGTCCCATCTGTTGAATTACAGTTGTGATTCCAGAGAGGCAACCCGCTCCTGAAGGCAATCAACAGTGTCCCGTGGGAGTTCGAGGAGATGATTCCGGACTACGTGATGGGAGCGATGACTTGCGCCCTGTTCTTGAGCCTGCGTTACCATAACCTCAATCCCGACTATATCCACGACCGCCTCAAGCAGCTGGGAAAGAAGTTCAGGCTCAGGGTGTTGTTGGTGCAGGTAATTGTGTGTGCCCACCTGTGGGTCAATCGCGTAACTCGTTCGACAACTTGTTCGACAATGATGTTCATTACCTCTATCAAAGTGACAACTTCGCTATACAAACGCAGTTATAGTAATGCAAGTTATTTGCAATTAACTTAGATCCAGATGGTTGATATATGTAATCAAAATTGTGTGAGAAGTCCGCATACTCTTGAACAAATATATATGAATTGGGTGAAAGGGAAAGAGAGAACAGCAGCTTACCGAGATTTTATGAGTTTTCTCATTGTGGAAAGCCCGTTGATAGAACACAGAGATGAAGGTTACACGAGGTTTCGGCTATTGCCTTGGTCACAGTAGAGTAGAGAGTGATGAACTGATGAAGGCTGCTTGTTCAGGTGGGTGGGTGTAAATCGGGGGAGGGGGATAAGGGGGAACAGTAAATATAAAATGGAGGGGGGGGGGGTCATATAGGTTGGATGTGTGAGAGGGGGCTGAAAGAAGCTGTGCAATGTCCCTATTTACACCCACCCATCTGAACAAGCAGCCTTTATCAGTTCATCACTCTCTACTCTACTGTGACCAAGGCAATAGCCGAAACCTCGTGTAACCTTCATCTCTGTGTTCTATCAACACGCTTTCCACTATGAGTAGGCCTTTCTCTACTCATAAATCTCGGTAAGCTGCTGTTCCCTCTTTCCCTTTCACCCAATTCATATATTCAGCCTCAGGCTTTTTTCCTATACACACCAAGTCATTTGACATCAATTATATATCTTTCCATCCCAACCACTTCTGTTTTCCCAGTGTTTTCCATCTCTCTTTCCTATCTCTACATCTTTAATCATCCCAATCATGGATCATTATTCATCTCACAGTGGCCCACAGTTTTGGCTCAAACAAGTGAAGTCCAATGCCAATAAACTAGCATCCCTCAATAGCCTCATTTGCTTCCTACAAGCATGCCTGCAATTGGGCCTAGCACCCAATGGTCTCACATCCCGCATTGCCCTCAGTGGGCTCATACCTTCAGTTCGCTCTAGAATTGCTAAATTAGCACTGAAACAGTCTCTTGAAATCACAAGGGAAGTTTTGAGGGAATACCAAGCACTAGCTGTAACCCACTCCACTGCATTACTTTCCAATATCAAAGTTATTTCTCATCTTGCCCCCTCCTACATCAATTCTGTTCATGAGGCACTGCAGTTTGCCAGTGATTGCCTTTCAAAAAATGCTGCTAAACATCTGGATAAATTGTCTACTCTTTGTAAGAGTCATCTTCTCATGGGTATATCCATAGGCCTACCCAATTGCAATATCATCAACCCTCCTCCCCCACCCCCACTCATCGGTGACAAGCCCTGCCTGGCAAACTTATTTTCACTACCAGGCCCAGAAGCCAAGCCTGCTAGACTTCCCAGAATTCAGCCAAGAGATAGGCCTAGTACAATTCCCTGCAAAAATAACTCAAATGCCAGTGTTCTGAACGTATCTACCCAAAACCTTTCAGACACAGAACTGAGTATCCTATCTGAAGGCCTCACCTTTTCACCCACCCCCAAATTTGACCACTTTGCCCTTGTTTTAGATGCCCTGTCTTTTGCCAGAAACCTGTGCCCTAAATTCTATTTCTCTCAGAATACCTATAAACCCAACATCCAGAAAATAATCGACCCAGCCATCATTAAATTCCGTGAAGCTTCTCAGTTTGAACCTCCCCCTCTACCCCCAGACCATCCGCTGGAAGTGTACATTTCGCACATCATAGCCAATGTTTCGGCCCCTGAGTTCGCCGCCTCTCTTTCTAACCAGCCAAATGTGTCCTCCGAAGAACGAAGGGCACTGAAGAGGCTGGCATCGAACCTTGACTTGGTCATTCTTCCAGCTGACAAAGGCTCTACCACTGTGGTAATGGACAGGAAGGACCACATTGCCGAAGCCGAACGTCAACTTTCAGACCCTACTGTTTACCGCCAACTACAGTAAACCCTCGATAATTCGAACTCGGTTAATTCGAATTCCGCGCTAATTCGAACCAGAGAAATGACCCCGGCCGCTGGTATAGGGATATCAATGTTAATTCATTTCGATAATTCGAATTTTTATTATTTCGAATTTCGAACTGATGATTAGTCCAAACTACTGTTTTATTATTGTTTCGTATTTGTTTAATTCGAATTTCAACAAAAATTACGAATAAAAGTTTTCACAATTGGATATTTTATCACGTGAAATCCTTTGTCATCAACATTCCTGGCGACCTGGCAAGCTAGAGATATGTCATAGCCACATGTGCAGCGCGTGCTATTATGATATTATGATGAGGGTTAGGTCTTTTCAGGGTCACAGACAGACATCTGGCTGGTCGAGACACCCGAGCGGTAATGTTTAGGATAATGGATGTGATTGTGTCAACTTTCATTCGTAATTTTTGCTGAAATTCAAATTGAACAAACACGAAACAATAATAAATAGACCAGCGGGCTAGTGCATGTAGAGAGAATAATTCATTCATTTCATTCCAGGCCCTAATATGTATATTTACTGCCTTGCTTTTTACTTTTTAATCCAAACATCCAGTTTGGTAATTTGACTCTTTCAACACTGTGTACTGTGATAAGTGTTACCTAATGAATGACTTGATAATATATAGTATTAATGGGACTCCTTGTAGTGTTGTTTAAATTGCTGAGAAAACACTTGACTTGAAGATAACCACATGGCTGTCAAAGTTGGTTTCCTTAGAGCAAGGGGGAGTAGGAGGGAACAAACAACGTGCAAGGCCCACATGGTCACTCAAACTGCTTGCACACAGTATACTACTGTACTACACAAGGAAAAAACATTTTTTCATAATTCGAATTTTTTAAATTCGAATTTTTATTTTTGGGGTCTCTTGGAATTCGAATTAACGAGGGTTTACTGTACATACAGATCCCACCCAGAAATTCAACTCTGAGATAACAAACTACCTATCTATGTTTGGACCCCACCAAGACTTGTCCAATAAATCCATCAGTCTCCTCACTCCCAGCAAACCACGCACCCCTACCTTCTACACCCTTCCTAAAATTCACAAAAACACCACACCACCCCCTGGACGTCCTATAATAGCCAGTTACGGCAGCCCCACAGAACGCATCTCAGCATTGGTAGACACCAATCTACAGCCCTTTGTACACTTACTTCCTTCCTACATTCGAGACACCAGCCACTTCCTAGACCGACTCAACAAAATTCCCACCCCAATCACTGAAAATGCCTACCTAGTCACTGTGGATGTCACTTCCCTGTATACCAATATCCCCCACGCACACAGTCTGTCTGCCATAGAACATTACCTCGACACACGCCCTACTCGCTCCAAACCCTCAACCCCTTTCTCGTAAATCTCGCGCAAAAGATCCTCACTATGAACAACTTCAGGCATTTTGACCCGTAAATCTCGCGCAAAAGATCCTCACTATGAACAACTTCAGGCATTTTGACCAGCACTACCTTCAGCTAAGAGGCACAGCCATGGGAACCCAAATGGCCCCTTACTATGCGAACCTGTTCATGGGAAAACTCGAGACCGACTTCCTGTCCCGCACTCCCAAACAACCTCTCTGTTGGTTCAGATTCATCGACGACATCTTCATGATCTGGCCGCATGATGTTGTTTCCCTAAACTCATTCCTATCCACACTCAACAGCAGCTACCCTGTGAACTTCACCTGGGATATTTCCTCTTCCCACGTCACATTCCTTGATGTGGACATTTTCCTGGAGAGAGGTGGTATTCGCACCAAAGTTCACCAAAAACCCACCAAACACCTCCAATACCTCCATTTCGACAGTTGCCATCAATTTCACTCCAAAAAGTCCCTTCCCTACAGTCTTGCCATCCACGGTAAACGCATCTGCTCTGACGCCACAGATTTCACAGAGTACTGTGAGAAACTGTCTAGGGCATTCACCACCAAGGGTTATCCCCAGTGCCTTGTGGAACAACAAATTAACCAGGTTTTCAAACCGGTCAACACAAGGACACCTCCCGCCCCCATAGCAGACTGCATCCCACTCATCACTCAATTTCATCCCGGTCTCGAATGCCTCAACACCATCCTAAAAAACGGCTTTCACATTTTATCATCTTCGACCCAAACCCAAAATCTAATCTCAGTTCCACCCAAAGTCTCTTTCAAACGCCCCCCCAACCTCCGTACCCTCCTAGTTCACACCGACCCCAAAACCAGTCCCTTACAACAAGAACATGGTTCATATCCCTGTCAAAAACCCAGATGCAAAACCTGCAACATCCACCCACCCTCCACCACCTTCAACAGCCATGCCACCGGACTCTCCTATCCCATCTCCAAAAGGAATACCTGCGAAACAGTTAACGTCATCTACCAACTTAAATGTAACTTCTGCCCTGCCGAATACATAGGACTGACCACCAATGCCCTACGTACCCGTATGAATGGCTACAGGTCAGACTGCAACATCAACCCTGACGACATAGACAAAGTATGCACTCTCACATGGACGAGACTTTAATACCTGCTTCGCAACCCGCATAATCCGTTTCCTCCCATCTTCGTGCCAACCCTCAGAGTTAAGATGCTGGGAGCTTGCTCACCAGTGGATAACTAAGTCTTGCTTTGCCCCAGGTCTCAACCTTAGGTAACTCATCCCTGCTACTTCTTCTGCCTTTCATCTCATCCTTTCCACTTTTCTACTACACTGCACAGCTTCTTTCAGCCCCCTCCCACACATCCAACCTATATGAACCCCCCTCTCTATTTTATATTTACTGTTTCCCCCTTTTCCCCCTCCCCCCATTTACACCCACCCACCTGAACAAGCAGCCTTCATCAGTTCATCACTCTCTACTCTACTGTGACCAAGGCAATAGCCAAAACGTCGAAACCTCGTGTAACCTTCATCTCTGTATTCTATCAACGGGCTTTCCACTATCAGTAGGCCTTTCTCTACTCATAAATCTCGGTAAGTTGCTGTTCTCTCTTTCCCTTTCACCCAATTCACATATCCAGCCTCAGGCTTTTTTCCTATACACACCAAGTCATTTGACTTGAACAAATATATATAGGCCTAAATATGTTTTTAATAACATCGAAACTTGATACAAAATCATTGTTCCCCAATTAAGGCTATGGATGAAAGTACGGTATTTACTATTTATTATTATTTATCCATTATAAGTAGAGTCATATTACCATGAACTTCAATTTTTTATTTTCATAGCATTTAGAATTTGAAAAATAGCACTTTGGTGCATCTATTATTCTAAAACATGGTCTTTTGTAGCGCAACAACGTTTTGTAGCATAGGGGCCTAACAGCAGTATGGTACGGTAAGACCACTAGATAGCGTACCTAATATATAGCCTTAATTGGGGAACAATGATTTTGTATTAAGTTTTGATGTTATTGAAAAAAAAAAACATAGGCCGAAATAGACATTTAAAAGAAACACGTCATTGATATTTTTAGAAACATAGGGTGGATTGCAAAGACGGAGTTTAAACCCCGGCCTACCTTAAACGCCGTCTAAGTCAGAAATTGCATTGCAGAGACGATGTTTAAGCAAGGCCATGGCTTAAACCATGGCCTAAAGACGCCATTTTTAGATCGTGATTGGAAGGTAGTTTAAACCGTGGCTTAAGGCTTTTGATGCCATTTATGAATATTTTTTTCACGTAGTCACGTGTGAACTTGAGCAAGTAATTAGGTATTGTATTTGGCAGCACCTATAGACACGAGACTCGTGAATCCAAGAACACCGCAAACTATAGACACGATTTTCTCGTGTCTCCTACTGTATTAATTTCTATACACACGATTTACTCGTGACTCCTACGTACAAAACAGCTATAGACACGAGTTCCGCAACACGAGTATCGTGGATAGAGATGCACAAAATACTATAGCCACGAGTATCGGCAAGCCGGCAACGTCGCAATTTACGCGACACGAGAATCCAATACTCGTGGATGCTTGCACATGAAAATCTATAGACACGAGTATTTTACACGACACGAGAATAATCGTACAGCGCATTAAATCGTGTCAGTTTTAAATCGTGTCTATATGATCTACAGCGCATTAAATCGTGTCAGTTTTCTATTAGCACGAGTATTTTGTTGCTCGTTCTTGTTCTACCGCGCCGATCTACCGCGCATTAAATCGTGTCTATAGTTTTCCAAGTAGCTGGATCCACGAGTATCTACCGCGCCGATCAACTGCGCATTAAATCGTGTCTATTTTGTTGCTCGTTCTTGTTCTACCGCGCCGATCTACCGCGCATTAAATCGTGTCTATAGTTTTCCAAGTAGCTGGATCCACGAGTATCTACCGCGCCGATCTACCGCGCATTAAATCGTGTCTATTTTGTTGCTCGTTCTTGTTCTACCGCGCCGATCTACCGCGCATTAAATCGTGTCTATAGTTTTCCAAGTAGCTGGATCTACGAGTATTATGTTGCTTGTTCTTGGCCATGTTGCCAGATCATTCTCGTGGCTATAGGCTTTTCAGTGTTAGCATCCACGAGCAAAATACTCGTGTCTATAGATTTTCATATGCCTGCATCCACGAGTCTCGTGTCACGAGAACTCGTGTCTATAGCCACTTCGATTGTATTTGTAGGTTATAAATGAGAGCTATGACTATCAATAACGTAACGGGATAAGCAACATGGCGGTTTCCTTTCACACCATGCGTACATCAAAAAAATGCCGCCTCACAAATGTTATGATGATTTGCTGGTATTGTTGTATGTTGATCTATACAAGTAATAGATGTAATGCAATCTGTGAATCCAGCTCTTTCCAACTGCATTAAACAATATTGGGATAAATTTCATTTGAATTAGCCAATCTAAATTTAAAATACGTCTGTAAAAGCATTTAGTCCCCTAGTCAAGAGCCCTACTGCTATATTTACCATTTGATAACTGGATAATTACTCATCATCTACGAGAAAGATTAAAATCAATGCAATTGTACAACTATTTACTATATATTGAAATACGAACCTAATACGTACAATTTGATTTGAAATTGCGAATCTCACAAATGTACACGAAAGCGCGCTGATTCCATCATGGTGAAAACGGCCTAATGTTAAAAGGATAGGACTTATGCCGTGTTGCTTATCCCGTTACGTTATTGATAGTCATAGATGAGAGTAATCATAAATGTAAACGTATGAAGTTTGGTGATTCATGAACAAGTGAGCTAAGTTCATATTGAACACTGAATAGATTGTAATAAATTAATCATCATAAATTCAGTGTTTTTCAATTCTCCTATTAGTATGGTAGTAACCGTCGACCACATAGAGGTGACCCCAGTCACTGTGGCTAATCTCTAGCTAGCTAGCCACTACTACATTGATAAAAAAAATAATCAACGTTATGACGTGTAAATCTAAACAAAACAGTGTATCAAAAACAGTAACACATGCGAGACCGAACACGCGCAAAAGGCTAGATCGCTATAGGCCTACCACTATACGCTACCGGTGAGATTGGAAATAGAAGCACAAAATCACATTCA
>OZ023329.1:13507844-13530909 GCA_964007535.1 Brachyptera risi
CTTAGATTCTATTTGTAAATGTCCAGTATGGCCGCCGAGATTGGAACGAGCATATGTCGCTATCGTCCGCAGGAGTAACGTATCTCGGTGAGGTAATGAATGTCTACGTTCCAGGTTGACCTGGCAGACTCGTCGCACCTTATCAAGCACTTGAACCGGCTGTGCATCCTGGCCGACCTGACGCTCATGCTCGCGGGCAGCGCGGAGGAGGCTGGACGGATCCTGGAGACCTACAAGATGTTTGAGAGCAAGCCACCGGAGCTCATCATGGAGAAAAAGGAAGAGGGCCTGCACACAAAGGTGATGCTTTTTTCATTTCAATGCTACTTAACGACTCCACCAACAGCTATTTTATATGGGGGGTACGAATGAGTGGGTAATGATGAAACGATGAAACTATGTTTGTAAGTCTACAAGTTTATTCAAATATATTTTAGTTTCATTATATTCTCCTGGTTATTTGCCCAAATCCAAATTCCTGTTAGCCCTATAAAATTGTGCCAAACGGACAAATATTAGGAATTTGGATTCGGACAGATAACCAGAAGAATATTCATCAAAAATGAAATATATTCAAATAAGTACACTTACAAACATAGTTTCACATGTTGCACAGTTGCGGGTGAAAGGACTTTTATAAAAGCCCATGCCTCATGCGGGACTCAAACCCACGTCCAAAGGTGACTTCAGTTTCTATCATAGTCTGATATTCGACGAGTCACAGGGGCGGCTCAAGGGACGCTTGTTATTTTTGTGTCACAGTGAAACTTCTATCTGTCGTTTATTTATTCATTTATTTATACAGTATTGGGTTGAAGGACGTACTGTACTGATGACTGAGATCTATTGATGTCGGTAAGTGATGTATCAGATGGTGGGATGATGAGATGAAAGGTTAATTCATTGGGTGTTTTTGGATTGTGGGATGGAGTCGGTCGTGGCTTGTTGTTGAGGAACTATCCCAGTATTGACCTGAACGACAGAGGGTAACCACGAAAAACCCCTGTCAGGATGGTCGACCATGGCAGGAATTGAACCCTGGTCTCCTGAATGACTATTCCATTGACTAGTGTGCTAGCCACTTGGCCACACGTCTCAGTGATGTATTGTAAATAAAATGTTTCAGCTCCAGAATGCGCTGACGACCGTGCGGTCCGTCAACAAGACGGATGCAGCGACTCTCGTCAAAACGTTTGGTTCGCTCGAGAACGTGTTGAAAGCAAGTGCCAACGACCTGGAGTTGTGTCCGGGTTTCGGGACGCAGAAAGCACAGCGCTTGTATAACGTCCTCCATCAGCCGTTCCTGAGGCGTTCCTGAGATGTTCACAAGACTTCCTGAAATGTTCCTAAGATATTCCTGAGATGCTCCTGAGATTTGAAGCATTTCTGAGACTTCATGAGATGTTCCAGAGATGTTCCATGAGACTTCATGAGATGTTCCTGAGACGTTCATAGAACGCTCCTGAGACGTTCAAGAGATGCTCCTGAGACGTTCAAGAGATGTTCCTGAGACTTGAGACGTTCCTGAGAGGCTCCCAAGATCAAGATCTACTTGAAGACACCAATTTAGGGATAAAAAAAATGATAATTGCTCACTGTGTGCTATATGCCTCTATTTTACCTCTAGTGCCACCATTCAGTGTCGGCCTCAATGCCAACAGAGGCAATTTGACCTCGCAACTATCAAGACTCCTAAGTTTGACTTCGTTGCTAGGATACTCTTTCTCTCTACACACACTTCTCACTGTTATTGTTGTCAACATAGAAAGTGACACCAGTTTCATCTAGTGGCGAAATCACTGATCGGCCAATTTGAGTGGTAATTTTTGCGAATGTACTTTGTAGTCCTGAACACGGTGTGTATGTATATGTGTGTGTGTGGTGGCATTTGTCAATTATTATCTTATGAATTGATCATTATCTGTTGATTGTTGACTGTGCGCTGAACCAAGTGGTGACTCCGTCAATATTCTCACACAGTATGCTTTCGATCACGTCAAGTTCGTTCAGATTTTTACAAATATTCTTCATATTTCATGTGGTTCGGTGAAGATGACACGCTACTCTACGATGAGGCGCAGGGGTCGTCGCCCTCTCCCCCCGCATACCCTGCCCATGTCCAAAACACTCGCGTGGTGACTACATTGCTGCCAACCATGCAGCACTAGACTCTCGAGGCGAGGAGTGTGGTCTCTTGCGGACCTCCCATACAGGCCATCACCCCCACCCTCCTGAAACAACACTCCCTCGATGCTTCATCAACCACGGAAAGCAACCCCCCGTCACTCGAGCAGCTGCACCGCCCCTTGTTAACCACAGACGATGCCAGTCAGTCCCCTCGCCCCCCCTCCTTTCATGACCTCACACACCAACCCTCCCTTTAGTCCTCTCCAGCAGAACTTCCAACAAATTCAACATGTGGACTACTTGTCACTTCCCGCAACCTTGAAGCTCTGTTCACTACGCTGTACTTCGTTGTGTCTCCTCGACAGGTTGTCGACATCCTTTACGGTCCCGTGACCCAAAAACGCTGGCCACCAACCTCCCTCCCTTCCTCCCCACCAGAACTTTCAACAAAAACAACATGTGGCCTACTTGCCACTTCCCGCAACCTTCAAGCTCTGTTCACTGCGCTGGATCTCGTTGTGTCCCCTCAACAGATTGTCGACATCCTTTACGGTCCCGTGACCCAAAAACGCTGGCTGACCTTCGAAGTGACCCCCCAAACATTGCGGGGGAGCCACTACACATCTCGCTGAAGGCTGTTCAACCCAACCCGTCCAAGGCAACATGATCGTCCACAGCCACCTACAGTGTGGCAATCACTTGGGTGGATCTTAGTGTCAACGCTACGCCCCTGTTCCGTCAGGGTGGAACCATCCCACAGCCTTCCGGTTCAGTGGTCAGTGTGTCGGCGATGCTAGTCCTCCGAGCACTGGCGCAGTCCTTCATCTGGCTTATAGAATATAAATTGATCTTTTCATGCAAAAATAAAATAGCATTCATGTCTTGAAATTAATATATAATACAATTCAGCAAGATTAGGACACTTTGTATGAAAAAAATGATGTGGTAATGAAGGTACAAAAATAACATTGGTGGCCAAGAGTAATAACGAGATAAATACTCTACTAAAATATAGCCTAATCCACTACTAATCAAAAGGACGTAAAACTGAACCTTAGCTTAATTTATGCATCTTTAAAACAATGTTATTGAACTGCAATATAGGCATTTGGTTTTTATTAATTTTCCTAATTCAATTTTCCTTTCCTGTTTTAAATATATATATATATATTTCAGACCCAGATGACCAATTAAATTGGGCCAGGGGGTGTTTCCACCAGTTTTTCTAGGGCAGACTTCTCATATCAATCGGTTCCTGCCAGTTCCGACTTCTTCCTCCTCTTCTTCACTACTGCTAGGCCTATCCTCTATTTCTTCTTCTCTACCTATGAGCTCCCTCCATCGTTCTCTATTCTCCCACCATCTCTCGTTTTCCACTTCTTCCCATTTTTCTCCTCGGTTCTTTACCCCAAACTTGACTCCCTCTTGCCACCTTTCTCTTGGTCTTCCAACTCTTCTCTTGGCTCCATTGTTTTCTGCTATCTCAAACATTGCTCTCGGTATTCTCTCCATTTCCATTCTCCGCATATGCCCGTACCACCTAAGTCTCTCCCTTTACAATTTAAATGATAACCTTTCCACTCCCACTTCCTTCCTTATATAACTGCTTCTCTTCTTCTCCAACTTTGACACTCCTGCTACGCTCCTTACAAACTTCATTTCTGCTGAATATGAAAAAATAGCAGGCCTACTCAAAGATACTTAATTTCAAAATAATGGTTAGAACATTTAGAAGGCCCGCCAAATACAACCGGTGTAGTAGACACGGCAAGCGGCAATGAACCTGTGAGAACACGCTTGCATTGATGCCAAATGTACACCACCAGGTCTATCTGCGACCACGGTGTAAAATAGTTTTACATAATAATGGTTTTATAAGGGTGGATTGCAAAGACGGAGTTGCAAGGTAAATTTTGCGAACAAGGACCCAAAACGCTATTCGCACAGTAAATTTTGCGAACAAGAACCGAAAACGCCATTCGCAAGGTAAATTGTGCGAACAAGGACCGAAAACACTATTCGCACAGTAAATTTTGCGAACAAGGACCGAAAACGCTATTCGCAAGGTAAATTGTGCGAACAAGGACCGAAAACGCTATTCGCACAGTAAATTTTGCGAACAAGGACCGGAAACGCTATTCGCAAGGTAAATGTGGAAAGGGGTTTTAATGTGCGAACTAGAACTGGAAACACTATTCGCAAGGTAAAAATATACACCAAAATTTCGGCAACACTGGAATCATCGCATGTGCGATCGTGTGACGATAGGAGTCGCGGGATTTGGACGATGTTGCCATATTATTTACCTTGCGAATAGCGTTCTAGGAGCTTAGTGGCACAGTAAATTTACTGTGCGAATAGCGTTTTAGGTTCTTGTCCGCACAGTAAATTTCTAGGTCGGCCATCTTTTACCTTGCGAATAGCGTTTTGAGTTCTTGTTCGCACGGTAAATTCCTAGGTCGGCCATCTTTTACCTTGCGAATAGCGTTTCAAGTCCTTGTTCGCACAGCATTACCGTGCGAATAGACACTTCGTTTATAATATTGTTTTCAAGCAAATTGAACGTTTTGGCGGGTTTTGCATTATTATTTCTATTACAATGAAAATAATTATGATAGTTCAACTGATTACTCTTGAAGACTTTTCGAAATGGGAATGTATACTAATTATTTGATACATTAAAATGGTTTTCTCAATTGATTTATATCATTTCAGTCATTCTAACCTAACCTTATTTTGAATATCATTTCCTTCAGTTCATGATTGTTTAGACACTACTAGCATTGATGAAGATACTTCTTTACTCAATACTTTTAGATAATACTTGATTTAATTTTAAATTAGAATATTGTGTGTTTCTCGTAAAGGCCCGGGGCGTACTGGTTTAACTTTCATCTTACTTTCTTCTAGTAGGCCTACATTAATCACTAATAGAGATTGAATAATATACAAGTCATGTCAAGTCTATCCTTGGGTTTTTAATTATTACAATTTATCTCCAATTCTGTTTTATTTCATGTTTCTGTTATGATATAGGCCCCTACAATTCTAAGGACAATGTTAGTTGGCAGAGTGGTCGTACTCGTAAGACCGAACCTCGCTCTTTGGATTGTACACCATACGATGGCAAATAAAGATCCATCTAATGTTGTATTTCACAAATTGCAAGATTATATTACACAGTCAGAGTAGTCAAGAATCTGGGTTCAAGCAATGAATGGAACACAATTCACACAAGTCAAATAATGTACAACAAGAGTAAATTTATTAACATAATTCACATTATTATCATGATATTGATAGAATATTAACATCATTTCCAGAGATGCAGGTAGTTCATGTCAATGTTATCCCCCCCAAAAATACCCATCCCACAAGCCTTATTGACCAAGAAGCATTATTATGCACTCAATTTCAATCAACAAAGTAGCCGGCCAGAAGTTTCAAACCACGGACGACGAGCGCTCAATATTACAGACCATCACACTATACTGCTCGACCATTCAGACGTGTTGATTAGGTGTCAAGTGTAGGCCCTACTACCAATTTTGCTGTTCGTATCGAAGTATTTCTATTCTCGCTTGCCGGAGATGTTGATACTGAAGTCCTGGGCCTGATCGGAGATGTCCCAGTTCACATTTTCGAGCTACCATGTCCTTTAAAGAGTGGAAAAATATATTAAATTAGGGAGGTGCAGTACACCTATCACATATCACACACACATCATCATATCACATATCATTTATTAATTGTGTTAATTAAACTTACCATGTATAGGTTATGGAAGGCCTGAGTGGCCTACTCAATCTCGTTTTTCTTTCTTGCCTTCTTTTTCATCCCTAGTATTTTAAATCTGTTTGATCCATTTATTCTCAATCATTAGACACTGTTCACGAATTGAAGCTGATTCATTATCACAATTTAAATTGTCAACATTCTAGTTCGTCATATTCTATAACCTAATCTGTCAAATTGGAAAACGATACGATCACAGTCACGTGATGCAAATACGGTTTGTGTACGGTCCAAACCTCTCAGCCAGCTCATTAGAGGTAATATAAAGAATCCAAAATTCATTTGTACGATTCGCGTCCAATTATGATCAGGATCATATCACACCAACGATCAACAGAATTGGATGGCTTAAAATGGAAAATAGACTAAAATCACATTGCATCAACAATATCCATAAAGTTAACAATTACAAAACTCCAGAATCTTTTCAAAAAAAATCATAACAGGGGAGCCATGTACTCGGCGAACATCAGACATAAGGAAACACTCAACGTACCACATTTCACCGCACAGCTAAATTTCAATCTTCGTTTTCATACATTGCACCAAAACTATATAACAAGGTTCCACCAACTTACAAGAAATTGAAACATCATGCATTTAAATCAAGAATAAAATCAGACTTACTGGAAGAGCAAAAGAGAATTTAGAAAATGTTTTGTTCATCTTAGATATAAAATAGGATATAGGGTTATGTGATAGACCAGTCAATGTGACACCAGAATGAAAGCTGATGTCATACACTGAACATCGCCTTTTTGTATATTTATACTTGTATGCAAATGAAGAAGATTTATTATTATTATTAACTAATCAGTAATCACAGCTAAAATCTAGTTTGGCAAGCTTCAAATCAAGAATTTTGAAATCAGCTTTCCTCACTTACCACATCAAAATTGCTAGAGCCCACTTGTTGATGGAATATATATTTTATATAAATACATTTTTCATCAATTCATGGATTCTCATTTCTCTATACAAATATATTTTATATGTACTTCTCAACTGTATATATAATTTAAAAACACTTTTTGCTAAAAATGTGACAAAATTAATCCTGCGCAAAAGTTATAGACACCGAGGTAAGATGTCCAAAAACGGGACTGTCCCAGGAGAAACAAAACAAATGGATATTCTAACTCTACTTATTATTTCTGAAATAATGGTAGACTACTCAAAACTAAGTTGAATAATTTTTTTTTCAAATCAAATAAACTGTTATTTCTCAAATATAACGTAATCATTTCACTTATTATTTCTGATATAATGTCAGACTACTCAAAACTATGTTGAAGAATGTTTTTTAAATTAAGGGTAAAAATGTTGATTCTCAAATATACGGTCATTTCACTTATTATTTCTGAAATAATGGTAGGCTACTTGAAACTATCTCGAATAATTTTTTTTTAAATTATGAGTAAAATGTTGATTTTTCACTTATTATTTTTTTTCAAATTATTAGTGAAATGTTGATTCTCAAATCTAACGTAATCATTGGATGAGCGAAGCGAAGACTCAATTACACTATACCGAAAAAAAAGTGCCTGTTTTTTTTTTTTTTTTTTTTTTTTGTTTTTGTTTTTGTTTTTTTGTTCGCGCTCCACAGGTCAGACGAAAATTCAAAATCAGTTGAAACTTGGCACACACATGAACCCCTATCTGACTTGATGCTGTATAGTTTTGAGGCACGATCGGTTGAACAACTTCTGAGAAAACTCATTCCAAAGTTTTCCAAATTCCCATTAGAATAAGCCAGAGGAAAACATTCGTGAAAAATATTTCATCTGAGAGGATTCAAATTCTCAGAGAACTTCAATCTGATAATGATACACATTATTCCGAACTTTTACTCAAATCGGATCAGCCGTTTCGATGTAAAAAAATATATAATGTTATTTGTGTCAATTATTCAAAGCTATAAAGATACCTATTAAATCAAAGCAACAAGTGTCACCACTTGACTGTAAACGATTAAAACAAAGCCTTCTTTATTATCATATAAATTATTATTGGAAAATAAGATGGCAGTGATGTAATGGTTTGGATCTCAAGGTGTATATATATATAATAACCAATCCAAAGATAAGTTGATATGTTCCAGCTCATCCATCAACGCGGAAACACATAACGCGTTTGCCTAGTTTAAAAAGGTTCAAAAGGTGTGGTGAAATGGAAATTAGGTTATTGCTGTTGGGCAGGGCAATTTAAATCTTTTGAAACTTTTCGCGGTACTCGTACATGCAGACGCGCAGGCGCTCAGACGGGAGTTGCGCGACGTTGCCATATATACACAGACAGCAAAAGTACTTCCGGTTCGGTGAATAGCCACTGCCATTTGTTCAGGGTAATCTCATTTTCGTGTGTTGGTAGTGATTACGTTTCTTTTACATCAGCTGTTTTGAATTGAACAGTACAAGCAAGACAAGTTCAAACATGTCAGAGTAAACCGCTTCACATTTGAATTATGTTTTGATTTATGTTTAAGATTCACCATTAAGTTTTATCAAGGTATGGTAACTTGGGATAGTTTCTAACTTTATCTACTGGATCAAGAATAGCGGTCTATTAAATACTGTATTCTAAGCCTGGGTTAAGCCTCAGATAGAGGAAACCTTACCATTGACATTGACCAGTAGAAAGGTCTAGGCCTAGTCCTTACTCAAAGACCTGCTTGATTTAGTGTAAGAGCTAGGCCAAGCCTTTTGCATCAGACCTACTCTTTTCAACTGTATTTTTACTCTTTTAGCTTCTTGATATCAAAAGCTAAGAAGACTGGGTGCTCACTCTTACAATGATGGTCTTACGCTTCCCACATCTTGCATTTGGTTTGGGCAAACTACCCATTTTAGGGCTATTTCTGGTGGTCGTGAACATCGGAGCAGATGGAGCAACACTCTTTGAATGGGTTTGGGGTGGTGAACCTCAAGTTGCAAAAGATACAGGATCTCTCTCTGATACTGTTCCGAAGATCAGCGTTCCGTATGAAATGCAATCAGAGGATGAAAAGTTTCTCCAAGAGGCTGCTAAATACACCAGTATTCAGTTGTCAGAGCTTGATTCGTGCCAGCATCGCGTCGTGATGAAAATACGCGGTTCTTGTTCGTCTATGAGCGAAGAGGACTTGGCAAAGATGAGTGTCAACCTACTCAACTGTCAATCATCTGTTGAAGGGCGACAAGTGTTTCCTTGTACAACCACTATGGTAAGGCTACCATGGCAACTAGAGTAGGCTACCCTTCTTACAATTGTTTTTAACATTTTATTTTATTCTGAGAATCAATACCAACTTCATAAAAACTGCAGCTTAGGCCTACCAGACTGTATAGCTCCTTGCTCTTCTGGACAAATGCCAGCACTACAGAGCTTTAAAATAGGCTACTGCTTAGTCACCTATATTGGCAGCTGTCTTCTATACCAAACCTGTTCTCTAATGTCAACGGATTGGGCCTACATTCTCACCCACATTATTTTCACGGACTTTTACATATGGTATGTTGTCCGACTAATTGTAAATTTGGAGTTACGATCAGGGTCATTCCACCAGAATGCATCAATGATTCAACCAAAGGTGATACAGCTTCACCATTTTTTATTTTTCACAAAATTTCGAGATGCCTATCGCCCCTTTAAGAGCCCACATGAAAATCTTGAGTGTTGAACCTTTGAACCTTGAGTTTTCGCCCATTCCGTTTGAGAAGTTGCGATCTTTTGAAGTTTGTCAAAATGGTATTTTGTCTTTTTTTTGGGTTCTACTGTAAATGCTTCAACTCTAAAGCAATCAATGCTCAAAGACAGTTTGAAAAAATGCAAAGAAATATTTTATCTTCTATTGTATTTTATTTTGATTAAATCAGAAGATCCAAAAGCAAGGAAGTAGGGCCTATGCATGCTCAGGTCAGTGGGCTATATTATTAAATTCAATCTATAGTTGCCTTAGCGTTCACTTCAAGCGGGCGTGTGCATAATTTAATAGGTACAACGTATCATGCGATTTGCATCTTATTCTGATCATTGTGTGATTTTTCGTAGTTATCGGGTTAATCGTATTTTTTTTTATTTATTTATTTTATTTATTATTAACTCTTGCAGTTGCACATAAATGCGCGGTGGCAAGTTCCCTATCAATCCTATCCTATCGCCTCCCTAACCTTCTGACGGAATAGCTTCAACCCTATTTCATCCTCCTCAAGTATAGTTCTACTGAGCCCATTCCAATCCCTACCTGTCCTATTCAAGAAAGAGAACTTACCGACATCTAATCTAGCCTCCTTTATAACTACTGCTCTATCATGACTTCGCCTACCCCTATACCCTGACTCATTCCTTTCAATCAACCTATTCAACTCTCCCCAGCCCCCTTCTCCTTCCATTACCCTGAAGAAATTACAGATCCGATCCTCCTTTCTCCGTATTTCCAATTCCCGCCATCCCAAGTCTCGGATCATCTCAGATGGACTCTCCAATATTCTCACCCTCTCCCCCCTTTCATTCTCCCCCCATTTCCACCTCCTAACCCTACCTGTAACCCTTCTAACTGCAATCCTTTGCACCCTTTCCACATCCCTTATCTCACCTAATCTATATGGATCCCAAACTGAACTAGCATATTCCACCATGGGACACACTAACGAGAAATAAGCCTTTCCTTTATCTCCATACTTGTCCCCCTAAGCTGCCTCATTACAAAGTGTAGTGCATTTATACTCTTTTTTACTATTCTCTCAATCTGATTCCCCCACCCTAGACGTCTATCAAATACCACCCCCAAGTACTTGTAATTTTCCACTGACTCAAGTGACTTCCCTCCTACATCATACACTACATCAGCCCTCACTCTCCTCCTACCAAAGGTGACTAACTTACACTTCCCTTCATTTAACCCCATCTTGTTCAACTGAACCCAACAATTAAGTGCCGTCAAATCTGCCTGAATAGCTACTACATCCTCCTCTGTATTGATTTCCCTATATACCACACAATCATCTGCAAATAACCTTATTCTCGAATTAACAACCCTAGTCAGATCATCTATATATAAATCAAATAATAACGGACCTAGCACACTACCCTGTGGAACTCCTGACGTAACCTTAACCTCACTTGAAACCTCCGAACCTACTCGAACCGTTTGAACTCTATCCTGAAGAAAGCTTCCAATCCAATTAACTAACCCAGCATTCCCAATGGACAGTTTCAACTTCCCTAATAATATAGTGTGATCTACCTTGTCGAAAGCCTTTTCAAAATCTAAAAACACTGCATCAATACAGCCCCCCTTGTCTACTACCCCTGCCAGCTCTTCCGCAAAACCTAACAACTGTGTCTCACATGAATACCCCTTCCTAAACCCATGCTGCACTTCCAAAATACCCCTATGTTCATCTACTTTCTCCATTATTCTCTTTATACCTACCCTTTCCATCATCTTACATACATGTGACGTTAAACTGATTCCCCTGTAGTTGTCTACCCTGCCCCTTTGCCCTCCCTTTGAAATTCAAACCACCTCCGCTTTTTTCCAATCTTGCGGTACTCTACCTGCTGTGAGTGAGGCTTGGAACAACCTTAGCAAATAACCTACAACCCCCCTACCCGCTAAATTCAGGAGATCGCTTTGCACCCCATCTATGCCTGGTGACTTCCCACTTTTTAGTTTCCTTAATACATTCCACACTTCCCCCTCTGTAAGCAGGACTTCTTCCCCCTCCCCCTCCAGTGTTGTTTCTTATGGTTAATAAGTAATAACACAATATTCATAGATATTCTAGATGTATTGTTATTATTGTATTATCTTATAATTGTCACCATGTGTTGATCACATCAACGTATCTGTTGAAGTTGAAGAGATTATAATATAGTAATATATGACAGTTGATAGCTTAAATATACAATTAATGGTACAATTGGGCAGGGTTCACTCTTGAAAAGGTGATCTTCCACCCAAACCCTTCTAGGCCTATAAAACTAGTGAAAATAATGATAATAGGATAAAATAATTATAATATGGAGATCAAATAATGGTAACAATTTGGTTGTAATTGAAAATAATGGAAAATTGAAATGAGGTTGGTAATAATGCAGATTCATAGTAGTAAGTAGAATAGGTTATGATAGTTAAGTATAGGGGGAGAGGAATTCTTGGAGGCTGTGAAAGGCATTCAAGAGGAGGAAGGATTTAAGGGATGATTTGTATAAGAGGAATGTAGGAGACGACTTAATGTGACTTGAAAGGTTGTTGTAGATGATGGAGCAGAGATGTTTGGGACTTTTGGTAGTGAGAGCAAGGTTATGGGGAGAGATGAAGATGTTGAGGTTGGAACAGGTGGAGTGGGAGTGAACTGATGAGCTAAGGGGGAATTGCTCAGGGTGGAGATGTACATATGTGGCTGCTTCTTGGATAAGAGTGGACGGTAGGGTCAAGATGCGAAGGGATGTGAAGTAGGGTTTACAGGATTCAAGGCATGGCAGGCCAGCTATGATTCTGACTGCTCATTTCTGCAGGATGAAGATGCGGTTGGAAGTGGGAGAGGAGCTCCAGAATAAGAGGCCGTATGATATGATTGAATGGATATGAGCGTGGTAGACGGAGAGGAGGGTTAGAGGGTTCACAATGGGTTTCAACTTGCGTAGCATAAAGCACCTGCTGAGGATGCGAGAGGATGCACTATTTATGTCGTTAGACCAGTCAAGGGTGTTGGTGATGTGCTAGTGTAGTCCAAGGAATTTGGTGGATGAGGTGGAGGAAATGCTATTGCCATTGAGGCAGATGAGTGGACTGGAGTTAGTGGGGTTGTGGTGGGAGTGAAAATTCATAAATACTGTTTTAGTGAGGTGAAGTTTGAGTTTGGATAGGAGGGTGGGCTGATCGATCGCGTCGAAGGCTTTGCTTAGGTCATAGAAGATGCCGATAGCATTGTCACGTCGATCGAGGGAAGCTTAGAGTTCAGAGAGGAAAGAAAAGATGGCAGTAGTGGTGGATCGGTTGGTGCGGAAGCCTTGTTGGAAGTTGGAGAGAATATTGTATTTGTCGAGGAAGGACATAAGGCGGTTGTGCATGATGTGTTCGAAGATTTTAGAGAAGGAGGAGAGGAGGGAGATGGGTCTGTAGTTGGTGTGATCAGTTTTACAGCCTTTTTTGTAGATAGGTAGGATAATGGATTGTTTAAGGAGGTTTGGGAAAGTACCTGTAGTTAGGGAGAGGTTGATGACGTGGGATAGGGGAAGAGCGAGGTTAGAGATTGACTTGACAATGATCGAGCCTGGGATACCATCAATTCCACATGAGTGTTTGGCATTGAGTTTGCGTGATATGATGGCAATCTCAGCAGGATGAGTAGGAAAGAGGAACATTGTGGAAGTGGGGTGATTAGCAGGTTGGGGAGGGTTGTTGATGGAGGTTGGTTGGTGGGTGATGCAGCAATTGATGAAGTAGGAGTTGAGATATTCGGAAAGGATTGCCGGATCATCTTCCTTGATGCCGTTGATAAGGATAGAGAGGTTGTTAAGGGGTTTCGTAGAGGTGGT
Source organism: Brachyptera risi (assembly GCA_964007535.1). Lineage (NCBI taxonomy): Eukaryota > Metazoa > Arthropoda > Insecta > Plecoptera > Taeniopterygidae > Brachyptera > Brachyptera risi. Next base: position 13,521,291 of record OZ023329.1, read on the forward strand.
ATGGGATTTAATAATTTCCCAGGATGACTTGGATTTGTTGTGGGGAGAGGTGATTATTTGATCATTATAGGATCTTCTGGAGTCGCGTAAGGATTGGGAGTAAGCTTTTTTTTGCGGAGTAATACTTTTGTTCAAGAGTTTTGTCAAAGGGAAGAGATTTAAAGTCAGAGTGGAGGAGACGGAGGGATGTGGATAGGGCACGTAGCTCGGGGGTATACCAGGGTGTGGGGGGCTTTCTGCGGATTTTGCATTTTTTAGTGGAAAAGCAGTAGAGAAGTGGGTAAGTGTAACAATAGTTAGCTGATTGTTAGGGTATTTTGTTATGGGACAGTTGGCAAGACATTAAAGTGGACAACTATTGAAACATGGTGTCAGCAGCGGGTGCTCCAGTGTAAAAAAACTTATTTGAGCAGTTTTAGAAGCCATTGGAGATCCGGACTCTTGTGAGAACCTGCAAGCAATATTCTCGCAGGTAATTCACCTAGTAAACAAGTTATTTTCGTCCTTCAAGTCGTACATAAACGTATTATAAACTGTCGCGTCCGGCGCGTCACTGCTGTAATTTGGCGCCAAACACGTAGTGCGACTGTAGGCCAGCAACGATTCAACGAGGTTATGGCACACCAAATCCCGCTTCCGCTCGCGATGGATGTTACCTCTCGGGAGCATCTAGCTCAGAGGTGGAAGATGTTTAGAAGGGAGTGGGAGGATTATGAGGTGGCCACTGACCTTGCTAGGAAGCCAGAGAAGGTGCGGGTGGCAACATTACGAATGACCATGGGGCGCATGTGTGTTGAGTTGTTGGAGAATTTGAAGTTGTCGGCAGTGGCCAGCAAGAATGTAACTTCAATACTCGACGCGCTAACCCTCACATTTGAGCCACAACGAAATATTATCTATGAACGGTCGATTTTTTATTCAGCCAACCAAGAGGCGGACGAGGGAATCCTTCATTATATAAACAGGTTGCGACGTCTCGCATCCACATGCAACTTCACTCCCAGTCTTGTTCAAGAAGAAGCCCTCCTCGATCGGCTCGTCCTGGGAGTGACTGATAAGGTGGCTAAGAAACAGCTGATCCAGGATGCGAAACTGACACTCCTCACGGCCATAGAGGTTTGCAAAGCAGCTGAGCAGTCCGACCTGGAGATGGCAAGGTTAGAGAGTAGCTCAAATGTAGCTGAGGTGGTCAATACAACGCGAACCGTCAAAGGCCTGAAAAATGATACCGTTACACAAAGTAAGAAATTGGCTCAAAAGTCCCAAAGTCAAAAGCCATGTCGCTATTGCAGACAAACACATGAGTGGGACAAGAGGAAATGTTCCGCATACAGGAAGATTTGCAGAAAATGCAACAAGCCAAATCATTTCGAGTCGGCCTGTCAGCAAAAGAAGGCAGTCAACGCTGTCGACAGGGCAAGCGACGAAGACAGTGACGAGTCCGCTTTCTGACTGATAGGGTCGGTGACGCATGATCGCAAGCAGCTGCTTGTCTGCCTCACAGTAGCCAGAAATGGGGAATGGCAGAAACTGGTATGCCAACTAGACAGTGTCGCCAGCTGCAATGTCATGAGTTCAAGCAATTTGTGTGTCATCACAAAAAGTACAAAACCGCAGTTAACAACTAATAAGGTAAACCTTCGTTTCTACAATGGGGCAAGTGTGAAGTCTCGAGGCCACGTAGAACAACAATGCCGGCATAAGGGAGGCATATATCCACTTGAATTTCAAGTAATAGATGTTACGGAGAAGCCCATCATTGGATCAAGCAGCTGCCTAGCCATGGGCCTGATTGAAGTTAAAGCACAGCTCGTAAACCACGTACTTATGGATGACCAGCCACTAACTATGGAGTCCATCCTGCAGCATTATGGCGATGTGTTTACGGGGTTGGGTTGCTTGGCAGGCGATTATCACTTGGAAATTGACAAAAGCATTAGTCCTGTAAAACATCATCCTCGCAGAGTCCCAGTAGCACTGAGGGAGGAAGTGAAGAAGAAAGTAGAGGACATGACCAAAGCAGGCATCCTGGCTAAGGTAACGAAGCCATCATATTGGATCAGCTCCATGGTGGAAGTGAAGACGCCCAAGAAGCTGAGGATCTGCTTAGATCCAAAAGACCTCAATAAAGCAATCAAAAGGTCGCATTATCTCCTGCCCACGGTTGAGGAGATTTTACCACAGTAGAACTCAGCAAAGTTTTTTAGCGTCTTGGATGCTAGGGACGGATTCCTCCAGGTCAGGTTAGATGCTGTGAGTAGTGACCTCACAACCTTCTGGACACCGATGGGCCGATACAATTGGTTGCGAATGCCATTTGGGATCTCCTCGGCACCCGAGGAATTCCAGCGACGACTTCACGAACTGCTAGAAGGCTTGACAGGCGTGGAGGTCATTGCAGATGACATCCTTATCTATGGCAGTGGGAACACCGACTATGAGGCTTTGCAGGACCATGATGTAAACTTACGTAACCTGCTAACTGCGAGCACGACAGGTAGGCTTAAAGTTGAATAAGAAGAAGCTGAAGCTGCGACTGACAGAAGTGCCATATATTGGGCACCTTTTGACCAATAAAGGCCTCAAAGCAGACCCAGAAAAAATTCGTGCACTTGCGGAAATGAAAGCGCCAGTCAATCAGGAAGATGTAGAACGTTTTAATGGGTTTTGTAAATTATTTGGCAAAATTCATGCCTCGTCTTTCTGATGTTGCCAAGCCTTTGCGAGACCTGAAAAATGCGATGAGGAACTCTGAAACAGAGTAGAAGTGGACGTCGGTTGAGGAAGGAGCATTCCGAAGTATACAGCTCTTGGCAGCATCAGCACCGGTCCTGCGCTACTTCAATGTCAAGGATCCAGTGGCAATTCAATGCGATGCAAGTGAGTATGGGCTAGGTGCGGCATTATTACAACATGACCAGCCAGTTGCATATGCCTCGAGAGCGTTATCCAAAACGGAACGCATCTATGCACAGATCGAGAAGGAGTGCTTGGCAATCGTATTTGCGTGCGAACGTTTTTTGCAGTACGTGTGTGGAAAAGAAGTAATCGATATTGACTTGAACCACAAGCCTTTGGAGGTTATTTTCAAGAAACCTATCCTGACAGCACCTCGGCGTCTTCAGCGCATGATGTTACGGTTGCAACGCTTCAACTTGAATGTACGTTACAAGAAAGGACAACATATGTATTTGGCTGACTTATTTTCAAGGGCCGTGCTGCCGTTGGAGCAGGATCAGGTTCCTACAGCAGTGGAAGTATACCACCTGAGAGAGAAAGAATTCTCAAATGAACTTGGCAAGATCCAAGAATATGTGCATATTACACCAGACCGGATGAAGGCGGTTCAAATGGCCACAGCAACAGACAGTTCGATGAATGCTCTAGAACACACTATCGTTAAAGGGTGGCCACACAGGAAGCAAGACCTGCCAGTGGACATACAGGATTACTGGACGTATCGAGAAAAGCTGACGATGCAGTGTGATCATAAAAGGATCAAGACTAGTGATACCGAAAAGCCTACGGCAAACCACACTTCTTCGATTGCATGCATCACATCTGGGCGTTGAGGCAACCCTACGGAAGGCCAGAGACATTTTATACTGGCCAAATATGACAGAGGATATCAAGAGGATGGTGAAAAGCTGCATCATTTGCCAGGAGGCAGCACCAAACCAACAAAGGGAAACGATGCTGACACATCCAACGCCAACTCGCCCGTGAAAAAGGGTAGCCTTGGATATATTTACTGTGAGAAACGTTGACTTCTTAGTAATTGTAGATTATTACTCGGACTATTGGTAAGTTGATCAACTGAAGTCGACCTCCGCAGCAGCGGTCATAAGAACATGCAAAAGACATTTTGCAACGCATGGCATACCAGATGGAGTGGACTCGGACAAAGGCACACAGCTAGACTGCAAGGAGTTTCATGTATTTGTGGCATCGTGGGATTTCAAGCATTGCACTTCGTCTCCCTAATACCATCAATCAAATGGAAAGGCTGAGTCTGCAGTAAAGATTGCAAAAAAATTGTTATTTGTACAATGCGAGATCAATCAGATTTGAACTTGGCGATACTCGAGTGGCGAAACACCCCTACCCAGGGAATGGAATCAAGTCCTGTACAACGACTCATGTCGCGGCGAACAAGAACCCTTCTGCCTATTACTCCAGTGCTCCTTTCTCCAAAAGTTCAGATAGATGTGGTGGAAAAGATTGAGAAACGAAAGCAGATCTACAAACGGCAGTACGACAAGGCATCAACAACCCTGCCAGAGCTGGAGGTTGGGCAGAATATCTGGGTGCAACTAAACCCGGAGCGAAGAGCGGACCCATGGCGCATGGGAACAGTTTCGGCCAATCTAGGCTCCAGATCATACATTGTTGACGTGGGAGACCACAGATTTCGCCGAAACAGACGAAATATTCGGGACAATCAATGTATGGAAAATCAGACGACTCCTCAGACCGAGGAACCTGCAAGTCAGCGAACCGATGCAGAGGAACGGATACCACCAACAGAGGGACCTGCAAGTCGGCAACCGGAGTCTACTGAGGGGGTAGTCGCAGTCCAGAGGAGGGTCGGAGGCCGAGAGATTAGAAAGCCGGCTAGAAACAAATTGTATTCTGTGTGATAATCTGTATGAAAAAAAAAAAAAAAAATCATGAAAGAAAAGATGTAACAATAGTTAGCTGTTTGTTAGGGTATTTTGGTATGAGACAGTTGGCAAGACATTAAAGTGGACGACTATTGAAACAGTTAGGAATATAAATTGGAATGCGTTATAGGTTGAGTCAGTCGCAGAGCCAGAGAGGACAGGATACCACTTTTCATCAGAGAGGAAGTGGAGGAATTTGTTGATGTTGGAGTCATTATATGAACGTTTCAAGATATATTTATGGAGAATTGGGGGTGTTAAGATTGGCAGGAGATAGAGAGCAAGGTGGTCAGATAGACCAAAGTCAATAGTGGATGGAGTGAAGTGGGAGGGGTCGATGGTGGAGAATATATTGTCAATAAGTGTTTGACTTGAGGGAGTGATGCGAGTGGGAGTAGTAATAGATGGATGCAGATTAAACGTGAGGAGGATATCGAGAAGTCTCGTTTTGTTGATGCTAGGTTTCAGGAGATCGATGTTGAAATCACCGCATATAAGGAGTTCAGCTTTGGGGTTAAGTTTGGTGACAGGTAAGGGTGGAGTCGAGTAGGTCAAGGAAAGATGGTAAGTCGCCAGAAGGGGATCGATAGATGGAGAGTATGATAAACCAGGAGTGATTATAGGAAAGTGTGATGCCTGTGCATGCGAATATTTTATCTACACACGCAGTGTTGGGAATATTGGAAGCGTTAAGGTTGGATCTGGTGAGAATAGCAACGCCACCGAAGCTGGAGGATGCAGACATGGGACAGGAGCGATGATAGATACTTGGGGTGCAATAGTTAGGGACACAGAGGGAGTCAGATGGGGGAAGCCAGTGCTCAGCCGGGCAGAGAATATCAGGGAGGTTGGTGAGGAAGAGTTCCAGATCAACAGTTTTATTGCGGGCGATTGGATGTTGAGAAAAGATGCGTGGGGGTATGGAGTTCGAGGAGTATGAGTTGTGGGTTTGTTCGAAACAGGTGGGTGTGTCAAGTTGTTTGGGGGAGGTGAGGAGTGCCGTGAAAAATTGGATGGGGGTTTTACCGAAAGAGTTCTATGGTGGGTTTTGGAATGCCAAGTAGGTTGGATTCGGATGTGATTATTCTTATTGCGAATGAATTTGCTAGTCGATTGGGACGTTCTGCATTCTATCGAAAAGTTCTTTGCTGAAAAGTTGTTTGCTGGCAAGTTCTCTGGCAAGGTCATCTGGCAAGTTGAATAATTGGAACGAGACGCTGAGTTGAAGTTGGTTGAGCTCACTTGTGTGTTGGTTCCATAGTCTTCAGCTTGCTTAAGAAACTTTAAAAGGTGGGGAAACTCATGTTGTATTGTGTGCTTGGAGCATGTTCTTTTGTAATTGTTGTTGTTAGTGACTTCAGGTTTTAATAACGTTGGTTTTCCAATATTAGGCCCATTAGTGGTGGAATTGACTCGAGGATCGGACAAGTTGGTCTTGTTAGTGGGTGAGTATGTTTGTCTGCAACATTCATGGTAGAGCCTCTTTGATTCACACTGTAAGATTTTCTTACATAACACACTCTTTCCTTTGTAGTTGAGATGAAGTCCATGTCTGGTGTAATGAGATCAGGGTAGGTCTGAGGTGCTTAAAACTGAAATTGAAGGAAACTTATTTGCCAGTTTGTGGATCATGTCATTGACTGCTACTATTTTGCGATTCAACAATGGTTGGTCATATCTATATGGAATATCAATTGATATGATTTTTGTATTAGGGTTTAGTTTAGATACATTAAAAATTTTGTTAATAGCATCCGCAATTAACGATTGATTATTCTTGTCACCGTCCGTTTGTATGGTGTTTGAACCACCAGCAATAACTATGTAGTCTGGTATTGGCCAAGCTTTTTTGTTCACTTTCAAGTTTAGTTCAAAATCATGAAGAATGTTCGTCAATTGTGCATTGGGCTTCATGAAGCTTCTTATAATTGATGCCGATAACATGTCTTCAAGTATATCCTTGCACTTCCTGATATGGCTATCACCAAGAAGCAGGAGGTGTTTCTTGATGAACACCAATTTGTGTTCAGTTTTTCTGAAAGTCTCAATCATTGCCTCAACCTCTTTAGCTTGGTTGAACCATTCTTCTCCCTCAGTGAGGGCATTTTTCTTCTCCCAATCACTTTTAGCCAGAGCCTCTGTAAGCAGGCCCGGACTTAAGAATCCAGCGCTCCTAGGCTGAACCTAGTTTAGCGCCCCTATACTTACTTTCAAAATGTGTGTAAGACTAGTGTGAAAAATAAAAAATAAACGAATAAAATTTAATTAAGGAAATATTTCGGTCAATGTGAAAATCACGTGGCACGACAACGTATTTCCGCTCGTTACTCGACATTACCAATGATGACTTTCTAAGTAATGGAATATTTATACGACAGGGTGTGACTTACCCGGGGTGAAGTTCTAGAAAGAAGTACCAGGGCATATTTCAGCAATATCTCAGTCAATCCAATAGCCCCGCAGGGAATTTTTTGAAATATCATTTTTTTAGATCATATTCTGTAAGTTATGTAAGTTATGAGTAGATATTAGCCAATGTTGTTGTAATGTTAATGAGAATATGGAGGGAATAATAATGAAAATAAGTTCGTGATACTTATGGTTTCATTTTTAACTACATGATATAACTTCGTGTTGCATTTTTGATGCGATTTCATTCCATTTGAAAAAAAAAATATGGAAGCCCTGAAGAACCCAAGCGCCCCCTGAGCTCTTGCGCCCCTAGGCTTCAGCCTTGCCAGCCTGTGCGTAAATCCGGGCCTGTCTGTAAGCTGACAAACAGTGAGATGCTCCCTATTCAAACCTCTCTTATATTTGGAATTAATATCTGTTAGGATGTCAATTTTTTTCTGGAATTCTATTTTGCATTTTTCACAGTCATGTCTATCATAAACCTCAATTTGATTATCCGTATTCGATTGGTTCATACATGTTTGCCATTAGCTTCATCCAGGTGCTTATTCTTACTATTGATGACTGTATCTTCAAGTTCCTTAATGTTGATTTCCAATTCTTTAATCTTGGTTTCCAGCTAAGAGAAACATACTTCTTACCCACATGAATCACATACTCAGGGCTAGACTTGTCATGTTTTACATTCTTCCCTCTTCTTTTGCATGTATGTTGAGGTCTGCGAATAGTTATAGTTGGGTCTTCTATTACCAGTGGGGATATGTTATTCTTAGTTATGCTGGCCTTGGACATAGTTGGATGAGAACGAGACATATGAAGAGTCACCCCTCTTGGCATGAATATACCATCACAGTGAAGGCATTTAGCTGTTCCAACTCCTTTATTGAAGTCTCCTACTTGAGGTGTTTGAAAGACCAATGTCTCGTCATGTGACACGTGATTTGGAAGACTTTGGATACCAGTACTTCCATTTCTCGTGTGTATATTGCATAACTGTGAAGTAGACGGCGTAGGTAGGTATGGGGTATGAGGGATCCAGGGATTCAGAGGTGGATTGATTCCGTTATTTGCTTTGTAGCCATTGATTGCAGAAATCAGGTATACTTATTTTCTTCTTAAGGAGGGTTAAAAATAATATTTCCAAAAGCTCTTGCTGTGACACGGTTCGCTTCTTGTAAACTCCTAATTTTTGAAGCTCAAGTATGACATCCTACTCCTTATTTTTAGCAATTTTTTTAAACACATCTTCAAAACGATGATGGTGGGCCGAACCTGCCATAATTTCTTATTCACGCCAGAATCTAGTCTTGACTCGAAACTGTCACAGTGAAAAATATGCGAAAATTCAAGAAAAATATAACTTATGTTCTTAGCAACGAAATGCTAGAATGAACAACTAATTATTCATTGCAGGAGAAAAAAAAATTAAATCACCGAAACACGTTATATGAAGCTAAATCAGTAGGAAAAATTGTCCTTATCTACTCACGTATTGCAAAGAAAATTCTCTTTCAGTAAATACTCTTCTTGTTTGAAAATTCACAGTAATTATCACAATATTGAATGAAATTATTTTTATAACATTTCAATTGCTTCTTTCTTCTCAATTCCACAGCCTTCTGTATTTATTAATAGTAGTAGATATCTATTGAATATCTACTACTGCTATCTCTCGGTACTTGGATATTAACAAGCAAGGCCAATAAATACCAACACAGCTGTGAGCTAGATCGTGATGTGTTTCAGACGTTGCGCGACTGCACCAAGGACATGGATCCAGACATGTGGAACACGTACCACTTGATGAGCAACCGAGCGCGCGCCGTGTGCTACTCAACACGGCACCAGCAGTTCCGCGCCCTGTCTGAGATGACCGTCAACAAGCTGATGACCTCCGCTCACGACCAGCTGGCTGCCATGGCGATTCTCAAGGTCAGTACATGTACAGCTCGGGGGAATTCTGTTAATTGTTTGTTGTTAACATCGAAGAATGGTACAAAATCATTGGTTTCCAATTAAGACTAAGGATGAAAGGTAGGATCGTTTGGACGGGGCATCACAAGTGTGATCGTACATCTTTATATATATATATATATATATATATATATATATATATATATATATATATATATATATATATATATATATATATATATATATATATATATATATATATATATATATATATATATATATATATATATATATATATATATATATATATATATATATATATATATATATATATATATATATATATATATATATATATATATATATATATATATATATATATATATATATATATATATATATATATATATATATATATATATATATATATATATATATATATATATATATATATATATATATATATATATATATATATATATATATATTTATATATATATATATATATATATATATATATATATATATATATATATTATATATATATATATATTATATAATATATATATATATATATATATATATATATATATATATATATATATATATATATATATATATATATATAT
>OZ023329.1:13538609-13676109 GCA_964007535.1 Brachyptera risi
CTTTCAATCAACCTATTCAACTCTCCCCAGCCCCCTTCTCCTTCCATTACCCTGAAGAAATTACAGATCCGATCCTCCTTTCTCCGTATATCCAATTCCCGCCATCCCAAGTCTCGGATCATCTCAGATGGACTCTCCAATATTCTCACCCTCTCCCCTCTTTCATTCTCCCCCCATTTCCACCTCCTAACCCTACCTGTAACCCTTCTAACTGCAATCCTTTGCACCCTTTCCACATCCCTTATCTCACCTAATCTATAAGATATATATATCTATAGATATATATCTATAGATATATCTATATGTATATGCATATGGATATCTATATCTATATCTATATAGGGGTCCATATGATCTTATTTCTCAGGACAAATCAGTTAAATTTCTGCATAAAGGATTGATTATCCTATTATTTATCAAGATATTTCAATGCACTTGTTTTTCTTTATCCAGATGTACTTTTCCGATTATAATGATTTCACTCAAGTGATTCGTGATTAAACCAACTCTCATAAGTGCCTACTTTGAGCAATCTATGTATATTCATTATTATAGCTCTAGGCTTATATATCATATCTTATTATAGGCCTATACCTGTATCACACAAATTTTGAACAAATAAAGACTCACAATATAATACAATACTGTACCACTACAAGAGAATAATAAATAATAATTCATAAATTAACTCATTTCACAAATGAAGAGCCCATATCTCAAGGTAATAATCTTCGGGATGAATTCATGCATTTCAAGAGAATATTTGAAACGAAGGAAACATTTGACGGGATTGTAGACACAGCACTCAATTTTCAAATTCATAACATGTATACGATCGCAGTGCCTTTCCGTTTGAATATTTCGTTTGAAATTGCTTCACACCAATCAGAGAAGTACTCAGGCCTCCTATAAAATGCTGTCGATCCATAATAGGCCTACCTACACATTCTCACTAGGTTACCGGTATCATATGTTTTCATTTGATCATGATCTGTGGTGAGGTAGGCCTAAAATTGATTGGCAAATCTTCCACATTTGCGTACGTATATTATCCTGAAGGGATTTTGAAGATTTTACTTTATTACAAATTTTATAGTTTTGAGCCTAGGCCTACATCTATATTTGTTTTACTCTCCCATTTTTGAAACTTCAAATGCTTCCTTGTAAAATCATCCTGGCAGTTTCTAATTTTAACGTGTCGTCTAGCATCGTTTGCTCTTTGAGTACACCTTATATTTGAATGAGTTCCCAGGTGCTAGTCCCATTGCCCTGCCAATCTCTCTCCTATCATCAAAGAATATTCAACAAAGATCTATGATTTTTACTTTTAAGAATGAGTGCCAGCAAGAAATGATAACATCGTACAGTTTCGTAAGTACGGTAGGCCTAACTGTATTCATTCAGTTTCTTTCCGTATTATAATCAGAGTACCGTAATCATTACCACCTGTACAGAAAATAAACTTCAAAGAGTTAATTAAACATCTAAACATCATTCCCTCGAGAGCAGGAATTATATTACCTTAGGCCTATTATTATTAGTCACATATCCCCAAGTATTTTTGAAAACTTGAAATCAATTGGTAACTTGATTCATTTTGAATTTACCATTATTATTGCGGGTTAATTGGATTTTCTTTTACCCAATCCATTTCCATCAATTATTAATTAGGTATCATAATTTTTTTTCTCATTTATTTATATTCAATTATTATTATAACTTTGGCAATCATATATATTATGGTACCGGTACAGTCTTTATTTAATAAAGATTGATGTATAGGCCTAATCATTCAATTTTTTCAGGGCCCACTATTATTTAATTATTATTATTATTATTATTTTTTTCTTTATTGGGTTTTAACGACGCACAGTAATGATTACTAAGATATATTGGCGTCGGATGAATGATTAATGAGATGATTGGATGTTGAGATGAAGGTTTTTATGGGTAGTGGGAGAGATAGTGGGAAGGAAGCGGTCGTGGCCCATATTGTGGGAACCATCCTGGCATTAGCCTAGACTACAGAGGGAAACCACGAAAAACCCATGTGAAGATGGACGGTGGCGGGGATCGAACCGGGTCTGATATGTCTCTTCACCTTCCGGGTAACATGAAGCAAGTGAGCTAACCACTCAGCTAATGTGCCGGTTTTAATTATTTCTGTGTCAACAGCTCAAATAGGTCTATTTTATTAGTCAAGCTGAAAAAAAATACACTGTATTTGGCGCCTAGTAAAGAGTTTTGAATAGGACCCAGATTTGATTGTTTTATGCATCATGTTGGCTAGGTACCCTAATTATGCATTAAATTATTTATTATGAAATTAAGAACATCCATCTCGTTGTGTGATGGTTGTATTTTCAAAGTTCCTAGTAGGCCTACTGATTTTGCTTTATGGCTTTATTGCTTACCAACTTGCTTTTCACCTGTTCTAGTAACCTTGTAACCCAGGGTCATTGAGTGTCTAGCTCACATGGAAGTGTTCATGAAATGTATTCTAATCTACAATGAATAGTCAAAAATAGAAACTTAAGAATCAATAGAGTATTTCAATAATTTCTCAATGATTATTGAATTCATTATTGCAATAATCAAAAACAAGAAAATGTAATTATCTAACAATAATGACCTCTTGGCAGCTTTGGTTGCCGTGAAAACTCAGCCATGGCTGACAATTCCTGAAATAATGTCGTGGCCACGCTAAATAAATCTTCTAACCTACCTTTAGACGTATTTTTAATTATATCTCATACCAATTTTCAAAATACAAAAGTACAAACCCACCGCGTGCAAAGAAAAACTCGGTGCAACTGACTGAAGCGTCGTTTCGAGTGATGGAAGCTAGCGAGCCGGTCGAGGGCTGCGGCTCGGGTCCCGATGGCCCTGGCAGGCGTATAGCGAATCACGCCGGCCGGTGCATGAGTACCCAGGCCATGCTGTCTCTGTGCGAGCTGCGCCTAAACAACATGTTGTGCGACGCCGTCATCCGACTTGAGGACGGGGGGCTGTTCCCGGTGCACCGCGCCATCCTGTCAGCATGCAGCACCTACTTCCGTGCCCTCTTCACCACCACCCTCCACGCCCACGAGAAGACTGACATCCTTCTCCCGGGCATCAGCTCCGACATGATGAACCTTCTGCTCGACTACGCCTACCTACGCAGCGTCCACATCACCCCCGACAATGTGTGCGTCCTGCTGACCACGGCCGACTACCTGTGCGTCCTGGGTGTGCTGGAACTGTGCTGCGAGTTCATGAGGACGAACCTGACGCCTGAGAACTGTATCGGGGTGATGCAATACGCGCGATACTTCAAGGACGGTTTCTGCGTAAAGCTGGCGGAAGATGCTCATCGCTACGTGATGAGGCATTTCGTGGTGGTGGCGTCGGACAGTATGGAGCTGTTGGATCTGCCGCTGGAGGAACTACAGGCGATGGTCGGCGCCGACGAACTAAACGTGAAGAGCGAAGAAGTCGTCTGGGACTGCGTCTTGCGGTGGATAAGTCACGATCCCGAGCATCGAAAGCAGCACATCGTGAAGTTGTTGTCGAATATAAGGCTCGGGTTGCTGGAGACGCAGTTCTTCTTGGAGAAGGTGAAGGATCACCCGTGGGTGGTGACCAACGAGGACTGCCGGCCGATTATCATCGAGACGTTGAAGTTTCTGTACGACCTTGAGATGATCACGCAGAAGGACCGTGAGATCCCGACGCCGGAGATAGCGAGGCCAAGGGTGCCCCACGAGGTGATGTTCGCCATCGGGGGGTGGAGCGGGGGAAGTCCTACCAACTTCATAGAGACGTACGACACGCGAGCGGATCGCTGGGTCAAGGTAACTAAGAATACCCGTAGTAACATCCATACTCGCTATTCGGAAAATTTGATTTTAAATTCGGATCAGTTGAAAAAAATTCAATTTGAATGCATGCCATAGCAGAGTTAGTTCTATTATTCATAAAAGTAAAAACTATATAACTAGATGAACTATAGCAAAGACTTTCATCCCACTTTTATGGAGCTGTGTGTGTGTGTGTGTGTTATTCAATTATTTTCTTTTTTTTCTTATGCACTGGACAGGTCGCACGGTTTGACTGATGAACATGAAACTTTTTTGACACGCAGACGCATCCAATTTAGAACTGTAAGGTTTTGGGTACAACTTTGTTGGATCACTTCTGAGATGGACCAACTCTGAATTTTGACAAACCCCGTAAGATTTGGACACGCATACAAATTTTGGTGACTAAATTTCATCAAAGGATTCGAATTTCTACTGAACAAATATGAAAAGAATAGAATAATTTTGTATTGTTTTTTTTTATACATTCCATTATACTGTACACTGTATGTAATAGGCCTATAGGTTGGTCATTAAAACATTGGTCATACAGTAGAACCTCTGTTATAAATTTCTCGTTTGTACGTTTATTACATTATAAGTTTATTTTTTTGATCCAACCCATATGCTCCACATGTTGAATAGTTTCATTGATAAGTTTTTCACATTAATACATTTTTTTAGTCTGGTCCCCTGAAAAACGTATAAAAGAGGTTCCACTGTAATAATATCAGAAAATAATATTGTATTCAGAATGACATTTTGTTTCTAGAATAAACTATTGATTGATTCAAAGTTTAAACTTGAATAATTAAACAGCAACAAGAAAAACTTTGATAAAACGAATATGAAGAAAAACGATAAGAAAATGTTACACATGATTACACATCAAATGTAACAAATTTGTTTCAGACTAGCCGTTAAATGAAGAAAATATTCAATGAATAATTTCACCAAATGGCTAGAAATTTTTTTTATTCTGTATTCATCATCATGCGCACTGTGATTTATGGCCTTGACAGTTTCAACCAAGATGTGTGGAGTTCTCGAGTGAGCTATCAACTTGAATCGAATGTTTTGCCACAAAATCACTGAAATTTCACAAACTGTATTGCTAGTGTTAGTGAGTTATTTATTTTTTTATTTTCCTTTTCTTATGATCAACACATTACAGTACAGTAATACACCAAAGAATTCATGGAGCAAATGAGAAATAATCAGTTGGACAGATATGATGAGAATTGCATATGGCAAAATATAGTGAGAATAATATTATCAAAAATATAATAATGATGATACAGTAGTGAGAATAATTACAATTATGATAATTAATAACAGTGTCGTGAATATTGAATGTTGTTATGAGCGTTAGCAAAGACTAGGGAGTTAGAGAGCTTTATCTGTTTTTTTTTTTTTTTTTTTTTATAAGCACTCCACAGGTCGCAGGGTTTGACAGATCGACACGAAACTTTTTTTGTACATGCAAACTTATCCATCTTAGAACTGTAGGCCTATAGTTTTTTTAATGAATCAGCTAGACCGATTTTGAGAAATATCATCTCAAAGTTTCTAAAAACCCCATAAGATTGAGCTGGTTGGGCTGGGCAAGAAAATTTGAAAATGAAATCTCTCCAAAAACATAAAATTTTCTCTGAATGTGCACACATGAATGATACACATTATGTATCACCATTTTGTAAGCAATTCAAAGCAGTCGTTCTGAAGAAAAAAAATTCAAATATCGGTAACTGTTTTTATTCATCAGATATATAGAAATAATAGCAGAATTAGGTTGCCCAGGTTCACTGCTTTCTAGATTTGATTTTTGCCCAACAATTAAGTATTTTTGATATGCGTCAAGGTATGCAGAATACCAGAGTCGATAATGTAGCAAGGATAGAGCTACTTAAACGACCTTTATACCTTGTTCAGATAGCTCGCTCACCTTACAACGCATATGTTGCGTTTGCCTAGTAATATTTATTTATGTGAATATGAGCTCGGCGGGCTAGTCTACGTGTTGCGCCTAGCACATCATGCATGTTAAACTCGAGTCTTCTGAAGCGAGCAAACAACGAGACCGTGTTGAGCGCCTGCGGCCTCTTAATAAAAAAAAAACAGATTTGTAGTGATTTTGATATCAAATTCAATGTCACCTGAAAAACAGGAAGCCCGCGGCTAGAAGGCAGTCAACATGGCGACATAACAACTTTTTCTTCCGAAATTATTGACGTTGAACCAACTTTCTCGAAATAATTTCGGGCTGAGATACGCCATCTTGTTTCGGTGGAATTCTGGATTGTGATGAGGCAAAAGGGAATTTCACCCGAAATATCGTAGGCTGACTATGAAAATTTAGAGTGGGAATCAGGCTTTAATCTTTATTTGACTTTAGTTTTGATTAGTTTTGTGTGTGTGTGTATCCGGGCGCAGTTGACTGGACATGTGTGTGTGACAGGTGGAGCAAGTGGACCCCACCGGCCCGAGAGCCTATCACGGCACGGCTGTGCTTGGCTACAATATCTACGTCATCGGAGGCTTCGATGGCATGGACTACTTCAACTCGTGCCGCTGTTTCGACGCGGCAAACAAGGTGAGAACCTCTTTGCCACGTGTTACAGGGGGAGGGGGAGGACTACCTACTTATACAAAAAACCTACTAAACCAGAACTAGAAAAAATTTGAGAAGGTGATACCAACTCTTTTTCTGTGATGAAAAAAAAAAGATATTTCAAACCTTTGGAATATTTTGAGTGATTACGGTAATAATAGCATAAAGTGGTGCTTTGGTTGATTTGTCTTGAGATGAGAGTTGCAATAGAGTTTATGCCGGCACGTTTTAATCTGACCCAAGGAGCATGCTAGTGAATTAACATGACCGATAAGGGTCTACATGTTAACTTGTTAACATAACAATTGAAGGGGACAGGGATTGATATCAAGGAGAAAGCATACAAGAGCTTGATACGTCCAATGATGGAGTACGCTGGCTTGGTCTGGGATCCATACAGCATCAACCTGATTAAAGAAGTAGAGGGTGTGCAGAGGGTGGCTGCAAGAAGGGTTCTAGGAAGAGTGGGAGGATTTAGAATAGAAATAAATGAACAGGGGAGAGTTGAAAAATTGAGAGAAAGACACAGTGAGATGGTGGAAGAATTAGGGTGGGAAAATTCGGAGGAAAGGAGGAAAAAGTATAGACTCTTGAACTTTTATAGGGCAAGGAATGGCTTCATGGGGTGGGAAGAAGTGAGAGACAGGATAGGGATGAGAGTTCAGAGGAGTGGGAGAGGAATGGAACAGCTTGCTGTGGAGAGGGTCAACAGAGAATTGGGAAGGAGTGGTTTCACCCAAAGAACATTAAGGGAGTGGAACGATCTGTGTACGGAGGCAAGTGGAGCAAAGAGCCTGGACGAGTTTAAAAAAACGCTCGACAATCAAAAACAGCTGCCACCGCGCAAACATGCGCAATTGCAGTGAATAATAACAATACATCACATCTACAGAACTGTCCATGGGTAATAGTCGTTGCCATCCTGACCCGATTATCTAAATGGCTAAAGATCAATCTGTAGCCACCTTCCGTAATTCATTCAATTGAGGCACAGCTTCAGAAACAGATGTCACCGTTGGGCGAGGGTTCGAGTTCCGCATAAGGCATGCGTTTTTGTATACGTCCTATCACGTCATAGTTTCAAAATCACCTGCTCATTCGTACCCCCGTATAACCTAGCTGTTAGTGGGGTCGTTGAGCAAACAATTGTCGTGTTGCCTGTAGGCGTTGGGTTCATAAGGAATCAGAGTTGAGTTTAAAAGTAACCTTTATTATATTCAATTACAATGTGCGACCGCACATGTCAGCTAGCCTTTACATCGCTCACTACAACCACCAAGTCACGACTTGTCTACGTTCCTACTTCAGGCGTTCTCTATGGCCACCAGACTCAAGGTCTATATGGCCAGTGCTTGATGCACTCGGCCAGTACATTTATAAAGATTACCACATCCCCCTTTCTCTGGCTATTTCAATTGCATACAAATAATAACAATACTGATTAGATACTGTAGTGATTACAAAATGAAGTTACACAATTCAGACAATCTATACAATTGACAATAATTAATGATATAACAGATCTAAAACCTTTCGTGGTTTTACCGCTCTTCCACTGCGAGTTACATAACTCATGGGTGGTTCCACGGTCGTTGCAACTTCCTGGAACTGCACTGGAACTTCAGCAAGGTCTTGAGGATCTGCATTTTCGTCTACTTCGGGAAATAGGCTATTTTTCGGAATTTTCCTTACTGACTGTATGTGAATCCTGTTTCTTCGCAGAACACCCTCTCCTGTCGATACCCTATATCAGGGCTTTCCAACTAGACATCTCCGAGGGCAATTTTTTTCATGGAGAAATCTGAGGTCGGCCACGCAGTTAATTTTCCAATAATTTGTATTCATTTTTCACTTGTTTTCGATATGGTGTGTCCGCTTACATATATCATATTTTTGGTACATTCAAGTTTCTTGTATCTGATTTTTTTTCAAAATCAAGATTCAATTACTCAAATTGCACCTCTTGTCTTCATGTCTTCATTCAGGTCTCTTAAAAAATGTGACTGATATGGCGACTGGGGGGGAGGACACAACGATGCAAGATATATTCTTAATTTGACTACACAGAATATTACACTTGATTGCAGTGATTACAGAGTCTGTATCAATTTATGAGTTATGCAGAATTACGGAGATCATAACAGGGGCCATTTGAAACAGGCCCCCGGGCCGGAGTTGGCCTGCGGGCCGCCAGTTGGGAAGCCCTGCCTTATATGATCGTGGACTCGGCCCGGTTTTTGTGATTGTGCCGTATTTCTTCATATCAGTGATCCAGACCTTACCTCCTTCCGACAATGGGATTAGATTTGAAGCTCGATGTCGTTGATCGTAATTCAACTTCTGCTTAGCTTTCCTTTGTTCCTCCCTTTTCTGAATTGTTTGATTTCAACGTTCTGGGGTAACAAGTTGTCTGGCATTGTCGGTAACAGTGTTCTGAGTTGACGTCCCATAATAAGTTCGGCAGGACTAAACCCGGTCTCTAGTTCCGTGTTACGATAAGCCAAAATACCCAAACACGGATGAGAGGAATTTTTTAACACAGACTTCATAGTCTTAATTGTGCGTTCGGCTAATCCTTTAGCTTTTGGATATCTAGGGCTACTTGTTTTATGTACGAACCCATATGTGCTTGCGAACTTTTCAAATTCTTTGGATTTAAATTGTGGAGCGTTGACTATTTCGGGTATGCCAAATCTGGCAAAAATAGGCTTGATTTTGATTTTCTCAATGACAAAAACTGATGTAGTTTTCTGGAGGTACACAACCTCGGGAAATCTTGAATAATAATCGACCATTATTAAGTACTGACGTCCTTTCACTTGAAATAAATCTGCACCAACTTGTTGCCTCAGTCTTTCAGATAAGTTTGTTGGCAACAGTGGTTCCATAAGATTGGGCTTTACTTCCAGACATCTTTGACAGTTTTCAACTACATTCTTTATATGTTGTCCAATTCTAGGCCACCACACCGATTGACATGCTCGGTCTCGGCACCTCACTATACCTAGGTGTCCTTCATGTATTTTCTTTATGATGTCTGTTCTTAAACAGTACGGGATTACTAACCTTCTATCCATCAAAAGAATGTCCTTTTGAATTGACAGATTGGCTCTTTCCTTGTAGTATGGGAGACACTCGGGCGAAATTTGACTTTTATCCGACCAGCTGCTTAAAACAGCGACTAACCTGTACGCAGATTGCATCTTCCTTTTGCTTGAGCTTGATCTCTTCTAGTTTCTGATCTGTTCATGGAAATTCTCCAAGAATCTGCTCCTCGCATTCTTGTATTCCATCTTGGAATGAGACTTGCGCAACAGATGCATCTCCTACGAGTGGTGCACGTGACAGTGTGTCTGCTGCGAACAGTAGTTTGCCTGGAACACGTGAGATACTGAAACAATAACGCATTAGTCTCATTCTCATACGTAGCAACCTTGGTGACAACTCGTTCAACGGTTTACTTCCAAGTATTGGAATCAGGAGTAGATGATCGGTCTGAATGTGAAAACTTCTTCCCATTAGAAAATTTTCAAACTTTTTGCACGCCCAAACGATTCCTAACGCTTCTTTTTCAATTTGAGCATATCTAGTCTCGGTATTTGTAAGTGACCGTGACGCTTACGCTACAGGTGTCCATACTTGGATCTTCTTGTTCCATTACGGCGCCTAATCCAAACGATGACGCATCAGTTGAGACTCGTAGAGGTTTATTTACATCATAGAATGTCAATGTCGGTGCAGTTGAGCACTTTCTATTAATTACTTTAAACGACTTCTCTTGCTGGCCTCCCCACAGAAATGCATTATCTTTCTGAAGAAGTTCGCGAATTGGAATCTCAGACAGGTTAGGTAGAAACTTTAGAACATAATTACTCAAACCCAGAAGTCTTCGAACTCCGGAGATGTCTTCTGGTTGCTTCATATCCATGATTGCCTTTGTCTTGTCTAGATCTACCTGAATACCTGTTACTCCTAGGATATGTCCTAAAAACTTTACAGACTTCACTCCAAATTCACATTTTGGTTCATTTAATGTCATTTCAGCCTTGGATATTCTATCGAGCACCTTTTCGAGTCGCATGTCATGTTCTTTCTGGTTTCGACCGAATACTAATATGTCATCCATTTGACAGATCACACCCTCGAGACTTTCCAATAGCTGTGATATTTGTTTCTGGTACACTTCTGGTGAAGAATTATACCGAATGGTAAACGATGTAAACAATATCTTCCATATTCAGTTATGAAGGTAGTGTAATGACGGGATTCTACTGCTAATGGAATCTGCCAAAATCCACTATTTGCACCGAGTTCTGTAAACACTCTGGCTTCTCCCAATTTCCCCAACGTCTGGTCAATTGCTGGAAGTATATGACGTTCCCTTTTCACAATTTTGTTCAGTTGTGTTTAATCCACACAAATTCTCACACCTCCGTTTTTCTTCAATACAACAACCATGCCTGCACATCATTCTGTTGGCTCGGTAATTTTCGAAATTACCCCTTGTGATTCCATTTTGTCAAGCTCGGCTTTGACTTTGGGACCGAACGGAATTGCTACCCTTCTAGGAGTAGTTATAGCAAACGGTTTTGCTTCCGGTATAATTTGAATCTTGTATTCTCCCTCCATTTCTCCCAATCCTGAGAATAAGGATTGATACTTCTTTTTGTAAGAAGAACAAACTGAGTTTTGAGAGAGAACATCCACTCTAAATTCGGACAATGGATCTTGAACTAGAACATATTCAATCTTGGATAGGAGTTTCAGATCTCGAATTGCAGGTCTGCCCAATAAGGCTTCCTCTAAGTTGTTAACAACAAATACAACTTGTTCTGTTTCCTCACCGTGTACTGCGAGAACTGCTTGAAATTGGCCTTTGACACTGAGTGGCTGACGTCCTGGACCCAGCAGGTGTCTTGTTGACTTCTGAAGATTATAACCTTTGAAGATCTCCTTGAAATGTTTGTCTGATACCACGGTTACGTCGGCACCTGTATCTAGCTTGAATCGAAGAGGGAACTTATCCACTTCTACATTCACAAACCATGGATCAGTACTTACATTTTGATGGACTGAGCCTAGAAAATCTGTACTAACCTCTGCATCTTCTTGAACTTGGTTCACTCTTCTGTTGGAGTCTCTCTCATTGATATGACACTTTGTTTGCAAAGCAATGCTTCTGAAAATGCCCCTTTTTGTTGCAAACATGACAGGTTACCCCCTTGGCTGGACAATCCTTTAATTCATGTTCTGGTGTTCGACCACACCTACTACACTGCTGCTGGTTGTTCTTACTGGCTTGGCTGTGACTAGCCTGTACCTGAACTTTCTTCTTGACGTACTTCTTTACAGCATCGAGATTTGCAGAATATGACTTGAATGAACGAATTTTGCTTTGTTGACCTCGAACTTCTTCACTGTTTCGGATCTTTTCTATTGCTTTCTCGAGCGTAAGATCGGCATCCATTTGGAGATTCTCTGACAACTTAGCATCTCTAATGCCAATAACTAGTCTATCGCTAATGAATTCGTCTTGCAGTGCCCCATAACCACAATGTTTCACAAGACTGTACAAACAAGTGACAAAGGTGTCTACAGAGTCTCCATTTTCTTGACATCGTTTATTAAACTTTGCACGTTCGTAAATAACGTTATGCCTCTTAACAAAGTGTGCATCGAATTTATTGACTACTGTTCTGTACTTCTTTTCTTCCAACTCCGACAACTTGAATGACACTAAGATGTCTTCAGATTCATCGCCCTTAATGTAAATCAAATTATTTACCTGAGCAATTTCATCTTCCTCATAGAGTTCAGAAGACTGGCGAAATCTTTCATAACGCCTAATTCATCTCAGGCCATGTTTGAGGATTGGAAAAGTCGAACTCATCTGGGGGTTTTACCTTATATTTATTGGACTTGGATACTGTTAGTTGTGATGAGACTGTACTATCATCATTGTTTGGCATTTTATAATCTACTACGGTCTACCTTGTGCAACTGTGATAGACGTAGACTTCTAATGCGCGTTATGGCTGTATATTGACTTGAACTTACAACTAGGCTAGGCCTACTTGAATTTCTTCAAACTTTCTTGAATCCTTATGAACACCGCTGTTGCCTGTTGTCGTGTTGCCTGTAGGCGTTAGGTTAATAAGGAATCAGAGTTGAGTTTAAAAATAACCTTTATTATATTCAATAGGGTTGGGCAAACCTTGATTTTTGTCACGAACCGAACCTCGAACCGAACCTTTCAAAAAGGTTCTTTTTTTCGAACCTCGAACCGAACCTTATTTTTCTTTTTTTTCAGACCTACCGTAAATATAACAGACAGGTTCGGTCTCAAACCCATATGGAACAGAAATGTAACTCAGTCATAATAGTCATATTAGTACAACTCAGTCATAATAGAGTACAGGCCCGCCAAGAATACAAGCCAAGTACATCCAACCAAAGTACTAGTCCTAGTTTCAGTAGTAGGCCTAAAGTAAAACTGTGCCGTAGATTCGTAAGACAGACTGGGCAGTACAATATTGTGCCATTCATGACATAATTTCAGTTTTTCAGTATAGGAATTCAGGGTTTGTTTTAGTTCAGAAGCAAGTGTAGAAACCTAGAACAGGTGATATAAACAGGTGAAGGCCTAGTTTCAAGAGCAATATCAAGTCGATTAATGCAAAATTATGAAAACGATTTCATATTTAATACATCACAGTTTGGTCAACTCCATTACAAATTTCCAAACCATGTCACACAAGACACACAGCCACTTAAACTAAAGTTCTGGTCTGTTCGATGATTGGCGATCGACCTATCGAATCGATAAAAGCAAACAGCTCATAGGTCCTGCGCACTCCACAGACAGCTTTTGAAACATTTGCAGGTTATTTTTATATCTTATTGGATTATATCTTTTTTAAATTTTTTTTTCTATTTTATTTATTTGAGAATAACAGCTTTGGAACATAGGTATTATATAAATTATATTATCTGTTATCTCATTGGGGTATAAACAACAATATATAACATTCATGTATTTCAACTCGACTTGATGAAAGTTACCATTAATGCAGAAAAGAAATGAGTGTTGTGATGATTGGTAGGCCTATGAACAAAAAAAAAGATTTTTTTTTTCAGAAGTTCGAAAAAGTTCGTTTTTGAACCTAGCCGGTTCGGAATTCGAACCTCATTTTAAGGTTCAAAAAGGTTTGAATTTGAACCGGTTCGCTCAACCCTAATATTCAATTACAATGTGCGACCGCACATGTCAGCTAGCCTTTACATCGCTCACTACAACCATCAAGTCACGACTTGTCTACGTTCCTACTTTAGGCGTTCTCTATGACCACCGGACTCAAGGTGTATAATATGGCCAGTGCTTGATACACTCGGCCAGTACATTTATAAAGAATACCACAACAAAAATCATCAACGTTCCGTGTTTACAGGTGTGGCGCGAAGTGGCGCCGATGAACAACTGCCGCTGCTACGTGAGCGTGGCCGTTCTCGACGAGCTCGTGTTCGCGATGGGCGGCTACGACGGCCACCACCGCCAGAACACTGCCGAGAAGTACAACCACTCGACCAATCAGTGGTCCATGATCGCCCCGATGAACGTCCAACGCTCGGACGCCAGCGCTACGATGCTCAACGGCCGCATCTACATCACGGGCGGGTTCAACGGCCAGGAGTGCATGAACTCTGCCGAGGTGTATGATCCCGACACGAACCAGTGGACGTTGATAGCGGCAATGCGATCGCGCCGCAGCGGAGTGTCTTGTATCGCATACCACGGCTTTGTCTATGTCATCGGCGGCTTCAACGGGATATCGCGTATGTGCAGCGGCGAGAAATACAACCCGGCCAACAACACATGGACCCCGATACCGGACATGTACAACCCGAGGAGCAACTTTGCGATCGAGGTGATCGATGACATGATCTTCTCGATTGGAGGGTTCAACGGCGTGACGACGATCTACCATGTGGAGTGCTACGACGAGCGGACCAACGAGTGGTACGAGGCGACGGATATGAACATGTACCGGTCGGCTCTGGCAGCGTGCGTTATCATGGGGCTGCCAAATCTCAACGACTACATACACAAGCACCGCGACAGGTTACTCGAGGAGAAGCGGCAGAAGAGGCTTCTCAACGACGTGGAGTAGGGAGCGGTGACAACGGAAACTGATCAAACGGATATGATAAACTTGGAGTCTCGAGCAATAACCAATAGGAAATGTGAACAGTAATCAATTGAGAATGTCAAGGATGCGTCGTCTGACTACGATAGCCTTTGATTTGTAAAAAATCCCAAGTACTTGTACTAAAATAAATTATACCAGTTTTTTGAGGAAATTATTAGTTGATAATATATTTATATAATTTATAAATTTCACTTGATTGATTATAACATTAAAAGAAATTTTAAAATGTAGAAATATGATAGGCTTATTGCCTTCTGAGGTAGAAATACGGAGCGTTCGTGATGGTTATCTGGCAAAGGCAGTTTATGTGTAGTCTAGTAACTCATCGCCTTCATAATACGGCTGTGATAAATTGAAACAGTATAGGCCTACATGTTGATCATTTTAATTCATAGTAAGTGTGATGGATTTTGAAAAAATATATTCTCAACTTTTTTTATTTTTTGCTACGTGCATTGAAGTGTGAGGACACACACTTTAGGCGTCAACAAACGACTGATGACCTGACCTCTACTAGAACGCGCATAGAATGGTCACTGTGATGATTTTTTAGGGAGGTCGACAGTACACTTATTATTTGTTCAATAAGGAACTAATTAGGGTTAGGCAAACCGGTTCAAACCGAACCTTAAAATGAGGTTCGAATTTCGAACCGGCTAGGTTAAAAAAAAAACTTTTTTCGAACTTCTAAAAGAAAAAAAAATTCTTGTTCATGCCAATCATCCCAATACTAATTTCTTTTCTGATGATGATTATTGTTTGCTTAACGACCCCACCAACAGCTAGGTTATACGGGGGTACGAATGAGCTGGTGATAATGAAAGTATGAAGTGATGATTAGTGAGAAGACATTCACAAAAACCCATGCCTTATGCGGGACTCGAACCCACGCCCAACGGTGACTTCAGTTTCTGAAGCGGTGCCTCAGCTGACCGAGCTACCGAGGGCGGCTAATTTCTTTTCTTTATTAATGGTAATTTCATCAGGTCAAGTTGAAATACATAAAATGTTATAGGCATTGTTGTTTATACCCCAATAAGATAACAGATAAGATATAATCCAATAAGATATAAAAATAACCTGCAAATGTTTCAAAAGCTGTCTGTGTAGTGCGCAGGACCTATCAGCTGTTTTGCTTTTATCGATTCGATAGGTCGATCGCCGATCATCAAACAGACCAGAACTTTAGTTTAAGTGGCTGTGTGTCTTGTGTGACATGGTTTGGAAATTTGTAATGGAGTTGACCAAACTGTGATGTATTAAATATGAAATCGTTTTCATAATTTTGAATTAATTGACGTGATATTGCTCTTGAAACTAGGCCTTCACCTGTTTATATCACCTGTTCTAGGTTTCTACACTTGCTTCTGAACTAAAGCAAACCCTAAATTCCTATACTGAAAAACTGAAATTATGTCATGAATGGCACAATTTTGTACTGACCCAGTATGTCTTACGAATCTACGACACAGTTTTACTTTAGGTCTACTACTGAAACTAGGCCTAGTACTTTGGTTGGATGTACGTGACTTCTATTCTTGGCGGGTCTGTACCCTATTATGACTGAGTTACATTTCTGTTCCATATGGGTTTGACACCAAATCTGTCTGTTATATTTACAGTAGGTCTGAAAAAAAAGGTTCGGTTCGAGGTTCGAAGAAACGAACTTTTTTGAAAGGTTTGGTTCCAGGTTCGGTTCGTGGCAAAAATCAAGGTTCGCCCAACCCTAGAAATAATTGAAAGAATTCATTCGATATCGATCAAAATCTAGGCTGTCTATACAGATGGACTGTTTCAGGAATAGATCCGTAGCCCAATCTACCCTCACCTCCCGGTCACATGAAGCAAGCATGTCACTACCGGAGTACCGGTACAACTGAGCTACCAGTGCCAGTATCATCATCACGCTGATTGATAACTTTATTGGCAACTCTTCTTCTTGCATGAACTACAGCAATTGAAAACTACAGACAAGTAACAACAAACTTCATAGATTTAAATCAAGTTGCATTGAGGGTTGCATTGGTTTGCTGGTTGGAGATAGTGACTTCACTAATTCGAAAACACATTCCATTTCCTGAGTACTTTTCTCAGAAACAAGGATTGCTGTTCTATCTAGTGTTATTTTGTAAAAATGGCTGACAAACTTGTTGACAGCTGTTACTCCGTATATGGGAAAACTTTTCTTACCGTACCATTTAGGGATGTCGGCGGGTAGCAATTTTTGTTGTGGGGTACCGTCATCATTACCCAAGCATTACATGGGTAATCAAATCTTTTTAAATCTCAACTATGCTTATCTAATTTTCATTCAAATGTATTTTATCGTCTTATTTACCATCTTTAGGTTACCATTATTAATGTTGCAACTACGAACAGTCTGCTCATATCATATCACTGACCTTCTCATCACAACATAATCTACCCAAACACTTCGGTTGAGTCAACTTCCCCCGCGAAGGATCCGGACACCTTGACGTGGTGTGGGGGCTTGCGTGGCCCCGTGACCTCTGGAGCTATATCGTCGGGAGCAATTCATTTGCTCCCAGCAGGGTCACCCATGGCGATAAGGTCTGGAGTGAGGGTCCAGACCAAGTTCGGACCGTCAGTCGAGTGGGTTCCATTTCGGTGACCAGAGTGTACGGAGGGAGTGCTGAGCGTAGCAGTTTCTCCTCACTCATGTTCTCATCTATTGTCTCCTTTTCTCTCATCTCACCTTACTTTTCTCTTTCGTGCCAGCTTCCTCCATACGCTCGAAACGCCCACGACTATTGTCGACACAGGCATTGAACTGGATATGTTTGGGACCATTAACTGATCGTGACTGCATTTGGGCTCGCGAATGAATTGCGTCGGCTGTAATAGCTTGATGTGAAGATTTGTATGACAATATCATCTTTGACCATCTTGTGAAAAGACCGATTGCGTCCACCAGCGTCCGAACGTAAAATTGGCACTTTCCCATCCGCCACTTGTTGAACGGGAAATCATTTACTGGCTTCATTTCATGCTGCCAGCATGGAATGGACCCGGTATTGTTTACAAGGCCCTATGTGGTAGAACCAACGTGGGTTAGTTGAGTCCCCTACTCTAATGAGTAAGCCAAGTACTTGTGATGGGTTGTCCCCTATTATACTCATGAAACCTTTCTCTTGTCACCACTCTGATTTCCCCCCCCTAAAAAGCAAAAATGAAAGTAACAAGCGACCTCGGTTGCTCATGGAATCTCCAATTGACCTTCAAGACTTGATCAATGATGAAACTGCATCAACACCCAGGTTCTATGTCATTGAGAGCTCTGAGGAAGGGAAAAACTTTCTCCACAAGTGTCTCTTGCAAATAACCAAGGCTATTGTCAAGTTGACAGGCGAAGTACGTTCCTTGAAGAGATTGAGGAATGCAACTGTTTTATTACAGACAATCAGCGATACACAATGCGCAACTGTGATGAGCATAAAATCAATTCCCGGCTTCTTCAATGTGAAAGTAAGTGAACACAAGCATCTCAATACCTCCAAGGGTATAGTTTCATGTTTCGATCTCTTGGACTCTTCTGTCGAGGAAATAAAATCTGCATTAACCAATCAAAAGGTCATTGATGTCTATCGAATAATTTCCAACCGTGGTGGTGAACCTAAACCAACACCTGCTCTTATCCTCACGTTTGCCACTCCTCAGCTACCATCTATGGTACTAATCGGATATACTAAACTCAATGTTCATCTTTATATACCGAAACCAATGAGATGTAATAAGTGCCACTTCTTTGGTCATACAGTGAAACACTGTAAGGGGAAAAGCACATGTGCGATATGTTCTTTGGATTCCCACGGTCCAGATCCTTGCAAATCACAACCGCGATGTATCAACTGTCACGAAAATCACCCTGCCACATCACAGGAATGCAGGGTATGGAAGGAGAGGAAAATCTTAGAATACGTGGTGACAGAAACTCTCGACTTATGAGGCGCGTCAAAAGTTCAATAAGCTTTTCCCTCCAAGCTCGTTCAGCTTCTCGTTTGCCAAGGTAGCCGCTAACAACACATCCAAGACACCTTCACCTAATGACGACTTGTCTGAGGTGAAGAAATTGCTTATCGAGCAAGGTAAACAAATAGAGCTCCTTCATCTACAGCAATCAAAGCCAATGCCTTGTTCAAAAACACCAGAAGATCCATCAACGCAACAAGCAATTGAACAACTACAAGCTCAGCTCGCTCGCGTCCAAGATCAGCTGGATAGGCAAAGTTTGCAAATCGCTGAACAGACCAAGAAATTAGCAGAGAAAGATGCCAAAATAAGAGAACAAGCGAAGAAAATATCAGATCTTACCAAACAGAACCATGAAAACGCTACAATTACAACGGACTCATTGCCCAAATCCAGAGCTCACTCACAAGCCAGCCGGTCCCAAACCTGGAAGTGTCAAGGTCGACAGATCATCGTCCAAGGAGAGAGTTCGGAACACTCACAAGATGAGTAGCAGTTCTCAAGAAAAACCCTCGCCCTCTTCCGTACAAGATATGGATGTGGAGGACGGAATAGATAGTAGCGGTAATAACAACAAACGCCGCTAACTGTTTGTTTGGCATCATATAAATTACTATCATTTCAAAGAAGAAGACATTTGATAGCATATTCATTTAAATCATCCATTTATATCCCATTATCATGGCTTTCATCCAGTGGAATATTGATGTTATTTAGTGATTAAATAATAGATTTATTAATAATAAATTGTACAATAGCTACAAGAACTTGTAGTTTAATTACAGTAGTATTTCAACACACAGACAAGCAAGTAGAGTAAAATGATAATCAGAAAGTGAAGCCACAGACAGCATTGATACAGTGAAGATGGTGATTTACTCTCTAGGCCAGTTGACCGACCCCAGCGCCATCTATGAACTGCTGGTATTTCCAACACTCCGCCTCAGTTCATTCAGTAAGCAGATTGCATTTTCAGCAAATGTCGCAACGCTATAAACCTGGTTCCTTGAAGTCCTTTGGTCAGGATGTCTGCCTTTTGAATTTCAGTTGGAATGTACATAACCTCAATCTTCTTTTCTTGAACAAGCTCCTTAACAAAATGATATTTGATATCAACATGCTTAAGACGTTTATGCTCCCATTTATCCAGTAAGAATATACACGCCTGGTTATCTTCGTAGAGTCGGACAGGTTCCAACCCATTATTGCCAAGGTCCTTTAGCAAACCCTGCATCCAAATAGTTTCCGCAGCTGCTCCAGCAAGTGCGATATACTCTGCTTCAGTTGACGACAACGCCACAGCAGTCTGTTTCTTCGAGCTCCATACGACTGGACTTCTAAACACTTCTAGCAGGTGTCCAGACGTACTCCGCCTGTCTGAGCTGCCTGCCCAGTCGGAATCGGCATAGCCAACTAGCGGTTCCGCCTCTCTATTTAGCTCGTAGAATATTCCGAGATTTAGCGTACCTTGAATGTAACGCAAGATCCTCTTCAACCCTATCCAGTGAGCTTCTGTTGCATTAGTTTGTACTTGACTATAGTAATGCACTGCTGCACTGATGTCTGGCCTAGTGGTACACATAGCATACATTAGGCATCCCAGCAATTCACGGTAAGGCTTCTGGCCGATGATGTTTTTGAAGTCGTTGCTGGCTTCATTTCCATCCTTTTTCGGTTCCCATGGTGTTTTTACCGGTTTGCAATCTTTCATTCCAAACTTTTCCAAGACTTTCTTCAAGTAGAGCGATTGGTTGAGAAAAATCCCATTCTCTTTCTTCTCCACACTGATGCCCAAGAAATACCGAACATCACCCAAGTCTGTCATCTGGAATTCCTTGCTCAAACACTCTTTAAGCTTTTCCACTTCTACCTTTTCTCCTGCTATTAGACAGTCATCTACATAGAGTAAAAGAAACACCTTGAATTCTTCCTTTACATATAGACACTGGTCATTTATTGAACGTATAAATCCAAGACTCAACAAGAATTTGTTCATTCTTTGATTCCAAATTCTAGGTGCTTGTTTCAGTCCATACAATGCACGATTTAGTTTACACACCTTATTTCCTACAGTGAAACCAGAGGGTTGTTTCATGTAGATCTCCTCTTCAAGCTCCCCGTACAGAAATGCGTTCTTGACGTCCATCTGACTTACACATAGTCCTGTATGATTGGCTACAGCAAGAAGTGTTCTCACAGTAGCTAGCCTAGCAACTGGCGCAAAGGTTTCATTGTAATCAAATCCTTTCCTTTGAGAACAACCTTTTATCACGAGACGTGCTTTGTATTTCTCGATTTTACCGTGTTCATTCCTTTCTACCCTGAACACCCATTTATTTGCGATGGCTCTTCTACCACTGGGTAGTTCTGTTAGTTTCCATGTTTTGCTCTGCTTCAGTGCAGCCATTTCTTCTTTAACAGCACCCATCCATTCTGAGCTGTCTTCTCTTTCTGCGATGTCTTCATACGATTCTGGCACATCGTCCACATAGCCACACAAAGCAAGAATTGAGTATTCTTCCAGGTATGCTGGCGGCCTTATGACACGACCTGTTCGGGTAGTTTTTGGCTCCATCTCTGGTTCTTCTTCCGTCGTGACCTCTTGCTCTATTTCTTGTTCTTCTTCCGTCGCGACCTCTTGTTCTTCTTCCGGTTCGATTTGAACTCTGCTTGAATCGCTATCGTAGGTCATCGGTACACTCGGAGAACCACTCGTAGTATCGAAGTTCGTTTCATCGAATACGACATCTCGCCCGAAGATGATCTTCTCCTCAAGAGGATTCCAGAGCCGATAGCCGTTGCTACAGTATCCTACCATGATGCATTTGATCGAGCGCGATTCCAGTTTTCCACCAATAAGCTCTGGAGGTCGTTTCAGATACGTCTGGCATCCGAATACTCTCAGCTTATCGACACTAAGCTTTGCACCAAACCAAAGTTCTGCAGGAACTTTATTTTTCAAGGCCGATGCTGGGCTTCGATTTATTAAATAAATCGCGGCGTTAACTGCTTCCGGCCATAGTTCCTTGGTCACTCCGCTGTGAATCAGCATGCACCTAGCTTTCTCCATTATGGTGCGATTCATTCTTTCAGCAACTCCATTCTGTTGCGGTGTGTAGCGAATTGTACATTTGTATCGAATGCCTTTACGACTGAAGTATTCTGCAGTTTTCTTGTTGACATATTCAGTTCCATTATCGCAACGAAAGCGACTTATTCTGTATTGAGGAAACTGAGCGGTCACCATTGCTACGTACTTCTTTAAATGTTCCAGCACTTCTGCTTTCGACTTCAAAACAAATGCCATTGTGAAATGGGTGTAATCATCAATAAATGTTACGATATATTTCCGCCCATCAGCTGTCACAGGGTTCAATGGCCCCATCAGGTCACTGTGAATCAATTCAAGCGGACGCTGCGCGCGCACACGCTCATGAACATGAGGGAGTTTAGTCTGTTTACCTTCCACACATGTTTCACACACTGTTTTGAGGTTTCCCGACAACTTGATTCCATTGACGATTCTGCTTACGGTCTTCAGTCCGATGTTACTGATATGTCCGTACCTAGCATGCCACAACTGTGCGGTTGCACACACTACTTCAGGTAACTTGTCTTTTGAACACAGTTGAAAAGTTATTTCATACATCTGACCGACTCTCTTTCCTTCAATCACCTTCAGCTTGTCATACCAGATAGTAGCCTTTCCACACTCAAATACCACTCTGAATGCACGTGATTCCAGCCTGCTAACTGATAGTAGATTACCTCCGTAGTTTACTCAAACATCAAGTTTCCCTTTCTTCTTGACTTCAACTCGTTCTCCCGAAGCAACAGTGATGAAAACTGATTCCGATAATGTTTCCACATCTTGAAGTAGATGCTCACTCTTCTCACTAAACATGTGTTGCGAGGCTCCTGAGTCGAGATACCAAGTGACGGATTCCAAGCTGCCATTTTCCCGTTGCATAGCCGTAGCTGCCGAAACTGCGACAAATGTCATCTTCTCTGCAACTTGAGCGTTTGCTTGCTTTCCTCGGCATTCAGAACGCTTGTGCCCTACTTTTCCGCACCCATAGCACTTGAACTGAGATGACTTTTCAGCATTCCGATATTGTCCTCGATGCTTTCCTTGAGATCCTGCCGCAAAGACCATTGTTGACTCAGGAATGTTCTTTGTGATCTTCCCTTTCATCTTGCTTTCTTCCTCAGAAAGTCGATTTTTTACAAAAGCAAGATTTAGGTTATCTGCAGATAGTGTCTCGAGCGCCGTAACTACTGCGTCATACTCACTTGGCATAGTGAGTAGAAGATGACACACAACATCTGGCTCTTCCAATGTTGCACCTGTAGACTTCAGTTCACGAACAAGCTTATCAAAAGCCAGAAAATGTTTTTCAAGATCGCTTTTTGAAGCATTGAATTTAAGCACTAGGCCTAGCAGCCTTTTTCTCAACAGCAATTGACTTGCTATTCCCTTTCTTTCGAAAGTATTTTCCAGAGCTTGCCATATCTTAAAACAGGAATCATGATCTCTTACGTATTCAAGATGTGAATCTGCAATTCGCATGACGATTTGAGTACGACATTTCTTTTCTTTCTTCGCAAGTTCTTGAACTTGTTTGTTACTTGAGCCTCCGTCCTTCTTTCCTTCTTCCACAGTTAAAGCGTTGACTTTATCTACGACATCTTCCTGGACACATATCAGAAGGTCTAGTTCATCTAGTAGCGTCTCCATTCGAAACTTCCAGTTGGAGAAATTATCACCATTGAATAAGTGCAGAAGATATTTATTATCTTCCGAATCCATTATTTAGTTTCCACGCTCTGGGCCCATAACCTGATGTTATTTAGTGATTAAATAATAGATTTATTAATAATAAATTGTACAATAGCTACAAGAACTTGTAGTTTAATTACAGTAGTATTTCAACACACACAGACAAGCAAGTAAAGTAAAATGATAATCAGAAAGTGAAGCCACAGACAGCATTGATACAGTGAAGATGGTGATTTACTCTCTAGGCCAGATGACCGACCCCAGCGCCATCTATGAACTGCTGGTATTTCCAACAAATATCAATGGTTTCATGAGGAACAAAGAAGAGCTTAAATTATTAGCCTCCAATTTCAAACCTGTTTGCTTATTTCTTCAAGAGACTCATTTCAAACATAAAGATTCACCTTTATTGAGTAACTATACATTCTATCGCCTTGACGACTTGACAGGTGACAGAGCTCAAGGGGGAGTGGCCACAGCTGTCCACGACAGCTGTCACGTGAGCCCACTGCCTCTGACAACACCATTACAGGCGGTGGCAGTTCGTGTTTCTCTCCCTCAGCCTGTCACCTTCTGCAATATATACTTTCCTGAGTGGGCACCTGTATCTAACACAACCTTACAAAGTCTTGTGTCCCAGCTTCCCCGTCCCTACGTGCTGCTAGGTGACGTAAATGCCCACAGCCCACTGTGGGGTGACACAGGGGTAATTGCAGATCGTCGAGGACGACTTTTCGAGACA
This sequence comes from Brachyptera risi, assembly GCA_964007535.1. Lineage (NCBI taxonomy): Eukaryota > Metazoa > Arthropoda > Insecta > Plecoptera > Taeniopterygidae > Brachyptera > Brachyptera risi. The sequence continues at coordinate 13,562,782 of OZ023329.1, forward strand.
TTTCTTAATTCTAATGACCTTATTTTACTTAACAATGGAGAATACACGAGGTTCAATGCTTTTAATGGCCATTTCTCAAGCATTGATCTCTGCGCCTGTTCTCCGTCTATTGCCCCCCTTCTCAATCTGTCTGTTCACACTGATCTCTGTGGCAGTGACCACTTTCCGTTGATCCTTAATCTACTCGGAGACCATCAACATCCAAAGCGATGGGCGCAGTGGAATCTGCGCCGTGCTAATTGGATGACATTCACCTCTCTTGTCGATTTGAGAGACACAGGAAACATTACAAACGTTGAAGAAAGAGTTGGAAGTGTGACGGCAGCCATCATTCGTGCAGCGGAAGCCAGTATCCCTCTCACGTCCACAAACGTGAGACGCGTTCCTGTTCCTTGGTGGAATGATGAATGCAGAGAAGCGATACGGAAGCGCAAGGAAGCACTAAAAAATTATACTCGATACCCCACTGGACTGAACCTATCCTCCTTTCGACGACTTCGTGCGAAAGCTCGCTACACAATAAAATGTTCCAAAAAGGCTTATTGGAATAGCTACGTTTCTTCTATCAATTGTTACACACATCCCACCAAAGTGTGGAACAGAGTGAAGAAGATAGAAGGAAAATTCAGATCCCAACAGATATCAGGGATTGAGTCGAACGGAACCATTGTTACACTGCCCCTTGACATTGCAAATACTATTGGTAGCCACTTTTCGAATGTCTCTAGCTCCCGTCACTATCCGACATCGTTTCGGAATTTTAAGTGCGTAGCAGAGCGAAGACAACTTGACTTCGCCTTTCCCAACAGCGAGCCTTACAACCAAACAGGAAAACGATGGATCTGGGAACGATGCAAAGAGGTTTCTCTGTAATGAGTAACACTTGATATGTTTGCCATCTTCTTTTCCCTCACCACGTAGGCACGTACCATCGCATACAAATACATGTAACATATTGTGAATCGTTATTGTTTCTCCACTGGGTACCCGTGTACCCGGGTCGAGTACGGGTACATCACTACCCAACTCCAAAATTCCTTACCCGGGTACCTGCAACTTCGTACAACGCGAGCTTTCATTTTTCCTTTTCACTGACGGATAACTTTTAAACAAAGCGCGCTTGTGTGGCGAGAGAAGCGGAAGAATTTAAGCCTCCTCTACTACTCTCTAGACCATAGACATTACCAGTCGCATTTGGCTCGCACGTGCTGTTTCCTCCTCCCCCCACTCCAACACTCTGGCACTCGTAGCGACCACAGTTCTAACACTTCTGCATACCGCTTAAACACATGGCCCTTTGTTTACAAAAAAAGAGGGACATGTAACATTCACTCAAGTTGACTCAACCAATGTGTTTGGGTTGATTATGTTGTGCTGAGAGGGTCAGTGATATGACATGAGCAGACTGTTTATAGTTGCAACATTAATAATTGTACCCTAAAGATGGTAAATAAGACGATAAAATACATTTAAATGAAAAGTAGATGAGCATAGTTGAGATTGAAAAAAATTGATTACCCGGGTAATGCGTGGGTAATGATAACGGGTGTCTGACTCCAAAAATTGCTACCCATCGACATCCCTATTATCTACAATACAGAAAGCCACTACGATCGTTTATATGTTACGTTGACAATAAATATGTTATACTGTGGGTGGGTCCGCCTTAATCAAATGAGTAGAACCCATGACAACTGGTGATGACTAGTTGTCGTTGCATTTTTTTGTTGTCATCACATCAGAACCTGATACAAAACCATTGTTCCCCAATTGAGGCTTAGGGTGGCAGCGTAGGATAGTTTGGACGGGGCACCACAAGGGCGATCTCATCACCCCAAAGAATAATTCAAATTTAATAAGAATAAATCTTGAGGTTATAATTTCAGGGGTAGTTAACAATTCAAACATTTACACTAGGAAAGAAAACATCTTCATTCTTCTTCATGTCTTCTTATTGACTTGATCTTCTTTTTCTTACCATTCTTGTCATTTCTTGTTCATTTCTTGTTCTCATTCATCTTCTTTGTTGTATTTATTATAATATTTGTAATTTTCTGTTCCAATTTTTTATTCATCATTATATCGATTCATTTATTTTTAACAGTATGCAACCCAATGAATGATAACTAAAAAATCTTGTAGGCTTGGTGTGCAACTCCCAATTGGTACCGGCATGTATTGTTGGATCTCGTAGCCGTCATGGAATGTGTTCCGTGTTCTCAGGAAGGTCAACACAAGCTGGAGTCGATGACCTCCAACACGCTCGAGACCGTCGCTGAAGGTCACAAGACTCTGACGCAGCAACAAGAGCGACTGCGCAGCACGCAACAGAATCTACAGGTGAGTGCCGGCTGGACGACAAGTAGTTCAGTGGAAACATCAGCTGTTTGGTTACTGTTGACTTTTATTCATTCTATTAGGCCAGGTATTTCAAACCAGATTTTTTTTTTTTAATTTAAAAAATCAGTTCTTCAAGTATCACCACTGAAAAGGAGTAGCGATTTTCAATATCGCATGCGTGTGAAAATACTGAAAGGAGTTACAGGCAATACAAATTTTTCTAGGTGCCAAGTTTTCAAGGACCATTTTTTCATGGTAAAAGTTGAAGTGGCTACATGGTTGATTGTCCAATAATTTCCATTTATTTTTCACAAGTTTGTTTTCAATATGGTACGCTAGTTTAAAAACAATATAAATTTCAGTCGGCCTACACACATATTCAAGCTTTTCACAATGAAATATTCATTTATTTATTTATATTGGGTTTAATGACGCACTGTACCAATGACGAGGAGCTATTGGCGTCATGAAATATTTTGTAAAATTCAATTATATCCCACTTAAATTGCACTTCTCGCCTTCACGTCTTTATTCAGGTCTATATAACTTATATGACGCGAGCGGGGAAGCTCACAAGGTTGCCAAATGGGTGTGCCTGTTGTCACTAGCCAAACGATATAGCTGCCGATCTGACGCAGGACGTGTGTTTTGGCCGCAGGAGTTTGTGTCGCTGAACCTGGTGCAGCTGACGCAGGAGAAGGCGCTGATCGCTGCCGGGCACACGCAGCTGGCTCGGATGACGGCCGACGTTAAGAGCAAGCTGGACGAGGCGAGCCGGCAGCTGAGCGAACAGGCGAGCGAGCGACAGGACAACCACAAACAGCTGGTAGAAGACCTTGACACAATACAGCGGCAGGCGCAGCTCATCTGGGACCGGATAGGTATGACGAGACGTGTTCAGTTGAACAACAAATTTCAGGATAGTTCAGAGAAATGTCAATTGGCTTGAAATGGCATTGAAAATATTTGTCAAGGGACATTTATGGAATAATTATATATACTATATCTCAAACCCAGATAACCAATTAAATTGGGCCAGGGGGTGTTTCCACCAGTTTTTCTAGGGCAGACTTCTAATATCAATCGGTTCCTGCCAGTTCCGACTTCTTCCTCCTCTTCTTCACTACTGCTAGGCCTATCCTCTATTTTTTCTTCTCTTCCTACGAGCTCCCTCCATCGTTCTCTATTCTCCCACCATCTCTCGTCTTCCACTTCTTCCCATTTTTCTCCTCGGTTTACTACCCCAAACTCGACTCCCTCTTGCCACCTTTCTCTTGGTCTTCCAACTCTTCTCTTGGCTCCATTGTTTTCTGCTATCTCAAACATTGCTCTCGGTATTCTCTCCATTTCCATTCTCCGCATATGCCCGTACCACCTAAGTCTCTCCCTTTCCAATTTAAATGATGACCTTTCCACTCCCACTTCCTTCCTTATATTACTGCTTCTCTTCTTCTCCAACTTTGACACTCCTGCTACGCTCCTTACAAACTTCATTTCTGCTGCCTCCATTTTCTTTTCTTCTCTCCAGTTGATTGACCATGTAACTGCTCCATATGTCAAGATAGGCAAGTAGTACCCATTATAAATGAGTATCTTCCCACTCCTTGGAAAATCTTGGTTCCAAATCAGCTTCCTTACTTTTTGAAATAGCCCATCCGCCTTAGCCATTCTCTTATTCACTTCTAGCTCTACTTTTGCCGTATTACTGACAATACTTCTCAAGTATAAGAACTCTTCTACTTCTTCCAGTTCTTGACCTTTCAGCTGTACTTTTTCTTCAATCTTTCTCTTCTCTCTGCTCATCACCATTGTTTTGCTCTTTTCCACGCTAATTCTCATCCCAAACTCCTCTGTCATTTCTTCCCATCTTTCTACTTTCTCTTGCACCTCGTCTCTACTGTCTCCCCATAACAAGATATCATCAGCATATATCATTGTCTTTGACCCTGAGCCTTCCTTCTCTGGTTCCACTTTTCTGATCATCTCATCCATCACCATTACAAACGACATAGGTGATAGGACACTGCCCTGCCTAACTCCACTTCTTACCTCAAACCACTCCGTCCTGCCTCCATTTGTTTGCACTGAAGCCTTGCATTCTCGATATAAACTTTTCACACGGTCTATCATCCCCACATGTATGCTCTTTGCCCTGAGACTCTCCCACACCCTTTCTCTGGTTTGATGGTCGTATGCTTTCTCCAACTCTGGAAAAGCCATGTACACTCTTCTTCCCTCCTCCCACCTTGTTCCTAACAGTTGCCTGACAGCAAATATCAAATCTACTGTTGATTGGCCTGTTCTGAACCCATAGTGCTCTTCCCTTAACCTGGGTTCCACTAGCACTCGCATCCTTCTTTCAATAATTTGTTCATACAGCTTGGCTGCCTGGCTCATCAGCGTCACTCCTCTGTAATTCTTACTTCTTTATCTGTCTCCTTTCTTGAATATTACTGTATTACCCCTTTCACCCAATCTTCCGGCACTCTTTTCTGTTGCCATGCTGCCGCCATCACACGAAACACCCACTCCGCCCCCCACTGCCCTGCTGCCTTCATCATCTCATCTGCTCTTTTTTATTGCCTGTGCTACCTCCTCTCTTGACACCATCTCCACACAGTCCTCTCCTTCCATCTCTGCTTCCTCCACTTCTTCTACCCGTGTATGTTTTGCATTCAATAGCTCTTCGAAATGTTCTTTCCACATTCTCTTCATTTCTCTGGGTTCTCAAATCAGTTTATTATTCTTATCATACATGATCTTCTGCTCCTCTTGTCTCTCCTCTTTTCTTTCATGATTTCATACAACATTTTCTTATTTCCCTGCCCATCTTTCTCCAGCTTCTTGGCAAGCTCTACCATTGTCCTCTTTTTCTCCTTCTCAATTATGCTCCTAACCTCTCTCTTCCTCTCTAAGTACTTCAATATATTTCTTGCCAATCTATCTTTCTCCTTTCTAGTCCAAGGTTCCTGTTTTTGTTTAACTGCACACCTCACCTCCTCGCTCCACCATGCCGTCTCCTTTGCCTTTCTCTTCCCACTTGACCTTCCACACACTTCGTTTGTTACTTGTACCATTACTTCTTTGAATTCTCTCCATTCTTCTTCTACGTCCCTTATTTCACCTTCTGGTACTCTCACCTTGATCAATTTTTGAAATTCCCTTTTCACACTCACTTCTTGCAGTCTCCATATGTTCAATTTGGCTTGCTTTCTCCCTGCTCTTCTTCTGACCAGCTCTTTTTTCCACTCCTGTCCGCCTCTTATTGTAGCCACTATGAGTCGGTGGTCTCCATCCAATGCCACTGTTGGGTTCACAGCTGTGTCACTCACCCATCTTCTCAATTCCCTGCTTGCAATGATGTAGTCAATCACCGTTTTCTTTTCTCCATCCCAGCTGACTCGTGTTATCTTCTTCTCCGCTTCTTTTTCGAACAGTGTGTTACATATGGTCAATTCATTTCTTAGACACATTTCTATCAAATTAATTCCGTCTCGATCTCTACTCCCGTATCCAAACTTACCCAATACCCCTTCGTAGCCTTTCCACTCCTTTCCCACTTCCGCATTCAAGTCCCCTATAATTAGCACTCTTTCTGCCGTGATGGTATTCTCCAGTTCTTTCAGGAAATTTTCCTTCTCTGCCATCGGTCTTCCCGTTTGAGGGGCATACACTTGGATAATCTCAGTTGTCTTCTTTTCCATCTGCACCGTCATCTTCATTATCCTATCGTTTGTGTTTTCCACGCTGATTACTTCTTCTTTCATCTTCTCACTTACAATAATTCCTACTCTGTTTCTTCCTTCTGTTCCTCCTTACCACCAAAGTTTATATCCTTCTCTGAGCTCCTTCGTCCCTTTTCCCTTCCACTTAGTCTCACTTAGACCTAAAACCTCCAGTTTCTGATCTTTCATCATGTCGATTAATTCCTCCATTTTTCCATTTAGGGTCATATTGTTGAGTGTACCCACTCTCGTCTCTTTCTCTCTTGCTGTTTTTAGCTTCTGCCTTCTATATTTTTCTCCTCTAGGCCTACTCTTCCTCTTTGATTTATTGCTCTTTTCTTTCTTCTCCCCCTCTTCATCTTCCTTCCCCTCCCTCTGATCGCTTCCCTGCATACAATAGTTCATCGCTTCACTTTCCACCTCTGTGTGGCCCAAAATTTTTTACATAGGCCTATGTCTCTTTCATGATTAATTTTCCTGCCTTGTAAGGCCATTCTCAATTTTTGCCCAATCATTGCATCTCTCTTTCCTCGTTCGACACCATACCAAGGAATGTTGTCCATGTTGATGAACTGAACCCCCAATCTTGTAGCTACATTCCTTAGCTCTGTGTTCAGTAGCTTTCATGTCCTGCTCTGTAGCCCGCATACACTTATTTGGACGTCTGGCCCAAAGGCTAATTTTGTTCCCTTGAACAATTTCTCCATATCATCCATTACCTCTTCCCTGTTTTTTCCCTCTCGAACTTCTATATTTCCGGCACAAAGTACCACATTTGTGTATTTCTCCGTGCTACTGTTACCATACATCTCTCGTATCTGTGCATTCAGTAGTCTTACTCTGATTCCCGTGAGTACTCTCGCTCTATTATAGCCATCCAAACAAAATTCTGCTGCCATTCTCCCTCCTAAATCGCCTATCAATAATTTTCTCTCGCCCACTACCTGTTTCCACCTTGTTCGTACCCTCTTGAATATTTTCTACCCTCCTGCCTTACATTATATTCGTGCTCATTGCCTTGGAACCGATGATCTTTTCTAATTTAATAATTATAATATTTTTAATATTAAATATTTATAGTATTTTATTGGAATATTTATAATAGGGAATATTTGTCCAGGTGAAAACAAAAATGAGAATATCCATTCAGGAAAACGATCCTTCCAATAAGAATATCCATTCAGGAAAACGATCCTTCCAGGAAGATATAACATTGGTTAGGTATATGGAAGTAGGGTGAGAAAAAATAACCGATACAAGCAGGAAAACGTCAATGATGAATTTGGGAACAATGCATAGATGTCACTGTAGATTTTAATATTGAAATTTTCATATATTAGATAATTAGAATATTGAAATGAGATATTTAAATATTCAAAAACCTATTGATTCAATGAAGTCACGTACTTTTGAAAGGCTCCATTTGTATTAATAGCTACAGTCACAATATAGGGCCTAGGCCCAAGTTCAATATTACGTACAGGTACATTTACTGTTGTTTTTAAAATGAAAAGCGTGTTCACATCCCTCATTTATACATTTTTCAGGATCCCGATGATTGTATCGGTCGTACGAGTCGTTATCAATAAAGATGGAGCCTGTCGAAAGCACGTGTTTCAATTGAATTATTTCGAGTATTTTTAATGCAATTTCGAGCCAATTGACATTTCTTGAGACCTAATCCGTTGCAATACAGTAGAAACTGCTTAATACGTTTCTCTTTAGGACGTTTTTGGCGATAACACGTTTTTTCCACAGGTCCCAGACTGATCTTATGGCATTTAATGTTGAATAAATTCGTTAGTACGTTTCCCTATAACACGTTTATCTCGTTATTACGCTTGCAAATATGATCCCTACAGCATTATTTATTCCATAACAAGTTTGTGAACAGTTCGTTTCCCAGTTTTGTTGCATTGAAAAATGTTGCAAATGTACGTAAAATTCTCCGAAATCTGTACCCATCCACCTGTTGGCATTGCGCAGGTGGCTTTCTCGAAGTTTTCTCTACCTGTTCCCCTGAGCTCCCTAGCAATCAACCCACGCCGGTTGCTTAGCAACGGTCGCATAGCATAGCAACGGTACAAACACGTGTTACGAACGCATCATTCCACCTCGTGTCGTTCTCGAGTGCACTACGATGTCTGGCAAAAAGAAGGCGCTAACGCTAAGTGATAAACTACGCATTTTAGATGAAGTTGATAGAAATGTAGGAATGACTAGAGTAGCGTTGGCAGGTAAATTAGGTTTAGCTGTATCGACATTAAATACAATCGTCTACAAGCGAAAAATTGTTGAAGAATGTGCTGCAAAGTGCTGCAATTTGAAATTGCAAATCTCACAAATGTACACGAAAGCGCGCTGATTCCATCGTGGTGAAAACGGCCTAATGTTAAAAGGATAGGACTTACGCCATGTTGCTTATCCCGTTACGTTATTGATAGTCATAGCTATATTAGATTTTATGTACAACTATTTATTGTTTTGACTACTGCTCTTTGGGCATTGTTTTAGTTTATCTGAATGTTATTTTCTCTGACAATAAAAAGACATAATACGTATGTTGAATACTATTAATTTTTTTTTTCCAAGGTGATATTCATTAGTACGTTTTACGCGCTAACTAGTACATTTTTTCCTCACTCCCCCCTGAAAAACGTACTAAAGAAGTTCTACTGTAGTAGTAAATCTCTTGAAAATGACTTCTTTCGAGTGGATTAGAAGTGACGGTAAATATGCAGTATGCATAACCTGCTCATTTTGAGGGTCAAACCTTTTGAGGTTTGTGACCCTTATTGAGAATCTAAAGAATGACGCAACCCACAGAAGACGGGCAAAGTTGATTTGGCTCTTTTTTTTTTTTTTTGAAGAGTGTCCTTGCCTCCCTCCCTCATACATACAATACATTTGAAAATATATGGTGATACAATCACTACCTTGACATTCTCACATACACATATGCAATTTTCCAATGTTTTTTGAAGCTTCTTTGACTTTAATTTTGAATTCATGGTCTGCTCTGCCTAGATAATCTTGTTTGTCCAGTCTCTCCCCTATTTCTTTCCATCCCTCTTTCCCAGTGAGAGCTCTGTAGGCCTACACTTAATTTGTCCTTCGTTCGTTTGTTCATCCTAGGTTTTCCTCTTTGTTCTGACCGTTCAACTCGCGTCTTGATGAAATTTAATGAAATGAAATGATGATATTAGATCATTAATTCATGTCACAATTCATAATTCATTAATTCATTAATTCATAATTCATCGTAAGTTGGATGAACCGAGCATTTGTCTGTGGTCGTTTTAATTTCAAGAAATTGCTTCAATCCTAACCAGTAAATGTGCTGATTTGCGTGGAAAAAGATTTTTTGGGGTTGAATCGAATTTTTATAAATCAAAATCATTTTTTGTTTGTTTTCAGATTAACAAGGGTTTACTGTATCTCTCGAACCTTGATGACCAAATAATTTTGGTTAACGAATGTCTGGCGTACTCCTCGTTCATCCTAGATCTTCCTATTTTCCTGTTTCTTCAGACATTTTCAAACTCACGCCCTGATGAGAGATGATATTTAATGAAAGTGAAATGGATGTAACCAAGCGTTTGTCTGCGGCCGTTTCAGAGCACAGTACGAGCGCCATCCTGTCGCAGCACGAGTCGGCTGCAGCCCAGTACGAGGAGACGCTGGTCAAGCTGTCCCGGATCAACGACACCGTCAACTTCCTGCTCGCGCTCGTGGACCAGACCCGGCTGGAGCTGGACATCAGGCTGGCCTGGATCACGAGCTTCATGGGCGGATCAGGTAAACCAGACTGCTACAAATCTCCAATAATCTGTATCTGAGGGGAACTAAAAACCCAACTGTTTTTTCAAATACGTAAAACTGGTGTTAGCTGCTAGGAGGCGGTACGGGCCTGCGCATTGAATTATGAAAACGGTCTATTGAATTGAACTGTGATTCTTGTCGTGTGTGTAGGCGACAAGCTTGAGCGCGTATACAGCTGCGTGCTTCACGGCGTGTACCTGCTGCTGGGCATGGTAGCCGCCTCCTTCCTCCAGGCGCCGCGCCTCACCCGCGCCTGCCTCCTGCTCATCGTGCTGCTCAACCTGACCGTCAGCTACAACCACGGTCCGGACGCTGCCCTGGACTTTGCCGCCATGACAACCATCATACTCGCGTCCACTGCCGGTAAGATCGCACGACACAAGACTTGTCAGGGGGGTGGGGGGGGGGGGGGGGTAATAACGGCCAAGACTTCCGAAGGGTGCACGTCAAATCATCGAAAAAACATTTCTTCGAAAGCTCGTTCCATCGAAAGACTGTTTGTAAGAAAAAAACATTTGATCGAAAAGGGTGACGGTGAAAGGGTGAGAGCCCTTTCACCGTCACCGTTCACCGTTTGAGGTGGCCCATTCAAAACAGCTCATCCTCTTGAAAACCTCCTCAAAACCGTGAATACTTTCATGAAAAACCTGAAGTAGCTAAATGCTCTGAAGAAGATATTCATTTCATGGTGAAAAAAAGTGGGACAAAAAGATGATGCTGAATGAATCAAAAACACCATGAAACATTTAAAGAAATTGAAAAATATACCGTATTTACTCGCATATAAGTTGCAAGTATATTTAGAAATTTGATAACTCAAAACAGGGGTGCGACCAATACGCGGGTGCGACTTGACTTATACGCACGCACAAAATCTCAAAAAATGAAAGCCAAATGCATCAATTCTCATCACAGTCGAGCTTGCTATTTTTATGTCATCAAAAAGTCACATGCGTCTCATAAAGGTGAGTGAGAAAAAACGTCACATTTTGCGATAAACACAGTTGCCACACTGCCAGTCTTCATGCACAGTCAGTCGTCAGTGCTGAAGCAAACATGAGACTTTTAGAGTCTTGTGTTACACTGAATAACAAGACAAACACTTCAACACATCTGTTCATCATCAAAACAGTTGCCATGAAACACTGGTTGTCCAATGTTATTGTATAGAGCAAACCCCCAATCTTCGTCTAATGTTACAGTATAGAGCCAACTCCCAATCTTGGTCAGAATTGATGCACAGATGGTCATCAATGTTGAAGCAAATAAATACACATAAATATGTTGACATTCATTTTTATCTAGCCTCTTCCTAGTGTTGAAGAGTAGCCCCCTATAGACAAATCAGCCATACATAGCATTGTTGATTGATGATAAACAGATCTGTCAAAAGTGTTCATGTTGGTAATCAGTGTGGGATGCTATCAACTGTTCGAAAAAAAAACTGTTCGAAAAAAAAAGTGTTCGAAAAAAAAAGTGTTCGAAACAAAAAGTGTTCGAATAAAAAACTGTTCGAAAATAAAATTGTTCGAAAAATTAACTGTTCGAATAGATAACTGTTCGAATATTAACGCAGTAGTTTGATATTTCGGTCAAGCTGTACGCGGGCGTGAGGGGGACTCTCCCTCCCCCTGAAATACTATCAAGACCTTTCAATAGCGCCAATTTTTTAACCGAGCAGTTAAATTTGATCTGTTAATATTCTAACAGTTAAATTTTCGAACAGTTTTTTTTTCGAACATTTTTTTTTTCGAACATTTTTTTTTTCGAACACTTTTTTTTTCGAACACTTTTTTTTTCGAACAGATTTTTTTTCGAACAGTTTTATTTTCGAACAGTTTTATTTTCGAACAGTTTTTTTTCGAACAGTTTTTTTTCGAACAGTTTTTTTTTCGAACAGATTTTTTTTCGAACACTTTTTTTTTCGAACAGTTTTTTTTTCGAACAGTATTTTTTTCGAACACTTTTTTTTTCGAACACTTTTTTCGAACATTTTTTTTTCGAACACTTTTATTCGAACACTTTTTTTTCGAACACTTTTTTTTACAACACTTTTTTTCAAACACCTCTTTCGAACATTTTTTTCAAACAGTTTTCTTCTCGAACACTTTTTTCTTAAATTTTTTTTTTTGAACATTTTTTCCCAACAGTTTTTTTTTCGAACAGTTGTTTTCTTGAACCTTTTTTTTTCGAACACTCTTTCGAACAGTTTTTTTTGAACACTTTTTTATTCAAACACTTTTTCGAACACTTTTTTCAACACTCATTATCGACAACTTCTTTTCGAACACTTTTTTCTGAGGGGATTGCTTTGAAACACCAAAAGCATCTCACACCGGAAAAATATCACACCAAATATATCTTACACCAAAGAATTCGTACACCGAAAAAATCATACACCGAAAATATCTTGAACCGAAAATCTCGTTCACCAAAAATATCATTTAGGGTGGAGCTAAAATCAAAATTCAAGAGTTTCAGAAATTTAAGAGTTTCAAAATAGTGGGGACTATTCCTCCTCCGTCAGAATAATATAGAGTCTAGTATGAAAAGATCGTTCTCTTCAGTGAACGAGATTTTTGGTGTAGGATGTTTTCGGTGTATGATTTTTTTGGTGTACGATTTTTTCGGTGTACCTACGATTTTTTCGGTGTGAGATTCTTCCGGTGTAAGATTTTTCCGATGTAATATTTTTTCAGTGTAAGACTTTTTCGGTGTAACAATCATTTTTCGGTGTAAGATTTTTCTGGTGTAGGATATTTTCGGTGTAATATTTTTTCGGTGTGGGATTTCTTCGGTGTAAGATATTTTCGGTGTAAGATATTGCGACAGCAGTTCAACGCAAGATGCATCGAGGGTTGCGTTGGTTTGCTGGTTAGAGATGGTGTCCTCACTTCCTATCCCTCCCATGTTAAAAATATGTACCAATTCACGGGCCACGTTTGAAGAACTATTGACCGTGCGTAGATAAGGATAAGTGGGGACGGAAGGAATTAACTTTACGTTCTCGTCGGCTCAGCTAAAAACATGCTGTCATCACGTTTACCGGCCGATCAGCCGTTTCTACAAAACAACACTAGATAGAGCAGCGATCAATATTTCTCTGGAAAGTACTCAGGGAATGGAACATGTTTTCGAATTAGTGAAGTCACCATCTCCGATCGGCAGACCCACGCAACCCTCAATGCATCTTGGCTTAACGATATGTAACTACTTTACATTGGTTGGATGTATTATTAAATCTAAATATTCTATGAATCATCCAGTTATTATCCACTGTGAAAACGCAGCATGTGCGTTGTAGGATGAGCGATGTATAGGTCCGTGAACCTTTCCCTCCCTCCCCCCTATTTCAGCACAAACTATGAAATTTGGTCGAGATTTAGTGCTCAATTAGTGCCATCCTTCTGCCTAGATTTGGAATTGGTGCTCTGATAGTTTCCGAGATAATACCATTTGTTAGTGGAGGAGGAGTCAAGTTCACGCTTCCCCCACCACTCGAGCACTGATTCTGCATCCTCGCCAGGATTGAGTGCTCAATTGGTGCTTCACTTTTGTAAAGTGCTAGGATCAATGCTGTGTAAGTTTCCGAGATGATGGCACTGTAAAATGGGGGGGGGGGTCAAGTTCACGCCTCCCCCTCCCCCTCAACTCCCAGAGAGCAATTGGATCATAAATCTTGGCCAAAACTTACTCCCTAATTAGTGCCATAATATTGCATAGTTCTAGAATTAGTGCTCGGATAGTTTTTGAGAAAAACGATATTCAAGGCTGGTCTCTTTCCTGGGAGCGCGCCAACCAAGCGCCGCGCGCGCGAAATTTAAATGCAGAACCGTAACAAATGTACAAACGTCGTTTTGCGCGCTACTTCCGACCCAAATGACTCCTAATGAATTGGTTGATATTCATTTTGAAAATAAAATATGTGAAACGCCAAACATCTTCTTTTTTAATTAGTGAGAGTGTATATATAATACATACATGCAGATAATTGGAGATAAAATTGTGAATAATTGTGAGCCTATTATTTGTTCAGTTGTAGAAATACTCATCAAACCAGATTGAAGGCTCGTATTTTGAACCACATTGTTGTGATTAACTCACGATTCGATCGTTTTTTCCTTTCACGATTTGCATATGATGAATAAATGATGATGGTTATTTATTTATATTCTGTTCATCCATGCACTTTACTTACTGATGACTACGATCCATCGGCGTCAGTGGATGATACATGAGATAGTGAGATGAAGGTTCATTTTATTTTGTGTCCTTTGATAGTGGCAAGGAGTTGGTCGTAGCCTGTTGACATGTTGTTAAGGAACCATTCCAGTATTGACCTCAACGACAGATGAAAACCAGGAGAATAAACCCTCCCAGGATGGTTGACTATGGCGAGAATTGAACCCCGGTCTCCTGGATGACGGTACAGTGTATAGACCATTTGGCTACACGTCCCAGTTACGGTAAGAGTAATTTCGAATCTCAAGTAGGCCTATATGGACTCTTCTCACGACCATATTCTTTTTTCAGGATTATATTGGTTCATTTGATGGTATTCGATTTGCAAAACTGCTCGATGGCTCATCTGGTGAGGATAGTGAAAAAGAAGCGGTCGTGATCTATGCTGTGGTGAATCTCTATCGGCAAAGCTTGGAGCCATAAAAGCAATGAAATATTCGGTGTATAGATGGTCGGTGGTCGGGATCGATCTCATATGCGCCATCTCATCCCTCAGTTCATCAAATAAATAAATAAGCATTGATAAATAAGCCCACTGATTACCGAATAAAATATTGAATGACAAACGATCAATTCTATAAAGAGGATCCTCTAGATAAGGGGGGGGGGGGGGTAGCTGGTGATCCAATAATTGTTTGTGATAATCTGTCATTCATCATGGTCATCCCTGGGTGCCTCCGCCACGCCATAGTTAAGAAATTTTGGGAAATGCGGGTAGTTGGTGTGGCGGAGGCACCCAGGGATGATCATGATGAATGACAGATTATCACAAACAATTATTGGATCACCAGCTACCCCCCCCCCCCCCCTTATCTAGAGGATCCTCTTTATAGAATTGATCGTTTGTCATTCAATATTTTATTCGGTAATCAGTGGGCTTATTTATCAATGCTTATTTATTTATTTGATGAACTGAGGGATGAGATGGCGCATATGAGATCGATCCCGACCACCGACCATCTATACACCGAATATTTCATTGCTTTTATGGCTCCAAGCTTTGCCGATAGAGATTCACCACAGCATAGATCACGACCGCTTCTTTTTCACTATCCTCACCAGATGAGCCATCGAGCAGTTTTGCAAATCGAATACCATCAAATGAACCAATATAATCCTGAAAAAAGAATATGGTCGTGAGAAGAGTCCATATAGGCCTACTTGAGATTCGAAATTACTCTTACCGTAACTGGGACGTGTAGCCAAATGGTCTATACACTGTACCGTCATCCAGGAGACCGGGGTTCAATTCTCGCCATAGTCAACCATCCTGGGAGGGTTTATTCTCCTGGTTTTCATCTGTCGTTGAGGTCAATACTGGAATGGTTCCTTAACAACATGTCAACAGGCTACGACCAACTCCTTGCCACTATCAAAGGACACAAAATAAAATGAACCTTCATCTCACTATCTCATGTATCATCCACTGACGCCGATGGATCGTAGTCATCAGTAAGTAAAGTGCATGGATGAACAGAATATAAATAAATAACCATCATCATTTATTCATCATATGCAAATCGTGAAAGGAAAAAACGATCGAATCGTGAGTTAATCACAACAATGTGGTTCAAAATACGAGCCTTCAATCTGGTTTGATGAGTATTTCTACAACTGAACAAATAATAGGCTCACAATTATTCACAATTTTATCTCCAATTATCTGCATGTATGTATTATATATACACTCTCACTAATTAAAAAAGAAGATGTTTGGCGTTTCACATATTTTATTTTCAAAATGAATATCAACCAATTCATTAGGAGTCATTTGGGTCGGAAGTAGCGCGCAAAACGACGTTTGTACATTTGTTACGGTTCTGCATTTAAATTTCGCGCGCGCGGCGCTTGGTTGGCGCGCTCCCAGGAAAGAGACCAGCCTTGAATATCGTTTTTCTCAAAAACTATCCGAGCACTAATTCTAGAACTATGCAATATTATGGCACTAATTAGGGAGTAAGTTTTGGCCAAGATTTATGATCCAATTGCTCTCTGGGAGTTGAGGGGGAGGGGGAGGCGTGAACTTGACCCCCCCCCCATTTTACAGTGCCATCATCTCGGAAACTTACACAGCATTGATCCTAGCACTTTACAAAAGTGAAGCACTAATTGAGCACTCAATCCTGGCGAGGATGCAGAATCAGTGCTCGAGTGGTGGGGGAAGCGTGAACTTGACTCCTCCTCCACTAACAAATGGTATTATCTCGGAAACTATCAGAGCACCAATTCCAAATCTAGGCAGAAGGATGGCACTAATTGAGCACTAAATCTCGACCAAATTTCATAGTTTGTGCTGAAATAGGGGGGAGGGAGGGAAAGGTTCACGGACCTATACATCGCTCATCCTACAACGCACATGCTGCGTTTTCACAGTGGATAATAACTGGATGATTCATAGAATATTTAGATTTAATAATACATCCAACCAATGTAAAGTAGTTACATATCGTTAAGCCAAGATGCATTGAGGGTTGCGTGGGTCTGCCGATCGGAGATGGTGACTTCACTAATTCGAAAACATGTTCCATTCCCTGAGTACTTTCCAGAGAAATATTGATCGCTGCTCTATCTAGTGTTGTTTTGTAGAAACGGCTGATCGGCCGGTAAACGTGATGACAGCATGTTTTTAGCTGAGCCGACGAGAACGTAAAGTTAATTCCTTCCGTCCCCACTTATCCTTATCTACGCACGGTCAATAGTTCTTCAAACGTGGCCCGTGAATTGGTACATATTTTTAACATGGGAGGGATAGGAAGTGAGGACACCATCTCTAACCAGCAAACCAACGCAACCCTCGATGCATCTTGCGTTGAACTGCTGTCGCAATATCTTACACCGAAAATATCTTACACCGAAGAAATCCCACACCGAAAAAATATTACACCGAAAATATCCTACACCAGAAAAATCTTACACCGAAAAATGATTAGTAGTGTTCGTCTGTCTGCACTATCTTGCACGAACTTGCACCAACTTACACCGATCGGTCAGTGGCCATTCGTCTGACTCGGGGCAGAATAGTGCAGCTTGCACTCGGCTGTTCGTTTGTCGACGCACTGTGAACTAGAGTAAGTTAGTGTAAAAAAGTGTAAGAAAAGTTACCCCTGTACGTACAGGTGGTGTAAAGTAGTGTAAGCAGATTTTACGCGCGCAACATGGATGTATCTGTGGATGCTATTCACGTTTTACGTACGGACTGATGAAAACGGTATATTGGTTAGCTCTAAATGTTAGTTTTATCAGTTCATCAATCACCCATGAGATATTTGTTGATTATTATATCACTTTGGTTCATAAGTTTTATGAGGATACTTTTATTTAGTTTATTAACAGCTGTTATGTTAATAAGCTCTCAAAACAATATTGTTTGAATATTCCGGGTGTCAAGTAGCTTACTGGCGATTCTCTCGTCTTGCTACTTTTCCATCATCTTTTAAATATTATATAAATGCTTTTGGCCAAGGGTTATTGGTCATGAATATTTTTGTCTCGACCAATATCATTAGTAGTAGTAGTAGTAGTAAACTTTATTAGCATGTTGCTATTTACATATTCAATTTCACTTTACATTCAATAAAACACTAAACTTGACATATTTCTAAATTCTAGAAAATCTAGGCCCATGCCTTTATATCTAGAATGTAATATTGTCATTTTTCTTTATAAGGAAATTTATCATGTGCGTCGAAATTAATTGAAAGTTGAAACATATTTTGAATTCGCGGCAAGTAGTTTGTGGTACGCGGTGGGTGGTGGCTGTTCGTCTGTTATTGTTAGTTCACGTACACCAAGTTGAACTGAACAACGGCGCATCCTGCACGGAGTTGAACTCAAGTTGCTCCACCCCCTTAAAGTGTACTCTAGTTCTTTTCAGTTCATGACAGACGAACACAACTATTGTTACACCGAAAAAGTCTTACACCGTAAAAATATTACATCGAAAAAATCTTACACCGGAAGAATCTCACACCGAAAAAATCGTAGGTACACCGAAAAAATCGTACACCAAAAAAATCATACACCGAAAACATCCTACACCAAAAATCTTGTTCACTGAAGAGAACGATCTTTTCATACTAGACTCTATATTATTCTGACGGAGGAGGAATAGTCCCCACTATTTTGAAACTCTTAAATTTCTGAAACTCTTGAATTTTGATTTTAGCTCCACCCTAAATAATATTTTTGGTGAACGAGATTTTCGGTTCAAGATATTTTCGGTGTATGATTTTTTCGGTGTACGAATTCTTTGGTGTAAGATATATTCGGTGTGATATTTTTCCGGTGTGAGATGCTTTTGGTGTTTCAAAGCAATCCCCTCAGAAAAAAGTGTTCGAAAAGAAGTTGTCGATAATGAGTGTTGAAAAAAGTGTTCGAAAAAGTGTTCGAATAAAAAAGTGTTCAAAAAAAACTGTTCGAAAGAGTGATCGAAAAAAAAAGTTTCAAGAAAACAACTGTTCGAAAAAAAAACTGTTGGGAAAAAATGTTCAAAAAAAAAAATTTAAGAAAAAAGTGTTCGAGAAGAAAACTGTTTGAAAAAAATGTTTGAAAAGAGGTGTTTGAAAAAAAGTGTTCGAAAAAAAGTGTTCGAAAAAAAGTGTTCGAAAAAAGTGTTCGAAAAAAAAAGTGTTCGAAAAAAATACTGTTCGAAAAAAAAACTGTTCGAAAAAAAAAGTGTTCGAAAAAAAATCTGTTCGAAAAAAAAACTGTTCGAAAAAAAAACTGTTCGAAAAAAAGTGTTCGAAAAAAAAACTGTTCGAAAATAAAACTGTTCGAAAAAAATCTGTTCGAAAAAAAGTGTTCGAAAAAAAAAGTGTTCGAAAAAAAAAGTGTTCGAAAAAAAAACTGTTCGAAAAAAAAACTATTCGAAAAAAAAACTGTTCGAAAATTTAACTGTTCGAATATTAACAGATCAAATTTAACTGCTCGGTTAAAAAATTGGCGCTATTGAAAGGTCTTGATAGTATTTCAGGGGGAGGGAGAGTCCCCCTCACGCCCGCGTATAGCTTGACCGAAATATCGAACTACTGCGTTAATATTCGAACAGTTATCTATTCGAACAGTTAATTTTTCGAACAGTTTTATTTTCGAACAGTTTTTTATTCGAACCCTTTTTTTTTCGAACACTTTTTTTTTCGAACAGTTTTTTTTTCGAACAGTTAACGCACTCCCATCAGTGTAACATGAGACTTTCAAAGTCTCATGTTACACTGATTACCAACAAGAACACTTTTGACAGATCTGTTTATCATCAATCAACAATGCTATGTATGGGTGATAACAGTCTATTATAGTGGGCTATTCATTGAACACTAGGAAGAGGCTAGATAAAAATGAATATAAACTTTGGAGATATTTACATAATCAGTGTGTGCTCTGGATCCTGTTGTCATGCTGGGGTATGTTAGGCAACCTGTCCTCTTCCCACCCTCGCCATTTAGTTGAGGCCCCTCACAATGGTTTCTTATGTCTCATACCTTTCTCTCTTGAACAGAGAGCTTAACATTTCAATCCCGATGCATTTTTGACATACTGGAGACTTTTTTTTTCTTGATAACATCGAAACTTGATACAAAATTATTGTTCCCCAATTAAGGCTATGGATGAAAGATAGGATCGTTTGGACAGGGCACCACAAGGACGATCTTACCACTCCATTTTGATTATTTAAAACTAAAGAACTACAATACCAGGACTGCTCTGTCTGTGACCATAATTTTCCGCCGTGGATAAAAGTCTTTCAGTATAAACACACAAATGTTGATATCTTGCACTTCAAACTAAGTCTCTTGGGCAATGATCACTTCTTTCCATTTTCAGCAGATGTCAAGTTTATCATTAAATACAAAATGGACAAAATAAATTAGTGATAGGACTATAATGTTATAATTAGGCCTATCACTCTACTAAATAATGGTAATAATACTAATACTAATACTGGAGACTGCAGGTGCGACTTATACGACCATACAAAGGGTTTTTCAAAAAATGAATGTCAAAAACAGGGGTGCGACTTATATGCGAGTAAATACGGTATGTCCTTGTGAAATATTCAGATTTGATAGTATTTGATGAATGCAAAATTCCTGCATCTCTGAATCTGGCCTATAAGATAGGCCTACTTATTAGATATCGCTACTTGAACCTTCACAAATGTCATGTACTGAGATTAGAGATTACCATACGTTGAGCATTCATATCTCATGTTTGTATAAATTAGGTATTTAAGGGAAAGAAAGAACAGCAGCTTACCGAGATTTATGAGTAGAGATAGGCCTACTCATTGTGGAGAGCTCGTAGATAGAACTCAGGGATGAAATGAAAAGTATACCCGAGATTCTGACGTTTCGCCTATTGCCTTTGTCACAGTAGAGACACCAAGTCATTTGATGTCTTTTATTTGGTTATTCTAATTTCAACTTCATTTGCCCTCATTAATTATTGTTCAGTAGACCTAAACTCTCATTAATCCAAACTCAGTTAATCTAAAATTTTATATATGTCAAACTCAAAGTCAGTCCCCTACTGTAGATATAGGCATTTCAATGTTGATTAATATGGTTAATCCAATCCAAATCAAAATCATTTTTTGAGTACCTTGCATTTTGAGTTGAATCAGTTAACGAGGGTTTACTGTACTCTTATAGTTTATATCATTATGTAGGTAGTGCGGTACATTTTGTTACGAGGCTGCCTCTCTATGCTCACTACCTCTATAGGCTTACAGTGTATTTCCTAGGATTATAGCTATCTACGATGGATACGCGACTGCGTTCAAAGTTACTTGGGAACTGTGTAAGAAAGAAATACCGCGTATCGAATCTCGGTCAACCTATCGCATCAAAATAGAAATCGAAGAGCGCGGTAGAGGCACTCATAGACGAGCGATGGCTGTAACTGTCAAAATTGCGACCTTTGAAAGAGAGAAACAATTAGGAGAAAGTTATATCAACGCATAAAAAGTGCATAGTCCTATTCTATGTTGCATTACATGTCCAACGATGAGTGTCATATAAGTGGTTCTTACGCTATCCATGTATAAAACGAAAAATAACCAGTAGCTGACACAGTTTTTTTTTTGTTTGGAGCACATGGCCTAGGCATAACTACGCAGCTTTTAAACTGTACATAGTTGTAGAAAATAACTCATTGCATGATAACAAAAATGATAGTGCTCACCAGTGAACATGGGAGGAAACAATAATCTCGTTCATACTATAACTCGGATTTTGGATTTATATGAAAACAAATTATGAAGTACATTGAAAAACCCTTCGATCCCAGCTGTATTTGTCTTCCATCTTGATTCCATGTGAGTACCTTGCAGTGCCGCGGCAAGGCGCCACCAATATCTCTTACACTGTTCCAAAAATCGCTCTGCATTAGAACTAACGTGAGTGACGTCACAGTTGCGTATCCATCGTTGATAGCTATAATCCTAGGTATTTCCCACTGTATAAAAACCCTAATAATAATAATTAGGCTTTATTATTGCGTTTTGCGATGTACCCGCTGTTTTTTGTCCCGCCAGCAAACTGGTTCCTGCATCTGGTCCTGGCCGTGCTGCCCGGCCCGTCGGGCCACTCCCAGATCCAGTACACGGCGGACCGGGCCGAGCCGCTGCCCGCCAAGATGCGACTCACCGCGTGGGAGAGGCTCACGCTCGTGCTCGAGGACCTGTTCGTGCGGCTCAACTGGCGCATCAAGACCAGCGCGGAGGCGATACGAGGCCAAGCCAGCCCCCCAGGTAATCACTCGGCCCAACAACTTTCAGATCAACAGGTACACATAGCATTTCTGGAAAACATTGAGGTTATGTAAGCTACTTGTTATCGTGTCATGACGATGTGAACTCACCTACCAACTTGTCGGGTGAAGAAGTGAAGAGAGAATTTCTAGGAAAATTGAGGTTATGTAAGCTACACAGTGTTTTGGAACATGATATTAGATTTGTTATATAACTTATAAAGCTGGCAGATTGTATTTATAAATTAATCAAATTATGGATATCACTCTAATACAGTGAAACCTCTGTCCATCGTTTTTCAAGGGCGAGCAAAATGAAACAGTCCGTGCAGGAAAATGATCCATCCAGGGAAATTTAACGTGATTATAGGGAAGTGAGGTGAGAGAATATGTATAATACATGCATGAAAACGATGGATCCGGGAACGATACGTAGAGGTTTCACTGTATATGGATGGATGTGGATAAAGCAAACTTTAATTTCTTTGATACATCACATGAGATATCTATATTCCAATGTGGAACACGCCAACTGGTTCAAATAATATGGTACTTATACTAGACTAAGACTTATACTGGTAGACTTATACTTTGGAATTATTAAATTGATATCCTACAGTCGAATTTTTTCCATATTTCAATGTATACTGGTAGTCTGGTAAACCCTACTGTTTTGTAGTTACCATATTGCCGAGTTTCAACAAAATGACAGTTCTCGTTATTTTAGACCGTTGAGCAGACGAAAATGACTTGCTCTTAACGCAGTGCTTTTCCCTGTCCGTGCAGAACCCCCAAGACGGTCCAACAGCGTCCACTCGTGGGTGACTAGTCACAGCTACCGTGGCAACCCGAGCTCGGGGCGGCCGCGACCAGACGAGTCTAGTGACAGCGACGTAGCGGCACACAACAGCTCAACGGACGACGAGGGGGAGGTGCGGAGGGGGGCGGTGCTGCGCCAGAGGCCTGCCACGAGCCGCCTCTTTGACGGTCCGCCCACCCCCTCACGGACCCCCTCCAGGAGGTGAGCGACAAACTGGCGAAAGTTACTGTTTTCAACACGCACAGAAGCCAGGGCTGTGTGAACATGGATATATATTACCAAGATACGTTACTCAACGTTGAGAAGGCATACATATTTGTGTCTCAGCAGTAGCTTCACAGTAGCTTTGCAAACCGGGAAGTTTGCGCCATATTTGACATTATATTAGTCATACTGTATATTAATAAGGGCTGTGCGAGCAGAGCTTTTTGAGTTCGAGCGAGTTTCGAGCAAGATTGACTTTTTTCGAGCGAGTTTCGAGCACAATTATAGTTCGAGCACAATTCGAGTTCGAGCACAATTCGAGTTCGAGCACAATTCGAGTTCGAGCACAATTCGAGTTTGAGCACAATTCGAGTTTGAGCACAATTCGAGTTCGAGCACAATTTGAGTTCGAGCACAATTCGAGTTCGAGCACAATTCGGGTTTGAGCACAATTCGAGTTCAAGCACAATTCGAGTTCGAGCACAATTTTAGTTCGAGCGAGTTCGAGCACAATTTTGTTTCGAGGCAAACAAGCTCAAATCAAGGGAGTGAATGAAATTAATCAAGTTACACAGGAAATCTGGAATGAAAAATCAGTATTTTGACTATTTTCTGAATTCAGATTTTAATCACAATTGAACAGTCAGTAAGTCACTGTGGTGAAATACAGTAAACCCTTGATAATTCGAACTCGGTTAATTCGAACCAGAGAAATGACTCCGGCCGCTGGTATAGGGATATCAATGTTAATTCATTTTGATAATTCGAATTTTTATTGTTTCCAGTTTCGAACTGCTAATCAGTCCAAACTACTGTTTTATTATTGTTTCGTGTTTGTTTAATTTGAATTTCAGCAAAAATTACGAATACAAGTTTTCACAATTGGATATTTTACTACGTGAAATCCTTTGTCATCCACATTCCTGGCGACCCGGCAAGCTAGAGATATGTCACAGCCACATGTGCAGCGCGTGCTAGTATGATGAGAGGTGAGGCGGGGGAGGGGTCTTTTCAGGGTCATAGACAGACATCTGGGTGGTCGAGACACCCGAGCGGTAATGTTTAGGATAATGGACATGATTGTGTCAACTTGTATTGTAATTTTTGCTGAAATTCAAATTGAATAAACACGAAACAATAATAAATAAACCAGCCGGCTATAGTGCATGTATAGAGAATAATTAATTCATTTCATTCTAGGCCCTAATATTTACATTTATTGCCTCCCTTTTTACTTTTTAATCCAAACATCCAGTTCGGTAATTTGACTCTTTTAATACTGTGAACTGCGATAAGTGTTACCTAATGAATGGCATAGTATTAATCCGACTCCTTGTTGTGTTGTTAAAAGTGCTGAGAAAACACTTGACTTGAAGATAACCACATGGCTGTCAAAGTTGGCTTCCTTAGAGCAAGGGGGAAGTAGGAGGTCACAAACATCATGCAAGGCTCACATGGTCAACCAAACTGCACGCACACAGTATACTACTGTACTATAAAATGAAAAACATTTTTTTCTTAATTCAAATTTTTTTAATTCGAATCTTTATTTTTGGGGTCCCTTGGAATTCGAATTATCGAGGGTTTACTGTACAAGTTATAATCAATATTACAAATAATCATACAAATCTAAATGTCTTGCTCGGAGTATTAATTATTAATAACGTATGCGCGCCCTTTTCACTTTTCCGTGGTCTTTTCAGTCGATGATCTTTAAACATGAGTTATTGAATTAATAACTAGGAAAACGCGGGATTTGCGTTGTGAGATGAGCTTAGAAGTATGGAAATCTGAAATGAAAAATATTCTGTCAGCTCAATTCACATCTATGGACCTTAGATTTCAAACGCTCAAAAACTTACCTGCATTTTGTTGATATTTATTATTTATAGTGCTACAACCTGTCGCATTTCCACTTTGTTCTCAATATTCAATAAAATGTATACTTGTATTGCGTTTTCTGTGTAAGGCCTATTTCTCATCCCATTATTGTGAAAATCTCTGAAAATGTGTACGATGGTGTTTTCATATTCAGTGAAAATTGTAAAGCTATCGAAATATTTTCATATTTCAAGTATTTTCTATCCGGATTATTCTATGGGGCTTTCCCAAACTTTCCGATTTTTTTCCAGAAAAACCGTTAGATTAATTTTTCTGAAAAACAATCTCAAACTATTTTGGTGTGACAGCAAAATGTCGTTTTTTTTTCCTGACCAGTAGGCCCATGCCGCGTACAGAATTTAAAAAAAAACCTAAAAACGAAGCCCATTTTTTCGGTATATCGAATGGAAATTTTCGCTATGCTCGTCTAATTAGTAATTGGGTTTTTACGATTCAATCCATGTTTTGGGGTGTTCAATATACACTGTAAATCAAATTTATCTAGGCCCACTTATTCATTGTTATTTATTGTTGAAGAATTAATAAAACCAATGTCTAAAATAATCCATTCCTAAAGTAATAATAAATTGAGATCGACGGGGGGGGGGGGGGGGGGGGGGGTCTCCCTACAACGCGCTTGACAAACAACGTGGCGTGATGACGTTTCTCTCTGTCCTTGACAGAGTGCGTGTGTGAAGGGTGTGTATGTATTGGTGAGAGGGGGGAGGAACTGAAAAAGAGAAACAGACGCGTGTGTCTGGTAAGGACTAGCTACCTACGACTCAGCAGAGATCGCAGTGACGCAGTCAGTCCAGTGACATCGTGAGATGATGATGCATGTTATAATCATTCAGCAGATTTATAATTGAAATCAAATAGAGAAATGGTTAAAGAAGAAACAGAACTTTGTTGCAAGTTTCGGACACTGTTTTTTTAATACCAGTCTGTTGAATGATGGGAAGATAAGTTTATCCTTCCACTCGCGCTCGCTCGATATAGTTCGAGACCCGAAAGTGTTTCGAGACTCGAAAATGTTTCGAGACTCGAAAAAGTTTCAAGACTCGAAAAAGTTTCGAGACTCGAAAAAGTTTCGAGACTCGAAATTTCGATCTGGGAAAAATATTTTTGATCTCGAGTTCGAGACTCGAACTCGACTCGAACTCGCTCGAAAATTTCGAGTCTCGCACAG
This sequence comes from Brachyptera risi, assembly GCA_964007535.1. Classification (NCBI taxonomy): domain Eukaryota; kingdom Metazoa; phylum Arthropoda; class Insecta; order Plecoptera; family Taeniopterygidae; genus Brachyptera; species Brachyptera risi. The sequence goes on from OZ023329.1 coordinate 13,588,751, forward strand.
CCCTAATATTAATATAGAATGCCTTGCTTATATTCTATTTGTAAATGTACAATACGACTGCCGAAATTGCTGGTACGTGCATATGTTGCTATCGGCTGCAGGAGTAGGCTAACGTATCTCGATAAGGTAATATATATCTATGGTGTGAAGACAGTGACACCGCAAGCTATCATTATCCAAGGGAGTAGTAGAACGATTCATGCAGCAAATTTAACATGGGTTCTATAGGAATGGAGTGGGACGAAATAAATTATGGAAGCGGTAACAACACATAGAATTTTAACTGTAGTGGCCTTACTGAGACGTGTGGCCGAGTGGTTAATACACAGAACCGTCATTCAGAACACTGGGATTTGATTCCCGCCATGGTCGACCATCCTGACAGGGGCTTTTCGTGGTTTCCCTCTGTCGTTCAGGTCAATACTGGGATGGTTCCTAAACAACATGCCACGACCGACTCCTCCCCACCATCCAAAAACACCTAATAAAATGACCTTTCATCTTATCATCCCACCATCTCATTTCTCATATATCATTCACCGACCACAATAGATCGTAGTCATCAGTATAGTGATTTGTTAAACCCAATAGTTCTGTGAACAAATAAATGTAGTGGCCTTTAACTTGAATACGAATATATTAAATAGTGAATCTGACGCAACTTGATATTGAGTGGGCTCAAAAAATACCCATTTTGAATTGTAAACATATTCAATATTGAGATCACAATTGAAAACTGTAAGGACCAGAATTATTGTTTGAATTACAGCAACATTTGAGTTTGATTCGAGTTTGAACAAACAAGGGTTCATGTATGTAGTGTATGTTCTCGAATATTGAAAACTTCCGCTAAATTAACCATTGAATACGGTAGCTGAAAAATATTTGTTCTCAATTCAATGTCATATTGCGAGATAGAATAGGTAACCGTTGAGCTCATGTTGTATTTATCAATACAGTGGAACCACTTTGGTACATTTTTCAGGGAACCTGAAAAAAAACTTATCAAAGTGAAAAATTAAAGAAACTACGGTATTCAACACGTAGCAGCATATGGGTGGGATCATAAAATAAAAACTTACCAAGGTGAAAAATGTACTGAAGAGAAACTTACTAAAGAGATTCTACTGTAATATGAATTTTGACTCATTGTTAGGGATGTGCGAGACTCGAAATTTTCGAGCGAGTTCGAGTTGAGATCGAGAATTGAAAACTCGATTGAAAAGATTTTTTTCCAGATCGAAATTTCAAGTCTTGAAATACTTTCGGGTCTCGAACGTTTTCGAGCGAGCGAGAATAACCTTGTCATCTTTTCATCATTCCAGATATTGGTATTAAATAATGAATATAGTGTCTGAAACTCATGAAAAAGTTTTGTTTCTGCATTTCTCCCTTCGATTTTGCATATAAACTTGCTGAATGATAACAACGCGCATCATTTCACAATGTCAGTTGCCACGGACTGAATGAATCCTAGTGACTGAGTTGAGTCGTAGTAATCACCAGACACGCACACGCGTCTCTCTCCCTTCCCCAGTTTCACCCCCTCCACAAAACTCTTCAAGGACAGATTAAAACGTCATCACAAGTGTTGCGAAGACACTCGGGACGGCCGAGCGTCAATGTTGAAAAGTTTGCGCGTCGTCATCGGCAAAGTTAGCCGATCAAGTAGCTCATCAGTAGCAAACTTATCAAGTAGTTTCGCCCGGTTTCTCCCGTACGCAATACAAAATTGTCGTAATTCTAACCAGGAAGTGATGATTTTCGAGGCTATCTTTTTTAATATTGGTTGTATCCACTTCAATTTTGCACTTAGATAACTATCACGCTAAAACTGCCAAAAAATGAAAATAAAATAAAAACCAACAATGTAAGCCCACATGATTATTTGGTTTTTACGAAATTTTCAACAATGAAATTTATTTTTTGTTCTTCTCAAACAATCATTTTTTTTCAATTCAAATTTTTCACGAAAATGTTGCTGAAGTATCGTTCAAGGGTTGGTCATATCGTTTTTTTGATATTCCTGGATATTTCAAGATATGATTTTATTTACGATGTTTTTTTTTTTTAAATTAAATTTTCTATAAAATTTGTGCTTGATCTCGCTCGAGCTAAAATTTGTGCTCGAACTCGCTCGAACTAAAATTTGTGCTCGAACTCGCTCGAACTAAAATAGTGCTCAAAACTCGCTCGAAAAAAGGCAATCTCGCTCGAAACTCGCTCGAACTCAAAATGCTCTGCTCGCACAGCCCTACTCATTGTAGGCTTATACATGTAATGATTTTACAATAATTAACTACCAGTAGCCCTATTAAATGGCAAATACTGTTAATTTTCACAATTACAGTTTTAATGTAATTCAGTCTTGGATCAAGATCTGGCTTCATCCAGATATAATTACAACTTGAAAAAAGAAATTATGTTTAAAAAATTGATAGGCCTGATGTATATAATTTTAGCTACCGATATACTCAAAAATGAGTTATATTAGTGCAATATAGAAGAAAGTATTGTCATTTTTAAACGTGGCAACTACACATTACTTATTTATAGTATATATCTGGTTGCACAGCTCTGGAACGCTGTTGCCTTTCTATCGGTACGATGGCTATAATCCAAGGAAATGGGAACCCTGCTGCAGAGTGTTGCTCATCATCACGGCATAGGTACATAGGTTGACGAGCCGCCAGACTCTATTGTGTTCTTGTTGCAGTGGCACCCCTGCCAGCATGTCCGTGGGCCGGCAGGCGTGTGGCGCCACCTGCCGCAACGGAACGCCGTGCAAGAACAGCGCCGTCGGAGGCACGGACGTCTGCAGGCGCCACATCACGGACGTGCCTTACAGCTAGGCGCGCGTAGCTAGGCGCTCTCTTCCCGTTCCGCAATACAGTAGCTGGCAGCAAGTACGCGGAAGATAACGCGGAAGTTGTATGTAATGTAATTTTATATGTCATCACATATACAGTGAAACCTCTATGCATCGTTTCCGGATCTATCATTTTCCTGCTTGTATCATTCATTTTTTCTAGACCCATTCCTATATAATCAATGTTGAATTTTCCTGGATGTATGGTTTTATTTTCCTGGTCCCTTGAAAAACGGTGGATAGAGGTTTCACTGTATGTCGAACTTGAAGGGAAACGTAACATTGAAATTTGACATTGAACGTAGAGTGAGAATCTTTTCAACAAATTTTTGTGATTGTTAAATTGGTGTGTTCGACTTTGATAGATGCGAGGTTAGGTTGACACTGATATTATGATAGCATTGGTCACTTGAGAAAACTTGATATTTATATTGCATTCTCAAAATATATGGCAGTAAATATCAAGTAGGTCTGTACTAGTGATGACATCGATTCTCAAAATCGGGAATAGATTCTCCAAGCTCCAGAATCGATTAAAAATCGATTTAAAAAGAAAAAGAGAAAAGTTTACCCTCACAAAAAGTTGTGTAATTTCAAACTTTTTTTTCAACCTTCCTGCGGCATTTTACGTGAAAAATAGCTGCTAGAGACTTCTCTGAACTATACTGTACCGTTCGGGTATTTCCATAAACATTCGGCTGTCAGACGTAACCGAAGGGATAGCTTGTGTCCTGATAGTAAAATCTCAACAATACAAAATAATAGGGTTGGGCGAACCTTGATTTTTGCCACGAACCGAACCTTTCAAAAAGGTTCGTTTTTTGAACCTCGAACCGAACCTTTTTTTTCCTCTTTTTTCAGACCTACCGTAAATATAACAGACAGATTCGGTCTCAAACCCATATGGAACAGAAATGTAACTCAGTCATAATAGGGTACAGACCTGCCAAGAATACAAGCCAAGTACATCCAACCAAAGTACTAGGCCTAGTTTCAGTAGTAGACCTAAAGTAAAACTGTGTCGTAAATTCGTAAGACATACTGGAGTTGTGTTCGTCTGTCTGCACTATCTTGCACGAACCTGCACCAACTTACACCGATCGGTCGGTGGCCGTTCGTCTGACTCGGGGCAGAATAGTGCAGCTTGCACTCGGCTGTTCGTTTGTCGACGCACGGTGAACTAGAGTAAGTTGGTGTAAAAAAGTGTAAGAAAAGTTACCCCTGTACGTATAGGTGGTGTAAAGTAGTGTAAGCAGATTTTACGCGCGCAACAATGTGCCAACAAAAATGCCACCGTGCATTTATGTGCAACTGCAAGAGTTAATAATAATAATAATAATAATGATAACATGGATGTATCTGTGGATGCTATTCACGTTTTACGTACGGACTGATGAAAACGGGATATTATTTAGCTCTAAATGTTAGTTTTATCAGTTCATCAATCATCTATGAGATATTTGTTAATTATTATATCAGTTTAGTTCATTAGTTTTATGAGGTTACTTTTATTTAGTTTATTAACAGTGCTCTCAAAACAATATTGTTCGAATATTCCGGGCGATTCTCTCGTCTTGCTACTTTTCTATCATCTTTTAAATATTATATAAATGCTTTTGGCCAAGGGTTATTGGTCATGAATATTTTTGTCTCAACCAATATTGTCATTTTTCTTTATAAATAAGAAAATTTATCATGAGCTTAGAAATTAATTGAAAGTTGAAACATATTTTGAATTCGTGGCAAGTAGTTTGTGGTACGCGGTGGGTGGTGGCTGTTCGTCTGTAATTGTTAGTTCACGTACACCAAGTTGAACTGAACAACGGCGCATCCTGCACGGAGTTGAACTCAAGTTGCTCCACCCCCTTAAAGTGTACTCTAGTTCTTTTCAGTTCATGACAGACGAACACAACTTGGGTCAGTACAAAATTGTGCCATTCATGACATAATTTCAGTTTTTCAGTATAGGAATTCAGGGTTTGCTTTAGATCAGAAGCAAGTGTAGAAACCTAGAACAGGTGAGGCCCAGTTTCAAGAGCAATATCTCGTCAATTAATGCAAAATTATGAAAACAATTTCATATTTAATACATCACAGTTTGGTCAACTCCATTACAAATTTCCAAACTACTTTACACAAGACACACAGCCACTTAGACTAAAGTTCTGGTCTGTTCGATGATCGGCGATCGAAAAATATCGAATCGATAAAAGCAAACAGCTCATAGGTCCTGCGCACTGCACTGACAGCTTTTGAAACATTTGCAGGTTATTTTTATATCTTATCTGTTATCTCATTGGGGTATAAACAACAATGTATAACATGCATGTATTTCAACTCAACTTGATGAAGTTACCATTAATGAAGAAAAGAAATTAGTGTTGTAATGATTGGTATGAACAGAAATTTTTTTTTTATTTTTTTTTTTAGAAGTTTGAATAAAGTTTGTTTCCGAACCTAGCCGGTTCGAAAGTCGAACCTCATTTTAAGGTTTGAAAAGGTTCAAATTTCAACCGGTTCGCCCAACCCTACAAAATAATATGAACAACGAAATGAGTACGTTTTGCGATGAAAAGTACAGCACTGACCCCAAGAAAGAAAAAAAAAGATTTTTCGATTTGAGAATCATTTTACATTAGAATCGATTTGCGATTAATCAATCTCATCACTGGTCTGTACGACGATGCTGGCTGAGTAATCTCGAGTTGTGTGGAGTCTACTGACAACTCGGTTCCTAGGTTGATTTTATTCTCTTTATATAAATACGCACCAAAATATGGAAATTCCCCTGCAGGATTTCTGTACAAGGATAGCACAGGGATACCCCTACGAGTGCGTGGAATTGATTATGATTCATTTTAAATTGGGAATAACTCCAAATAAGTAATAACGTCTCTGGAGGAGCTATTGGGGCTTACAAATTTAATTAGTGAATGATGTTTTCGAAACTTCAGATTCAAACAGAACTTCCTATCTAGATTTCTATAATTTTTTAAATACCGTATTTACTCGCATATAAGTCGCACCCGCGTATAAGTCGCACCCCTGTTTTTGACAGTCATTTTTTGAAAAACCCTTTGTATGGTCGTATAAGTCGCACCTGCAGTCTCCAGTATTAGTATTAGTATTATTACCATTATTTAGTAGAGTGATAGGCCCAATTATAACATTATAGTACTATCACTAATTTATTTTGTCCATTTTGTATAATGATGAACTTTACATCTGCTGAAAATGGAAAGAAGTGATCATTGCCCTAGAGACATAGTTTAAAGTGGAAGATATCAATATTTGTGTGTTCATACTGAAAGACTTTTATCCACGGCGAAAAATTATGGTCACAGACAGAGCAGTCCTGGTGTTGAAGTTCTTTAGTTTGAAATAATCAAAATGGAGTGGTAAGATTGCCCTTGTGGTGCCCCGTCCAAACGATCCTATCTTTCATCCATAGCCTTAATTGGGGAACAATGATTTTGAATCAAGTTTCGATGTTATCAAGAAAAAAAAAGTCTCCAGTACGTCAAAAATACATCGCGATTGAAATGTTTAGCTCTCTGTTCTGGACACTTAAGAGAGAAACCCTTGGTATGAGGCATGAGAAACCATTGTGAGGGGCCTCAACTAAACCGCGAGGGTGGGAAGGGGACAGGTTGCCTAACATACCCGAGCGAGCGTCACGACAATGGGACCCAGAGTTCATGATGATTACGTAAATATCTCTCAAGTTTATATTCATTTTTATCTAGCCTCTTCCTAGTGTTCAATGAATAGCCCACTATAGACTGTTATCACCCATATATAGCATTGTTGATTGATGTTAAACAGATATGTCAAAAGTGTTCTTGTTGGTAATCAGTGTAACATGAGACTTTAAAAGTATCATGTTACACTGATTACCAACAGGAACACTTTGAGACATTCTGTTTATCATCAATCAACAATGCTATGTATGGCTGATTTGTCTATAGAGGGCTACTCATTCAACACTAGGAAGAGGCTAGATAAAAATGAATGTAAACATATTTACGTGTATTTATTTGCTTCAACATTGATGACTGTCTGTGCATCAATTCTGACGACGATTGGGGGTTCGCTCTATACTGTAACATTGGACGACCAGTGTTTCATGGCAACTGTTTTGATGATGAACAGATGTGTTGAAGTATTTGTCTTGTTATTCAGTGTAACACAAGAATCTAAAAGTATCATGTTTGCTTCAGCACTGACGACTGTCTGTGCATGAATTCTGACGACGATTGTGGGTTCGCCCTATGCTCTAACATTGGACGACCGGCAGTGTTTCACGGCAACTGTTTTTATCGCAAAATGTGACGTTTTTTCTCACTCACCTTTATGAGACGCATATGACTTTTTGATGACGTAAAAATAGCAAGCTCGACTGTGACGAGAATTGATGCATTTGATTTTTATTTTTGGAGATTTTGTGCGCGCATATAAGTCGCACCCGCGTATTGGTCGCACCCCTGTTTTGAGTTCTCAAATTTCTAAATATGCATGCGACTTATATGCGAGTAAATACGGTATATAAGCAAAATTTTTCAATTTTGTATGATTTATAAATCCACGTAAATTGTAGCATGGTAGACCTATTGGATCTTTGAAATTGAAAATTGAAAATATGCTGGTTTCACAAAAAATTCATTGAAAAAGTTCCCCTTCTATTTTCAGCCGCAAATTTTGGTGTCAGGCTACTATTCATTGAATGTAGATAAGGTATTGCCATCAAACAACACAGTTGAAACAATCGTAATAATACGTAGAACCTAAGTAAGTTTCTCGTTGGTATATTTTTCTCCCTAGTAAGTTTTCTCCTCTGATCCCATCTACCGTATATTCTCCCACATGTTGAATAGTTTCTTTGGTAAGTTTTTTACTTTGGTAAGTTTTCTGTCTGATCCCCTGAAAAACGTACTAAAGAGGTTCCACTGTAGTTGTATGCCTGAATTAATAATAGGTAAACGATAAAATTGATCTCGAATTGAAATGACTACATATCTACTCGAGCTATGTATCAAGTAAAACTGTTGTGGTGGTAATACCCTGTGAATCAAGATCTGTTAGTGTCATACCTGCGGCACATGGCATTGCCCTGTCGTGTTGTCTTCCTGACGCACGTTAAGTCGTGTCGCACATTGAGTCATGCTGTAAGGATTGTGTAATCCGCAGCTGCGTTGATAGTCCGTTACGGTGCTGGTTAAGGTTAAGTTGGTTCAATTATTGATAGGATTGATGAAAGTTGATTATTTTCTTCTTTTTTTGTCATTTAAATGAAACCTTTGGGTAAGATAATGCTGGTAATTTTGTGATGTTTGCTGTAGGTTGTGAGGGTATTAGTTTGTTTGTTTGTTTGTTGTTTGTTTTTGTTAATGTCTCAGAACAAAACCTGGTGTGTTGTTATCTCAATGTTCAACAGAAATAATGAAGTTAGGTTATTATTATCCGATAGTATGAACCAATTACCCAGTAGTTGTGGTTTATGAAAATCGTCCTTGGCCCAGCTAGCTCTAGGACTTTTATTGGATATTGTTTATTGAAAGAGCTACCGACTGTGACAGGTGGACCAGTGGCTAGCACACCGAACCGCCATTCAGGAGACCGGGGTTCGATTCCCGCCATGGTCGACTACTTGACAGAGGTGCGTTGTGGTTTCCCTCAGTCATTCATATGTCAGGAGTGTGTTTGTAATATATTTCTTCTAGGATCGAGTCTGTTATCGAAAGTAAACGCGGGCACGCACCGATGATTCAATTGATTCATATTGTACTTAAGTGGTAGATCTGAATACAGAAATTTATTTCTGGAATATTCAGACCTATTGTATTTAGTATTTTTTACCATTGAGTTGTGGCCCAATTTATTTAACTTGTCATTCTTTTAAGCTTAATTTATGTCAGATCTACAATGAAAATAATTTGTGAATTGGGTAAAAGGGAAAGAAAGAACAGTACTTAGCTTACTGAGATTTATGAGTATAGATAGGCGTACTCATAGTGGAGAGCCCGTTGAAAGAACACAGAGATGAAATGAAATGTACAATGAGTACACAGCCTCAGGCTATTATCCTATAAACACCAATGAAAATGATTTCATATATATATTATTGTTTTTCAAGTGGTCACTGATCATGCATGACATGCGCTAGTCTCTGTGGAGATTCTAAAACTGCCGAAATTTGCCGTCAGCTGAAACTGAAGCGTTATTTGAAAGTTGTCCTGATAATTCTAATGAAAACTACTGGTACATACCAGTACTGGCAGTTCATTTTGTTGAGCAAATAGGCCTACCATTTTAATATTAATAGTGTGTAATATAATATAGTAATAACTTGATATAGCGTAATTGTTTGAGTGTTACAATTCAAAGTACCGGTTTGTGTGAATTCATAAATAAAATCTAGTTTTGGTGAATTTCCCAGTTCAGGGCTGGTTTGACATAGACTAGTTACGATAAGTAGGGTACTTTCTGTAGAATATTGAGTAAACCATTTTTCAACTTTCAATTCAAGCCTGATTTACGCGATTCAACATTTCCTTCAAATCGCTGGTTCTACAAAAAAATAAAAAAATTTGACAGTCAAAGTGTAAAGGTGGAGCAAAAGAGCCGTCACAGGAAAAATTGTTTTCAGCTCTTCCCTTATACAATTGGTTCTATTTTCCTCCGATATTGAATGAAATGAAGTATGAACCAATCAGATTGCGTTTTGGAACGCGTGTGATGGCGGCCCGCGTTTCAAACAACCGACACTTCGGAGCCACGGTGACTCCAAAAATTTGTTTCAAACAGAAGTTGGTCAATAAAATGTGTTCATTAAAATTGTCGACTCGTGAATTCGACGATCGAAAGAATTGTTGAAGCGTGTGTATCAGTCTTTGGAGATGTAATATAGTATGTGAATGTAGAACCGTGGCCTACTCAAGGCTGACGACTTGTTTACAATAAGCAATTAATTAACTAACATGCTTCTAATCCTATGAGAATCAAGTGAATCTGTTTTAAATGCAACAATTCGTACGTAAGTTTTAATTAGAATAGTATATAGAATAGAACATATTTTATTAATCTAAATTCTCTAATATCCCACTAATGAAGTAGTTTTAAATCCCCTTTACGTATGGTATGTGTGGGTGGTACCGTGACACGTAATCACATGGAATCTCTTAGGTTGGGTCGAAGCAAAGTCAGCACTATGGTGATGGCCCGAGGCAAGCATTTAGAGTGAACTAAAAACTCAATTTTCGTTTTTAAATTTCTAATAGGGGTGAATCGATGTTGGTGACTTTCTTGACAGAAATCGCGTTTAGTAGTAAAACAGCATTTGCGGAGTTTTCTCACCTTTTTGGTGAATTTTCACCATTTTGTTTTACGGATTCTTTTTATGTAGATAGGATTTAATAGTTGGGTAAATAATTACTGTACCATTATGTAGGCCTACTGTTATTTTGAATTACGTATTCATTGAAAGACCAAGTCTAGAAATATTAAGGAGACTTTTTTATTTTATACATTTACTACAGCAAACTCCTCATTGTCCAATAATGAACAAGAAAAATGAAATGACAGTAAAATTTCGTTACAGAATCCGAATCTGTGATCAAATAATGAGTTGATGGGATGAAAGGTTATTCTATTATTAGGTGTTTTTGTATAGTGTGAAGGAGTCGTTCGTGGCCTATTGTTAAGGAACCATCGTAGTGTTGACCTGAATGAGAGAGAGAAACCACGAAAACCCCCCCGGGGGGTCATGATGATTCCCAAGGCGAGAATCGAACCCCAGTCTTCTAAATGATGGACCAGTATGCTAGCCATTTGACCACTCATCTCAGTATTTATTCAACTCGAAATTATGAAAAAAAATTACTAAAAGCGACTAATCGCAAAAAATCACGGAAAACATGATTTTCAGCAATTAGCAATGGGTCTTTCAAACTCGTGAAGACCTGAAACGTAAACATATTGAAGACAAAACACTTTACAAACTATTTGTTTTTATCGTTAAAACCCCAAACGCTTGCCTCTGGTGATAGCTGATTAAGGTGACTTTTTGTGACCGGGAGCGGCGAAAGAATGTAATTATGTTCGTTCGCGTTTACAAACGAAAATATAAAATTGTAAAATGTAGAAAATTTCGACGCTACCACTTGCCGCAGTCTCCCACTTCATGTCATCAGTGGCGTTCGACTGCTCATCTGTTGATTGAAAGTTGTGTAGGTTGAGTTTGTGAGAAGTGTCTTGTGATATCTGGGTTTGGCAACAGGCTCGTCTTTTACCGACTCATCAAGCAGGGTTTACAGTTCCGATTTTTTCCTGTCATTCAACACAATTTTCCCTACTGACCAATCACAAGCCAGTATTCACCTAAACAACATGGCGAATCAAGACATCGAAACGGTGTCTTGATTACTGACTACTTCAAATTTTGTTGGCCGAAATTACAATTTAACCGGAAGTTACATTTTCCTCGTCCCGACAGATTAGTTTCCTGCGCTTGTCTTCAGTTTGTTTCGTGTAAAAGTGCGCCAACCAGCTGTGATTTGACAGTTCAAAGAAACGGGCATGTTTAAAGGTTATGAAGGCTACGTTTATGAATTCACAAGAACGTTACGGTACAGCAAAGTGGAAACGGACGTATCCAGAAACGTACCGATATCATGTCTGATGGCAAAAATCAGAACTGGAAACCCTGCTTTAGGTTAGGCCTAATATATGAAAACTTATCGTTCAATTTCTGTATTTCAACGATGAAAACATACTTTTTAATACTTGATCAATAATAATACCCGGCTAAATGGTTTTAAAAATGTACCTGTAAACAAAAATGTTATTCATACAAATTTCAAGTGCTTACATATTTCTGGTAGGTTCATTTTTATTGGTTAAAATATAGATCTTACATTTTCACAAAGGCTTACCATGATTAAAGTGTGGTTTTACATAGTGATTTTCATTAATACATTAACTTGATATTACTGCTTATTCATCTCTGAGTGTATACAAAATGTGATAACTAATTCTAATTTTTAACTGCAGATTTTAACTACATATTACAGTAGCATATAATTTTACTCTAGAAAATACAGTCTCTATAGAGGCCTCTTCTATTTGTATTCCTTTCAAGCTATTTGTCTCTAAAATGTATGCAGTAATCTGCATAGTAATGTGTAGAGTTTACCTCAGTCTGTGAAAAATATGATTTTACATATCGATTAAATTAACACTTGTTGTATTTCTAATAAAACAGTGACGGTTGTACTTTGTGTTGTTGCTTCATGTCTGGTATTTGACGGCACAGTTCTGCTCCGTGTACTGCGTGCACTGCTTGTTTTCTGTCAGCTCCAAGAACCCGTTGCTCCGAGTCAGTCCGGTCGCCTCCGCCAGGTTACGCAGGTTACAGAAGTTAAGGCTAGCGTCTAGAAAACGCAGCCAACTCGTAGACTTGTAATATCCCTGAATGGAAAAAGGCTCCCATTTTGCTTCTAATTTTTTTTTTTTTGGGGGGGTGGGGGGGTGACATTGTCAGCGTGGTCATTTCATCACCCATTTTCATACTCATAGTTTTGAACATTATTGTTTGAAACTAATGTTGACAGTTTATTATGTGAGTTTGATTAAATTTCATCTATTAAATTGGTTTGCTTCAAGAAATTGAATACTTTTTTTGAAATGTGAAGGAATCGAAAGCGATTTTATAGGTTTGTAAGAATTACTTTGATGCAAGAAATGTTACTTTGTGTTAGAGATCGTTGCCTTCCTTGTTGTGCGGTTCATTAGATACGGCCTAGGCCGTCTCTGCGCACGCCTATGATATTATCTATCTGAGTTCATCTAACAAAATTAATGAATGTCTTTAACGAGAATAGTGCAAGCGAGTGGTAAAATATGCGCCCGCAGATACCGCGCGTAGGTTTGCCTCCGATTGGTCGGCGAAGGGCTTACCGTGACGATGCAGCTGCCTTGTCTGCATCCGGCGCTGGAAAACCTGAGTATTATGTTGTTTGTCTCGTGGCTCACCGGCGTCGTGTGTTGGGCGCGGATCTCTCTGCCCGACACACATAGAAGCTAAGTGAGAGAGAGAGACGTCATCATTTTACTTTTATCCACGACAAAAGAAAGTCGTTTGTGAACTCAATAATTGTAAGAACTCGAGTAATTATTTAATCTCTCCGTAACTGAGAGGGTAGAATGCTTTCAGAAGTGGCGGTTATGTGTCTTTATCGTAAAACTTGTTCATATTATTTTCTGTATACGATTGTACACTGGCAAACGCAGCATTTGGACTGTGAGACGGGCGAAATATTTATATGAAAGTTGATAGATTAAGATAACTACTCACCTCGATTTTCAAAATATGTCTGCCATTGTTTTCCTCACTTCATATCAACATTTAAACAGTTTTGGATGAGAATAAGTTTCACTTTGTTTCGGCATCAGGCCTATGTAGGCCTACAATGTATCTTTAGAATATTTTTGAAACTATAAATATTCTATGATCTGTCAGATACTCATGGTTACGCCCTGAAAGACATCAAATTCGTACCTAAAAGTATGGAATTTTCAGGAATTAATTTACGAAAGATCAATATTCGTGACCAGTTCAATTGTTTTCCTTTTTATAAATTGCTCCAAAAATTAAAAAATAATACCATGTAGGCATATATACATTGACAATTTTGATGATCTTCTTCAATTCTCCAAATAAAATTAATTCATCTGTGTTTGCACCATCTCTGTTATTGTTTAAAGTTTTAAACCTGTGGTTCTCAACTGGTGGGTCGTGACTCGCAACCCCCCTGGGGGTCGGGAAGGTTATGGGTGGGTCGCGGAAACCTATGGCCTGTTCAGACGAGGCACTATCATGTCAATCCTATGTTGCTGGGCAATACGATGCGAGCTTTGAGGCATTCAGACACAAGTTTGGCACCGTGCATCGCATTGCTAGAAAGTCACAGCCGCCTCGAAATAAATCTAAATGGCTGTGATAAATGGACAAATAGAATATTAGCATTTACGCGCGCGAAATTACAGCAACCTGTCTCTTCAATTCGATTTCTATTCTGAATTATATAAAGTATAAGCAATGAGCGACAGTGACGAATCTGTAGCAGCAGCAGCTATAGTATTAATTTTAAGTAATGAACATAATGAGTTGTGAAAGCTTGAAGTCAAACATATATATATATATATATATATATATATATATATATATATATATATATATATATATATATATATATATATATATAATTTATCTTCTGTCCATGATCACAGTTTCAATCAAGAGACCCCATTTTTTATATTTGCCAAGACTTGATGGAAAATGTCACCGTTCAAAATGTGGAAATCATAATGCCCGCGGGTCAACATGAGAGCGTTCCCAGTGTTCGTATATAGAACTGTGTTGAATTCTTGAGTTTATCGATAAAATTACTTATAATCAACTCTAGTTGTCAGGTGAATCAAAATGCGAAACATATAAGTGTGTGTTATTTTCTCAAACGCTTTTCGATACAGCTCGTGTTCTTCGAAAGGAATTGCCGAGTATGCATATACCAGAAACTTTGAATTGCGTGTGCGAAATGCAATCTTTCGGTTGCGAGTGTACGTGCATAACACTCTTCTTGGAAATGACCCGCTCGGCCTCCCATTGGTTACCAAGAACACGCCCCAACATTTGAAGGCGTACACGATGGATAATAGAGTCCCAACTGGTACCATTCCCATCTGGTACGATTCTCATCTTACACCTTTTTAGGCACATACCATTTCAACGTCGTCCCAACTGGTACCATTCTCAACTCGCACGATTCCCAACTCGCACCACTTTAGGCACATGCCATTTCAACGTCGTCCCAACTGGTACCATTCTCAACTCACACCTTTCCCAACTCGCACCACTTTAGGCACATGCTATTTCAACGTCGTCCCAACTGGTACCATTCTCAACTCGCACCTTTCCCAACTCGCACCACTTTGGGCACATGCTATTTCAACGGCGTCCCAACTGGTACCATTCTCAACTCGCACCTTTCCCAACTCGCACCACTTTAGGCACATGCTATTTCAACAGCGTCCCAACTGGTACCATTCTCAACTCGCACGATTCCCAACTCGCATCACTTTAGGCACATGTCATTTCAACGTCGTCCCAACTGGTACCATTCTCAACTCGCACCTTTCCCAACTCGCACCACTTTAGGAACTTGCTATTTTTTCGCCGTCCCAACTGGTATCAACTCACACGATTCCCATCTCGCATCACTTTAGGCACATGCTATTTCAACGGCGTCCCAACTGGTACCATTCTCAACTCGCACCTTTCCCAACTCGCACCACTCTGGGCACATGCTTTTTCAACGTCGTCCCAACTGGTACCATTCTCAACTCACACGATTCCCAACTCACACCACTTTGGGCACATGCTATTTCAACGGCGTCCCAACTGGTACCATTCCCAACTGGTACGATTCTCAACTGGTACGGTTCTCAACTCGCACCATTTAAGGCCATACATGCTTTTCCATGGGTGTTGCGAGTTGAGAATGGTACCAGTTGGGACGTATCCCATGCTTTTCCATGGGTGTTGCGAGTTGAGAATGGTACCAGTTGGGACGTAGCCTATATATATATATATATATATATATATATATATATATATATATATATATATATATATATATATATTTATACATATATATATATATATATATATATATATATATATATATATATATATATATATATATATATATATATACATATATATATATATACATATATATATACATATATATATATATATATATATATATATATATATATATATATATATATATATATATATATATATGATTTTTTTTTAAACTGTTTAAAAATTGCGACCTCCCCCGGGACTTGAACCCGGATCTCCAGATTGCCGGTCAGGAAGCTATTGAAATCACATGACCCAACAGCTGGGATAGCTGGGAGATGTCGATCAGGCAGCACAATTTCCTGTCAATTTGGGGTGCGATCCACAAGTCTAGAAATGTGTGACTGTACGAAAGATATCAACAAATAAAACTGTTCAAGAAGATCTTCCTCTCTGGCGTAATGGGTAGCGCGTCAGACCGGCAATCTGGAGATCCGGGTTCAAGTCCCGGGGGAGGTCGCAATTTTTGAACAGTTTTAAAAAAATCATTAATTATAATAACCTACTGGTGGTCAACCAGGAAGCTATTGAAATCACATGACCCAACAGCTGGGATAGCTGGGAGATGTCGATCAGGCAGTACAATTTCCTGTCAATTTGGGGTGCGATCCACAAGTCTAGAAATGTGTGACTGTACGAAAGATATCAACAAATAAAACTGTTCAAGAAGATTTTCCTCTCTGGCGTAATGGGTAGCGCGTCAGACCGGCAATCTGGAGATCCGGGTTCAAGTCCCGGGGGAGGTCGCAATTTTCAAACAGTTCTAAAAAAATCATTAATTATAATAACCTACTGGTGGTCAACCAGGAAGCTATTGAAATCATATATATATATATATATATATATATATATATATATATATATACATATATATATATATATATATATATATATATATATATATATATATATATATATATATATACATACACATATATATATATATATATACATATATATATATATATATATATATATATATATATATATATATATATATATATATATATATATATATATATATATATATATATATATATATATATGTATATATATATATATATATATGTTACCGCCGATCTTAGAGATGGCGATGAAAGATCAGTGGACTGTATATTGATGTTGAAATTACGATGAGACCATGTAGAACTTAAATATTCGGGTGCCGACTTGGCATTAATAATCAGGCGAGCATAATCCAAACTCGGATTATGCCTCACCCCAAAACGATACGTATTTGGTCTACGTCGACTTGACGTTGTTATTAATCAAATCAAAAGAATAAAGAGAAGCGAAACAAAATAGATCAAAAACCTGAGTGGTGTTCCCGCACACCATTCGAATATACAAGAAACAAAGGCTTGAGAGAAAACAAAACACCCAACTTCGTAACCATAACATAACCATAACAAATGTTTGGAGTTAGAAACAAGAAAGTCTGGAAAGAGGTCCTATTAACGACTCAAGAAGAACGCAGTATAGAAAAGCAACAACTGCGTACATGCGAAATAATGTACAGCACGTCCGAACTCTATCGAGCAGAGGAGAAGACTGAGTGGATACTCGAAGAGAGACGGTTCTGGACGTCTGGTCTCCAGCTGGTGTAAGAGATAACTGAATGGATACTCGACGAGAGCCGTTTCGGGACGTCCGGTATCAATCGAGTATAGAAGACAACTGATCAAGCGAGGCCAGCTACCAAACACGCAACGCGAATGGCGAGCTTTGATTGGACACAGCACATCGCGTGATAATGTACTGGCCAACCAGCTTTGAGAAAGGAAGGTTAACTGCTTGCATGTATAAACAACATTCCATGACGCAATCGAATATGAATCAAGTTCAATTGGCAAACTAGGGAAAACGAGCTAGCTGGTCTCAAAAGACCGGCGTTAACATACCGCCCACCAAAATGAACATTTTAAAGCTGAAGTAAACGTCACGGAGAATTAGGAAATGAAAAATAGAACAGCAAACTGTTCGTAAGAAGCCTTGTAACTTCATAGGCAATGTGAGCAAAGAGATTTTCACCGAATAATTGGAATGCTTCCCAATTGGATCGGAGAACAGCAAAAAAAATCGCACATGATCCGAGCGATTCATTCAGGAGAAAACGCAACCATTTTATCCAATTGTCGCTGACTTTTCAAAAAAAGAGAGAGAGAACAACAAGAAAGTAAACATGAAGAAATGAGCAAAGCACCAATGGTGCTTTGAACAGGAAGAATATACGAATGGAGGCAAATCTGCCCTTGGAGGCTGCATAGGCTTTGCGCGAAACTTGTGGCTAGTAATGCACTGGTGTATGCGCTGCCGCAACAAACCGCGCAGAGGAACGATCCAGTAACGCTTTAGTATCAGCGCCTGTACCGTTCTCGGGCCGGAATGTAGCGATGTTCTGTGGAAGGCATCGCAAGTGAGAGATGAGAGGTGAGCTTCTTTGGGGAGTAGGATTGGGTACCGCACCGCGCCTCTTCAGGAAGAGAAGAGTGACGCAATCTTCCGCCCACCTTGAGTAAGCCCGATGGTTCGAGAAAAGGTTTCAGCGAAGCGATCCGGGATGAAACCTGTCCCTGTTTGGCAAGTTGGCTGATCTCGGTTGCATAAAAGTGGTTTTGAGTGACTTATGATCAGTTCAAGAGCGTCTTGCAGCTCCACAGGTTTTAAAGAACCCGTAGGAAGGGGAATCTTGGATCGTTTAGCCAATAAGAGACGGGCAAATCGAACTACATACCCAAAGACTTGTTGTGCTTTGAGAAGTGTGGAAAACTTTCGAAAGTTCACCAGGAGAGGATCTACTTTGACCGTTGTGGCCAAAGTGACCATGGAAGGCTTAATGTCTGGCAATTCAGACAATAAATCAGTGGATGGCACAGAGATAGGCACAGAGCATGGGGACTCCTGAGAAAAGAAGGACCCGAGAGGTACAACGGGTATTCCATGAGCTGAGAAGGCAGTAATCCACGAGAAGCGCAGTCAGCGGGATTTTCTTCGGAATCCACGTGTGCCCAGTTGGTAGGAGTGGAGTTGTCGAGTATCTCCACTACCCGGTTAGCGACGAATGTCTTTAGTCGGTGTGAAGGGGTGGCAAGCCACGCGAGCACAATTGTCGATTCAGTGTAGAGGGTTACTGACTCCAAGACAAGAGTGCTGAGTGAGGGAAGAGTATCTTTTAGCACACGCGTTAGAAGCAAAGCAGCAGAGAGTTCAAGCTTGAACGCAGAGTGGTCAAGGGTTTGACCGGGAATACTTTACTCCTTGCTCGCAACAAACTAATATGCGAAGTTGCATGATTCGTTGTGTGAAGGTAAAGTATCGCAGCGTAGGCCTTCTCGGAGGCATCACAAAAGCCTACAAGTCGATGTATGCCTTGTTAAGCAGGAAATGCGCGTGGAACTCGGAAGTTCGAGAGAAGAGAGATCTCGGCTACCGCGTCCAACCACCTTTGTTCAAGAAGCGGTGGTAAAACGTCGTCCCACTGCACCCGCGATAACCAAAGTTGCTGAAGAAAAATCTTCATCCAGCATACGAGCGGGGTGAGGAATCCCGAAGGATCAAAAATGCGCGCAATGTACGACAAGACCGTGCGCTTCGTTACCACGCCTTCGAATGGTAAGGTGTGGAATGAGAAATCATCCGATCGGGGATCCCAGAAAAGACCAAGGATCTTGATGCCCTGATCGTCATCCGAAAACACGACTGGAGTCTCTAGATGATCCTCCGGAAGTGCACTCAATGCTTCTGGGAGGTTACTGGCCCACTTTCGGAGTTCGAAACCTCCACTAGCTAGAAGAGCCTGTAATTCCGATTGAAGAATGCGAGCTTGAGCGACGTCTGCTGCGCCAGACACGATGTCATCCATGTAGATGTGAGATATCAAAGCACGCGAAGCATTAGCGAAAGGAGCCCCTTCGTCGTGCACGAGCTGCTTCAGCACTCGTTGAGCAAGAAAAGCTGACGGTACGAGCCCATACGTGACCGTGTTTATCTCATATTCTTTTAATGGAGAGTCTGCATTGGGTCGCCAAAATATGTGCTGATATTTGCGGTCAGATGGTTGGACCATGATCTGACGATACATCTGACGAACGTCAGCACAAATTGCGATGGGATGAGAGCGAAATCGGGTTAACACGCCCGGGAGTTCGCTCTGAAGCTTGGGACCACTGAGTAACAGCTGATTCAAAGAGGCGCCTCTCTCATCTGGAGAAGAGGCGTTAAATACCACTCTCAGCTTCGTGCTGGAGCTGGTAATCTTGTGCACACAATGATGCGGAATCACGTAGTTCGAAGAGGTGCTTGCATGTTGCATGTGGTTCGATTGAATATAGTCTTGCATGAATGCTTGATTCGCAGCATCATGCTCAGGATTGCGTTTCAGTCGCCGCTCCAGACTCAAATAATTCTGGAGGGCGGCCTCACGATTATATCCGAGAGGAGAGGATGTGTTCTTGAAAGGGAGTGCTACCGAATAGCGTCCGGAAGGGTTCCGTGAGTGCGTCGAAAGAAAATGCTTCTCACAAAGTTCATCGTCCGGATCAACTTGAAGAGGACGTGAAACTTCTTCCGATTCCCAAAACAATCGAAGAGTACGATCCAATGCAGAAACAGTGCAAGCAAGCAGAGAGAGCGGAGGCTGGAACTCGGCACCCAAACACCGGATAGGACCCAAAACCACCCAGCCGAAGACCGTGTTTGTGGCAGATGGACTGCCACTCATCACAATATCACCTGACTTTTCAAAAATATCAGGGTATAAATCGGCGCCGATCAAAAAGTCGATCTGATCGGGCACATGAAAGCGGTCGTCGGCAAGAGAGAGACAGCGATAACGTTCAAACACCTCAAGCGGAACGGTGGTGGTTGGAAGTTGACTCGCTATCGCAGGCATAACGTAGGCTTGTACGCTGAGAGAGGTTGCAGGGGTGAACCGAGAAGCGATACTGCATTGAACAGTCCCGATTACCCGAGCACTAACGTGACCAATACCAGAGAGTTCGGAATGACAAGGATCGATTTTCAATCCTAGCTTCTGAAGGAACGAGTGAGTGAGAACAGAGATTTGTGAACCACAGTCGATAACCGCACGGATAGGTTGCAGTTGACCGTGAGAGTCGCGGATCAAGGCGCGAACAGTGCCCAACAGAGCTGTGGGTTGCTTGTCTTGACTTGACAAGCGAGAGTTTGAGGATGAGGCGAGTTGGTCTCCGGAGGAGAAGAGACTTCGGTTGCTGTTGTGTCACGAGTCAAGGGGTTGATTCGTGCATTGTGTAACAGCGAATGATGTTTGTTACTTTGACAAGTACCGCAAACACTCTTAAAGGTGCATTGCGGTCTGAGGTGAGCGCCCATGCAGTTGAAGCAGCGTTGCAGGCGACGTAACGTGTTGTATTTGTCGTCAACGGACTGTTGCCGAAATACGGAACACGAGTATAGAGAATGCTCCCCTTTGCAGACTGAACACGAGGATTGTTTCGTAGAAGAGCTTGCTGATTTGCTTTGCTCGCGAGATTTAAAGCTGACGGGCGGAGGATTCGCAACCAACAACGAATTGATTCGCTTTGTAAAAGGAGGAATAGCTTCTGAAAAGCTAGCTGCTTGTTTGTCGAGACCACACAATTCCATCGTCCTGGACTGCTCTCCAATGAATTTGATTAACGACGCGTAGCTAGGAGTGCTGTGCGGAGAATGTTTCTGTTCGAAAGCCTTGCGCGTTGATGTGTCGAGATTTGTCAGTGCTAACGAGAAAAGCAGAAAATCTGACAAATCTTCGATATTCAGAGCTTTCAACGCTTCGATCGAAGTTTTATGAACTTTCAGAAATGATTGCAGCCCAGAATGTGAATTGGTTTTGAGAGGCGTAAATTCTGAAACCTGTTGAACATACGTGGTGGCTAACAACCGAGGGTTATGATACCGACTGACAAGAGCATCCAGTGCCACAGAATAATTGGCTCCCGTAATCGGAAACCCGGAGATGACAGACACACCCTTGGGACTGACACCCCACAGGACCACCCTCAAAGACAACGCCTTGTTGTCTTTGAGGGTGGTCCTCAAATAATGGAACTTCTGAATTTGATTCAGATCGTTGTTCTCGTCGACGAGAGATTTAAATAGCGAATCCGTCCATCGAGTAATATCACCAGAGTATGCCGGCAACGCGATTGTCGGCAATGAGATGGCTCGAAAACCATTTCGATTTGGCGGCGGAGTCGGCTTGGGCGTCGCCAAGGCAACGGCGTCGAGATACAGCTTACGAGTCGCATACAGCATTTCCTCAAAGCTTGCTTCAACAGCGTCGACCGGTAATGAATCGTCACTGTTGTCAAGTTGAGCATTCAATGCCATCATTTCGTTTTGAATGCCTTCAAAGTTGTTTTCCAAAACGTCAAGCTTGTCGAATTGAGATTTATAAGACGAAGCGTCGTCACTCTCAAGCATTTTGAAAGCATCATACGGCGTTGTTGCGCTGTGAATATTCGCTCACGTTTGGCTTTAAACAATGATTGTTGTTTCTCCATCTTTGAAGCCATTGTTGTGGATGAATATTCACAAAGCAAAACCAAAAAGCCAGCACAAGTATCGAAGACTTGTGAAATGAATTACTCACGGAGAAAATACGGCCGAAATGCACAGAGAAAGAACAATGAAGAATAATTCAAGAACTGAATGTCTATAAAACAAGTTAAAACAATTGTTGATAATAACCCGCAAACACAAACAGAATAAATTATTGCGCCGTGGAAACCCAATTATGTGGAAGCCGATTCAGTGCGGAGGACAAAGAAGTCACCCATGCGATGCCTGATCGCGGGTGCTGACACGAATGACTGTGGAATCCGGAGGTGGACTCCGCGTGGTGCGAAGAAAGGAATCAACAAATGGATTCCAACAAGTAAAGCAATTGGAATCCGGAGATGGAGTCCGCGTGGTGAAAAGAATGGAATTCACAAATGGATTCCAACAAGAGAACGAAATTAGAATCCGGAGATGGATTCCGCCTCACGAATGACGAGAGATTGGAACCAAAAATAATCTTCGGCTCACGGGACCAAACTGTTACCGCCGATCTTAGAGATGGCGATGGAAGATCAGTGGACTGTATATTGATGTTGAAATTACGATGAGACCATGTAGAACTCAAATATTCGGGTGCCGACTTGGCATTAATAATCAGGCGAGCATAATCCAAACTCGGATTATGCCTCACCCCAAAACGATACGTATTTGGTCTACGTCGACTTGACGTTGTTATTAATCAAATCAAAAGAATAAAGAGAAGCGAAACAAAATAGATCAAAAACCTGAGTGGTGTTCCCGCACACCATTCGAATATACAAGAAACAAAGGCTTGAGAGAAAACAAAACACCCAACTTCGTAACCATAACATAACCATAACAAATGTTCGGAGTTAGAAACAAGAAAGTCTGGAACGAGGTCCTATTAACGACTCAAGAAGAACGCAGAATAGAAAAGCAACAACTGCGTACATGCGAAATAATGTACAGCACGTCCGAACTCTATCGAGCAGAGGAGAAGACTGAGTGGATACTCGAAGAGAGACGGTTCTGGAAGTCTGGTCTCCAGCTGGTGTAAGAGATAACTGAATGGATACTCGACGAGAGCCGTTTCGGGACGTCCGGTCTCAATCGAGTATAGAAGACTCAAGCGAGGCCAACCACCAAACACGCAACGCGAATGGCGAGCTTCGATTGGACACAGCCCATCGCGTGATAATGTACTGGCCAACCAGCTTTGAGAAAGGAAGGTTAACTGCTTGCATGTATAAACAACATTCCATGACGCAATCGAATATGAATCAAGTTCAATTGGCAAACAAGGGAAAACGAGCTAGCTGGTCTCAAAAGACCGGCGTTAACATACCGCCCACCAAAATGAACATTTTAAAGCTGAAGTAAACTTCACGGAGAATCAGGAAATGAAAAATAGAACAGCAAACTGTTCCTAAGAAGCCTTGTAACTTCATAGGCAATGTGAGCACAGAGATTTTCACCGAATAATTGAAATGCTTCCCAATTGGATCGGTGAACGGCAAAAAAAATCGCACATGATCCGAGCGATTCATTCAGGAGAAAACGCAACCATTTTATTCAATGGTCGCTGACTTTTCAAAAAAAGAGAGAGAGAACAACAAGAAAGTAAACATGAAGAAATGAGCAAAGCACCGATGGTGCTTTGAACAGGAAGAATACACGAATGGAGGCAAATCTGCCCTTGGAGGCTGCATAGGCTTTGCGCGAAACTTGTGCCTAGTAATGCACTGGTGTATGCGCTGCCGCAACAAACCGCGCAGAGGAACGATCCAGTAACGCTTTAGTATCAGCGCCTGTACCGTTCTCGGGCCGGAATGTAGCGATGTTCTGTGGAAGGCATCGCAAATGAGAGATGAGAGGTGAGCTTCTTTGGGGAGTAGGGGAGTGCCGCGCCTATTCAGGAAGAGAAGAGTGACGCAATCTTCCGCCCACCTTGAGTAAGCCCGATGGTTCGAGAAAAGGTTTCAGCGAAGCGATCCGGGATGAAACCTGTCCCTGTTTGGCAAGTTGGCTGATCTCGGTTGCATAAAAGTGGTTTTGAGTGACTTATGATCAGTTCAAGAGCGTCTTGCAGCTCCACAGGTTTTAAAGAACCCGTAGGAAGGGGAATCTTGGATCGTTTAGCCAATAAGAGACGGGCAAATCGAACTACATACCCAAAGACTTGTTGTGCTTTGAGAAGTGTGGAAAACTTTCGAAAGTTCACCAGGAGAGGATCTACTTTGACCGTTGTGGCCAAAGTGACCATGGAAGGCTTAATGTCTGGCAATTCAGACAATAAATCAGTGGATGGCACAGAGATAGGCACAGAGCATGGGGACTCCTGAGAAAAGAAGGACCCGAGAGGTACAACGGGTATTCCATGAGC
Organism: Brachyptera risi; assembly: GCA_964007535.1. Classification (NCBI taxonomy): domain Eukaryota; kingdom Metazoa; phylum Arthropoda; class Insecta; order Plecoptera; family Taeniopterygidae; genus Brachyptera; species Brachyptera risi. Next base: position 13,613,252 of record OZ023329.1, read on the forward strand.
TGAGAAGGCAGTAATCCACGAGAAGCGCAGTCAGCGGGATTTTCTTCGGAATCCACGTGTGCCCAGTTGGTAGGAGTGGAGTTGTCGAGTATCTCCACTACCCGGTTAGCGACGAATGTCTTTAGTCGGTGTGGAGGGGTGGCAAGCCACGCGAGCACAATTGTCGATTCAGTGTAGAGGGTTACTGACTCCAAGACAAGAGTGCTGAGTGAGGGAAGAGTATCTTTTAGCACACGCGTTAGAAGCAAAGCAGCAGAGAGTTCAAGCTTGAACGCAGAGTGGTCAAGGGTTTGACCGGGAATACTTTACTCCTTGCGCGCAACAAACTAATATGCGAAGTTGCATGATTCGTTGTGTGAAGGTAAAGTATCGCAGCGTAGGCCTTCTCGGAGGCATCACAAAAGCCTACAAGTCGATGTATGCCTTGTGAAGCAGGAAATGCGCTTGGAACTCGGAAGTTCGAGAGAAGAGAGATCTCGGCTACCGCGTCCAACCACCTTTGAGCAAGAAGCGGTGGTAAAACGTCGTCCCTCTGCACCCGCGATAACCAAAGTTGCTGAAGAAAAATCTTCATCCAGCATACGAGCGGGGTGAGGAATCCCGAAGGATCAAAAATGCGCGCAATGTACGACAAGACCGTGCGCTTCGTTACCACGCCTTCGAATGGTAAGGTGTGGAATGAGAAATCATCCGATCGGGGATCCCAGAAAAGACCAAGGATCTTGATGCCCTGATCGTCATCCGAAAACACGACTGGAGTCTCTAGATGATCCTCCGGAAGTGCACTCAATGCTTCTGGGAGGTTACTGGCCCACTTTCGGAGTTCGAAACCTTCACTAGCTAGAAGAGCCTGTAATTCCGATTGAAGAATGCGAGCTTGAGCGACGTCTGCTGCGCCAGACACGATGTCATCCACGTAGATGTGAGATATCAAAGCACGCGAAGCATTAGGGAAAGGAGCCCCTTCGTCGTGCACGAGCTGCTTCAGCACTCGTTGAGCAAGAAAAGCTGACTGTCCGAGCCCATACGTGACCGTGTTGATCTCATATTCTTCTACTGGAGAGTCTGCATTGGGTCGCCAAAATATGTGCTGATATTTGCGGTCAGATGGTTGGACCATGATCTGACGATACATCTGACGAACGTCAGCACAAATTGCGATGGGATGAGAGCGAAATCGGGTTAACACGTCCGGGAGTTCGCTCTGAAGCTTGGGACCACTAAGTAACAGCTGATTCAAAGAGGCGCCTCTCTCATCTGGAGAAGAGGCGTTAAATACCACTCTCAGCTTCGTGCTGGAGCTGGTAATCTTGTGCACACAATGATGCGGAATCACGTAGTTCGAAGAGGTGCTTGCAAGTTGCATGTGGTTCGATTGAATATAGTCTTGCATGAATGCTTGATTCGCAGCATCATGCTCAGGATTGCGTTTCAGTCGCCACTCCAGACTCAATTAATTCTGGAGGGCGGCCTCACGATTATATCCGAGAGGAGAGGATGTGTTCTTGAAAGGGAGTGCTACCGAATAGCGTCCGGAAGGGTTCCGTGAGTGCGTCGAAAGAAAATGCTTCTCACAAAGTTCATCGTCCGGATCAACTTGAAGAGGACGTGAAACTTCTTCCGATTCCCAAAACAATCGAAGAGTACGATCCAATGCAGAACCAGTGCAAGCAAGCAGAGAGAGCGGAGGCTGGAACTCGGCACCCAAACACCGAATAGGACCCAAAACCACCCAGCCGAAGACCGTGTTTGTGGCAGATGGACTGCCACTCATCACAATATCACCTGACTTTTCAAAAATATCAGGGTATAAATCGGCGCCGATCAAAAAGTCGATCTGATCGGGCACATGAAAGCGGTCGTCGGCAGAGAGAGACAGCGATAACGTTCAAACACCTCAAGCGGAACGGTGGTGGTTGGAAGTTGACTCGCTATCGCAGGCATAACGTAGGCTTGTACGCTGAGAGAGGTTGCAGGGGTGAACCGAGAAGCGATACTGCATTGAACAGTCCCGATTACCCGAGCACTAACGTAACCAATACCAGAGAGTTCGGAATGACAAGGATCGATTTTCAATCCTAGCTTCTGAAGGAACGAGTGAGTGAGAACAGGGATTTGTGAACCACAGTCGATAACCGCACGGATAGGTTGCAGTTGACCGTGAGAGTCGCGGATCAAGGCGCGAACAGTGCCCAACAGAGCTGTGGGTTGCTTGTCTTGACTTGACAAGCGAGAGTTTGAGGATGAGGCGAGTTGGTCTCCGGAGGAGAAGAGACTTCGGTTGCTGTTGTGTCACGAGTCAAGGGGTTGATTCGTGCAGTGTGTAACAGCGAATGATGTTTGTTACTTCGACAAGTACCGCAAACACTCTTAAAGGTGCATTGCGGTCTGAGGTGAGCGCCCATGCAGTTGAAGCAGCGTTGCAGGCGACGTAACGTGTTGTATTTGTCGTCAACGGACTGTTGCCGAAATACGGAACACGAGTATAGAGAATGCTCCCCTTTGCAGACTGAACACGAGGATTGTTTCGTAGAAGAGCTTGCTGATTTGCTTTGCTCGCGAGATTTAAAGCTGACGGACGGAGGATTCGCAACCAACAACGAATTGATTCGCTTTGTAAAAGGAGGAATAGCTTCTGAAAAGCTAGCTGCTTGTTTGTCGAGACCACACAATTCCATCGTCCTGGACTGCTCTCCAATGAATTTGATTAACGACGCGTAGCTAGGAGTGCTGTGCGGAGAATGTTTCTGTTCGAAAGCCTTGCGCGTTGATGTGTCGAGATTTGTCAGTGCTAACGAGAAAAGCAGAAAATCTGACAAATCTTCGATATTCAGAGCTTTCAACGCTTCGATCGAAGTTTTATGAACTTTCAGAAATGATTGCAGCCCAGAATGTGAATTGGTTTTGAGAGGCGTAAATTCTGAAACCTGTTGAACATACGTGGTAGCTAACAACCGAGGGTTATGATACCGACTGACAAGAGCATCCAGTGCCACAGAATAATTGGCTTCCGTAATCGGAAACCCGGAGATGACAGACACACCCTTGGGACTGACACCCCACAGGACCACCCTCAAAGACAACGCCTTGTTGTCTTTGAGGGTGGTCCTCAAATAATGGAACTTCTGAATTTGATTCAGATCGTTGTTCTCGTCGACGAGAGATTTAAATAGCGAATCCGTCCATCGAGTAATATCACCAGAGTATGCCGGCAACGCGATTGTCGGCAATGAGATGGCTCGAAAACCATTTCGATTTGGCGGCGGAGTCGGCTTGGGCGTCGCCAAGGCAACGGCGTCGAGATACAGCTTACGAGTCGCATACAGCATTTCCTCAAAGCTTGCTTCAACAGCGTCGACCGGTAATGAATCGTCACTGTTGTCAAGTTGAGCATTCAATGCCATCATTTCGTTTTGAATGCCTTCAAAGTTGTTTTCCAAAACGTCAAGCTTGTCGAATTGAGATTTATAAGACGAAGCGTCGTCACTCTCAAGCATTTTGAAAGCATCATACGGCGTTGTTGCGCTGTGAATATTCGCTCACGTTTGGCTTTAAACAATGATTGTTGTTTCTCCATCTTTGAAGCCATTGTTGTGGATGAATATTCACAAAGCAAAACCAAAAAGCCAGCACAAGTATCGAAGACTTGTGAAATGAATTACTCACGGAGAAAATACGGCCGAAATGCACAGAGAAAGAACAATGAAGAATAATTCAAGAACTGAATGTCTATAAAACAAGTTAAAACAATTGTTGATAATAACCCGCAAACACAAACAGAATAAATTATTGCGCCGTGGAAACCCAATTATGTGGAAGCCGATTCAGTGCGGAGGACAAAGAAGTCACCCATGCGATGCCTGATCGCGGGTGCTGACACGAATGACTGTGGAATCCGGAGGTGGACTCCGCGTGGTGCGAAGAAAGGAATCAACAAATGGATTCCAACAAGTAAAGCAATTGGAATCCGGAGATGGAGTCCGCGTGGTGAAAAGAATGGAATTCACAAATGGATTCCAACAAGAGAACGAAATTAGAATCCGGAGATGGATTCCGCCTCACGAATGACGAGAGATTGGAACCAAAAATAATCTTCGGCTCACGGGACCAAACTGTTACCGCCGATCTTAGAGATGGCGATGGAAGATCAGTGGACTGTATATTGATGTTGAAATTACGATGAGACCATGTAGAACTCAAATATTCGGGTGCCGACTTGGCATTAATAATCAGGCGAGCATAATCCAAACTCGGATTATGCCTCACCCCAAAACGATACGTATTTGGTCTACGTCGACTTGACGTTGTTATTAATCAAATCAAAAGAATAAAGAGAAGCGAAACAAAATAGATCAAAAACCTGAGTGGTGTTCCCGCACACCATTCGAATATACAAGAAACAAAGGCTTGAGAGAAAACAAAACACCCAACTTCGTAACCATAACATAACCATAACAAATGTTCGGAGTTAGAAACAAGAAAGTCTGGAACGAGGTCCTATTAACGACTCAAGAAGAACGCAGAATAGAAAAGCAACAACTGCGTACATGCGAAATAATGTACAGCACGTCCGAACTCTATCGAGCAGAGGAGAAGACTGAGTGGATACTCGAAGAGAGACGGTTCTGGACGTCTGGTCTCCAGCTGGTGTAAGAGATAACTGAATGGATACTCGACGAGAGCCGTTTCGGGACGTCCGGTCTCAATCGAGTATAGAAGACTCAAGCGAGGCCAACCACCAAACACGCAACGCGAATGGCGAGCTTCGATTGGACACAGCCCATCGCGTGATAATGTACTGGCCAACCAGCTTTGAGAAAGGAAGGTTAACTGCTTGCATGTATAAACAACATTCCATGACGCAATCGAATATGAATCAAGTTCAATTGGCAAACTAGGGAAAACGAGCTAGCTGGTCTCAAAAGACCGGCGTTAACATACCGCCCACCAAAATGAACATTTTAAAGCTGAAGTAAACTTCACGGAGAATCAGGAAATGAAAAATAGAACAGCAAACTGTTCCTAAGAAGCCTTGTAACTTCATAGGCAATGTGAGCACAGAGATTTTCACCGAATAATTGGAATGCTTCCCAATTGGATCGGTGAACAGCAAAAAAAATCGCACATGATCCGAGCGATTCATTCAGGAGAAAACGCAACCATTTTATTCAATGGTCGCTGACTTTTCAAAAAAAGAGAGAGAGAACAACAAGAAAGTGAACATGAAGAAATGAGCAAAGCACCAATGGTGCTTTGAACAGGAAGAATACACGAATGGAGGCAAATCTGCCCTTGGAGGCTGCATAGGCTTTGCGCGAAACTTGTGGCTAGTAATGCACTGGTGTATGCGCTGCCGCAACAAACCGCGCAGAGGAACGATCCAGTAACGCTTTAGTATCAGCGCCTGTACCGTTCTCGGGCCGGAATGTAGCGATGTTCTGTGGAAGGCATCGCAAATGAGAGATGAGAGGTGAGCCTCTTTGGGGAGTAGGGGAGTGCCGCGCCTATTCAGGAAGAGAAGAGTGACGCAATCTTCCGCCCACCTTGAGTAAGCCCGATGGTTCGAGAAAAGGTTTCAGTGAAGCGATCCGGGATGAAACCTGTCCCTGTTTGGCAAGTTGGCTGATCTCGGTTGCATAAAAGTGGTTTTGAGTGACGTATGATCAGTTCAAGAGCGTCTTGCAGCTCCACAGCTTTTAAAGAACCCGTAGGAAGGGGAATCTTGGATCGTTTAGCCAATAAGAGACGGGCAAATCGAACTACATACCCAAAGACCCGTTGTGCTTTGAGAAGTGTGGAAAACTTTCGAAAGTTCACCAGGAGAGGATCTACTTTGACCGTTGTGGCCAAAATGACCATGGAAGGCTTAATGTCTGGCAATTCAGACAATAAATCAGTGGAAGGCACAGAGATAGGCACAGAGCATGGGGACTCCTGAGAAAAGAAGGACCCGAGAGGTACAACGGGTATTCCATGAGCTGAGAAGGCAGTAATCCACGAGAAGCGCAGTCAGCGGGATTTTCTTCGGAATCCACGTGTGCCCAGTTGGTAGGAGTGGAGTTGTCGAGTATCTCCACTACCCGGTTAGCGACGAATGTCTTTAGTCGGTGTGGAGGGGTGGCAAGCCACGCGAGCACAATTGTCGAATCAGTGTAGAGGGTTACTGACTCCAAGACAAGAGTGCTGAGTGAGGGAAGAGTATCTTTTAGCACACGCGTTAGAAGCAAAGAAGCAGAGAGTTCAAGCTTGAACGCAGAGTGGTCAAGGGTTTGACCGGGGATACTTTACTCCTTGCTCGCAACAAACTAATATGCGAAGTTGCATGATTCGTCGTGTGAAGGTAAAGTATCGCAGCGTAGGCCTGAAGCGTACTGACTCCAAGACAAGAGTGCTGAGTGAGGGAAGAGTATCTTTTAGCACACGCGTTAGAAGCAAAGCAGCAGAGAGTTCAAGCTTGAACGCAGAGTGGTCAAGGGTTTGTTCGGGAATACTTTACTCCTTGCGCGCAACAAACTAATATGCGAAGTTGCATGATTCGTTGTGTGAAGGTAAAATATCAAAGCGTAGGCCTTCTCGGAGGCATCACAAAAGCCTACAAGTCGATGTATGCCTTGTGAAGCAGGAAATGCGCGTGGAACTCGGAAGTTCGGGAGAAGAGAGATCTCGGCTACCGCGTCCAACCACCTTTGTTCAAGAAGCGGTGGTAAAACGTCGTCCCACTGCACCCGCGATAACCAAAGTTGCTGAAGAAAAATCTTCATCCAGCATACGAGCGGGGTGAGGAATCCCGAAGGATCAAAAATGCGCGCAATGTACGACAAGACCGTGCGCTTCGTTACCACGCCTTCGAATGGTAAGGTGTGGAATGAGAAATCATCCGATCGGGGATCCCAGAAAAGACCAAGGATCTTGATGCCCTGATCGTCATCCGAAAACACGACTGGAGTCTCTAGATGATCCTCCGGAAGTGCACTCAATGCTTCTGGGAGGTTACTGGCCCACTTTCGGAGTTCGAAACCTCCACTAGCTAGAAGAGCCTGTAATTCCGATTGAAGAATGCGAGCTTGAGCGACGTCTGCTGCGCCAGACACGATGTCATCCATGTAGATGTGAGATATCAAAGCACGCGAAGCATTAGCGAAAGGAGCCCCTTCGTCGTGCACGAGCTGCTTCAGCACTCGTTGAGCAAGAAAAGCTGACGGTACGAGCCCATACGTGACCGTGTTGATCAAATATTCTTTTAATGGAGAGTCTACATTGGGTCGCCAAAATATGTGCTGATATTTGCGGTCAGATGGTTGGACCAGAATCTGACGATACATCCGACGAATGTCAGCACAAATTGCGATGGGATGAGAGCGAAATCGGGTTAACACGCCCGGGAGTTCGCTCTGAAGCTTGGGACCACTGAGTAACAGCTGATTCAAAGAGGCGCCTCTCTCATCTGGAGAAGAGGCGTTAAATACCACTCTCAGCTTCGTGCTGGAGCTGGTAATCTTGTGCACACAATGATGCGGAATCACGTAGTTCGAAGAGGTGCTTGCAAGTTGCATGTGGTTCGATTGAATATAGTCTTGCATGAATGCTTGATTCGCAGCATCATGCTCAGGATTGCGTTTCAGTCGCCGCTCCAGACTCAAATAATTCTGGAGGGCGGCCTCACGATTATATCCGAGAGGAGAGAATGTGTTCTTGAAAGGGAGTGCTACCGAATAGCGTCCGGAAGGGTTCCGTGAGTGCGTCGAAAGAAAATGCTTCTCACAAAGTTCATCGTCCGGATCAACTTGAAGAGGACGTGAAACTTCTTCCGATTTCCAAAACAATCGAACAGTACGATCCAATGCAGAACCAGTGCAAGCAAGCAGAGAGAGCGGAGGCTGGAACTCGGCACCCAAACACCGAATAGGACCCAAAACCACCCAGCCGAAGACCGTGTTTGTGGCAGATGGACTGCCACTCATCACAATATAACCTGACTTTTCAAAAATATCAGGGTATAAATCGGCGCCGATCAAAAAGTCGATCTGATCGGGCACATGAAAGCGGTCGTCGGCAAGAGATAGACAGCGATAACGTTCAAAAACCTCAAGCGGAACGGTGGTGGTTGGAAGTTGATTCGCTATCGCAGGCATAACGTAGGCTTGTACGCTGAGAGAGGTTGCAGGGGTGAACCGAGAAGCGATACTGCATTGAACAGTCCCGATTACCCGAGCACTAACGTGACCAATACCAGAGAGTTCGGAATGACAAGGATCGATTTTCAATCCTAGCTTCTGAAGGAACGAGTGAGTGAGAACAGAGATTTGTGAACCACAGTCGATAACCGCACGGATAGGTTGCAGTTGACCGTGAGAGTCGCGGATCAAGGCGCGAACAGTGCCCAACAGAGCTGTGGGTTGCTCGTATTGACTTGACAAGCGAGAGTTTGAGGATGAGGCGAGTTGGTCTCCGGAGGAGAAGAGACTTCGGTTGCTGTTGTGTCACGAGTCAAGGGGTTGATTCGTGCAGTGTGTAACAGCGAATGATGTTTGTTACTTTGACAAGTACCGCAAACACTCTTAAAGGTGCATTGCGGTCTGAGGTGAGCGCCCATGCAGTTGAAGCAGCGTTGCAGGCGACGTAACGTGTTGTATTTGTCGTCAACGGACTGTTGCCGAAATACGGAACACGAGTATAGAGAATGCTCCCCTTTACAGACTGAACACGAGGATTGTTTCGTAGAAGAGCTTGCTGATTTGCTTTGCTCGCGAGATTTAAAGCTGACGGGCGGAGGATTCGCAACCAACAACGAATTGATTCGCTTTGTAAAAGGAGGAATAGCTTCTGAAAAGCTAGCTGCTTGTTTGTCGAGACCACACAATTCCATCGTCCTGGACTGCTCTCCAATGAATTTGATTAACGACGCGTAGCTAGGAGTGCTGTGCGAAGAATGTTTCTGTTCGAAAGCCTTGCGCGTTGATGTGTCGAGATTTGTCAGTGCTAACGAGAAAAGCAGAAAATCTGACAATTCTTCGATATTCAGAGCTTTCAACGCTTCGATCGAAGTTTTATGAACTTTCAGAAATGATTGCAGCCCAGAATGTGAATTGGTTTTGAGAGGCGTAAATTCTAAAACCTGTTGAACATACGTGGTGGCTAACAACCGAGGGTTATGATACCGACTGACAAGAGCATCCAGTGCCACAGAATAATTGGCTTCCGTAATCGGAAACCCGGAGATGACAGACACACCCTTGGGACTGACACCCCACAGGACCACCCTCAAAGACAACGCCTTGTTGTCTTTGAGGGTGGTCCTCAAATAATGGAACTTCTGAATTTAATTCAGATCGTTGTTCTAGTCGACGAGAGATTTGAATAGCGAATCCGTCCATCCACCAGAGTATGCCGGCAACGCGATTGTCGGCAATGAGATGGCTCGAAAACCATTTCGATTTGGCGGCGGAGTCGGCTTGGGCGTCGCCAAGGCAACGGCGTCGAGATACAGCTTACGAGTCGCATACAGCATTTCCTCAAAGCTTGCTTCAACAGCGTCGACCGGTAATGAATCGTCACTGTTGTCAAGTTGAGCATTCAATGCCATCATTTCGTTTTGAATGCCTTCAAAGTTGTTTTCCAAAACGTCAAGCTTGTCGAATTGAGATTTATAAGACGAAGCGTCGTCACTCTCAAGCATTTTGAAAGCATCATACGGCGTTGTTGCGCTGTGAATATTCGCTCACGTTTGGCTTTAAACAATGATTGTTGTTTCTCCATCTTTGAAGCCATTGTTGTGGATGAATATTCACAAAGCAAAACCAAAAAGCCAGCACAAGTATCGAAGACTTGTGAAATGAATTACTCACGGAGAAAATACGGCCGAAATGCACAGAGAAAGAACAATGAAGAATAATTCAAGAACTGAATGTCTATAAAACAAGTTAAAACAATTGTTGATAATAACCCGCAAACACAAACAGAATAAATTATTGCGCCGTGGAAACCCAATTATGTGGAAGCCGATTCAGTGCGGAGGACAAAGAAGTCACCCATGCGATGCCTGATCGCGGGTGCTGACACGAATGACTGTGGAATCCGGAGGTGGACTCCGCGTGGTGCGAAGAAAGGAATCAACAAATGGATTCCAACAAGTAAAGCAATTGGAATCCGGAGATGGAGTCCGCGTGGTGAAAAGAATGGAATTCACAAATGGATTCAAACAAGAGAACGAAATTGGAATCCGGAGATGGATTCCGCCTCACGAATGACGAGAGATTGGAACCAAAAATAATCTTCGGCTCACGGGACCAAACTGTTACCGCCGATCTTAGAGATGGCGATGGAAGATCAGTGGACTGTATATTGATGTTGAAATAACTATGAGACCATGTAGAACTCAAATTTCCGGGTGCCGACTTGGCATTATTAATCAGGCGAGCATAACCCAAACTCGGATTATGCCTCACCCCAAAACGATACGTATTTGGTCTACGTCGACTTGACGTTGTTATTAATCAAATCAAAAGAATAAAGAGAAGCGAAACAAAATAGATCAAAAACCTGAGTGGTGTTCCCGCACACCATTCGAATATACAAGAAACAAAGGCTTGAGAGAAAACAAAACACCCAACTTCGTAACCATAACATAACCATAACAAATGTTTGGAGTTAGAAACAAGAAAGTCTGGAACGAGGTCCTATTAACGACTCAAGAAGAACGCAGAATAGAAAAGCAACAACTGCGTACATGCGAAATAATGTACAGCACGTCCGAACTCTATCGAGCAGAGAAGAAGACTGAGTGGATACTCGAATTGAGACGGTTCTGGACGTCTGGTCTCCAGCTGGTGTAAGAGATAACTGAATGGATACTCGACGAGAGCCGTTTCGGGACGTCCGGTCTCAATCGAGTATAGAAGACTCAAGCGAGGCCAACCACCAAACACGCAACGCGAATGGCGAGCTTCGATTGGACACAGCCCATCGCGTGATAATGTACTGGCCAACCAGCTTTGAGAAAGGAAGGTTAACTGCTTGCATGTATAAACAACATTCCATGACGCAATCGAATATGAATCAAGTTCAATTGGCAAACTAGGGAAAACGAGCTAGCTGGTCTCAAAAGAACGGCGTTAACATACCGCCCACCTAAATGAACATTTTAAAGCTGAAGTAAACTTCACGGAGAATCAGGAAATTAAAAATAGAACAGCAAACTGTTCCTAAGAAGCCTTGTAACTTCATAGGCAATGTGAGCACAGAGATTTTCACCGAATAATTGGAATGCTTCCCAATTGGATCGGTGAACAGCAAAAAAAATCGCACATGATCCGAGCGATTCATTCAGGAGAAAACGCAACCATTTTATTCAAAGGTCGCTGACTTTTCAAAAAAAGAGAGAGAGAACAACAAGAAAGTGAACATGAAGAAATGAGCAAAGCACCAATGGTGCTTTGAACAGGAAGAATACACGAATGGAGGCAAATCTGCCCTTGGAGGCTGCATAGGCTTTGCGCGAAACTTGTGGCTAGTAATGCACTGGTGTATGCGCTGCCGCAACAAACCGCGCAGAGGAACGATCCAGTAACGCTTTAGTATCAGCGCCTGTACCGTTCTCGGGCCGGAATGTAGCGATGTTCTGTGGAAGGCATCGCAAATGAGAGATGAGAGGTGAGCTTCTTTGGGGAGTAGGGGAGTGCCGCGCCTATTCAGGAAGAGAAGAGTGACGCAATCTTCCGCCCACCTTGAGTTAGCCCGATGGTTCGAGAAAAGGTTTCAGTGAAGCGATCCGGGATGAAACCTGTCCCTGTTTGGCAAGTTGGCTGATCTCGGTTGCATAAAAGTGGTTTTGAGTGACGTATGATCAGTTCAAGAGCGTCTTGCAGCTCCACAGCTTTTAAAGAACCCGTAGGAAGGGGAATCTTGGATCGTTTAGCCAATAAGAGACGGGCAAATCGAACTACATACCCAAAGACCCGTTGTGCTTTGAGAAGTGTGGAAAACTTCCGAAAGTTCACCAGAAGAGGATCTACTTTGACCGTTGTGGCCAAAATGACCATGGAAGGCTTAATGTCTGGCAATTCAGACAATAAATCAGTGGATAGGCACAGAGCATGGAAACTCCTGAGAAAAGAAGGACCCGAGAGGTACAACGGGTATTCCATGAGCTGAGAAGGCAGTAATCCACGAGAAGCGCGATCAGCGGGATTTTCTTCGGAATCCACGTGTGCCCAGTTGGTAGGAGTGGAGTTGTCGAGTATCTCCACTACCCGGTTAGCGACGAATGTCTTTAGTCGGTGTGGAGGGGTGGCAAGCTACGCGAGCACAATTGTCGAATCAGTGTAGAGGGTTACTGACTCCAAGACAAGAGTGCTGAGTGAGGGAAGAGTATCTTTTAGCACACGCGTTAGAAGCAAAGAAGCAGAGAGTTCAAGCTTGAACGCAGAGTGGTCAAGGGTTTGACCGGGGATACTTTACTCCTTGCTCGCAACAAACTAATATGCGAAGTTGCATGATTCGTCGTGTGAAGGTAAAGTATCGCAGCGTAGGCCTGAAGCGTACTGACTCCAAGACAAGAGTGCTGAGTGAGGGAAGAGTATCTTTTAGCACACGCGTTAGAAGCAAAGCAGCAGAGAGTTCAAGCTTGAACGCAGAGTGGTCAAGGGTTTGACCGGGAATACTTTACTCCTTGCGCGCAACAAACAAATATGCGAAGTTGCATGATTCGTTGTGTGAAGGTAAAGTATCAAAGCGTAGGCCTTCTCGGAGGCATCACAAAAGCCTACAAGTCGATGTATGCCTTGTGAAGCAGGAAATGCGCGTGGAACTCGGAAGTTCGAGAGAAGAGAGATCTCGGCTACCGCGTCCAACCACCTTTGTTCAAGAAGCGGTGGTAAAACGTCGTCCCACTGCACCCGCGATAACCAAAGTTGCTGAAGAAAAATCTTCATCCAGCATACGAGCGGGGTGAGGAATCCCGAAGGATCAAAAATGCGCGCAATGTACGACAAGACCGTGCGCTTCGTTACCACGCCTTCGAATGGTAAGGTGTGGAATGAGAAATCATCCGATCGGGGATCCCAGAAAAGACCAATGATCTTGATGCCCTGATCGTCATCCGAAAACACGACTGGAGTCTCTAGATGATCCTCCGGAAGTGCACTCAATGCTTCTGGGAGGTTACTGGCCAACTTTCGGAGTTCGAAACCTCCACTAGCTAGAAGAGCCTGTAATTCCGATTGAAGAATGCGAGCTTGAGCGACGTCTGCTGCGCCAGACACGATGTCATCCACGTAGATGTGAGATATCAAAGCACGCGAAGCATTAGCGAAAGGAGCCCCTTCGTCGTGCACGAGCTGCTTCAGCACTCGTTGAGCAAGAAAAGCTGACGGTACGAGCCCATACGTGACCGTGTTGATCTCATATTCTTTTAATGGAGAGTCTGCATTGGGTCGCCAAAATATGTGCTGATATTTGCGGTCAGATGGTTGGACCAGAATCTGACGATACATCTGACGAATGTCAGCACAAATTGCGATGGGATGAGAGCGAAATCGGGTTAACACGCCCGGGAGTTCGCTCTGAAGCTTGGGACCACTGAGTAACAGCTGATTCAAAGAGGCGCCTCTCTCATCTGGAGAAGAGGCGTTAAATACCACTCTCAGCTTCGTGCTGGAGCTGGTAATCTTGTGCACACAATGATGCGGAATCACGTAGTTCGAAGAGGTGCTTGCAAGTTGCATGTGGTTCGATTGAATATAGTCTTGCATGAATGCTTGATTCGCAGCATCATGCTCAGGATTGCGTTTCAGTCGCCGCTCCAGACTCAAATAATTCTGGAGGGCGGCCTCACGATTATATCCGAGAGGAGAGGATGTGTTCTTGAAAGGGAGTGCTACCGAATAGCGTCCGGAAGGGTTCCGTGAGTGCGTCGAAAGAAAATGCTTCTCACAAAGTTCATCGTCCGGATCAACTTGAAGAGGACGTGAAACTTCTTCCGATTCCCAAAACAATCGAAGAGTACGATCCAATGCAGAACCAGTGCAAGCAAGCAGAGAGAGCGGAGGCTGGAACTCGGCACCCAAACACCGAATAGGACCCAAAACCACCCAGCCGAAGACCGTGTTTGTGGCAGATGGACTGCCACTCATCACAATATCACCTGACTTTTCAAAAATATCAGGGTATAAATCGGCGCCGATCAAAAAGTCGATCTGATCGGGCACATGAAAGCGGTCGTCGGCAAGAGAGAGACAGCGATAACGTTCAAACACCTCAAGCGGAACGGTGGTGGTTGGAAGTTGACTCGCTATCGCAGGCATAACGTAGGCTTGTACGCTGAGAGAGGTTGCAGGGGTGAACCGAGAAGCGATACTGCATTGAACAGTCCCGATTACCCGAGCACTAACGTGACCAATACCAGAGAGTTCGGAATGACAAGGATCGATTTTCAATCCTAGCTTCTGAAGGAACGAGTGAGTGAGAACAGAGATTTGTGAACCACAGTCGATAACCGCACGGATAGGTTGCAGTTGACCGTGAGAGTCGCGGATCAAGGCGCGAACAGTGCCCAACAGAGCTGTGGGTTGCTTGTCTTGACTTGACAAGCGAGAGTTTGAGGATGAGGCGAGTTGGTCTCCGGAGGAGAAGAGACTTCGGTTGCTGTTTTGTCACGAGTCAAGGGGTTGATTCGTGCAGTGTGTAACAGCGAATGATGTTTGTTACTTTGACAAGTACCGCAAACACTCTTAAAGGTGCATTGCGGTCTGAGGTGAGCGCCCATGCAGTTGAAGCAGCGTTGCAGGCGACGTAACGTGTTGTATTTGTCGTCAACGGACTGTTGCCGAAATACGGAACACGAGTATAGAGAATGCTCCCCTTTGCAGACTGAACACGAGGATTGTTTCGTAGAAGAGCTTGCTGATTTGCTTTGCTCGCGAGATTTAAAGCTGACGGGCGGAGGATTCGCAACCAACAACGAATTGATTCGCTTTGTAAAAGGAGGAATAGCTTCTGAAAAGCTAGCTGCTTGTTTGTCGAGACCACACAATTCCATCGTCCTGGACTGCTCTCCAATGAATTTGATTAACGACGCGTAGCTAGGAGTGCTGTGCGAAGAATGTTTCTGTTCGAAAGCCTTGCGCGTTGATGTGTCGAGATTTGTCAGTGCTAACGAGAAAAGCAGAAAATCTGACAATTCTTCGATATTCAGAGCTTTCAACGCTTCGATCGAAGTTTTATGAACTTTCAGAAATGATTGCAGCCCAGAATGTGAATTGGTTTTGAGAGGCGTAAATTCTAAAACCTGTTGAACATACGTGGTGGCTAACAACCGAGGGTTATGATACCGACTGACAAGAGCATCCAGTGCCACAGAATAATTGGCTTCCGTAATCGGAAACCCGGAGATGACAGACACACCCTTGGGACTGACACCCCACAGGACCACCCTCAAAGACAACGCCTTGTTGTCTTTGAGGGTGGTCCTCAAATAATGGAACTTCTGAATTTAATTCAGATCGTTGTTCTAGTCGACGAGAGATTTGAATAGCGAATCCGTCCATCCACCAGAGTATGCCGGCAACGCGATTGTCGGCAATGAGATGGCTCGAAAACCATTTCGATTTGGCGGCGGAGTCGGCTTGGGCGTCGCCAAGGCAACGGCGTCGAGATACAGCTTACGAGTCGCATACAGCATTTCCTCAAAGCTTGCTTCAACAGCGTCGACCGGTAATGAATCGTCACTGTTGTCAAGTTGAGCATTCAATGCCATCATTTCGTTTTGAATGCCTTCAAAGTTGTTTTCCAAAACGTCAAGCTTGTCGAATTGAGATTTATAAGACGAAGCGTCGTCACTCTCAAGCATTTTGAAAGCATCATACGGCGTTGTTGCGCTGTGAATATTCGCTCACGTTTGGCTTTAAACAATGATTGTTGTTTCTCCATCTTTGAAGCCATTGTTGTGGATGAATATTCACAAAGCAAAACCAAAAAGCCAGCACAAGTATCGAAGACTTGTGAAATGAATTACTCACGGAGAAAATACGGCCGAAATGCACAGAGAAAGAACAATGAAGAATAATTCAAGAACTGAATGTCTATAAAACAAGTTAAAACAATTGTTGATAATAACCCGCAAACACAAACAGAATAAATTATTGCGCCGTGGAAACCCAATTATGTGGAAGCCGATTCAGTGCGGAGGACAAAGAAGTCACCCATGCGATGCCTGATCGCGGGTGCTGACACGAATGACTGTGGAATCCGGAGGTGGACTCCGCGTGGTGCGAAGAAAGGAATCAACAAATGGATTCCAACAAGTAAAGCAATTGGAATCCGGAGATGGAGTCCGCGTGGTGAAAAGAATGGAATTCACAAATGGATTCCAACAAGAGAACGAAATTGGAATCCGGAGATGGATTCCGCCTCACGAATGACGAGAGATTGGAACCAAAAATAATCTTCGGCTCACGGGACCAAACTGTTACCGCCGATCTTAGAGATGGCGATGGAAGATCAGTGGACTGTATATTGATGTTGAAATAACTATGAGACCATGTAGAACTCAAATTTCCGGGTGCCGACTTGGCATTATTAATCAGGCGAGCATAACCCAAACTCGGATTATGCCTCACCCCAAAACGATACGTATTTGGTCTACGTCGACTTGACGTTGTTATTAATCAAATCAAAGGAATAAAGAGAAGCGAAACAAAATAGATCAAAAACCTGAGTGGTGTTCCCGCACACCATTCGAATATACAAGAAACAAAGGCTTGAGAGAAAACAAAACACCCAACTTCGTAACCATAACATAACCATAACAAATGTTTGGAGTTAGAAACAAGAAAGTCTGGAACGAGGTCCTATTAACGACTCAAGAAGAACGCAGAATAGAAAAGCAACAACTGCGTACATGCGAAATAATGTACAGCACGTCCGAACTCTATCGAGCAGAGAAGAAGACTGAGTGGATACTCGAATTGAGACGGTTCTGGACGTCTGGTCTCCAGCTGGTGTAAGAGATAACTGAATGGATACTCGACGAGAGCCGTTTCGGGACGTCCGGTCTCAATCGAGTATAGAAGACTCAAGCGAGGCCAACCACCAAACACGCAACGCGAATGGCGAGCTTCGATTGGACACAGCCCATCGCGTGATAATGTACTGGCCAACCAGCTTTGAGAAAGGAAGGTTAACTGCTTGCATGTATAAACAACATTCCATGACGCAATCGAATATGAATCAAGTTCAATTGGCAAACTAGGGAAAACGAGCTAGCTGGTCTCAAAAGAACGGCGTTAACATACCGCCCACCTAAATGAACATTTTAAAGCTGAAGTAAACTTCACGGAGAATCAGGAAATTAAAAATAGAACAGCAAACTGTTCCTAAGAAGCCTTGTAACTTCATAGGCAATGTGAGCACAGAGATTTTCACCGAATAATTGGAATGCTTCCCAATTGGATCGGTGAACAGCAAAAAAAATCGCACATGATCCGAGCGATTCATTCAGGAGAAAACGCAACCATTTTAAACAAAGGTCGCTGACTTTTCAAAAAAAGAGAGAGAGAACAACAAGAAAGTGAACATGAAGAAATGAGCAAAGCACCAATGGTGCTTTGAACAGGAAGAATACACGAATGGAGGCAAATCTGCCCTTGGAGGCTGCATAGGCTTTGCGCGAAACTTGTGGCTAGTAATGCACTGGTGTATGCGCTGCCGCAACAAACCGCGCAGAGGAACGATCCAGTAACGCTTTAGTATCAGCGCCTGTACCGTTCTCGGGCCGGAATGTAGCGATGTTCTGTGGAAGGCATCGCAAATGAGAGATGAGAGGTGAGCTTCTTTGGGGAGTAGGGGAGTGCCGCGCCTATTCAGGAAGAGAAGAGTGACGCAATCTTCCGCCCACCTTGAGTTAGCCCGATGGTTCGAGAAAAGGTTTCAGTGAAGCGATCCGGGATGAAACCTGTCCCTGTTTGGCAAGTTGGCTGATCTCGGTTGCATAAAAGTGGTTTTGAGTGACGTATGATCAGTTCAAGAGCGTCTTGCAGCTCCACAGCTTTTAAAGAACCCGTAGGAAGGGGAATCTTGGATCGTTTAGCCAATAAGAGACGGGCAAATCGAACTACATACCCAAAGACCCGTTGTGCTTTGAGAAGTGTGGAAAACTTCCGAAAGTTCACCAGAAGAGGATCTACTTTGACCGTTGTGGCCAAAATGACCATGGAAGGCTTAATGTCTGGCAATTCAGACAATAAATCAGTGGATAGGCACAGAGCATGGAAACTCCTGAGAAAAGAAGGACCCGAGAGGTACAACGGGTATTCCATGAGCTGAGAAGGCAGTAATCCACGAGAAGCGCAGTCAGCGGGATTTTCTTCGGAATCCACGTGTGCCCAGTTGGTAGGAGTGGAGTTGTCGAGTATCTCCACTACCCGGTTAGCGACGAATGTCTTTAGTCGGTGTGGAGGGGTGGCAAGCTACGCGAGCACAATTGTCGAATCAGTGTAGAGGGTTACTGACTCCAAGACAAGAGTGCTGAGTGAGGGAAGAGTATCTTTTAGCACACGCGTTAGAAGCAAAGAAGCAGAGAGTTCAAGCTTGAACGCAGAGTGGTCAAGGGTTTGACCGGGGATACTTTACTCCTTGCTCGCAACAAACTAATATGCGAAGTTGCATGATTCGTCGTGTGAAGGTAAAGTATCGCAGCGTAGGCCTGAAGCGTACTGACTCCAAGACAAGAGTGCTGAGTGAGGGAAGAGTATCTTTTAGCACACGCGTTAGAAGCAAAGCAGCAGAGAGTTCAAGCTTGAACGCAGAGTGGTCAAGGGTTTGACCGGGAATACTTTACTCCTTGCGCGCAACAAACAAATATGCGAAGTTGCATGATTCGTTGTGTGAAGGTAAAGTATCAAAGCGTAGGCCTTCTCGGAGGCATCACAAAAGCCTACAAGTCGATGTATGCCTTGTGAAGCAGGAAATGCGCGTGGAACTCGGAAGTTCGAGAGAAGAGAGATCTCGGCTACCGCGTCCAACCACCTTTGTTCAAGAAGCGGTGGTAAAACGTCGTCCCACTGCACCCGCGATAACCAAAGTTGCTGAAGAAAAATCTTCATCCAGCATACGAGCGGGGTGAGGAATCCCGAAGGATCAAAAATGCGCGCAATGTACGACAAGACCGTGCGCTTCGTTACCACGCCTTCGAATGGTAAGGTGTGGAATGAGAAATCATCCGATCGGGGATCCCAGAAAAGACCAATGATCTTGATGCCCTGATCGTCATCCGAAAACACGACTGGAGTCTCTAGATGATCCTCCGGAAGTGCACTCAATGCTTCTGGGAGGTTACTGGCCAACTTTCGGAGTTCGAAACCTCCACTAGCTAGAAGAGCCTGTAATTCCGATTGAAGAATGCGAGCTTGAGCGACGTCTGCTGCGCCAGACACGATGTCATCCACGTAGATGTGAGATATCAAAGCACGCGAAGCATTAGCGAAAGGAGCCCCTTCGTCGTGCACGAGCTGCTTCAGCACTCGTTGAGCAAGAAAAGCTGACGGTACGAGCCCATACGTGACCGTGTTGATCTCATATTCTTTTAATGGAGAGTCTGCATTGGGTCGCCAAAATATGTGCTGATATTTGCGGTCAGATGGTTGGACCAGAATCTGACGATACATCTGACGAATGTCAGCACAAATTGCGATGGGATGAGAGCGAAATCGGGTTAACACGCCCGGGAGTTCGCTCTGAAGCTTGGGACCACTGAGTAACAGCTGATTCAAAGAGGCGCCTCTCTCATCTGGAGAAGAGGCGTTAAATACCACTCTCAGCTTCGTGCTGGAGCTGGTAATCTTGTGCACACAATGATGCGGAATCACGTAGTTCGAAGAGGTGCTTGCAAGTTGCATGTGGTTCGATTGAATATAGTCTTGCATGAATGCTTGATTCGCAGCATCATGCTCAGGATTGCGTTTCAGTCGCCGCTCCAGACTCAAATAATTCTGGAGGGCGGCCTCACGATTATATCCGAGAGGAGAGGATGTGTTCTTGAAAGGGAGTGCTACCGAATAGCGTCCGGAAGGGTTCCGTGAGTGCGTCGAAAGAAAATGCTTCTCACAAAGTTCATCGTCCGGATCAACTTGAAGAGGACGTGAAACTTCTTCCGATTCCCAAAACAATCGAAGAGTACGATCCAATGCAGAACCAGTGCAAGCAAGCAGAGAGAGCGGAGGCTGGAACTCGGCACCCAAACACCGAATAGGACCCAAAACCACCCAGCCGAAGACCGTGTTTGTGGCAGATGGACTGCCACTCATCACAATATCACCTGACTTTTCAAAAATATCAGGGTATAAATCGGCGCCGATCAAAAAGTCGATCTGATCGGGCACATGAAAGCGGTCGTCGGCAAGAGAGAGACAGCGATAACGTTCAAACACCTCAAGCGGAACGGTGGTGGTTGGAAGTTGACTCGCTATCGCAGGCATAACGTAGGCTTGTACGCTGAGAGAGGTTGCAGGGGTGAACCGAGAAGCGATACTGCATTGAACAGTCCCGATTACCCGAGCACTAACGTGACCAATACCAGAGAGTTCGGAATGACAAGGATCGATTTTCAATCCTAGCTTCTGAAGGAACGAGTGAGTGAGAACAGAGATTTGTGAACCACAGTCGATAACCGCACGGATAGGTTGCAGTTGACCGTGAGAGTCGCGGATCAAGGCGCGAACAGTGCCCAACAGAGCTGTGGGTTGCTTGTCTTGACTTGACAAGCGAGAGTTTGAGGATGAGGCGAGTTGGTCTCCGGAGGAGAAGAGACTTCGGTTGCTGTTTTGTCACGAGTCAAGGGGTTGATTCGTGCAGTGTGTAACAGCGAATGATGTTTGTTACTTTGACAAGTACCGCAAACACTCTTAAAGGTGCATTGCGGTCTGAGGTGAGCGCCCATGCAGTTGAAGCAGCGTTGCAGGCGACGTAACGTGTTGTATTTGTCGTCAACGGACTGTTGCCGAAATACGGAACACGAGTATAGAGAATGCTCCCCTTTGCAGACTGAACACGAGGATTGTTTCGTAGAAGAGCTTGCTGATTTGCTTTGCTCGCGAGATTTAAAGCTGACGGGCGGAGGATTCGCAACCAACAACGAATTGATTCGCTTTGTAAAAGGAGGAATAGCTTCTGAAAAGCTAGCTGCTTGTTTGTCGAGACCACACAATTCCATCGTCCTGGACTGCTCTCCAATGAATTTGATTAACGACGCGTAGCTAGGAGTGCTGTGCGAAGAATGTTTCTGTTCGAAAGCCTTGCGCGTTGATGTGTCGAGATTTGTCAGTGCTAACGAGAAAAGCAGAAAATCTGACAATTCTTCGATATTCAGAGCTTTCAACGCTTCGATCGAAGTTTTATGAACTTTCAGAAATGATTGCAGCCCAGAATGTGAATTGGTTTTGAGAGGCGTAAATTCTAAAACCTGTTGAACATACGTGGTGGCTAACAACCGAGGGTTATGATACCGACTGACCACAGAAATTATTTGCCACAGAATAATTGGCTTCCGTAATCGGAAACCCGGAGACGACTGACAAGGCGTTGTCTTTGAGGGTGGTCCTCAAATAATGGAACTTCTGAATTTGATTCAGATCGTTGTTCTCGTCGACGAGAGATTTAAATAGCGAATATTACTCCGTCCATCGAGTAATATCACCAGAGAATGCCGGCAACTCGATTGTCGGCAATGAGATGGCTCGAAAACCATTTTGATTTGGCGGCGGAATCGGCTTGGGCGTCGCCCAGGCAACGGCTTCGAGATACAGCTTACGAGTCGCATACAGCATTTCCTCAAAGCTTGATTCAACAGCGTCGACCGGTAATGAATCGTCACTGTTGTCAAGTTGAGCATTCAATGCCATCATTTCGTTCTGAATGCCTTCAAAGTTGGCTTCCAAAACGTCAAGCTTGTCGAAACGAGATTTATAAGACGAAGCGTCGTCACTCTCAAGCATTTTGAAAGCATCATACGAGCGTTGTTGCGCTGTGAATATTCGCTCACGTTTGGCTTTAAACAATGATTGTTGTTTCTCCATCTTTGAAGCCATTGTTGTGGATGAATATTCACAAAGCAAAACCAAAAAGCCAGCACAAGTATCGAAGACTTGTGAAATGAATTACTCACGGAGAAAATACGGCCGAAATGCACAGAGAAAGAACAATGAAGAATAATTCAAGAACTGAATGTCTATAAAACAAGTTAAAACAATTGTTGATAATAACTCGCAAACACAAACAGAATAAATTATTGCGCCGTGGAAACCCAATTATGTGGAAGCCGATTCAGTGCGGAGGACAAAGAAGTCACCCATGCGATGCCTGATCGCGGGTGCTGACACGAATGACTGTGGAATCCGGAGGTGGACTCCGCGTGGTGCGAAGAAAGGAATCAACAAATGGATTCCAACAAGTAAAGCAATTGGAATCCGGAGATGGAGTCCGCGTGGTGAAAAGAATGGAATTCACAAATGGATTCCAACAAGAGAACGAAATTAGAATCCGGAGATGGATTCCGCCTCACGAATGACGAGAGATTGGAACCAAAAATAATCTTCGGCTCACGGGACCAAACTGTTACCGCCGATCTTAGAGATGGCGATGGAAGATCAGTGGACTGTATATTGATGTTGAAATTACGATGAGACCATGTAGAACTCAAATATTCGGGTGCCGACTTGGCATTAATAATCAGGCGAGCATAATCCGAACTCGGATTATGCCTCACCCCAAATCGATACGTATTTGGTCTACGTCGACTTGACGTTGTTATTAATCAAATCAAAAGAATAAAGAGAAGCGTAACAAAATAGATCAAAAACCTGAGTGGTGTTCCCGCACACCATTCGAATATACAAGAAACAAAGGCTTGAGAAAAAAACAAAACACCCAACTTCGTAACCATAACATAACCATAACAAATGTTTGGAGTTAGAAACAAGAAAGTCTGGAACGAGGTCCTATTAACGACTCAAGAAGAACGCAGAATAGAAAAGCAACAAAGGGGTACATGCGAAATAATGTACAGCACGTCCGAACTCTATCGAGCAGAGGAGAAGACTGAGTGGATACTCGAATAGAGACGGTTCTGGACGTCTGGTCTCCAGCTGGTGTAAGAGATAACTGAATGGATACTCGACGAGAGCCGTTTCGGGACGTCCGGTCTCAATCGAGTATAGAAGACTCAAGCGAGGCCAACCACCAAACACGCAACGCGAATGGCGAGCTTCGATTGGACACAGCCCATCGCGTGATAATGTACTGGCCAACCAGCTCTGAGAAAGGAAGGTTAACTGCTTGCATGTATAAACAACATTCCATGACGCAATCGAATATGAATCAAGTTCAATTGGCAAACTAGGGAAAACGAGCTAGCTGGTCTCAAAAGAACGGCGTTAACATACCGCCCACCAAAATGAACATTTTAAAGCTGAAGTAAACTTCACGGAGAATCAGGAAATGAAAAATAGAACAGCAAACTGTTCGTAAGAAGCCTTGTAACTTCATAGGCAATGTGAGCACAGAGATTTTCACCGAATAATTGGAATGCTTCCCAATTGGATCGGTGAACAGCAAAAAAAATCGCACATGATCCGAGCGATTCATTCAGGAGAAAACGCAACCATTTTATTCAATGGTCGCTGACTTTTCAAAAAAAGAGAGAGAGAACAACAAGAAAGTAAACGTGAAGAAATGAGCCTAAGCACCAATGGTGCTTTGAACAGGAAGAATACACGAATGGAGGCAAATCTACCCTTGGAGGCTGCATAGGCTTTGCGCGAAACTTGTGGCTAGTAATGCACTGGTGTATGCGCTGCCGCAACAAACCGCGAAGAGAAAGGATCCAGTAACGCTGCTGTATCAGCCTCTGTACCGTTCTCGGGCCGGAATGTAGCGATGTTCTGTGGAAGGCATCGCAAATGAGAGATGAGAGGTGAGCTTCTTTGGGGAGTAGGGAAGTGCCGCGCCTATTCAGGAAGAGAAGAGTGACGCAATCTTCCGCCCACCTTGAGTAAGCCCGATGGTTCGAGAAAAGGTTTCAGCGAAGCGATCCGGGATGAAACCTGTCCCTGTTTGGCAAGTTGGCTGATCTCGGTTGCATAAAAGTGGTTTTGAGTGACTTATGATCAGTTCAAGAGCGTCTTGCAGCTCCACAGCTTTTAAAGAACCCGTAGGAAGGGGAATCTTGGATCGTTTAGCCAATAAGAGACGGGCAAATCGAACTACATACCCAAAGACCCGTTGTGCTTTGAGAAGTGTGGAAAACTTTCGAAAGTTCACCAGGAGAGGATCTACTCTGACCGTTGTGGCCAAAGTGACCATGGAAGGCTTAATGTCTGGCAATTCAGACAATAAATCAGTGGATGGCACAGAGATAGGCACAGAGCATGGGGACTCCTGAGAAAAGAAGGACCCGAGAGGTACAACGGGTATTCCATGAGCTGAGAAGGCAGTAATCCACGAGAAGCGCAGTCAGCGGGATTTTCTTCGGAATCCACGTGTGCCCAGTTGGTAGGAGTGGAGTTGTCGAGTATCTCCACTACCCGGTTAGCGACGAATGTCTTTAGTCGGTGTGGAGGGGTGGCAAGCCACGCGAGCACAATTGTCGAATCAGTGTAGAGGGTTACTGACTCCAAGACAAGAGTGCTGAGTGAGGGAAGAGTATCTTTTAGCACACGCGTTAGAAGCAAAGCAGCAGAGAGTTCAAGCTTGAACGCAGAGTGGTCAAGGGTTTGACCGGGAATACTTTACTCCTTGCGCGCAACAAACTAATATGCGAAGTTGCGTGATTCGTTGTGTGAAGGTAAAGTATCAAAGCGTAGGCCTTCTCGGAGGCATCACAAAAGCCTACAAGTCGATGTATGCCTTGTGAAGCAGGAAATGCGCGTGGAACTCGGAAGTTCAAGAGAAGAGAGATCTCGGCTACCGCGTCCAACCACCTTTGTTCAAGAAGCGGTGGTAAAACGTCGTCCCACTGCACCCGCGATAACCAAAGTTGCTGAAGAAAAATCTTCAACCAGCATACGAGCGGGGTGAGGAATCCCGAAGGATCAAAAATGCGCGCAATGTACGACAAGACCGTGCGCTTCGTTACCACGCCTTCGAATGGTAAGGTGTGGAATGAGAAATCATCCGATCGGGGATCCCAGAAAAGACCAAGGATCTTGATGCCCTGATCGTCATCCGAAAACACGACTGGAGTCTCTAGATGATCCTCCGGAAGTGCACTCAATGCTTCTGGGAGGTTACTGGCCCACTTTCGGAGTTCGAAACCTCCACTAGCTAGAAGAGCCTGTAATTCCGATTGAAGAATGCGAGCTTGAGCGACGTCTGCTGCGCCAGACACGATGTCATCCACGTAGATGTGAGATATCAAAGCACGCGAAGCATTAGCGAAAGGAGCCCCTTCGTCGTGCACGAGCTGCTTCAGCACTCGTTGAGCAAGAAAAGCTGACGGTACGAGCCCATACGTGACCGTGTTGATCTCATATTCTTTTAATGGAGAGTCTGCATTGGGTCGCCAAAATATGTGCTGATATTTGCGGTCAGATGGTTGGACCAGAATCTGACGATACATCTGACGAATGTCAGCACAAATTGCGATGGGACGAGAGCGAAATCGGGTTAACACGCCCGGGAGTTCGCTCTGAAGCTTGG
Organism: Brachyptera risi; assembly: GCA_964007535.1. Taxonomy (NCBI): domain Eukaryota; kingdom Metazoa; phylum Arthropoda; class Insecta; order Plecoptera; family Taeniopterygidae; genus Brachyptera; species Brachyptera risi. The sequence goes on from OZ023329.1 coordinate 13,638,935, forward strand.
GACCACTGAGTAACAGCTGATTCAAAGAGGCGCCTCTCTCATCTGGAGAAGAGGCGTTAAATACCACTCTCAGCTTCGTGCTGGAGCTGGTAATCTTGTGCACACAATGATGCGGAATCACGTAGTTCGAAGAGGTGCTTGCAAGTTGCATGTGGTTCGATTGAATATAGTCTTGCATGAATGCTTGATTCGCAGCATCATGCTCAGGATTGCGTTTCAGTCGCCGCTCCAGACTCAAATAATTCTGGAGGGCGGCCTCACGATTATATCCGAGAGGAGAGGATGTGTTCTTGAAAGGGAGTGCTACCGAATAGCGTCCGGAAGGGTTCCGTGAGTGCGTCGAAAGAAAATGCTTCTCACAAAGTTCATCGTCCGGATCAACTTGAAGAGGACGTGAAACTTCTTCTGATTCCCAAAACAATCCAAGAGTACGATCCAATGCAGAACCAGTGCAAGCAAGCAGAGAGAGCGGAGGCTGGAACTCGGCAACCAAACACCGAATAGGACCCAAAACCACCCAGCCGAAGACCGTGTTTGTGGCAGATGGACTGCCACTCATCACAATATCACCTGACTTTTCAAAAATATCAGGGTATAAATCGGCGCCGATCAAAAAGTCGATCTGATCGGGCACATGAAAGCGGTCGTCGGCAAGAGAGAGACAGCGATAACGTTCAAACACCTCAAGCGGAACGGTGGTGGTTGGAAGTTGACTCGCTATCGCAGGCATAACGTAGGCTTGTACGCTGAGAGAGGTTGCAGGGGTGAACCGAGAAGCGATACTGCATTGAACAGTCCCGATTACCCGAGCACTAACGTGACCAATACCAGAGAGTTCGGAATGACAAGGATCGATTTTCAATCCTAGCTTCTGAAGGAACGAGTGAGTGAGAACAGAGATTTGTGAACCACAGTCGATAACCGCACGGATAGGTTGCAGTTGACCGTGAGAGTCGCGGATCAAGGCGCGAACAGTGCCCAACAGAGCTGTGGGTTGCTTGTCTTGACTTGACAAGCGAGAGTTTGAGGATGAGGCGAGTTGGTCTCCGGAGGAGAAGAGACTTCGGTTGCTGTTTTGTCACGAGTCAAGGGGTTGATTCGTGCAGTGTGTAACAGCGAATGATGTTTGTTACTTTGACAAGTACCGCAAACACTCTTAAAGGTGCATTGCGGTCTGAGGTGAGCGCCCATGCAGTTGAAGCAGCGTTGCAGGCGACGTAACGTGTTGTATTTGTCGTCAACGGACTGTTGCCGAAATACGGAACACGAGTATAGAGAATGCTCCCCTTTGCAGACTGAACACGAGGATTGTTTCGTAGAAGAGCTTGCTGATTTGCTTTGCTCGCGAGATTTAAAGCTGACGGGCGGAGGATTCGCAACCAACAACGAATTGATTCGCTTTGTAAAAGGAGGAATAGCTTCTGAAAAGCTAGCTGCTTGTTTGTCGAGACCACACAATTCCATCGTCCTGGACTGCTCTCCAATGAATTTGATTAACGACGCGTAGCTAGGAGTGCTGTGCGAAGAATGTTTCTGTTCGAAAGCCTTGCGCGTTGATGTGTCGAGATTTGTCAGTGCTAACGAGAAAAGCAGAAAATCTGACAATTCTTCGATATTCAGAGCTTTCAACGCTTCGATCGAAGTTTTATGAACTTTCAGAAATGATTGCAGCCCAGAATGTGAATTGGTTTTGAGAGGCGTAAATTCTAAAACCTGTTGAACATACGTGGTGGCTAACAACCGAGGGTTATGATACCGACTGACAAGAGCATCCAGTGCCACAGAATAATTGGCTTCCGTAATCGGAAACCCGGAGACGACTGACAAGGCGTTGTCTTTGAGGGTGGTCCTCAAATAATGGAACTTCTGAATTTGATTCAGATCGTTGTTCTCGTCGACGAGAGATTTAAATAGCGAATAGTACTCCGTCCATCGAGTAATATCACCAGAGAATGCCGGCAACGCGATTGTCGGCAATGAGATGGCTCGAAAACCATTTTGATTTGGCGGCGGAGTCGGCTTGGGCGTCGCCGCGGCAACGGCTTCGAGATACAGCTTACGAGTCGCATACAGCATTTCCTCAAAGCTTGCTTCAACAGCGTCGCCCGGTAAGACATCGTCACTGTTGTCAAGTTGAGCATTCAATGCCATTTTTTCGTTTTGAATGCCTTCAAAGTTGGCTTCCAAAACGTAAAGCTTGTCGAAACGAGATTTATAAGACGAAGCGTCGTCACTCTCGAGCATTTTGAAAGCATCATACGAGTGTTGTTGCGCTGTGAATACAGCGAAATGCGCTCACGTTTGGCTTTAAACAATGATTGTTGTTTCTCCATCTTTGAAGCCATTGTTGTGGATGAATATTCACGAAGCAAAACCAAAAAGCCAGCACAAGTATCGAAGACTTGTGAAATGAATTACTCACGGAGAAAATACGGCCGAAATGCACAGAAAAAGAACAATGAAAAATAATTCAAGAACTGAATGTCTATAAAACAAGTTAAAACAATTGTTGATAATAACTCGCAAACACAAACAGAATAAATTATTGCGCCGTGGAAACCCAATTATGTGGAAGCCGATTCAGTGCGGAGGACAAAGAAGTCACCCATGCGATGCCTGATCGCGGGTGCTGACACGAATGACTGTGGAATCCGGAGGTGGACTCCGCGAGGTGCGAAGAAAGGAATCCACAAATGGATTCCAACAAGTAAAGCAATTGGAATCCGGAGATGGAGTCCGCGTGGTGAAAAGAATGGAATTCACGAATGGATTCCAACAAGAGAACGAAATTAGAATCCGGAGATGGATTCCGCCTCACGAATGACGAGAGATTGGAACCAAAAATAATCTTTGGCACACGGGACCAAACTGTTACCGCCGATCTTAGAGATGGCGATGAAAGATCAGTGGACTGTATATTGATGTTGAAATTACGATGAGACCATGTAGAACTTAAATATTCGGGTGCCGACTTGGCATTAATAATCAGGCGAGCATAATCCAAACTCGGATTATGCCTCACCCCAAAACGATACGTATTTGGTCTACGTTGACTTGACGTTGTCATTAATCAAATCAAAAGAATAAAGAGAAGCGAAACAAAATAGATCAAAAACCTGGGTGGTGTCCCCGCACACCATTCGAATATACAAGAAACAAAGGCTTAAGAGAAAACAAAACACTCAACTTCGTAAATGATAAAGACCATAACAAATGTTTGGAGTTAGAAACAAGAAAGTGTGGAAAGAGGTCCTATTAACGACTCAAGGAGAACGCAGGATAGAAAAGCAACAACTGCGTACATGCGAAATAATGTACAGCACGTCCGAACTCTATCGAGCAGAGGAGAAGACTGAGTGGATACTCGAAGAGAGACGGTTCAGGACGTCTGGTCTCCAGCTGGTGTGAGAGATAACTGAATGGATACTCGACGAGAGCCGTTTCGGGACGTCCGGTCTCAATCGAGTATAGAAGACAACTGATCAAACGAGGCCAGCTACCAAACACGCAACGCGAATGGCGAGCTGTGATTGGACGCAGCACATCGCGTGATAATGTACTGGCCAACCAGCTTTGAGGAAGGAAGGTTAACTGCTTGCATGTATGAACAACATTCCATGACGCAATCGAATATGAATCAAGTTCGATTGGCAAACTAGGCAAAACGAGCTAGCTGATCTCAAAAGACCGGCGTTAACAATATATATATATATATATATATATATATATATATATATATATATATATATATATATATATATATATATATATATATATATATATATATATATATAGAGAAACCTCATATATATATATATATATATATATATATATATATATATATGTATATATAGATTTATAAATATATATATATATATATATATATATATATATATATATATATGTATATATATATATATATATATATATATATATATATATATATATATATATATATATATATATATATATTCAAATATATATATATATATATATATATATATATATATATATATATATATATATATATATATATATATATTCATATATATATATATATATATATATATATATATATATATATATATATATTCAAATATATATATATATCTATATATATATATACATATTCAAATATATATATATATATATTCATATATATATATATATATATATATATATATATATATATATATATATATATATATATATATATATATATATATATATATATATATATATGAGATTGTATAGTTATGTCGAAAAAGATACACCTCGACCGAGATTCGAGCCCGGGACCTTCTGCTTGCCGGGCAGTTGCTCTACCACTAAGCTACCGAAGTATTACCCTTTCGACATAACTATACTTAGACTCACGATACTTTCGAGGGGACTAGCCCTATAGGGGGCTTAGATTCACCCAAGGTGTAACGATTATACGCTACCACAGATCCTTGTGACTCTATTTTACTTTCACCTAGGAATGAGGAATAATGTGATAATTAAACTTCTTGGATACGATCCAATATCGAGATATATGAGATTGTATAGTTATGTCGAAAAAGATACGCCTCGACCGGGATTCGAGCCCGGGACCTTCTGCTTGCCGGGCAGGTGCTCCACCACTAAGCTACCGAAGTATTACCCCTTCGACATAACTATACTCAGACTCACGATACTTTCGAGGGGACTAGCCCTATAGGGGGCTTAGGTTCACCCAAGGTGTAACGATTATACGCTACCACAGATCCTTGTGACTATATTTTACCTCCACCTAGGCATGAGGAATAATGTGATAGATAAACTTCTCGGATACGATCCAATATCGAGATATATGAGATTGTATAGTTATGTCGAAAAAGATACGCCTCGACCGGGATTCGAGCCCGGGACCTTCTGCTTGCCGGGCAGGTGCTCTACCACTATGCTACCGAAGTATTACCCCTTCGACATAACTATACTTAGACTCACGATACTTTCGAGGAGACTAGCCCTATAGGGGGCTCAGGTTCACCCAAGGTGTAACGATTAAACGCTACCTTAGATCGTTGTGACTCTATTTTACCTTCACCTAGGCATGAGGAATAATGTGATAATTAAACTTCTTGGATACGATCCAATATCGAGATATATGAGATTGTTAAATCATGTCGAAAAAGATACGCGTCGACCGGGATTCGAGCCCGGGACCTTCTGCTTGCCGGGCAGGTGCTCTATACAATCTATGTAACTATACAATCTCATATATCTCGATATTGGATCGTATCCAAGAAGTTAAATTATCACATTATTCCTCATGGCTAGGTGAAGGTAAAATAGTCACAAGGATCTGTGGTAGCGTATAATCGTTACACCTTGGGTGAACCTAAGCTCCTATAGGGCTAGTCCCCTCGAAAGTATCGTGAGTCTAAGTATAGTTATGTCGAAGGGGTAATACTTCGGTAGCTTAGTGGTAGAGCACCTGCCCGGCAAGCAGAAGGTCCCGGGCTCGAATCCCGGTCGAGGCGTATCTTTTTCGACATAACTATACAATCTCATATATCTCGATATTGGATCGTATCCCAGAAGCTTAATTATCACATTATTCCTCATGCCTGGGTGAAGGTGAAATAAAGTCACAAGGATCTGTGGTAGCGTATAATCGTTACACCTTGGGTGAACCTAAGCCCCCTATAGGGCTAGTCCCCTCGAAAGTATCGTGAGTCTAAGTATAGTTATGTCGAAGGGGTAATACTTCGGTAGCTTAGTGGTAGAGCACCTGCCCGGCAAGCAGAAGGTCCCGGGCTCGAATCCCGGTCGAGGCGTATCTTTTTCGACATAACTATACCATCTCATATATCTCGATATTGGATCGTATCCAAGAAGTTTTATAACATCACATTATTCCTCATGCCTAGGTGAAGGTAAAATAGAGTCACAAGGATCTGTGGTAGCGTATAATCGTTACACCTTGGGTGAACCTAAACCCCCTATAGGGCTAGTCCCCTCGAAAGTATCGTGAGTCAAAGTATAGTTATGTCGAAGGGGTAATACGTCGGTAGCTTAGTGGTAGAGCACCTGCCTGGCAAGCAGAAGGTCCCGGGCTCGATTCCCGGTCGAGGCGTATCTTTTTCGACATAACTATACAATCTCATATATCTCGATATTGGATCGTATCCAAGAAGTTTGATTATCACATTATTCCTCATGCCTAGGTGAAGGTAAAATAGAGTCACAAGGATCTGTGGTAGCGGATAATCGTTACACCTTGGGTGAACCTAAGCCCCCTATAGGGCTAGTCCCCTCGAAAGTATTGTGAGTCTAAGTATAGTTATGTCGAAGGGGTAATACTTCGGTAGCTTGGTGTTAGAGCACCTGCCCGGCAAGAAGAAGGTCCCGGGTTCGAATCCCGGTCGAGGCGTATTTTTTTCGACATAACAATACAATCTCATATATCTCGATATTGAACCGTATCCAAGAAGTTTAATTATCACATTATTCCTCATGCCTAGGTGAAGGTGGAATAGTCACAAGGATCTGTGGTAGCGTATAATCGTTACACCTTGGGTGAACCTAAGCCCCTTATAAGGCTAGTCCCATCAAAAGTATCGTGAGTCTGAGTTTAGTTATGTCGAAAGGGTAATACGTCGGTTGCTTAGTGGTAGAGCACCTGCCCGGCAAGCAGGAGGTCCCGGGCTCGAATCCCGGTCGAGTCGTATTTTTTTCGACATAACTATACAATCTCATATATCTCGATATTGGATCGTATCCAAGAAGTTTAATCATCACATTATTCCTCATGCCTAGGTGAAGGTAAAATAGAGTCACAATGATCTGTGGTAGCGTATAATCGTTACACCTTGGGTGAACCCAAGCCTCCTATAGGGCTAGTCCCCTCTAAAGTATCGTGAGTCAAGGTATAGTTATGTCGGAGGGGTTATACTTCGGTAGCTCAGTGGTAGAGCACCTGCCCGGCAAGCAGAAGGTCCCGGGCTCGAATCCCGGTCGAGGCGTATCTTTTTCGACATAACTATACAATCTCATATATCTCGATATTGGATCGTATCCAAGAAGTTTAATTATCACATTATTCCTCATGCCTAGGTGAAGGTGAAATAGAGTCACAAGGATCTGTGGTAGCGTAAAATCGTTACACCTTGGGTGAACCTGAGCCCCCTATAGGGCTAGTCCCCTCGAAAGTATCGTGAGTCTAAGTATAGTTATGTCGAAGGGGTAATACTTCGGTAGCTTAGTGGTAGAGCACCTGCTTGGCAAGCAGAATGTCCCGGGCTCGATTCCCGGTCGAGTCGTATCTTTTTCGACATAACTATACAATCTCATATATCTCGATATTGGATCGTATCCAAGAAGTTTAATTATCACATTATTCCTCATGCCCAGGTGAAGGTAAAATAAAGTCACAAGGATCTGTGGTAGCGTATAATCGTTACACCTTGGGTGAACCTAAGCCCCCTATAGGGCTAGTCCCCTCGAAAGTATCGTGAGTCTAAGTATAGTTATGTCGAATGGGTAATACGTCGGTAGCTTAGTGGTAGAGCACCTGCCCGGCAAGTAGAAGGTCCCGGGCTCGAATCCCGGTCGTGGCGTATCTTTTTCGACATAACTATACAATCTCATATATCTCGATATTGGATCGTATCCAAGAAGTTTAATTATCACATTATTCCTCATGCCTAGGTGAAGGTAAAATAAAGTCACAAGGATCTGTGGTAGCGTATAATCGTTACACCTTGGGTGAACCTAAGCCCCCTATAGGGCTAGTCCCCTCGAAAGTATCGTGAGTCTGAGTATAGTGGTGTCGAAGGGGTAATACTTCGGTAGCTTAGTGGTAGAGCACCTGCCCGGCAAGCAGAAGGTCCCGGGTTCGAATCCCGGTCGAGGCGTATCTTTTTCGACATAACTATACAATCTCATATATCTCGATATTGGATCGTATTCAAGAAGTTTAATTATCACATATATATATATATATATATATATATATATATATATATATATATATATATATATATATATATATATATATATATTGAAACTTATATACGTATATGTTAATGTGTTATTATAAACGTATTTTGACACGTTGCCATGGTTATCGCATCTATTCGATATATAATTGCTTTGAGTTCACGATATAACCGATCGTTTTGCCGTGGTAGTGTGAACGGTAGAAATCATTTGGCGTCCTACGGCATCCGACAAGATTGTCGGCCGGCAAAATTGACGTGTCTCTATAAACGTACCTTAGAGCAATCTGATGCCAAGATTTCATATTTTACATAATTGCATTGAAAATGAACTCTACGTACTATTTCGAAATGTCAGATGTATAAGGCCTACGTAGTTTGGATATTACGATTTTTCAAAATAACGATGATTATACCAACAAATGTTGTTTTTTAGGGGTGGGCGAATAGCGTGGCTGCTCGGTGGCCAAATTTGAGGGGCGCTATCGGCACCCTTATGTGACTTTCTATCAGTAATCGTACCAACATTCCTTAAATTGAATTTCATTCTATTCACATCATTGGATAGAATGAATGTTCTTATTACAATATTCTTGTCATTGAAAGGTGGATTAATTCAGCTTTATTTGCTTGGAACAATCATTTGGCAAAATCAGTCTTGTTATCACAGTGAAGAATCCATGTAGGCCTATTCCAGAAAGGTTCCTGAAACCGGTAGAAACCGGCATGAATCCCCCTCCCTTTGCATTCACCTTCAATATTCACGCTGAGTTTTGGAGGCGCACAATTGAGTGCCTTCCTAGTGCGCTAAAATAACACGAAACGACCTTGCAGCTACAAATATTGGTTCAGGCACCATTATTAATTTTATAAGTAAAATGATTTCGGTATCTAAACCTCATCTGAAAAACGCTAAACCGTATTAAAAATGGTTGTAATTTCAAAAAATTATCTACGGGGCCAGAAGGGGGCCTTGTCCCCCGGCGATTCACCGAATTTGCGATAATAGGCCAATGCACAACTGTTCTTATATGGCATTTTCTTTTTCAAATGGAAATTCCCCCCCCCCCCCCGCTATGAATATGACTTGGACCCGCCCCTGATTCATGATGGATCTGTCAAGTTTCAGAAATGAGTAGGCCTAGTATAAATAAAAAATATCCCAAGAAAAATTGTTATGGTATAATGATTACAAGGTAATGATATGAAGAAATAAGTATTAACCTGGAAATGTTTTACTCTTCAGGCCTGAATCATAAAAGTAATTTGAAAAATAGTAGGCCTACATATTTGGTTTTCATCATTATTTATCTATTTCACACTCACAAATGTCATTGAGGGTCATGGGCGTGCGCACAGGGGCGGCCGAGTAGGCCCAGGCCACCAAAGGTGACACATTAGACACGGCCTGGCCTGTTTGAACTTTTTCTATACTTTTTACTTCGACAACGTTTAAACTACGGATCATTGAAAATAAATAAATGCAAATATTACTAAATCATACAGATTCATTTTAATTAGCTCCGAAATTTATGCGTTTCACTAGTTTCAGCCTAAACTCACATTTCATTTGAATGACTTATCAATCACTGGTTGCCGTGATGTTTCTTTCAATATAATGGACAAATTATTAAAATTCAATACTGAAAATATGAAATTTGTCATGTGATATTTACACTAATGAATCAGTTTTAGACTTGTTTTTGACTTGACTTTGTTTTTGTTTGTTTTTGAGTTTTAGAGTTTTTGTAATACAGAATTATTCAAATTTATTTTTCTTTGAAAATTGAAATCTATTCGTTTGAACCAGTTTTACTATGCTTCACATTTTGTTAGAATGTGGGAGCCGCCCGATGTCGTCATATTACTTCAATTGCAGGTAAATATATCGGCAAAGAATTTATCAAGATTCAAGTAGGTCTACTGCTTTACAGCTGATAGTTTTTAATAATAATCAGCCTGGTAGATCTTGCATTATTTTGAGATATTATTGATTACAATACAATTTAGAAAATTCCCGTAACAATACCACGGTGAGAATAAAATCGAAGTTTCTCTTAAAATAAGTATTATTACTATTACTCATCATTACATATTACTTTATTACATTATAAATAGGTGGGCCTATATCGTGATGAAAATGTTCATTCTATGTAAAATAACAGAACTTGCTAAATAAATAACAACTGTTGCTTATTCTATTGCTTATTCTATGTAACAGTTGTTATTTATTTAGCAAGTTCTGTTATTTTACATAGAATAACCCTTGAATGTTTTTTCATCAATTAGAGTACTTTTTGGTCCCTCAAGTCTCTTTTCTATCTACTCCAAGACCCAAAATGTTCCCAAATATCAAAGTGCTTATGAATTTTAAGTTAGCTTTGAAAGAAGTAATCTTTGTTCACTCTTATGTATAATTATCCCAGTGTACAACAGCTTCTATGGAAAATGAAAAAACCGCGATTTTCAAAAAATCTCCCTCCGTGGCACACTGGAGGGCCCTCCCCCCACACCCCCCATTGTGGTATGGATACATTGCATTCACAGATCGGGTGGCGTACCTAATACAAGCTCCTGCGCACGCCTATGTTGAGGGTGGCATTAAATGCAATGGTGAAACTGTGCGACTACAGTGGGTACAAACCAACAAATAAAAACCACACAGATAAAGATCCATTAGTATGGGATGGAAGTATTTGCTATCACTCATCCAATTACAGTAAACAAACATTTATCACAATACAATAATATGTTCCAGTAATTACCTGAACTCAAAATGTGCTACCTACCTGTGTGGTGTTTGGACATGTATTGATAAACATTCAAATTGATCATAATAGTTGATTAATTAATAACGGTTCATTGATTTACTGGTTGATGCAGATGAATTACCGGTAGCATTGAGTATATATCTACACTATACACTCAATGCAGGTAGTGATCCAATTTCTGATAATCGATTATTGTCATTAATTAAGTAGGTATTCATCTGTGAAGTAGGTATTGAGGTAGGCCTATAATATCCCAATAAGTTATTGAGTGGACACAATAGTAAATTCAGTCTTTTAATTGTTTTCTTCTTTCAAATCAATGTAAAATTATATAAATATAAAATTATATAATGCATTAATGCATTCATTAAGAATAATATCCATTCATTAAGAATTCTTAATGAATGGATATTGTCAGGATAATAACAGCCCTCACAACTAAATGCATTGGTTCAAAATAGTTGCAATTTTTCAATTTTTTCCAGATTCACAACTGTTGGCAGGAATATTTTTGGCTTCAAGCACCCGAAAAACTGTCTACTGTATTGGAACGACATATTTCTGCCTTCAAGTAGGCCTACGGTTGTAGTCACATAATGTGGTCGATCAAACTTCATTAAATCCATCTTGAAGAAATTGTACTGATACACACACTCAAACTAGAAAACAATGTGCATACACACTCCACGCATAGTCTGTGAGAAAATTGAGAGTTAGGCCTAAATGCATGTAGGTTCTATTTGAATTGAAATTTTGAAATGAAACATTTTGTGACCGCAAGTGTAAGTGTATGTAACTGTATTATTAGTGTGACATCACACGGTTATTCTGCCTCCAAGCACTTGAAACACTATTTGCAGAAAGGAATTAATCTAGGAAAAAAGCATATAGGCCCACGGCAACATACCGGTAGCAGATTCTTAATATCCCATTTCATTTCGGCTCAGTGAGCACAGACCTACTCATTTAAATAACTATGAAAATGCCAAAGTTTTGTCAAGTTTTTGTATTGTATTGTGGTTACTACATGATTATCAAGTTGAAAATTAGGAAGTCTAGATAAGAACGTTGAGAACACAGCCTTTTTTGTTCGGATCATTCTTCCCTGATACACTGATACTGGCCTTTCACTCGGGGTATACTTCCCATGTTAACCGATGTCCAATTACCTGTATTTTAGTTTTCAAAATCGCCGATGGTGCCGTTGTTTCCAGACCATGACGTCACTTTCCACAGACATTCAAGTATATCACTCTGTTTGACATTCCATATCTGCAAAGATACAAACAACTTCTGGAATTTCCGTACGAGAGTTTAAACTACACGCGCATTCTATTGGGCCGTGACTGCGAGTTTAGTAACTTTGTTTATGACAATAATATGAACGATTTCATTCAATGATATTACGGAATATCACTGGGAGAATTTCTTGAAATGATGCATTGCTTGACTTAACATATTTATCGTTCAAGTTTAAGCCTGGGTAAGCCTATATAGGCCCTAGTCAAAATGTAAATATGACATGACCTCAATAACGTAGCAGGAGATTGAAAATTTTTGACAGAATGTCGATTGTTTGAAGTTGAAACTTTGGATATCAGAGTGCAGTATAGGCCTACATACCAGAAAATTACGTCATTTTTGCCTGCGCCACGGTCATTCCATTTCAAATCAATCGAACTATTTCCATGGACCTCTTGGATTTTCATAATTTGCTATAGTTGTTAAAAAGCCAAGAAAATAACAAATGTTTTTTTTTGTTCGGCTCTAGGTCTAATAGTTTCTGAGATGCGGCAAGTTGCGTTTCAACTCAAATTTGGGTACGCGTTCCTTTGACCACATTTTTTCAACTTTTCACCCATTTGACCTAGAAGGCTATTTTAAAAAAAAATAATGCTGTGTTTGTAGTATGTATAATTATGTGCAAAAAAATCATTTTTTTTCACAAAGAACATAGGGTGCATCTTAATTTTGACTTTAGCAAAAAAATATATTCTTTTTCTCAGTTTGTTGGCTGTGTAATAAACTAAAATGTAAACTGTGGTCACCTTTGGTTTGGGAATTGAAAAATAATATGTGGGTTCATGCGTAGGAAATAGCTAGAATTTTTGTTTTTGTTCTCATAGTATAGGGACTGCATAGGCCTAAGGCACCTTTAATTAGTTCATTCTAGCCATTTCCTATGCATGAAACCACATATAATTTCATATTCCCAAACCAAAGGTGACCACAGTCTACATTTTAGTTTATCACACAGCCAACAAACTGAGGAAAATAATTTTTTGGGGGGGTTTTTCAAAAATACCCCATTTTGGGTAATGTTTTGTTGAAGTCAAAATTACGATATATCTTATGTACTTTGTTAAAAAAAAAGTTTCTTTCTCATAATCATACTTACTAGAAAGAAACACAGCATTATTTAAAAAAAATAGCCTTCCAGGTCTAACAGTTAAAACGTTGAAAAAATGTGGTCAAAAGAACGCGTACCCAAATTTGAGTTTTTTGGTGAGACGCAATTCGCCGCATATCAAAAACTATTAGAGCTAGAGCTGAACAAAAATAACATATGTTATTTTCTTGGCTTTTCAACAACTATAGCAAATTTCATAAAAATCCAAGAGGTACAAGTTTTTTTAAACCCGTCAAAAGAGCCCGAGTGAAAGGACAGTAGGCCTAAAAGAAAGAAATTATCTGAATAAAGAAGGCTGTGGTTGAGAGATGATTGCGGTAGAAGAGAAGCTAAATATTGTTTGTTTGAAAAAAATGTGTTCCAATAACTGTTTGAAAACATATTTATGAAATATTTGTGTAACGTCACAACATTATTTCTGCCAATTGATCACATTAGGCCTCTTGGTGCCGGGAAAACGAAAACATATTTCTGCTAATTAAAAGCATTTCAAACCACCTACCAGGAGGCAGAAATGTTTCAAGCCAATAGGTTTTTCGGTGCTTGGAGCCAGAAATGTTTCTGGCATTAGACACTTTGCAAAAAATGACTCGATTACTATCTGTTGATTCCTATCAACTAGTACTCATGTCTGCCTTCTCACCAGCCTTCCATAATGGTACCACTTTGGTCATTTTAATATCGTCGGGTACAATCCCCGAGCAGAAGGAAGAATTGATAATATGAATTAAAGGGTCTGCTATGAAAGACTCTACATGTTTTACAATATTGCAAGGTATTCCGTCCAATCCTGATGTCTTTTTCTTACATGTTTTACTAATAATATTATAAAACTCTTTCTTGTGTATAGGAGAAAGAAAAATGATGTTCCCATGACCAGTTACGTTGTTTACTGTAGGAGGACAATAATTACTGGGTATCTTGGAGTCTTGTCTACTCTCAACTAGTATACTGGCAGCCTTACTGAAATAACTGTTAAACAGATCAGCTATTTCAGTCTCACAAGTAATGTTCACACCATCAATATTATTGATACCATCATATTGTACATTATATTTAATCTTGCTGTCATTTTTATGCTCATTGATGATATTCCGAGCAGCCCTTACCTTATTGTGTGCCATATTTATTTTTGAACAGTTTTCATTCTTTTTTGCTGTTCGTATTTCTAGCAAATAATGTTTCTTTAATTCAAAATACTTAGTTTTTGTTTCCATGGTAGGATACTTCTTAGATGATATATACAAGCGTTTAACTTCATTTCCTAATTCACGTAATTCATTAGTATACCAGGTATTCTTCTTCTTTGCAATTGAATATTCATATTCACATTTTACAGGAGACAATGGAAAAGCATTATTAAATGGTATCATGAATAAACGTATGAATTCCTCATAAGAAGCATTCACTGTTGATTGACAATGAACCGAATTCCAATCAACATTACTCATCTCTACAGTAAAGTATTCTATATTCTCATCTGAAAAGTATCTCGTTTTGGCATTGCACGCCAATGATCCGGTACCTGTTATGGGTTCACTGGTCCTATCACCAATAATATTTACCAATTGCCCCAGGTGGTTTGATAAACTATGGTCAAAGTTCCTTACAAATTGAACTCTATCCGTATTTGTTATGATGTTATGTTGTCAATAACTGTGCTCGAATAACCAGACTTTGTGGGCATAATGCGAGTTGCACTGTTTATTAGAAACTCACAGTTTACTACCGAGACAACCTCTTTTAATTTTGAGCCCAATATAGCATTATTAACGTCCAGATTGAAATCACCCACTATCATAATCTTATTAGAACATTTACTAGTGAACTCTATAAAGTTGGTCAACACATCCCAAAAGTTGTTGATCAATGTATAACTCGGAGGCCTATAGATTACCACCACAATCAGTTTTAAGGGAGATACTAATTCAATAACACTTATTTCAAACAAGTTCTCTTCTGCCCATTTATTGTTTAATCGCTTTTTATATTTAATGAATGAGTCATCTCTAACAAAAATGCATACTCCACCACCTCTATTGATTGGTCTACAAAATGCATCAATTAGAATATAATTTTTAACTTTTGCCACATCAACGCTACAATGAAATCAATTGATATTAATGAATTTTAATATTAATTATATTAATGAAATCAATAGTGATTTTTGAACGTTGAAAAGATTAAGAATATTGAACAAATACTGTGACGCCATTGGCGATTGGTCGATTGGCGATCTATCAAGAATGCATACCTGCAAATAAATGGGTTTGTGGAAACGCTGGTTTGTCGGTTCCCGAATGGAGGGATGCATTGAAGATGACTGCAAATGTTGCACCTGTAAGGGTGATTCCCGGCAGAAGCCTGGACGGCATCCGCTGCAGACACTGCAGCGAGATTGAAACCTTGCCTCACGTCCTGGGTTTCTGCGAAAAAGGGAATCCTCTAGTCAATCTACGCCATCATAGGATCAGGACTTTGATTGCAGACAACTTGAAAACCAAATAGGAAGTATACGAGGAGGTATCTTGTCTTGCTCTGGATGGGAGTTCAAGAAGAATAGACATCATGGCTATTGATAGGAAGAAATACAAAGGTTACATAATTGATCCGACCATCAGATTTGAAAGAGACAAGAGACAACCCGATGAGGTCAATGAAGAGAAAAAAAAGATTTATGAGCCAACTATTCCTTACTTCCTCAAGAAGTATAATTTAAGGGAAATATAAGCTATCGGACTTTTTGTGGGAGCCAGGGAAACAATTTGTAATTTTTTCAGTGACTTTTGTAAACGTTTTTTTATAAGTAACTTTTTAAAATATCGAATCGGAGTGTCAGCACTCAAAGACTCCGTAAGAATTTTAAGAAATCTTTTGTATAATTAACGTTTCCATTTATCACTTTTGATTTTGTAATCACTAAATCTCCTTATTATTTTATTCAATCCTATTTTGTTTTTACATTTTTTCTATTCGATTAGTTCCCTTTTCATGTATCAATATATAATATTTTCAATCTATTTCTCTATATTTTTCTATGTATTTTTTATACTGATTGCTATCCTGTTTTATAATTTAGTCAGGGACCAATAAAGGTTATTTCTTCTTAATCACTCAAGATGATTGATTGTGAATTCGACTTTTTGTGAATTGGTGAATAATGAACATATTAGGATAATTATTGATAAATCACAATTTTTTATAATGTAACATTGTTACAAAAATAGCTATCCTCCCAAGGTATAATCTCAATGACTTTGGCACATATCAATGGTATGTTTATCTTTTAGGACATTTTCACTAACCTTCTTTGTGAATTCTAGTTCTCAAACGTGCTTGACGGGGTATCGTAATTTCAAGGTTCTCGTCATCTTTTTGATTTAAAATTAGCTGATCCTTATCTAACAAAGTTTTACTTGTTATTTGTTTTTGGTTTTGGACGATAAAGTCCAAATCCTACTCCTGTGAATTCCATAACCAAAAAATATCAGTTAAATACCGGTAATAGTTAATATTTCACCATATAGTTGTTAAGAATATGGGATTTCAAATATCTACTGTAATCTTTAAGAATATGTGATTTCAAATATCTACTGTAATTTAGATCATGTCATATTGGTTATCGTTTTAAACAAAATAATAGATGAGCGTAGCGAAGTCTCCATCCCACTCTTATGAGGCTCTGTCTGTGTTTTTTTTGTTTGTAAGCACTCCACAGGTCGCAAGGGTTGACTGATCAACATGAAACTTTTTTGTACACGCAAACTCATCCAACTTAGAACTGTATAGTTTTTGGAATGAATCGGTTGGACCGATTTTGAGAAAAATTATCTCAAAGTTTCTAAAACCCCATAAGATTTGGCTGGGCGGAAAATGTTGAAAAATAAAATTTCTCCAAATGGGATGAAATTTTCTCTAAATTTGTATACATGGATTTTACACATTTTCACAATTGTGTATGCAATTCCAATCAGCCGTTTTGAAGAAAAAAATAAAATAACTGATAATATTCATCAAATATATCATAAAAATTGTGACAGAATTAAATTGTCGAGATTCACTGCTTTCTAGATTCAAGAGTTGACCAACAATGAAGTGTTTCATATATAGATCAAGGTGTGTAGAATACCAGAGTCAATGAAGTGGCAAGAGTAGAACTACTTTAACGACTTTTATAGCTTATTCAGATATCAAGGTGTGTAGAATACCAGAGTCGATAAAGTAGCAAGGGTAGAACTACTTCAAGGAATGTTATACCTTATTCAGATATCTCGCTCATCTTACAACGCATATTTCGCGTTTGACTAGTTTAGAAAAGCATTATGTCATAGATTCAGGGTGAGTCATAGATTCAGGGTGAGCCTGTTGTCACAGGGTTAGCGGTAGAGGAGGAGTTTCATCAGATCCGAAGTTCGGTCACGTGACCACACGAACTCTCTGAGTGTCGACTGAGTGATGTACTATTTATTGTATGTTGAAAAAGTATAAGTCCTTCAGAAATAGAAATTAATAGAAATTTTTCACACCTCGTTTTAATAATCTGTTGAAGAAAAGTAACCAACCTATGGGTCAAAATGTGAAACTATACAGTCCCAACTAGGATGAGGGGCCACTTTGTAGTTGACCTGTAGAAAAACAATTAAAAAACACCAAAAAGGACAAGCAAACAATAGCCTGATTTTTTTAGTATTTCTCCATTTTTTGCCACAAGTATTCAATTGTAAGGTGTCTAGAAGATAAGAATGAAATAAGTTTTGAATGAAAAAAATCAAAATATAATACCTAATCTGTAAAAAAAGTTGGTAGGCTTATTAATTCATTCGATAATTAATGTAGAAAAACTTGGTTTTCTTCTAATAATAAATAGGAAATAATTGGAATCGAAATCATATCACTAACATTCAAATTTTGGAATAATTATCCCTGTCTGCTTGTCACATCAATATTATCAATGGAACACTAGATAGTTTTTACGAATTCATGCCTTTGACCGTTCGAAGTATGCAGCAAGAGAGATTAGCTAGGAATAGAAATAGCTGTCACCCCAACCGCATGACCCATTCCCTCAGCTACTACATCAAAGGCCTTCAAGCGCAATTTCAGGTAGGAAAAGCCAGAAAAAACGAAAAACTCAACATTATAAGTCTTACTAGTACTAGGCCTAGACCTATTCGTTCTACTTGATTATTACATAAATATTATAAACACAATAACTTGTATAGGCCTACGATAATATCTCTTTAAACAAGTTTGCGTACATCCCGGCAAAACATTCGGATGGTCACAGGACCGCACTTCGGCTCGTGTAACTCCTCCCCTACCGCTAACCCTGTGACAACAGGCTCACCCATGGATTCAAGTTCACTGCCGGTAATTTGAAATCCGTGGTTACAGTAGCACTGCACGGTAGATTGTGTGTGTACGAACTGTTCTAGACACGCAGATATAGAAGGCTGTGAAAATTATGACAAGTCAGTCAGTCCCAAGTTAAAATGGCTTTCATGGGAATGAATAACGGAGGCTTGGGCGCGAGAATAGGGACTGATAATATGAGTCCTGACTGGTTAACTGCTGAACACTCGACCGGTGTAAGTTGAAAAAAAAAGTCAATACTTATATTATATTATTTCCTCATTTCCCCACATGTGTGAAACGGTTTTTAGCAACCGGTAGGCCTAGCACTGCACCATGAATCAGCATCATTCGACAACATAACCTTACAAATTACTCCTGGATGCGTTCGGCACTCTCAGTAGTGTTCTGTCTTTGACAACATTGCTGCAAAAGGCTCCATGCTCAGGCTGAGACAGATCTAGGACGACCCATTTTTCATTATTTTGTTTTTCATCACAGAAATGATGATTCACTGTAAGGCTTAGCAGCCTAAGCCTAGACTAGGCCTGATTCCTAGTTGCTGTCCATTTACATTATGTTAGCCCTAGCACTGAGTAGCCTAGGCCTACATAAATATCCTTATGGGCCTAAGGGCCGCTAGGCCTAGGAGCGTGACCGATCATATGGGAATGTATCTGCTGGAGTAGGCCTAGCTGTACTGTTGCGAATGAAAGCAGTGAGGAGCGTGCCGATCAGTCAACTTGATGATCATAGGCACTGACATGTTTTGGCCATCTAGAGACTACTTTATCTACATGGCCCTAGCCCTAGCTTCTGTGGCGTGGCTTACCTAGGTTTAACGATGACAAGGTTTACGATGGCTTGATAGCAAGTCTAATTAGACCTTAAGCTCTAGATCAGGGCTTTCCAACTAGATAGCTCAAAGGGCCATTTTTTCACGGAAAAAGTTGAGGTGGGCCACACAATTGATTGCTCAATGATTTTTAGTTCATTACTCAATTGTTTTCAATATGGTATGCTGATATATCCGTTTCATATCCGTTTTTTCCCAAATCAAAATTCAATTACTTAAATTGCACTTCTCTTCTTTATATCTTCATTTCGGTCTATATTACTGATATGGTGCAAGAGGGGAAGCTCAAATATTGTCAAATGGGTCCGCCTGCTGTCACAAGCCAAATGGTAAGACGGAATACGAATATTTTGTCAGAAATTATCAACTCTGATGTCAGTTTAAACGCCGCCCCTACCCTTTGGGCTTGTTACAACAGTTCAACCCTTGCCAAATATATTCTTAATTTGACTACACAGAATGTTATAATAAATTGCAGGGATTTTACATTGGTTCATAAGATCCTACTGCGGGCCATTTGAAAAGGTCTCGCGGGCCGGAGTTGGCTCGCGTGCCGCCAGTTGGGAAGCCCTACTCTAGATGACATGGCCCTAGAACTAGGCACTTCGAGGTAAAAGTGCAGTGGCCTATATCATCGCACGGTGAATATTGTTATTTTCCCCAGGAAATGATATTTTCATATGAATAGATAGATCTTAGATGATAGGCCTAATATTGAGGTAATTATTGAATGTAGAGAACTCACGTAATTTCGCAATTTTTTGGACGAAAATGCCGGAATTTGATGTAGGGCCTGCCGGTATTTCGATGTAACAATTATTGAAACGAAGGCATATTTTGACATTTTCGCATGGTAGGCCTACTAGTTTGGGCCTTCTGTACTCGACCTCTAAGTGCAATGATGAAGAAAAATATGTACTTCGTCAGCCACGTTGGAGGTAGTCAGCCAGCGATGGCACTAGTATCTGTACTAAAAAAATCTTTATAAAACGAAAAAATCTTTATAAAACGTATTTTCATATTAATTAAGAAAAAACCACGAGAACGACATTGAAATTAGAATATGCCACCTTTTCTGGATAACATAGTGAAGCCATAATTAGGAAATACGTACCGACATCATAAATGTATTGCTTCAAATGGCAAGTTCTCAATATACTGGTATTCAATAATTAGGCCCACCCTTGGTTTCCTCTAATGAATAAAGATACGGTCCACTTAATCACCGCACGTAAGAACTGAGTTAACTATTCAATGTGTAACATAGGCCTAGATATTTGTTTTACTGTTATTACTTCTAACTTGTTGCCACCTTTTTCATTCTCTAACATATTTAATTTAGTTTGTATTTTATTCAACCGTATTACCAGTACATTACACAATATTCTTTCCATTATTTTTCTATATTTAATCCACAGTCAAACTCTTTAGGGCTTTGTGGACATCACGTGACTGTTAATTTATTTATATATGTAGGTATGTGCTATGTTCTTTTGTTCAATAAAATACAAAAAAAAAATCAACAAAATATGCAGATTTCTTGGTTAGGGTAGGGCGATTGTGTAGTGTTAGTTTTTCATTCTAATGACGGATCAAAACCTAACCTAACCATACTCAAATGGAAAAATCTGGACTTTCAATTGAGCTAAAAACTAATAAAATGCAACAAATACTTTGTGGTGGCTTAACAGTCAATGGAGGGAACCAATGTGTACAGGAAAACATCATTGAAAGCCAATATTAAAAGCCAATTAGTTTCGTAGGTCTAGGCCTACCAACCTTTCAGTAGTGTTCCATGAGTGTCATCTTGTTTCTAGACGTCTATAATGGCCGTTGAGTACAATGGCGGAGTCGTCATCGGCGCTGACTCTCGCACAACGACAGGACAATACATCGCTAACCGCGTCACCGACAAACTGACGCGAGTCACTGACAACATCTACTGTTGTCGCTCGGGCTCTGCTGCCGATACGCAGGCCATTGCTGATATCGTCACATATCATCTCAACTTCCACTCGTAAGTCAACTTAAATTCAGAATCTGTCAATTCCGTAAAAGTGTAGAAAACTATTAATAACAGTAGGGTCTACATTATCGACAGGAAATGTCTTATATCTATTGAGTGTAAATTACTGTATTTAACCTGATCAGATCTTTCTAATGGTTAGGGTATCTTATTTAGGTTTTTAGGGCTTTTAGTAATGGTCAGGGCAAGGTTTATGTCGAATGGAAAACGTTTTACTACATCTGCAGGCTTAACTCTTCATCATCACTCACCATCACCAGACATAACCCCAAAATAGACTGATCAATTGGGCTCAATATAAAACATTCAAACTCGCACTCAAAGTTTTCACAGGTAGGCCTATGTCTCGGTCTCAAGTCTGGGTATATATAGTTTATACAGCCAGATTCTAGAAGCTGCCATATTTAGCCGTAACTGTAGGCCTAAATTAAAGCTAAAATATATCTAAATTAGATCTGAACAAAATGCACGTGTACTGATTTGTCGGCTTGAAAATATCTGTTTTAATTACATTATACTTTTAATATCTTATACCGATCAAAAGTAATCGTAAAAAATATGATCTACCGTACTAAAGGATGCTATTTCACATTCTTCGGCACTTGTAGTATATATGGTGGAAATGTTAGACAATAGACATTGAAATCTGGTTCTATCAGGCATTATTAGAAACATGCATTTGCATAACTATCCTATCCTTATAAAGGAAATTACCTAAAAATTGAATTCTGCATAGGCCTAGACCTACCAGCCTAGAGGGTGCTCTAAGCCAACAGTGCACTCGGGTGCCGAGCCTAGGTAAGCCAGCACAGAAAGCGGTTTGCATTTTATTTCTTCAAGTTGAAGTGTTTTGAATAAATTATACACTTTCCCGATGAGATCGAAACATTTTGTGAGTTTTAGTTTATTGTTAATGTTTCTATGATTTTTGTCTGGTGGTTATTTCCTTCAGAGTCTGTGGAAAAGATTGTGGGAAACTTGAGTTTGTTCATTCTTGTGAAACCCATCTCCCCGACCTTATGTCCAGTCTATTGTGTGATATTTTGTGCTCTGTCTGTGTTTCCTCCAACCTGTACCTAGACCTCATTATTCTCGTACTCAGTATCATCATCTATCATTCATCTCTCATATCTAGAGTTGTAGGAATGTACGTAGCATTTATTTTCAGGTTTATATGAATTGGGTGAAAGAGAAAGAAAGAACAGTAGCTTACCGAGATTTATGAGTAGAGAAAGGCCTATTCATAGTGGAGAGCCCGTTGATAGAACACATAGAGATGAAAGTTACACGAGGTTTCGATGTTTCGGCTATTGCCTTGGTCACAGTAGAGTAGAGAGTGATGAACTGATGAAGGCTGCTTGCTCAGGTGGGTGGGTGTAAATGGGGGAGGGGAAAAAGGGGAATTTTGGTAGTCTATATTTATGTAAAATATAGCATTTTGCAGCAAACTACTAAAAACAGGAGCTGCAAAATCTAGATCAACAACTACGGAATTATCATTGAAAATTTAAATTAGTTAAATTACACATTCGCTCTAACTTTTCAGTCAAATTGTCCGAATACCACTTATTTTTTATAGGTTTTTTGAGGAAAGAGTAACGATTCTTTTTTCTACTTGATATTGTGTTTCTCCAGTTCATCCAGTTGACACACTTTTCCAAAATAATATTTCATATCCAGCTCAATATCTACAAAATCGTGCAAATTTTCACAAAAATGGTTAAATATAGCTAAATAATCTGAAAAACACATTTATAGTGAAAAATAGTGGAACAGAGTATGATTTTTAAATGAATCAAAATACCATGAAACAGAATATTAAAAATGTATACTGTACCCTTGTAAAATATTTGGATTCGATGGTCTATTGATTCATTAATGCCAAACTCCTACATCTCTACTCATTTCATCCATCAACAATTGATTTTCTTTAAATCTATCGTTATATGAACTGATGATTGTGTTTAGCGTGGAGATGAACCAGGAGCCACTGGTGGAGACCGCCGCGAGCGTGTTCCGCGAGCTGTGCTACAACTACCGCGACTCACTGTCGGCCGGCATCATCGTGGCGGGCTGGGACGACCGCAAGGGGGGGCAGGTGTACTCGGTGCCGCTGGGAGGCATGTGCCAGCGCCAGGCCATCACTATCGGCGGTTCGGGCAGCACGTACATCTACGGCTACGTCGACGCCAACTTCAAGACCAACATGACCAAGGAGGAGTGCATGAAGCTCGTCACAAACAGTGAGTACAGGGAACGTGCCAGCGCGTTTCGAAAGCCTGACTTCGTTCATTAATTTCTACTCTACCGGTACTTGAAATAGTCCAGCGATTTGAGTCTGAGTCTATTAAAGTTCCTCTCCCTTTCCCTCCCCTTCTGTGACTCATCTAGTCGCATCTATTAAAGTCCCTTTCCCTTCCCTCTCTGGGACTCGTCCAGTCTGCATCTATTAAACTCCCTCTCTGACAGGTCTTCCTCCCCAAGCCTCCTCTTGAACGTTTCGAGACTTTCTGCTTCTCTTGCTTCTTTACCCAGCTTATTTCACCATCTTTATGTTCTTTGGGTGAAACCACTCCTTCCCAATTCAGTTTTAGTTCCTCTCCACAGCGAGCGGTTCCCCTCCTCTACCACTCCTCTGAACTCTCATCCCTATCCTCTCTCTCACTTCTTCCCATCTCGTAAAATTATTCCTCGCCCTAAAAAAGTTCCTCCTTTCCTCTCATTTTTCCCCACCCTAATTTTTTCACCATCTCACTGGAACTTCTCTTGATTTTGCAACTTATGGTTATTTCTTTCTATTCTAAATCGTCTCACCCTTCCCAACACATGTTTTGCTGAAGTACCGTATTTACGCGATTGTAGTCCGCACCCTATTGTAGTCCGCACCCCAGTTTTTTGAAGTAGGTTTTAGAAAAGTACTTCATATGCGATTATAGTCCGCAGAGAAATATTAATGGGATGTGAGAGGTAAGTGGATATCCTAATCATAAACCTTAAAGCACTTATTTCACAAGCTCTGGAGTGTCTTCTTAGCGTACCGTAAGTTGATTGACAGGCCATTAAGATAAAATTCTCATGCAAGTGGCCATGTGGTTTTCAAGAGGATTTGCGGGAATGGCATGGCAGTGACACTGACATCTCAGCATATCTCAGTCACTTGGTCTTGACTGCGTGCAGTGCGTTGCGCGCTCGGTCAAGATATCTACACCCCGCCCCCACATCACCATAACAAGCAAGGCTAGGATCGCACGCCAGCTCGCTTCCCTCACCCCCGCGCGGATAGCTTGTGGAACAAAAGCCCAGACGAGGCGAAGTATTACGCATCACATGGAAACATTTGACAGAATGGCGTGAATTTTTGACGCTGTGCGTGCATTGAACAATTTTCTGGAAAAAAAAATTATATGCGCTTGGAAGTTCATCATCGATTGTAGTCCGCACCCCCGTTTTAGATTTTCAAAATTTTGAATATACCTGCGGACTATAATCGAGTAAATACGGTAACACATTCTAATTGAAATTAACTCACATTTTTTAAATTGTGCCGTGGATAGACTCTCGAGCGTACGCCTCGTAATGTGCGCATCACATTTCATAACTTGTTATTCATTATTCGTTTTGTACTTTGTCTAACAACTCTGTAGGCCCTACTACATTATGTTTTATTGAATAAATTATCAGTATTATTAAGGTTGGGCGAACCGAAACTGAAAAAAAACAAAACAAAAAAAGAAGAAAAAAAAAACCAACCGAATGTCGGTTCGAATTCGAACTGAACCGAACCTTGAAATTAGGTTCAAATTTTGAACCGGCTAGGTTAAAAAACGAACTTTTTTCGAACTTGAATTTTTTTCTCTTTATTTTTTTTATTCATGCCAATCATCACAATACTAGTTTATTTTCTTCATCAATGGTAACTTTATCAAGTGAAGTTGAAATACATAAATGTTATACATTGTTGTTTATACCCCAATTAGATATAACATATAAGATATAATCCAATAGGATATAAAAATAACCTGCAAATGTTTCAAAAGTTGTCAATGCAGTGCGCAGGACCTATGAGCTGTTTGCTTTTATCGATTCGATAGGTCGATCGCCGATCATCAAACAGACCAGGACTTTAGTTTAAGTGGCTGTGTGTCTTGTGTGACGTAGTTTGGAAATTTGTAATGGAGCCGACCAAACTGTGATGTATTAAATATGAAATCGTTTTCATAATTTTGCATTAATCGACGTGATATTGCTCTTGAAACTAGGCCTTCACCTGTTTATATCACCTGCTCTAGGTTTCTACACTTGCTTCTGAACTAAAACAAACCCTGAATTCCTTTACTGAAAAACTGAAATTATGTCATAAATGGCACGATTTTGTACTGATCCAGTCTGTCTGACACAGTTTTACTTTAGGCCTACTAGCTCTACTGAAACTAGGTCTAGTACTTTGGTTGGATGTACTTGGCTTGTATTCTTGGCAGGTCTCTACCCTATTATGACTGAGTTACATTTCTGTTCCATATGGGTTTGACACCGAATCTGTATGTTATATTTACGGTAGGTCTAAGAAGAAAAAAGTTCGGTTCGAGGTTCGAAAAAACAAACCTTTTTGAAAGGTTCGGTTCGAGGTTTGGTTCGTAGCAAAAATCAAGATTTGCCCAACCCTAATTATTATTATTATTTTGCTATTATTCTGGTTTATACCTTGCTTAAATGATATTTGAAATATAATTCAAAATTCATGTAAGTAACAAATATAATATTAGGCCTACTGTACTATTACTCTTATACACTCCATATGTCCTACTATTATTATCATTAGGTATCATATATTATTATTATTTTGATTAGGCTATTGATTAGTGTTTCCAACGCTATGTTTTATAAATAAAAATTAGGAAGCAAGAATGAAAAGATTCAAAATTAAATTGAAATGTTCCCTGCCAACTGTTTGTGAACGTAACGGCGTGACCTCTGTTGCCAGGCTTGGCTCTGGCCATGTCGCGCGACGGGTCGAGCGGAGGCGTCGTACGACTGGGCGTGATCGACAAGAACGGAGTGGAACGGCGAACGGTGCTCGGCGACAAGCTGCCCAAGTTCTACGAGGGATAAGAGACGTCGTTGCCAGAAACACATTTACACTGAAACCTGATCGGATGGAAGAACTGTGCGAGGGAATTCCAATATCGTTGAATTGCGCGCGGGAGCCGATTTAGCTGAATATTGTTTTTTCGGCGATGACTTTGGAACGGTTCAAGATGTCTCAATTTCAGTACTGCATAAAACAGATCTCTAGTAGGCCTACATCACAATCCTGAAACTAGATTTCAACGAATAATTACGATATTCACTTTCCTGATTTTACAGAAAACTAGAAAACATCTCAATTTCAGAAATTATGATCAATTCATTTCAAAAGAACCTTGTCCTTTAACTGAGTTATGACGTCAATTGATCCTGTTTATGTTTCTATACAAGATCAGTAATGCCTACGTCATGACTCATGGTCTCTGGAGGACAAAAAATTGATTATAATTTCTGAAATTGTGATGATGATTTCTAGTTGTCTCTCAAATTGGGGAGATAAATATTGCCATTATTCATTGAAATCTAGTTTAAAGGTTGTGATATCCTTTAAATACCTTCAAATTGATCCAACTTGCACCCAAACATTTTCACAGGTGTAGGCCTACCGTTATAATATTGTTCTTTAGCCTTGTGAAAATTATGCGTAAAAGTGAAATAGTCTTTATTATATCGTCTTGAAGGTCTTGGAAGAGATGTGTGATTCTGTACTGTAGTACTAGAATTTTGATGTCTCATCGTACCGTTCGAAAGCTATCATTGGAAAATGATTATTTCGCTAAATTGTTCCCGTGCATTCTTGAAAATAAATTATGGCTAGAGCTTGTGTGCGGTTTCACTATACATTTAATTAGGTATCTAGTGTTTTGTAATTTTGCCCCGATTTCTGCTCTTATCTTTGTGTTGCGTACGCGGGAGAGGTGATGAAATACGGCGGTTTAGGAGAAGTTTTTTCCGCGGTGGCCAACAGCTTCTATCTGCCGACGTCTTGTTCTGTTCTAATTATATGTTTCATTCATTCGTAAGTTTATGAATAAATTCTGCAGTGAAATTACAAATTACTACTGTCTGTTTATTTTCCTTCACGTGTATAAACTAGGAAAATGCACCAGATGCGTTGTAAGATTCAGAGAGACATTTGTGTGAAGTGAACTCGTACTCCAGTAAATCTAAGCCAAAAAGGGCCGTAATCTCATACAAATTGTAACAGAAAATGTTATCGTTGAATTTTGATTGCCTCAAAATTTACAACTGAATTCAAAAAAGTTTGCTCAAATCGAAGTTGCCATTTTATTTTTAATCGAATTTTCATGAAAATGTCATTCATTTTTTATTGGCCGTTGTTAGTAAACCACATTCCTACATTTTATTTTAAAATCACGACAAAAATGTTTCACATGACACGAGAATAAATTAGAATAATCGAACAACAATTGCTATGATTTTGTGATTGAATTTAAATTAATGCCAAATTTCACTAATCAGATCTAGTGAACAGGGTTCAGGAGTTGAAAATGTGAACTCAACAAAATCTCTTTCAGATAATTATACATAACTGCTACAAGTAAAGTTTGCTTAAATTGAGTCTGCCATTTTGTTTTAAAATACATTTTTGAGAATTAATCAAATTGATTTAAATAGTCGGCCATTATCGATGAATTGTCAATTTTTTTTCAATATCATGAACAATAAATACGATATATAATGAAAATACATGATTAGGATAATTTAATTAATTTTACTACAAATTGAATGAATTTTGAATTAAACTCGGATGAATATAATTTTGTGAAATAGGCTGTGGGGAGGAAGCGGTGAGTGGTGAATATCTCAATTGAACGGTGAAGTTATCTTGTAATTATATGAAATGACTGGCGAAGAGTTTGCCGAAATCGCTGGTTAATTAAAAAATTTGCATATATAGTCAATATGTGGAAAAAACATTTTGTACGTGTTTTATTCGTCGATTTTCACAGGAGAGACACATCTGTGTAACAACAGAAAAGGTATAACTTTGATTATCCAATATCAATAATCCAATGTATTCATAAACTCATTTGGTATCTCGCAATTTGATCTAGAAATGTTTCAAATTTGAAATCTTAAGCTCGCACTTGGAAATGGTCGAGCATCAAGCCCAAGCTTGAGCCATTAAGCTTGTACATCCCCAACTATCTAAATCGACATCTGAAGGAGAAGCAATGGAGCAGTGGATGCTTTGCTTTGACACAGTGTGTTTGTGTAGGGGGAAGGGGGGGTGTGTTTGTTACCGGCATGTGCAGCTCTGTTGCTGACGCACTCTCTCATGTGATCCGGTAGGAAAATGACATGTCGGAGCTGGTACGATCTCCGCCACCGTCCATCTTCAAATGGGCTTTCCCGTAGTTTCCTTTTGTAGTCTAGGACACGACCGCTTGCTTCTCACTATCCTTCACATTGCCTAAGAGACCTTCATCTCACCATCTCATTTTTCATACATTCGAAGCCAATAGATTTATATTATCATTACATCGCGTCTGTGAGCCCAACACAAATTAATAAATCATAGCTCAGTGCTTTGCTCCAACTCTTAGTTTTGTTGTTCAAATGACAGACATATCTCACGTTTTTTCTCACATATGAAGGATTTTTCGTTAACACTATGTGTATTGCACATAATTGCCATGTGGATATCAGATATCAGGATATCAATTGTGTTTTTTTCTCCATGTAACACATATTCTGCGACGCTTAAAAGCCTACTATTGCCAGAGAGATGCCATTTCCGTCAATCCTGCATTCTCATTTGTTGCTAAGGCAATCTGAGTCTCATTCGGGGGTCCACTCAATGCATGGTTGATTGATTAACGCTTCTCCCACAAACGTCCTACAAACGGATGTACAATTGCTTTTACTTAAAACGGTTTTTACTTATAATGTGTTCCGGACTTTCGGAAACTGAAAGACTGTTATCCGCGGCGGAAATTCATGGTTACCAACGGTACACAGTCCTCGTGTTGAAGTTCATTGGTTATAAACATTTAAAATGGGGTGGTAAGATCGCCCTTGTGGTACCCCGTCCAAACGATCCTACCTTTCATCCTTAGCCTTAATTGGGGAACAAAGATTTTGTATCAAGTTTCGATGTTATTAAGAAAACAAAACAATTGCTTAATTGCTGAAGCTTGGGCTTGATGCCCGACCATTTCCAAGTGGGAGCTTGAGATTTCAAATTTGAAACATTTCTAGATCAAATTGCGAGATACCAAATGAGTTGATAAATACATTGGATTATTGATATTAAATGATCAAAGTTATACTTTTTTTCTGTTGTTACACAGATGTGTCTCTCCTGTGAAAATCGACGAATAAAACACGTACAAAATGTTTTTTCCACATATTGACCATAGGCCTGATGCAAATTTTTTAATTAACCATTGATTTTGGCAAACTCTTCGCCATTCATTTCATATAATTACAACATAACTTCACCGTTCAATTGAGATATTTACCACTCACCGCTTGCTCCCCACAGCCCAATTCACAAAATTATATTCATCCAAATTTAATTTAAAATTCATTCAATTTGTAGTAAAATCATCTCAATTGTGTATTTTTATTATATCACGAATTTATTGTTCATGATATTCCAAAAAAATTGACAATACATTGATAATGGCCGACTATTTGAATCGAAATGATCATTTCCCAAAAATTGATTTAAAACAAAATGGCCACCTCAATTTGAGCAAACTTTACATGTAGCAGTTACATATAATTATTTGAATGATAATATGTTGACTTTACATTTTTAACTTCTGAACCCTGTTCACTAGATCTGATTAATGAAATTTGACATTAATTTAAATTTAATCATAAAACCATAGCAATTTTTGTCCGATTATTCTAATTTATTTTGGTGTGATGTGAAACATTTTTGTCGTGATTTTAAATTAGAACGTGGGAATGTGGCTTACTAACAATAGCAAATAAAAAATAAATAAGATTTTCATGAAAATTCGATTAAAAACAAAATGGCGACTCCGATTTGAGCAAACTTTTTTGGATTCGATTTAAAATTCTAAGGCAATCAAAATTCGACAAAAAAAATTCTGTAACAATTTGTTTGAGGCTAAAACTTAGTTTGACTGGAGTATCGAGAGCTATTGCATATGTCTACACACCGCAATCTTGAAACTATAGAGTCAATGCTCTTCAATTCAAAATTCTGTACCCAAAAATGGCAATTTTATATTGCTTATAAATAGGGTTGCCAACAATAATCGACATATCGATATAGATCGATATTTTTTCAAACGATACGATAATCGATTGAATTTCGGCGATACGATATCAATATGATTATTTTCAATTATCGAAATGAAGGTCCAAAAAAAGGTCCAAGGTAACCACTTGGCAATGAATCAATCAACACAGCTGTTTAGCCGCAATTTTCAACACAATTATTCCGATGCGATACGATATTTTGACATTCGATACGATTATCGATTAGGAGAAAAAATATCGATTTAATACGATTAATAATCGATGTTAAGTAAACGATAATCGATATGAGTTTTCATATCGAATGGCAACCCTAATTATAAATGTTTGAATTATAGAAATGTTTAACATCGAGTCCATGATACGGAATATTGAGCTATAGGTCTCAGGACCTTTGTTGGTTATTGTCCACTAGAAGAGCTCAGTAGGCCCACCGTGATAGCACAAGATGATTTCCATGATCACGAATTCTTCGACTACAAAAACTAGACATTTCGTAGACCACGTCATGAGCAGTGCTAGGATTTTGTGCTAACAAAAGTGGAAATATACAAAGACTGGACTGTTCAGTGTTGGGGAAGTTCACTTATAAAAGGAACGTTTAAAAAGTTCAGTTCAAGTCAAATAAATCGATCTTTCAAAAAGTTCCAAGTCCGTTCTCGTGGATTTGCTGTAAAATTTCAAGTTCAAATTCGAAAAAATATAAGTCCGTTCAAAACTTCACCTTGAAAATTATATGGAAAAAAAGGTTCAAAAATAATATATGGCTCGCCTGGTGACAAGTGATCACATGGTGAAATCCCAAACGGAATATTAATTATTATACATTCGAGATAGACCGTAAAGTAGTCTATCTCATTCGAATTTGGACGGGGAAGGACGGATAGTGCGATCGTTCAAAATTATGTACTTTCAAATGAACATTTTATTCCGTTGAAGATCACCGAAAAATTGAACGTGAAGACAGTTCAAGATCGTTGACTGTAAATGTAACGCGTTCATTGAAAAGTTCAGAAAATACAAACGCTTTCATTTTAAAAGTTCATTACCCAATACTGAACATGTTGCCAGTGTATTGTGCTCTTCTAGTAAATAATATTATAATAAGTTAATAACCAATCAAAGTCCTATTCTCTTGGAGCTATATTATGCTCTTTAGGGCAATATTTTGAGAGGCAGTTGCAGTAGAGGCCCAGAACAATTGTTGGAATTACAGCAAATTTTCAGTCATCAGAGTTTGAATCAACAAGGGTGTACTGTACTGCGTCAAGTCGAGTCACACACTTTTGTTCTATAGCCCAACAAGAAAAACCTTTTCATCGTCTGTAACTAACTTAAGGGGTACGGGCAGGCTCGGACTGGCCCGGCAGGTAACTGGGCGAATGCCCTGTTCCCCGCCTTTTTAGTGTCTTTATGGGCCGGTAAAATAGTCTGGTCCTTCAAACTAGTCATACATCATTATATATATATATCTCAAACCCAGATAACCAATTAAATTGAGCCAGGGAGTGTTTCCACCAGTTTTTCTAGGGCAGACTTCTTATATCAATCGGTTCCTGCCAGTTCCGAATTCTTCTTCCTCTTCTTCACTACTGCTAGGCCTATCCCCTATTTCCTCTTCTCTTCCTACGAGTTCCCTCCATCGTTCTCTATTCTCCCACCATCTCTCGTCTTTCACTTCTTCCCATTTTTCTCCTCGGTTGACTACCCCGAACTTGACTCCCTCCTGCCACCTTTCTCTTGGTCTTCCAACTCTTCTCTTAGCTCCATTGTTTTCTGCTATCTCAAACATTGCTCTCGGTATTCTCTCCTTTTCCATTCTCCGCATATGCCCGTACCACCTAAGTCTCTCCCTTTCCAATTTAAATGATAACCTTTCCACTCCCACTTCCTTCCTTATATTACTGCTTCTCTTCTTCTCCAACTTTGACACTCCTGCTACGCTCCTTCCAAACTTCATTTCTGCTGCCTCCATTTTCTTTTCTTCTCTCCAGTTGATTGACCATGTAACTGCTTCATATGTCAAGATAGGCAAGTAGTACCCATTATAAATGAGTATCTGTCCACTCCTTGGAAAATCTTGGTTCCAAATCAGCTTCCTTACTTTTTGAAATAGCCCGTCCGCCTTAGCTATTCTCTTATTCACTTCCAGCTCTACTTTTGCCGTATTACTGACAATACTTCCCAAGTATGAGAACTCTTCTACTTCCAGTTCTTGACCTTGCAGCTGTACTTTTTCTTCAACCTTTCTCTTCTCTGCTTATCAGTCATCACCATTGTTTTGCTCTTTTTTGCGCTAATTCTCATCCCAAACTCCTCTGTCATTTCTCCCCATCTTTCTACTTTCTCTTGCACCTCGTCACCATACATTATTATATGTATAAATTCATATAATATGAATTTGTACATCTAAACATTGTTGTGCTCAAGTAGCTGAAAAGAATAGTTTTATATAATTATAATACGCCATATTGACTTGATACTGACTATGGAACACTTTGCAAATCCAACTGGATTCAATTCAACAAGCAGAGACACTGCTCGGACTTTTGTTGAAAACTAACAAAATTTGAAACAGTGGTAACTGCACAGATGTACCTACGCATTTTCAAACATACAGAACATCTTTCAAATAATCTTCAAGCAAGTGGCATGGATATTCCTCAAGCGTATCGAATGGCCAGTGTTACCACACGGCCGAATTGAACATTTTGACTAGAGACTTCGACGCCGTGGTTCGATCTGCTGACACTTTCATAGAGTGGGCGAACGAAGCTCTAAAGTCAAAAGACTACTGAGATTGTAGATAATGCTATTCGAGAAGTAAGAAACCGAAAACATATATTTTTCAAGCATACAAACTTATCCTCACACTTTATTCTACGCAAGTTGCGCGAGAGCGAAGTTTTTCAAGATTGAAAATTATCAACAAAAGTTGGTGCAGGAGTGCGCTAACAGCAGACCACTTGGAAGCATAATTTATGCGTATGATGTTGATTGTATAGATCAGTGGTGACCAACCTTTTTGGGCAGGGGGCCATTTAAATTTTCCAAATATCACCGCAGGCCACACAAGTTCACTGAAAAAGATGTATGTATTATATTTACTAGGCAAACGCGTTATGTGTTTCCGCGTTGATGGATGAGCTGGAACATATCAACTTATCTTTGGATTGGTTATTATATATATATACACCTTGAGATCCAAACCATTACATCACTGCCATCTTATTTTCCATTAATAATTTATATAATAATGAAGAAGGCTTTGTTTTAATCGTTTACAATCAAGTGGTGACACTTGTTGCTTTGATTTAATAGGTATCTTGATAGCTTTGAATAATTGACACAAATAACATTATATATTTTTTTACATCGAAACGGCTGATTCGATTTGAGTAAAAGTTCGGAATAATGTGTATCATTATCAGATTGAAGTTCTCTGAGAATTTGAATCCTCTCAGATGAAATATTTTTCACAAATGTTTTCCTCTGGCTTATTCTAATGGGATTTTTGAAAACTTTGGAATGAGTTTTCTCAAAAGTTGTTCAACCGATCGTGCCTCAAAACTATACAGCATCAAGTCAGATAGGGGTTCATGTGTGTGCCAAGTTTCAACTGATTTTGAATTTTTGTCTGACCTGTGGAGCGCGAACAAAAAAACAAAAAAACAAAAAAAAAAAAACAGGCACTTTTTTTCGGTATAGTGTAATTGAGTCTTCGCTTCGGTCATCCAATCAGCGGCGTTCGGTGATTATTTTGCTGGGTATACTTCTCTTGATAAGAACGATTAGCACATACAGGGTGGTATGTGCGAAGCCGGTGACCCGCGGGGGGTTTGGGGGGCAAGGCCTCCCATTTTAAGCCCCGCAGGTTTTTTTTCAAACCATGATTTTAGATTCATTTTGTCGACTTTCGATGGAACGTATGAATGGATTCAGATGAGAAAACAATCGACAAAAAGAAAAACATTACGTTTTTGATGGTAGGCCTTTGCTGGGAGTATTTTAATTTTTTTAAATGCAAAATCATGCAAAATCATGATTTTATCATGCAAAATCAATGATTTGCCTTTGAGGTATGTAAAAAAGTACATATTTGTCCACTTTTCCTGAAATAATCGACATTCATTATTGGTTGCTTTGCGCTTTGACATAATGTTAATTTCGCTCCGAAACACGTCTTGTCGTCACAACACTTATAATAGAACCAAAAGAAAAATAGTGACCAAGGGACAATGACTCACTCACCGTGAATGTGATTTTGTGCTTCAATTTCCAATCTCACCGGTAGCGTATAGTAGTAGCGAGCTAGCTTTTTGCCCGTGTTTGGTACCGCATGTGGTACTGTGTTTGATACACTGTTTTGTTTTGATTTACGCGACATAACGTTGATTATTATTTTTATCAATTTAGTAGTGGCTAGCTAGAGAATTACC
This sequence comes from Brachyptera risi, assembly GCA_964007535.1. Lineage (NCBI taxonomy): Eukaryota > Metazoa > Arthropoda > Insecta > Plecoptera > Taeniopterygidae > Brachyptera > Brachyptera risi. The sequence continues at coordinate 13,674,101 of OZ023329.1, forward strand.
CCGTCTTTGACACTCTGAATGTACCCACGTCTTGATTGGCCTGCGGGCCATTTGATTTCGACATGGTAAATAGTGATATAATCCATACAATTCCTCAGCGGGCCACTGAAATAACGCCCGCGGGCCATGAGTTGGTCACCTCTGGTATAGGTGATATTCTTTTCAATCTTAGAAACACATCCATCATCAATAGTCTAGCTGATGTTGCACCATCGCTAAAAAAGCTGTTGGTGATCTGAAGATAAGAGAGAGTGAGGGATGTGTATGCCTGATTACTAAATTTTGTATTATACCAAGCAGAGTATGATCATGAAATATATCTGTCCCCCCACCCCCACACACAATCTTAGATTTGGGCCGCCGTTTATGTTACGCCCGGGCCGTTGTTTACCCCCAGTCCGACCCTGGGTACGGGTACCCATATTGCGTAACATTTTCAGTGTCAACAAACTAAACGATGTGACTTTCCGGCTGAACATATTGGCAGTGAAACTACTTCACACCATTATCAAATACAAATATTTTACAAGGATATATTTTTTCAATAGTCTTTGTGTTTCATGGTGTTTCGATCAATTGAACATCATATTCTATTTCACAATTTTTCAAAATGAATGTATTTTTCAGAGTATTTAGCTACATTTAGCTACTTATTGAGAATTTTCACGCTTTTGAAGATATTGAGCTGAATCATATAAATTAACATATTTTTGTAAAGTGTGTTCAAATATGAAATTGACTGGAACAACCAAATGTCAAGTTGAAAAGAATATCGTTACCTCTTACCTCGAAAATAAAAAATGAGTGATATTCGAACAATCTCCTGCTTCAGACTGAAAAGTCCGAGAGAATGTGTAATTTTCGTTGATAATCTCGTAGTTGTTGATCTAGAGTTAGCAGCTCCTGTTTCTAGAAGTTTGCTAAAAAATGCTATATTTCACATAAATATAAACTACCAAACCTAAAAATAAATTCTATATTCCCACGACTATTTATAACCTATTGTTGATCCATAATGGACATTCACATTAGGTTATGGTGAAACCTCAATCCATCGTTCCCTCGGCCATCGTTTTTCCGCTTATATCATTCATTTTGTTCCACGCTACCATTGATAAAGTAGTCTCTACATAGGCAATGCCGTATGACAGAGCCTATGCTCACCAACGATGAAAAAGTTGGCTGTTCACAGCGCTCCTAACAGCATTCACTTGCAACAGTGCTCTAGCAAATGGTATTTTCTTGATGGTCACAGCGCTCCTAGCAGGATTACCAGGCGTAACACTACCAGGGTCTGTGGACTGTTTAACCAGGGCGCTGCCCCTCTATCCCGTAGGATACTTCTCTACTCAATGACGCTATACTCCCATTTGACAAATGTTGAATTTTCCTAGATGGATCGTTTCTCTGCTTGGATGGTTCATTTTTCCTAGTCTATTGAAAAACATTGTATGAAAGTTTCACTACACATGTTATTTGTATGTAGCGGTATGTGGTGAGGTAAGGATCGATGTGAAAAATGTTGAGAATTACTGTTACATACGTGTGATTTTCCACCTTTGTTTTGATACAATTTGAGTCATTAGCAGTTTTGATAAATATTGTCTGCATCTTATGGTGTATTTGTTACTATGCAAACGCGTTATGTGTTTCTGTGTTGATGGATGAGCTACTTATATCAACTTATATCTTTGGATTGGTTATTTATTTATATAATATATATATATGTATATATATATATATATATATATATATATATATATATATATATATATATATATATATATATATATATGTATATATATATATATATATATATATATATATATATATATATATATATATATATATATATATATATATATATATATATATATATATATATATATATATATATATATATATATATATATATATATATATATATATATATATGCTATAATTGAATATTTTTGGATGTAGTTGTGTAATGATGATAAAATAAAACAAACTCTTTTAATTTTATATTT